>JARZZO010000015.1:69222500-70422500 GCA_030544215.1 Zantedeschia hybrid cultivar | reverse complement strand
AATTCCGGAGTTTAATGCCTTCCGTAGGTGAAATATGAATTTCAGGATTTAAAGCCTCCCGTAGGCGAAATATGAATTTCAGGATTTAAAGCCTCCTGTAGACAAATTCCGGAGTTTAACGCCTTCCGTAGGCGAAATATGAATTTCAAGATTTAAAGCCTCTCGTAGGCGAAATATGAATTTCAGGATTTAAAGCCTGCCGTAGGCAATTTCGGAGTTTAACGCCTTCCGTAGGCGAAATATGAATTTCAGGATTTAATGCCTCCCGTAGGCGAAATATGAATTTCAGGATTTAAAGCTTCTCGTAGGCAAATTCCGAAGTTTAACGCCTTCCGTAGGCGAAATATGAATTTTAGGATTTAATGCCTCCCGTAGGCGAAATATGAATTTCAGGATTTAAAGTCTCCCGTAGGCAAATTCCGGAGTTTAACACCTTCCGTAGGCGAAATATGAATTTCAGGATTTAAAGCCTCCCGTAGGCGAAATATGAATTTCAGGCCCTTGTGGCACATCAGTGGAACTGGTGTATACCAGGAGCAATTTTGGGATATAACGCCTCCTCGGGGCGGATTTGATCTGTTACGGCACGCCGATGGGACTATATATTATATGGGCACACCGATGGGGCTCGATAATATATGGGGAAAATTTTTGGATATACCGTTCCTAGGGATGTAAGGGAGTTTCTCGTATCGCCTCGCAGGGGCAAATGAGAAACTTTTAGGATACAATGCCTCCTCGGGGCAAAAGAAATTTTCAACCCTCTGCGGCATGCCAGTGGGACTAGTGTATGCCAAGGGAAAATTCAGGATACAATGCCTCCTCGGGGCGGAAAATGAGATTTTAGGATACAACGCGTCCCTGGGGCGGAAAATGGGATTTTTAGGATACAACGCCTCCCTGGGGCGGAAAATGAGATTTTAGGAGATTTCCGGCAGAAATTTTTTTTGAGGTGAATCTCTTCCAATCGTATAACATCTTTCAAGAATATGTCTGCATATTTACATTTGGTATAGTAGGAATAGGGATTACTCTCTCATACTGCGTTGAGTAGAAGAGCAAGTTTTTCCACTTCCTTACCGAGTCGGGAGGACATCGTCATCATCACCTCAGTCGTAGCCCTTGATGGGGACATTATTGTACCACTAGTGTGATACCAAGGGTTTATTCGTCATTGGCGACTCTAATATCCTCCCTAGGTAAGGATGTGGGAAAACTCGATCTCTGCCTTCAGCAAGCCGAGAGAGTCTTCCCCCCGCCGGGGAATAAATATGTGGCTTTATGAGCCTATGCGTTCGCACACGAACATTATTGACTTTTCTTGGCGCAAATGGCTTTTGCGCGTTATCCCTCGACGGGTTGCCGGATCACCATCTTTGTCTTCAAAATATATATTGGGTTTCACGGCATTGGTGTGTGTTGCTGCTGTCGCTCAGGCTGATCATATACCGGAGCGTAATGCAATTTCATATGTCGACCATTCAGCGGTGGGAAGGTTAGATTCCCTTTTTCATCCACCATCCTGTAAGCACCGCCCTCGTAGACTCTGCTTACTATGAATAGCCTAACCCAGTTTGGCTTGAATTTATTTTTAGGCCGAGAGGCTATGACCTCTTTATGCTTGACCATTACTAGATCTCCCTTCTTGAAGGTTCTTTCTTTCACCAATTTGTTGAATGCACGATACATTCGGACTTGGTATATTTGCAGGCGTTGATATGCTTGCAGTCTTTCGCCTTCGAGGTCTGATAATTCCTCATAACGCCTTTGAATCTCGCTCATGTCGCCCTCATGCATTCCATAATGCAGAGTGACCCTATAAGATGCGAGTTCTACTTCTATTGGGATTACGGCTTCCGCTCCATAAACTAAAGAGTATGGGGAGCATCCCGTCGGGGTTTTATAGACGGTGCGATAGGCCCATAATGCTTCATGCATCTTTTCATCCCAATCCCGCTTTCACCCTCCGCTTATCTTCACCAGGAGTTTGCACAGGGTTTTATTGAAAGCTTCTGCCATCCTATTGGCTTGGGGATAATATATTGAAGACGCCTTCCAATCTATATGAAATTTAGCCGCCATCTTGTATATTGTCTGATGTTTGAATGGCGTGCCATTATCTGATGTGATCCGACTAGGAGTCCCGAACCGATATATGATATTGTGCCTGACGAAGCGTGACACTGTCTCGCCGGTTACTTCTCTTAAAGGAATGGCTTCTGCCCAACGAGTAAAGTATTCTGTTGCGGCAAGAATATATTTACACCCTTGAGATGACGGCGCCAATGGACCCACAACGTCCATTCTCCAATGGGCGAAAGGCCATGTCGGGGTCGTTGGGTGCAAATGATTGGGAGGTCGCCTAGGAATGGGCCCATAGGCTTGACATTGGGGACAACTTTTTGCCATTTTCTCGCAATCCGCGAACATAGTTGGCCAATAAAAGCCTTAAGTTTTGATGTTGATTTTCATTTTTGTGCCGGATTGATGGGCTCCACACATCCCGGTATGAACTTCTTTCATTATTTTGCGGGACTCTCTCGGGGAAAGATACCGGAGCAAAACTGCATTTTTGTCTTGAGGGACAAGGCGATACAGTACGCCCTCTGTCAGTTGGTATGAAGTTGCCCTTCGCAGTAGTTGGATTCTTTCGGCCTTGTTATCATGGAGCCATCCATTCTTTATGTTGATGAGAGGAGCGCGCCAATCATCTTCCTCTCGGACATTATGGTCTTCTGGCATATTGATCTCAAACACCGTCAGACCATCTTCTTCATTTACCGAGGTGGGGGAAAGTCTCCTATCCCTTACAATTATTTCTGTTTCTCCTGCAGGAGGCAATTTTAGAGCCGCAGTCAATTTAGCTAACGCATCAGCCTGAGCATTCTGGCCTCTTCTGATATGTTCTATTGTGAAGATATAAAAATTTTCACTTAGCTGGACAGCTGCTGCATGATAAGCTATCAATTCTGTCTTTCTGACCTCGAATATGCCGAGAATTTGCCGGACGACCAACAGGGGATCCCCATATACCTGGATGCATCTAACACCTATTTCCAAGGCAACTTCTAGCCCCACAATCAGAGCTTCGTATTCTGCCTCATTATTTGTTAGGGATTCCATCAGGGCACATGAGTGATGCAATACCCCGCCTTCTTGAGTGACTAGGACCAAGCCGGCTCCTGCTCTTGTAGTTGATGTGCCATTTGACTTTATGATGGTTCTCGAGGCCCCATCAAAATATAGTTGCCATGTTTTTACTTTTGCCTGCTGCACATTCAATATTTTCTTTTTCAACAAGACCTCTTCATCAGGCAATTCATTATTTAGAGGGGAAGTTTCAGGAATCGAGTGTGCTGCCAGAAATTCGTCCATACCCTGTCCTTTTATTGCCTTCTGAGGGACAAAAGTAATATCAAACTCCATGAGGAGTAATGCCCATTTTCCTAGTCTCCCATACAACACATGCTGGTGAAGCAGAAATTTCAGCGGATCAAACTGCGATATCAGTTTAATTTCGTGTGCTAGCAAATAATGCCTCAACTTTTTTGTGACAAATACAAGTGCTAAGTACATCTTCTCTGTTGGAGTATATCGATGTTCAAGACCCACCAACATCCTGTTGAGGTAATAGAGTGGCTGCTCTTTTCCGTCCTCACTTTCTTGTGCCAGTAAAGCTCCCAAAGAAGCATCTAAGGTTGCAATATAGAGGATGAGTGGTTTACCCTTTATGGGTGCCCCCAGTACTGGCGGCCTGAGGAGATTCTTTTATGTCATCAAGAGCTTTTTGGCACTCTTCGTCCTAAATAAATGGGGCTCCTTTCTTTGTCAATTTTGAGAAGGGCCTGCACCTTCCAGATAGATTGGAGATAAATCTCCTGATATAGGCTAGTCTGCTTTGCAAGGATCTAAGCTCAGTTAGAGTTCTGGGAGGAGGCAGCTCCCTGATTGCCCTAATTTTTTCGGGGTCAACCTCGATCCCCTGGTATCAGACTATGAAGCCTAAAAATTTCCCGCTAGAGACGCCAAAAGCGCACTTCATGGGGTTCATTTTGAGTTGATATTGACAGAGCCTTTCGAACACCTTGCGTAAGTCTCCAAGATGGTCGTTTTTCTTTATAGATTTTACAACGAGGTCATCAACATAACATTCGACCAAATCATGCAGCATTTCATTGAATATTTTAGTCATAGCCCTTTGGTAGGTAGCACTGGCATTTTTCAGACATAAGGGCATCCTTTTGTAATTGAATATTCCTTTTAGAGTGCGAAAGACTGTATGATTTTTATCTTCGAGGGCCATCCTAATATGATTATAGTCCGATGACCCGTCCATGAAAGACAAGGCTTCATATCCTATGGTGACATCCACCATAGTCTCAGTTATCGGCAATGGAAAGTCATCTTTCGGATATGCCTTATTTAAGTCGCGAAAGTCAATGCAGATTCGGACCTGACCATTCTTTTTCTTTACTGGCACAATATTTGCCAGCCATATTGGGTATATACATTCTTCAATGAAGTCGACTTCTCGCATTTTGTCAACTTCGACATTCACCTTGATTTCCAATTCAGGGCGCTTTCGCCTCTGAGTTTGTTTTATCGGCTTGACTTCAGGGAGAATTGATAATTCATGCTCTGCCACCGAAGGATCCAGGTCAAGTATTTCTTTATAATTCCAGGCAAAACAATCTTTGAACTCCATCAAGAGTTCAGTGTACACCTGTCTTTCCTTATTGCTCAGGAGGGCACTGAGGAAAACCGGATGAGGGTCTTTTGGTTTGCCGAGATCAATCTCTACCAGTTCGTCGACCGTAGCCTGTCCTCCGTCCTCTATCTCACGGGGAGCTGACTGGAAATCGACGAAGTCCTCATCTTCGTCCATATTAGCTATGTAGGCTTTATGCCATTCGTCTGCTTTTTCATGCAGGTCTTGAGAGGTTGCATCAGTAGCTCCCGAAGGTCCCTTTTGTTCTTTCATATTGACATCTTGACTTTTATTTGTGTTTTGGGAAGGCCCTGCCGGACATTGCTCCCATTCACAGGTAGAGTTTGTCTCAGTTGAGGCTATCTTGACAAATGGAGGGATTTCTTTATTTTCATCCCCAGAACTGTCAAGCCTGGTATGACCAATTGGCTCCTCTATCCCTGATGGTAGACTCACCATATGGACTGCATATAGGGTGGGAGATCCATGGCATCGCTTATACCCGAGGCCTCTTCTATCTTGATTAGATGATGATTGCCCCCTGGCTTCTGCAGGGTATCATAATTCTCGAAAGAATTTGTTTCTGGCTGCACTTTGCCTTTTTGGAATGTTTTGATGTTTGCACATATGTTTTATGTATTGGGGCATATCGTCCATTTCATGGACTATTTCTTCAACTTCCGGTCGGACATTTTCATGCCCAAAACCGTCCTCGGGAGGACTCTCTGGCACAAGATCTCCTTTATAAAATGTGATGTGCCGCCCATCTTTGTGACGCACTATCAGGGTCTTTAATTCTTCCACCGTGTGGACTTCTCTTGGGAATATAAGCTTTATAGGTCCAAGGGGCAGGCATATGGTAGCCTCTATTTCTTTGCTAATAGCATTAGCTTATAAATTGACGGTGGGCCTACCAAATTTAGCCGACTTTCGATAAGACTGGCCGGGTTTTATTCCTTGCTAGAATCTAGCAGCTTTGACTTCATTAATTGTATTTCCGCCTTACTCATTGGAAGACTCATCGGCTATCTTCTTCCCCTTACGACGGCTTTCGCCAGTTGTTGGGTCTGAGGCCTTATTAAAGTATAACTGGGCATCCGCCAGATGGCAGTCATATGCTTTAAATGGCTCCAAATAAGCAAATATTCGATGCTGCTCGCCGTCTTTTGTATATTTAAGGCATTGGTGGATAGTTGAAGGCACCACCCAATTTCTATGTAACCAAGGCCTCCCTAGTAATGCCTTGAAGGAGGTATTGGAGTTGACTATGAGAAATGACACTTAGGTCACCCAGTCGTCCAACAATAACTCTACATCAACCCGCCCAAGGAGTTCTTCTGCCTCTTGGTTGAATCTTGATATTGTTATGCCTTGCACCTTCTTCATATATGGTGTGAGGTATAACGCTTGAAATGTTCTGAGGGGCAATATATTTACTGCAGATCCCGAGTCTACTAGTATTCGATCGACCTCTCGACCGTTGATTTTGCCCCGCATATATAGCGGTCTGTTATCGCATGGTGACGATTGCAACATATCATCATCGATAAAAGTCACTGTGGCCTCATATGCCCCATATGCCTAAGCTCTTATTTCGGCCATATGGACCTCATATGTTTCGGGATCTTGGAGGGCAGCAATCAAGGCCTCCCTCAGTTCCTTGCTCAAGGCTAATGCTTCCCATATGCTGAGGGATGTTGGCATTCTTTTCATATTTTGTAGCACCTTTCGATCCGCCCTGACTCGGGCTTGCTCAATAGGAGGCATTATTTCTGCCATGCTATGAAGGGTCTCCTTCAAGGCTTTTGATTTCCCCCCAAAAGTCAGAGATTCTCCTGTTTGCATTTGCCCTTCTGCGAGATTAATTTGTGCTTCTTCAACAAATAATTCTGCCAAGGCCTCGACTCCTTCTGCAGGATCAGGTTGAGCCGAAAGGTTTATCTCTTCTCGTTCTTTGATGAGTTGAGCATTTTCTGTTTGTTGAGAATACTCCTCTTCATCGGAAGAAGGACAGAAGCGAATATTACCTCGAATTTCTAGCTTCGGAATTGGTCCTGGGGTTTCTCCCCTGAAGTAGATAATTCTATTTTGATTCGCCTGGCTTTTGATTTTGCCTCGACCATTGTTGTGGTTTCGGCCCCGGCCTCGGCTTCTATTTTGATTCCTCCAGTTCCCTCTCCTCTGGAAGTAGCCAAAGGAGTTTCGGCTTCTGGTGAAGTGTGCCTCACTTCGCCATCCGAAATATCTTGAAATTGAGCCGACACTACATGACAAGCTCGATATTGTTGTTCCACTTTTTCCATTATTAGACCATCATCCCAGAATATACTAGCATCGTCTGGGATTGAGAGATCATCCTCACTAGCTTTCCGTATGCGACCACGGAGGTCCAACAACCATGCTCTGAGGCAAGCTCGCCGGCTGAGCTCTTCCCATGGGATATATTGACTCAGAGAGACATCTTCTGTTGACTGATTTTGCCGATATTCATCCAATTCATCAATGATATTCTGAAGTCTTTGAAGTGGCGAGATTTTGTCCTCAGACATATTTACGGCATTAGCGAGCATTTCTTGCCTCTTCAGCCTTCTTTTCTCACTTCTTTTTCTATTCTTTTCTTGTTTCTTTCTTCTTGCTGCTTCTTGAATGAAGCTGGGCTGGGCCGGCACTTCTGGAAATGGGTCGAAATGGACCACAGCTTTTCCTTTTGCCGTCTGTGTTTGCGATGATTTAGCTGGTTTAGACTTCTTTTTCTTTTTTGCCTTAGTCCACGGACTTTCTGGCTGATTGCGGTCAAGAGTGGCTTTAACAGCTTGTTCGACCACTGAATCTGGCAACATTTGATATTCACCGAATATTTTCTTTTATGTCTTTTTGGAGGAACTTATCTCCGGATTTTCTTGCCGCCATTTGATGCCCAACATTTGCATCTCTTGGCCTACTGCTGCTACAGTATCAATGGCGGCTTTGGTACGAGGAGTGGGCGGCCTATCAAGTGTCATTCCCCCGTATTGATATGGGGGTTCTTCTTGCGGAATATCATATAAATCCGCTTCTGTAATTTCTATGGCGTCCTCCCGATGGAAGGAGAATTTATGGACCATATTTACAGAATAGTTAGTCACATGAGGTTGTGGAAGATCAACCAGATATTTTCCCATATTTATTTGTTCTTCTTGGATTAATTTTTTTATTTCATCCTTGAGGACGAAACAGTGCTCCGTTCGGTGACCAAGAGCACGATGGTAGTGACAGAAGTTAGGGTCATCTGTTATATGCATCTCTTCCTCCCTTCTTGGCGTTGGAAGAGCGATGACTTTCTTTTTCATACAAAGTCGGAAGAGTTCCCGAACTTTGTCTTTGGAGAAAGAATAAGGCTTTGCACGCCTTTCCCTCAAAGTTAAGGAACTTCTGAAGCGTATGCCAGCCTCTTTATCGGCTATTCGCCTAGCCTGGCGCCCTTTTCAGTTGTTTTTACGCTTTCATGACTTCTTCTATAAGAAGTCATTTCTTCTTGGCGATATGTTTCTATATCTTCTCTGGAAAATATAATTTGCTTGCCTCTTTTTCTCGAAGGACGATCGGGATCTGACCCTAACCCTTCAGAAGAGAAGAATCTGTCGACTTTGCCGAACGACAAAGTTTCTGAAAATTGCCTGGAGAGTCCCTCCATCATCTAGGTGAGTTCTTGTTGGCATGAAAGTCGTGTCAGGCTTGTCTGGATTTCTTCCAGTGCCGCCATAACTGAATCCCTAGAGGGAGGAGTTGCTGGAGTATATATTGGTGTTGCCTCACGCTCTAGAGAGGCCTTCACCGCTTCTTCTTCAGGATAATATCCAGATGAGCTCTCACTCATGTAAATGACATTAACAGCAAATGTTTGCTTATTCCTTTGGTGAGGTTGAGGAGGGCTTATCAAATGTTTGCCCATCTCCACAGCGCCCTCACGGATAAGCTTTTCTATTTCATCCTTGTAAACGTAGCAATCTTATATTACATGCCCCAGCATGCAATGATATGGGCAATAATTTGGCTCATTAACCTTGCCTGCTTCAGCCGGCTTTTTGGGTTCAGGGAGCGATAAAAGTTTTGCCCGCATACATGTTTCAAACAATTTCTTTGTATGCTCACGGGTAAAAGAGTATGGCTTTCTCATTCTTTCAGCAAGAGAGGAGGTTGGCGCCTTCCCTTCTCCTTTTTTATTGGCTACTGGAGCGTTAGGGCCTCCCCTGCCATCATTCTTTTCCACGGCTGGAGAGAAGTCAACCGCATTCACTTCTTTAACCGGAGTGCCTCGCTCTCTTGGGGCTTTCCCTTTATTGGGAAGTGTAGCGGGGTAGTCGGCGAAGAACATCTCGATCTCCGTCACGATATTATTGAGTTGATCGAAGTTTCTGACATTGACTTTGATCCGTTTCTCATTTATTTCGGGTTTCAAACCCCTTTTGCATAATCTCACTGCGTCCTCATGGACCGGAGGATTGTCGCATCTCATACTGAGGTTTCGCCATTTCTTAATATAATCTATGGCAGACTTATTCTTCCCTTGTTTAAGTGTCACTAATTCAGTAATAGTGACCTTTCGCTCTGATATTTTGAAGCGATCAAGGAACTTTTTATACATTTCTTCCCAACTACTTATAGAGTTGGGCTTTAACTTGGCATACCACTGGAATGCCGTGCCGGTGAGGGAAGTTGAGAAGAACCTTAAAAGGTATGCCTCTTCTGTTGCCAGTTCTCCTAGGTCACTCATGTAATGAGCAATATGCTCCTGAGCTGAGCCTTCCACATCATATCTTGTGACTTTAGGGCGCTTATTATGGTCTGTTGGAAGTTTCTTGAACATATGACGGACCGGAAATGGCACCTTATATAAGTCGAACGTGCTTATTCCTTCGTCCTGTTCGGCCATCTTGGCCTCGACAATTTGCTCAATCAAGTACTTTTGCGATGCTGTTGCATCATCTGCTGACGCACGTGATTGTTGAGCATTATAATTGGGCTTTTCGGCCTTGTCTTCTTGAATCTCTTCAGGGCTGAAATTGACCTCAACAACCAGAGGCCCTATTGGTGCAGGAACAACCCTAGGCGGAGGTAGATTTACTGGAAGAGTGGGCGCCACCCTTTGCTGCTCCTCCATTTTCTGTATCAGGCCATATAGCAAGGCCTTTAATTGTTGATTTTCCTGCCTTATTTCCTCGATAGTCTGAGGTTGTGCTTGTTCTTGTGGCAGCTGTGCAACTCCAGGTTCTCGGGCATTAGTCGCACCTTCATCAGTTCCTCTAATAGTGTCACCGAGATTGGCTTGAGACGGCTCTACCCCTTGGCCCACTTGGCCTAACAGGCGCATAGCTTGCTCCATTTGGCGGGTAATTGGCGCACCCCTTTGCGTCATTCCAGCGACATTACTCGGCTCTTCAGACTGAGAAGGTTGCCGATTTGTTGTGCTAGAAGTATAGCAAGTATATATATGGATGCCATCATCTGTCATCCGTGTGGTTCTTTTCTTTCTCTGCGCTGGTCGTACCAGGACGCCGAGTCTTTCAAAGACGGAAACCCGCTTTTGGGCAGGTTGTTGTGCTTTGCAGACATTCTTCCTTCCTTGGCTCTGTTTGAGACGAGGCCAAGTTGTCGGATGGATTATTTCCCTCACCGGCTCTGCGGGCTGGGAAGGTTGTTGTTCTGCTAGGGCGGCCCTAGCCTTGCGTATTTTGCGAGCTTCCTTTTTGGTCACTCACATTTTCTGAAGGCGGAGAGCATGCCCCTCCTTGTAATTGCTCCCACCTTGGGGAATAGTATCGTTCTGTGCTCGGGATGCGGCGTTGCCCCCAGTATGTTGGGGAGCGGCGGGCGCGTCCTGGCGAACAACGGCTTTTCGCGTCCTTCTCTTCTTCTTAAAGGTTGCCACATCTTGGCAAAATCCCAAACCGATTGCGGACTGGAATCGTCGGGACATGCTGGGTTATGGGAATAATCGGCTCTCTGCCATCTAGGCGGATACGCATATCCCCAATCAATATTGTCTTCCCGTTCCGGAACGGACTCGGTGGAGTACTCTTCCGTTTCTGCCTCCTGCTGGATGAGGAAGCGGGAGATGTGCTGATAGTATTGGTGGTGTAGACTATCTGTCGTTGCCCACCTTCGTTGACTTTCTTTGCGCGGGAGACGCGCTTCTTCTTCTGTATCGGAATAGGCTCCAGTGCCGGGATCACCCCTAAGAAATATGGTGACCCCACAACTGCGGGGAAATCCCCAAAACAAGTTGGAGTAGTAAGATACCCACATTGAGCGTGGGTTGCCAGCACAGGTGGGTCATACGTGACCCTTGCTGCCATTGCTGTCTATTGAGCAAAAAACTTGGTCACCTGCATAAGACACAACAAAGTTAGTAGTAGAGTTATGGTAAGGGCATCATCAGACGGAGAGATGAAAGGAAAGAGAGGTCCCACCGGGCGCGCCATCTGTTTGTTTGAGGACCTAACCTGTCTATCTCTTCTCTTATCGGATTTGAAGAATCCGGTCATTGTTTAGGTTTTTTTTGTTTTATCTGGAGAAATATAGATCGGTTTTATTTATTGGACTATGAGAGTTTGGGATTAACCCTCAGAGAGTCCGGGACTTCAGATCAGGCGAAGATCCGAGTATATGACCTCTCTCCACTGACCTCGGTCAGTGTTAATTACGTCAAGCAACCGCTCGACAACCCTTGATTAACCGTCCGTTGATGTCCTTATAACGTGCAACACTACTACTACCGGCAGCACATGCATATGAAGATATGTTTTAGGTTAAGCTCTTGGCCTCACCCAAGTTTAGGATGGGTTTATAATTGATTGGGGGACTTTTTAAGAGATTTTAGATTGACTCCGAGTTATCTGGATTGATTCCAAGTATTTTAGACCCATAAGGGTATTTTTGTAATTATGTAAAGTTGGAGGGTATAGGGGTATTATTGTCACTTTAGTGGGTGAAATGAGTTTTAATGTTTTAGGAAGGTTTCAAAACCTTAGAAGATATTTTAGAGTTAATTTAAATGTATATGAGTTGTAAATGTATTTTGGTAATTCTCTGTCTTATTAGAGTTTGGAAGGTTTTTTAGACATATGAGAGGTTTTGACATTTTTTAAGAATTTTCTATGATTTTTACAAATTTTATTACGAATGAGGGTATTTTTGTAATTTCATTAAATTTTGGGGGGTATTTTAGACATTTCGAAAATTTTATATGTTTTCATATTTGATTTTCTGGTTTATACTGAATATTACTGATTTTTTATTAATTTATTGATTTTTATTAATTAATTAAATATATGAAGGGCACTTAAGTCATATTTTTGGTTTTATATGATTTTCATATTCAGGTTTCTGATTTTTACTGAATATTACTAATTTTTACAGAAATTTTTTTATATTTATATTCATTTTACTGATTTTAAATGACTTTTACAGGTTTTATTAATTAATTAATCATGAGGGGCATTTAAGTCATTTTTAACTTAAGTATACTTTTTATGAATATATGCTTAGTTATGTATGGGGTGAGGCCAAGATTAGGTTAAGAGAATGCACAGATTTTTAATTCAATTTTTAGAGTAATTATAAAATTAATATATATATATTAAAAGTATTAAAATATGATAGTAATTATTTAATTTGATGACACATAGGCACACAGTTTGACATAGAATAGCCATTTTTATTTCAGCAGAAATTCGTCTTATGAAGAAGGCTTTTACAATAGACAGGTCGGCAGAGCATCTCCTTAGGAATGAACCTTAGGAAGAGAGCCCTCCGGGACGAGAGGATCCTCCGAAACGCAGCAAACTCGGGTAAGAATCACCGAGTTTGGTCTTGAACGCATCAGAACCCCTCTTTGGAAATTTCCCACCCTTTAAGTATATGGAGTGGTATATGCCCATGTGTGTGTGCTCTTTGAGGACCATGGGGTCCTATTTATAGGTTCCAAATTGGGCCCGGTGGGGGGTGCCACCGGGGAAGTCCGAGGTGGGGGGTGCCACCGTTTTCCTTCTCTCCCCTCCCCTTTTCTTTTCTTTTTTTTATTCAAGAGAGGTGAGGGAGAAGAGAGAGAGTGAGAGAGTAGGGGGGGGGGGGGTCCGGTGGACACCCCCACCGGTTCCAACCGGTGGGGGGTGGCCACCGGTTTGGAGAGCAAACCGGTGGGGGTTCCCCCTCTTTCTCCCCTTTTTTGTTTGACTTTTGGCTCTTAATGAGCCTTTGCCCAATTAATTTTCTTATTTGGCCAAGTGTGAAAGGGGTTAAGATGGGGGTTTAAATAGGGTTCTTTTAGTGGGATCCTTAACCAAGTGTGAAAAGGATTTTTTAAGAACCCATTAACTCTCACCTTTAATTAATCTCCTCCCCCCATCTTTTTATTATTTTTTTTGAATTTCAGAAGAGAGAAGAGGGAGGGAACTCCCCTCCCCCCCCCCCCCCCCACCGGTTTCTCTCTTGGAACCGGTGGGGGTCCTCTCTCTCTCCTCCCTCCTTCTTTCCTATTTAAATAAAGGGAGAGAGAGAGAGAGGGGACCACTTGGCTCCTTCCTATTTTGGGCATATTTCCTCTTTGGGATTTTGAAGGTTTTCCCTTTTGGGCTGCAGGTTTTGGAGTCCTGTGGGACTAGTTTTTGGGTCCATTTGGACTCTTTATTGGGCTCTATATTGGGCCACTTATTGGGCCCATTATCCTTGCTACTGGGCCTCCATCGGGGCTATTTTGGGCTCATTTTGGGACTGTTTTAGGCCCATTTCGGGACTGGTTTGGACTCCTATTTTGCAGCGTTTGGAGCATTTTTATTGCTGCATTTTAGGGCTCCCCTTTGGGCCTCTCCATTAAGGTTATCAAGGAGATTTAGGGGCTGATCTTGGACAGCATATAGGAGTGATTCGGGGCTATTTTAGGCCTTTGCAAGAGTCTCGATTAAGGCCTCTTAGTCTAGGTATGTTTCTTGCCCCATTGCCCTCCTAATATATGCATATAGTCCTATGTATCCCCATGCATATAAGAGGGTCTTCATTTAACATCAACCCTCATATCATAGGTGCATGTTTATTTATTCTTGTTTTGCATAACATAGTCTCATTCGAATATGAACATGTGCTGTGCATATTTTCCACATCATGAGCTCACATTAATGTGAGCATATGCCGTGTAGTTTTTTTTTTCGCACAATCATGTGCATATACATGCTTGAATAATATTATTACGCATGAAAATTTTTCGGGTCAAGATGGGTCTCCACCCCATTTAATAAGCCCAAAAGAAGAAGAAGAAGAAGAAAAAGGGTGAGAAGTGAGAAGGGTGGGGGCACCCATTGGTGGTAACCCCCACCGGTTGTGGAAACCGGTGGGGGGTGTCCACTGGTTCCCATGACAGGTGGGGGGTGCCCACTGGGTCCCCCCTCTCACTCTCTCTCCCACACTCTCTCACATCTCTCTCTCTCTCTCTCTCTTTCCTTCTTGTCAATTGGAGGAGAAGGGACGGTGGGAGGTGCCACTAGGTCCCATACCCCCCCCCCATCCCCCCCGCCCTAACTAGTTGGGTCTGTTGCCCTCTATAAATGCCCCCCTTGGGGAAGGCCAACGGACAGAGAGCGTACACATAGAGATGAACACAAGAAGCTTTGGCGGAGGCTCTATTGCAGACTTTGCTAGAGCTGTTGTCCAAGGAGACTCTCTTTGTGCTTTTTTAAAGGTTCTTTAAAGAGGAGAAATGCTGCCAAAATTTTCCTAGTAACCTTAGCAAAATTACCTTGTGAAGGACTTGTTGTACTCAAATAAAGAATAATGAAATGAGCATGATGTTGTATTATGTGTGATGCTAAATAATTATTAAAGCTTGCATGCCTATATTTTGGCATGATAACTAACCATGCACATGGCGGAGTGAAGCTAGACTCTCATTCATAATGAAGCCCTAAAGGATACTTAATGGGTGTTCATAGATCTGTGACCTCTTTTGTACCCCTTTAAATAAATATCCATTAAGACTATTCTTTAGTGGATTTGAATAATTTTGGAATAAACCCATCATGCTTGGTACGTGTGGTTGCAACGTTTTGAAGCCCAATAAGCTGGCCCATGGTTTTGGAACTAATCCCAATGCTGCCTGAATGACTTAAATACACTTGACTCCCTATTTAAATGAACCTAAGTCCTAAAACATACCCAACCTTGAACAAATAACTAACTATAAAACATAAAAATGTTAGATCACTTAAAACATGCTAAATACCCATAAAACTTGAAACTTTTAAAAATTATAAAAAAACCCCTGCTGCCCCAAAGTGCTCAAAACAGTCCAAAAACGCATCATAGGGTTCTAAAACCTTCTCTATCCATTGAAACACATTTAAACACTAAAATGACTATAATGCCCCTGCATCCTCCAACTTGGCATAATTACAAAAATATCTTTTTGAGGTTTAAAGCATCTAGAATCAATCCAAAACCTCTTAAAAGTCTTTTAAACCACACCAAGTCATTTTAAACCCATCCTAAGCTAGGGTGAAGCTTTGGGCTTGATCCAAATGATGTTTCCTATGCTTAAAGGACATGTGCTTGTACTGCATGGCTTAGTGCTTAATTTATGTTTAAAGGGCATCACTGGACGGTTAATCAAGGGTTGTCGATCAGTTGATTGATATAATTAACACTGACCGAGGTCAGTGGGAAAGAGGTCGAATTCTCGGATCTTCACCTGATCTGAAGTCTTAGACTCCCTTGGGGTCCCATCCCAAGTCCTCAAAGTCTACCCAAATGAA
This sequence comes from Zantedeschia hybrid cultivar, assembly GCA_030544215.1. Classification (NCBI taxonomy): domain Eukaryota; kingdom Viridiplantae; phylum Streptophyta; class Magnoliopsida; order Alismatales; family Araceae; genus Zantedeschia; species Zantedeschia hybrid cultivar. The sequence continues at coordinate 70,407,011 of JARZZO010000015.1, read as the reverse complement.
AAAATATTAAAAGGACATTAAAAAGAGGACCTCCCAAACACCTGATTTGCTCAATTTTTAGTGACCTCTTCTTAACTTCGGCTATTGCATGAAAGAATCTAGTATTATTGTCTCCTCTTTAAGCCAATGCTCCTGGGCTCTTTGCCTCCATTTAATCTCTTCTTGACTTAGCCAATCATTATATTTAGTCTTGAGATTCTGTAGTTCAATGTATTCATCATTGGTGAGACTTGATTCTCTGCTTTGGGTTCTAATTTCTGTCTTCATTGAGATCAGATTTCTATCAGCTACCTTATCCCCAAATTGCTGTGAGCTCCAAGTCTTTAAACACTGTCTAACCCATTTAAGCTTCTTTGAAAATGTTTCACAAGCAAATTATAGTAAGGGCCCTCCTTTCACCATTTAGCCACCATCTCTTTGAATCCCTCCTGAAGATGCCAGGCTAACTCATATATGAAGATCTTGTGCTTGATCTTGTCATCTAAATTTTACAGAGGAGAGGGATATGATCTGAAGCTGTTCCATTGAGTCCTTTGATGGATGATAAAGGAAATTGTTTAATCCAGTCGGTTGAAACCAGGACTCTGTCAATCCTAGATTGAATAGAATCCTTTTGCATATTAGACCAAGTAAACTTCCTATTGGGAAGCTTCAAATCAATGAGTCCACAATCATTGATCCAATTATTAAATTCTTCCATATCTGCAGTCCATTTCTGATAGCCCAACCGCTCCCAAGGAAATCTAACAACATTAAAATCCCCAATGGTGCACCTGCTCCCTGAAAACACGAAGGCCAGACTATAAAGTTCCTGCAGGAAGATGGCTATGTCTTGAGGGTTGTTCGGCCCATAAACTGAGGTAATGACCCAATTCCTACTGGAGTTCTTTGCTGAAAAGAATACTGAGAGACTAAATTTACCCATATCACACAAGGTGCCTTGAAGTTTCTGTCCATTCCACATAATTAGCTGCCCCCCACTAGATCCCACCGCTGGACTGAAGACCCACTCTGAGAAAGAAGACCCACTGAGGGATCTGGTACACTGAGCTTTTATATTCTCCATTTTAGTCTCTTGAAGACAAAAACAATCCACTTTAGGAAGACTGATACAATGTCTCACTGCCCTCTGCTTAAAATCCCTCTTTAAGCCTCTAATGTTCCATGTGCAAAAAATCATTTCAGCGGCATTTCTCTCCCCCCCCACCAACTTTCTCGTCTCTTAAACCATCAACAAGCACATTGTTCTAGACATAAGAAATCTCTCTCTTTCGAATTTTCACACCACCATTCTGCTCTTTTTTCTTAGCTGAATTAAGTAAAGCATCAGCTCTTCTCAACTTCTTGATGAAACTAATCACCATATCCTCTTTACCTTGGAATGAAACACCGCTTTTTTCCCCAAACTGAATGATACCATCAGCCCAGTTATACTGTTTTGGAATAGCAACAGCAAGCGATGAAGGGCTGGTGACAAAAGGAACAATGGCTTTATAAGAGTCTTCCTCTATTGCGAAGGACGATGAAATAACCCGAGGAGAAGACTCATCCATTGGGCTGCTGTTTGCTGGCAGCAGTACACCCTGTTCAAGCATGAAGGAATCCTCCTGAGTGACCCTCTATCGGGGACAAGGAGAAAGGCAAGGACTGCCTCGAATCGGAGCAGAGATTGTCGTAACTTCGGAGACCATACCAAAGGCACTGGCATCACCCAGGGGCTCTATCGATACCTCCGTAGAGGTCTAGGAGAGGCAAGAGATGACGTTTACCATCAACCTGGACAGATGCTTGGTTCCCAGATCAATCCAACCCACAAGAAAAGCTTCGAAAAGCGCACAGTCTCCCTTGAGCTTCTCCACAGGGCAATAGCTATTCCCCACAAGAAAGTCATCATTGCCATTGTAAGGTGAGCTAAATACCATGGGGAGGATCTTTGAATCTGCATGTCTTACCTTTCGAACTCACTAACTGCATGGAACGCTGAGTTTGACTCGGGACCACTCTAGCAGGCTTCCCACTATGCGTCTCCACTGAACATTCAGATTGTCATAGTTGTCAAGGCGGTAAGGCGACCCAAGGCATATTTGAGGCCCCTGAGCGCCTAAGTGCTTAGGCGCCTGCCTAAGTGGCGCTTAGGCGGCACCTTCATAATCAAGGGGTTACTCACGTACAAAGAGACAAACGCTTGAAAAGAAGAGAAAAGAAAGGATGGGCATATAGAAAACTTAGGAAGGATGAAAGGATGCTAATGGCCATGAGGGGTTCCAAGTTTGTGGACATGCGCAAGTGAGGCTTGTTGTCTCATCGTGACCATCATAGTAAGAGAACACATAGGAGTGCCTCATCATTGATGTTGATATTCGTTCTCCAAGGAAGGACAATGCCAAAGACGATGATGAAACAAAGGAGACAAGATGAAGGGGTATCTAAATCTAGGATCCAGTCATCTACGTGGCCTTATTTATATTAGGATTGGGTCTCAATGGACCCGATTTTTATTGGCCCATGAACTAGCTTAGGCATTGCTTAGGCGTCTAGGCGCTCCTTAAGTGTGCCTCAGTAGTGCCTAGGTGTGCTTTTTGCGAGGCCCAATAAGGTGTTTAATTGCCAAGATCTAGAAAATAAGCCTTGTCGTATAAGCGGTGCCTAGGCATCGCCCATGCGTAAGCCTTGACAACTATGCATCATCTTCACCAAAGCCCCTGTTTTAGGAACTCCAAAGAGCGATTTGTGTTGGATAAGAGATGAAGGCTCCTGGAACTTCCTGTAAGATTTGTACGTAGAGATCACCTCTGCCCAACCAATTAACCTGCTGGCAATGGTTTTGGACAACCCCAGAGCAAGGATGACAATCTTGATATCGGTACATGTATCGGTGGGTATCGATACCGATACATATCGGTATCGGTATCAACTGTATCGACCGGTACTGGCCAATTAAAAAAAAATATATATATTTTATTATTATTTTAACTACAAAGACTAGTATCGGGTGATTCGGGAGGTATCAGTACCGGTCCTGGTCGATACCTATCGACCGATATTGCCAACCATGCCTCGGAGGACTGAGCCTGACCGGTAGAGGAGGAAGGTTGTTTGATAGAAATGGAGATTCCAAAAAGACAACCTCCCACCCTGATAAGTAGTCATTTAGGTTACCTAATGCAAAGAATCCACCTCTATAAGCAGTCTGGCATACGAGAGTCTCTCCAAGCTTAGAGTCCTCTCACCAATCTTGCGAAGGTACCTAAACGACCCAACCAGAGATTGGAATGTGGTAACATTCCATGCATGATGTGGAAGACCTACAAACCAACACCAGATTGTGGATCCTTCAGGAACTGGCTTCACCCTAGAATGGATCTTCAATAAGAGAATTAAGAACTCCACCCCTGAAGCTTATCTGTCCAAGAGAAAGTGCTACTTCCTTACAGCCTTGGAGGGAAGAATGGACCAAGGAATCCATACCTGGTAATTCTCAAACCCTCCACGAGACCATGGATTGCGGAATCGGCCGATTCCGATCCGAATCGGCCGATTCGGATCGGGATCGGCGGGTTCCGATCCGATTCGGGGGGGATTTCATTGTTCCCCCCCACCGATTTGAAAAAAAAAACGGCCGAAATCGGCCCTAACCGGACCAGATCGGGGCCGGACCGGCCAGATCGGCCGGTCCGGACCCGATCTGGTCCGGTTCGGGCCAATTTCGGTCCCCCCCTTAAGGTTTAAGGGTTTAGGGGTTTAGGGTTTTAGGGTTTAGGGTTTAGGGTTTAGGGTTTAGGTTTTAGGGTTTTAGGGTTAAGGGTTTAGGGTTTAGGGTTTAGGTTTTAGGGTTTTAGGGTTTAAGGGTTTAAGGGTTTAAGGGTTAAGGGTTAAGGGTTAAGGGTTAAGGGTTAAGGGTTAAGGGTTAAGGGTTTAGGGTTTAGGGTTTTTTATGGATGTACATGAATTGCATTCATTCTTATTGTACATCAATTGAATAATATGTATGTAATTTTTTCTGATTTTATTTTTATTTTTTTCTGATTTTTTTTATTTTTTTATTATTTTTTAATCTAGCCGAGTCGGACTGGCCAGACTTCATCTGGATCGGCCGACTCGGCCGATCCGATCCGAGTCGGATCGGGATCGGCGGGTCCCGATTCGGGGACCCGATCCGATCCGGAATTCCTTGCACGAGACAGTCCTTGGCCAAGTAGATGACAGAGCATCTTGAACCAACAATACATGCGAGGTACCTCCATCCTTCTTAGACTTTTAGAAAAGTAAGAGTAAGGACCATACGCTCCTGAAGGAAAGATTGAGCTCCATGAACCTCTTGAGACCAAGGGACGTCGATAGTTGCTAATTGCTTAGAACAGATCTTCGGGAGGGGATTAGACTTCTTACTAGAGCAAAAGCTATTCCTATGGTTCTGCTTCCCACATATGAGGCATCTTACCTTATATTTGCAATCCCTGGCCCAATGGCCTTTTCGGAGACATCTGATACATGCATCAGCTCCAACAGGTAGCAGGGAGCTTCGCTGCCGTGCACCAGACTTCGAAACGGCCTTCTTTCTTCTTCCCACCACCTCCTAACCTTCTCCATCACCAGGAGCAAGGCTATGCAGGTCATCAGGCTTCTCCTTACTCCTTTTACGACCCTCTGCGCTCATCTCTGTATCTTAACTAACTCAAAATGCTGGATGCAATTGCAAAAGCTAGGCTTGGTCTAAAGGCTCCTAAACCTCGGTATCTTTATGATGTTGGGCTTCAGCAAGAATTCAATGAGTTGAAGGCATGCGTAATTGTACCATCATGTGTGATGGTTGGACAGGAATAGTAAGAAAATCAATGATTAATTTCCTTGTTTACTACGTCGAGGGCACCATTTTTTTGAAGTACGCGGATGCTTCCAACTAAATAAAAATGCTGATTATTTGTTCAAGTTTATGGATGTTGTGGTAGATGAAATTGGAGAAGAAAATGTTATACACTTTGTGACTGATAATGAAGCAAGTTACAAAGCAGTTGACATATTATTAATGGGAAATAGGACACATTTTGTTGGGTGCCTTAGCACATCACTTTCTATAGATTTGACAATGGAGGATATAGGCATAGACCCTTATATTGCTAATGTGATAGACTCAGTTCAGATGATCACTATATTTATTTGTTGTCACCATCGCATCTTACATATGATGGAGTATATAAATGGATGGGATCTCCTTCATGTTGGCCCCATTAGATTTGCATCACATTTCATAAAATACAAGCATCATTGACCCAATCAGTCAACTCTGAAGAGATTTTATCACATGTAGGGACATTGAGACCTGAGGGTAGAGATGTTCCCGTGCAAGTGTAAAATTTGATTGGCAACTCAAAATTTTGGGATAAAGTTTCTCGCTATCTCAAAGTGATTGAGCCTTTAGTACAAGTTCTCAAGATGGTTAATGGTGATGATAAAAATGGCTTGGGATACTTGTATGAGGTAATGGATATAGCTAAGGAACACTTGAGGGCAAAGATTCCTAAAGCTAATGAGAAATGGTGTACCATCATTGATAATAGATGGGAAATGACTCTTCACCATGATCTCCATGTTGCCGGTTAGTTCTATTCTTTTTCTAGTTGATTTTTAATTAATTTTAAGGACATTTATTTTGATAAGTAATAAATTAATATAAATACAAGATACTTTTTCAACACAGGATATCAATATAGTGAGAGTATGCATAACGATGGAGAAATCCTTTAAGGCGTGATGAATGTTATTACTAGATTATTAAGGACTGCGAATGAAAGGATATATGCATTATCAGAAGTAACATATAAAGTTGGACTTTATAGAGATCAAGACATTTATCAATAACTTACGTCGTCTACCAAGCTTTTGTAGGTACAAAGATTTAACTTGAAAATTGAAATTTATGGAGATGATGATGTAAGAGCTGCAATCTCAAGGACAACTCCAGGTTAATTACATAATCATTTTTGTCATTTTAATCATTTATAATTATAAATTATTGATGTTGTCTTCTCCTTCTTTTCTTTTTGCAATAGCTGAATGGTGGATACAAATAAATTATAGGCAAGTTGACACAAACCTTTTGCCATATATCGTAGTGAGAGTCTTAAGTCAGATCACTTCTTCCAGCCAGTGTGAAAGAAATTGGAGTACATTTAGTCTCATTCATACGAAAATTCAAAATAGTTTGGGTGTTTCTAGATTGAAAAAGTTGGTATGTTGTCACTACAATATAAGGATAAATTAAATTTAAGAAAGGCAGAAGTTTGAACGAAAAAGATTTATGGAATTTGCCGGTGAAGCAGTTGATGAGCTAACAATACATCAAATAGATATGGATGAATTGCAAGATGAAGAACATCTATTGCATGCTTGGGTGGAGACTAGAGTAGACTGAGATGTACATAAGTTTGATCTTCAAGATCGGAGTTAGGCAGAATGTGAATTAGATGAAGTAATTGCTTGAGATCCTGAATTTTAGGGAGAAGACAAAGCATGTGCATTTCTTTCTGAGAGGCGTCGACAGTCAGCCACACTACCAAAGACTGCTAGATTTCCTACCTCTCAGCCAACACTCAGAAGAGCATCTTCTCAGTTGGATCCAACAAGAAAAAAGGACAAACGCCGAATGACAACTTCATTGCAGAAATTTGACAGTAGAAATAAACAAAAATCAAAGGAAAAGTCTAAACAACGTATAGAAGAATCTGAAGAAGAGCAAGAGGGAGACACAACTAGAGTTGGGCATATTGGAGAGATACTTGTTGAGACCCCCGCCTAACCACCTCATTTGGCCAGCTTATACGAGGCAGATAAACATAAGTATAGGCGTAAAATAAAGTTGGTGAAAAAAACAAGGCAAGTCGAGAACGATGACTTTACTCGGGCACCATATGATGATGATGATGATGCTGATGGTGGTGTTGTTGCTGTTGCTAGAGTATCAAGAGGTTATAGGCTTGGGAGTAGTTTTTCATGATATGAAGATTACTCTGTACCTCTGACTCAACAAGAAGGAAACCAAGGAAAAGGATGAGGACAACAAGGGGGATATGAAGGTCAACATAGATAGGCAAGATATGATAGGAGATATAGATCTTCTTAGCCACTCATTTTTCATCCCCTTACACTATCATGGTCAGACATCAACAACACTACTGAGGGGTACTCTGGACATTCACCTATTAAATATGGTATTCTTGTCCCTTTACTACAGTTAGAAGAAAGCTCAAGCCAACAGGCAAACACACCTTGACATATTCAAAGGGGATTTGAAGACCTTGTGAATTCTTTGTTTCGCTATGGTGTCCAGAGTATATGCAGTCAGATTATGAGCCGCCAGTTTAAAATTATGAGCCGGATGATGAAGGATCACAATGATCTTTGTAAGGTATTTTTCATTTATTTCATGTTAAAAATTTCATAATTAGTCTTTTTTTAATTAGTGTACAACAATAACTATTAGCGAGCTAATCATCTTTAATGTTCTTTTTTGATGGATGTGCATATGTATTCATTTTCATTGTGCATTCATTGAATAACATGTTTACATATTTCATAATTTTTTCTTATTTTTTTTATTTTTCTCAATTTTTAAATAATTTTAAATAACTTTTTTTATCAGGCCGATCAAGGATCGGCCTGATTCATGCGGATCAGCCGATCTAGCCGATCCGATCCAGATTGGATCGGGATCGTTGGGGTCCAATCCGGACACCCGACCCGATCCAGAATTCCATGCTCTCAGAAGTGCAGGTCACATGGGGATGGGAGAGGTGATCTTTCCAGCTTTGCTTTGCTCATTCCCGAATGTACCTTGGTGAATTCTGGTAACCTGTTAGTCACACTCTCAGAGTATTCTCTGGCAAATGTTTCTCTAGTTTTAGGACCGAGTTAGCAATTTAAGGGTTTGAGCAAAATTATCCAATATGACTATAAGCACTTGGGTTCTACCAAAAGACCCAGGGCCAGTTGGCGGGGTAGGTTTAGAAGTGAAGAGAGAAGTGTCCGCAAGGAGTGAACCAAAATGCATGTTCAAGTGCTTCACTTGTGAATGCCCAGTATCTCAAGCTGTCTCTTTGCTCCTTGTAAATATGTAGTACCTCAAGTGCTCGCACTTCTAATTTGGTGGTACAATCCACATTTTTCTCGAAAAAGTGCTTGCACTTCTAGCAATGTAAATTTGGAGATATTAAGAGCTATTCCTTTGTTCTCTATCTTGCTGAACCAAGAAGGTTTCAAGTTTCTTCTCTTTGAGATTCAAAACCACACAAATTTTTCATAGGAAAAAAGGGAACCTGAAAAAAGATATCTTCATCTTTGATGTTCACGTGTTTTCTTTTTAACTTGTATGAACAAATCTGTATCAGATTCTACGATGAAAAAATGAGTGTTATGCAAATAGATGAGCAGACACATAAGGACCACAGTTCACCCAGAAGAATATATGCTTTGGGATCATGTTTGGTAATCTATTCACTAATAAGGCTAGTTCAATTAGATGATTCTGATTCCAGGATAAGTGATTCCGGATAGCTTATACCGGAACAAGGTTCATTTTGCTTTGGTAACTGCTTATTCGCTATACCCAGAATAAGCCATTCTAATTGGGTAAAATAAATAAAAAATAAAATATGATAACGACGTATCATTAATGCTTTAGGTAGAATAAGTAATTCTAGCATTGTTACTCTAATTGCTTATTCCCTCTTAATCCCTGTCGGAAATAATGGAAACTGGCACGCATACATATCCTTATCTGCTATGCGAACATGAAGGACAAATCATCTGATATATTTGGTATTCCATGTGATCAAAGCGGAACAAGGAGAATAAGCAAGAAGGATGGGTGTGGAGATGGCTGTAAAGATGCCTTCTTGACAAATATGCTTTTTCAGCCGTGCTTGTTAACTGGAGGTGCATCTGCAGCCTGCTCCCTGACAACACAGGGAGCAATGAAGGTAGGAGGGATGGAGAAGCTAAAGGAAATGCAGAACAGTGCTTAGCCGAACCCAGCCTGCAAATTTCAAGTCAGACTGGGTTGAAATTTGCCAAGTTGTTCATTAATTTGGCTATCCAATTTTTCATTTCAGCCTGCCAGACCTACTTTGAGTTTACTAAAAATACTTTAGATATTTACATCTTGACAGAACAAAAAAAACTCTGTGACTGACTTGTCAGACTCAACGTTGGATGCTGCTGAAAGGGATGGGTTGGTACATGCTTAATTAAGTTTTTGAATAAAATTTGCAACACTGAGTGTCACGGAGAGCATGAATTACCGGATGGGATCAGATTCCAGGATCTGCCGGTTCGGATCCCGATCCAATCTGATCCGGATCAATCAGGTCGGGCCGATCCTAGGGAAGGATCAACCATTTTGATCCTGATCCTATCCTATCCGGATCGACCAAGTTGGGCTGATCCAAGGGAAGAATTGAAAAAAAAATAGTTAAAGTAGACAAAATCGGCCACTTCCAAGATCGGCCGATTCCGGTCCTGATCCGGATTGGGCAATTCAGCCGATTCCGGCCTGATCCTGACGATCTAGGCCAATTCCAATTTTCTATTTTTGGGTTCTGATCCCCTAGACGGATTGGCTAGTGTTGATCCCGATTTGGATTGGTTGATTTTGCATTCCATGACACAGAGGGTTGAGATGTTACATGCTTCATTTTTTTTAATAAATTTTTGACACCTTTTGATTTTCAACATTTTGATGATCTTTGTTTAACCCAAGGTTAGCCATATTGTACCGGATCGTGCCGACTCGTACGAGTTGACTCGGATCTGGGCCGACCCGATGCGCTGGCACATATGGCTCGCCCGATTCGCTTTGAACCGCCATCAGATCGCATCGACTTGGCTTGTATTGGGCCGGATTGCACCGTCTCGCAGCGAACTGGTGCGATCTGGCCTGATACAAGTCGAGTCGCTGAGATCCGGCCCGAGATGCTGAGATCCAAACGATGCGGGGCTTTAAACTCCTAAAACTATCAGCAACGTTTCTGTTCGGACAGAAATGCACCAGATGTAGGAGCCTCACCCTTCCAAACCCTTCCCCCCTCTTCTTGCTTCTATTTCTCTTGGTGTTTTTAGGAGATCCAAGCATTTTTGAAGGTTTGAAGTTGATTTTGTTGGAAATGAAAGAGGTTTTCTATTTCTTTTGAACATTTTCATCCGGTTTCAAGAAGGTAAGCATCCGAACCCTAAGTTTTTTTTTTTCATGTTATTTTCTTATTGTTTGATGTTCTTTAAGATATTAAGAGATGAAAGAAGAGGTAGATCTATTGTCTCTTTGTAAATTTGACATGAAAAAATCTAAATTTATTCAAATTTGAGGTAGATTTTTATTAAATATCAAACAAATACAAGAAAAACAATAAAATGAATGATATATTTATGTGATGATGGGAATAGATCTATGAGTTTCATATATTTGCTTAAAATTTCATTCAAAATATTAAGTTATGAAGATTAATGTATTAATGTGATTATTAAAATATGAAATAAAATTTAAAATGTAAAATAATTTATAAATTGTCTACTCTACATTTTAGAAGTAAAAAATGATTAGATTTACATTTATGTTTTAACTTGATGTTTTAAGTATAAAATTTTTTATTTGAAATCTTATTTTTAAGTAATTAAATTAGTTAATGGTATATTATTACTTAATAATGTTTAAATGTGATACTTGTATATAAATTTTGGACGTGCTCTACTTATATTTATGTTATTCATACACTTTAAGTTATGCTTTTATAAATATGTTCAATTAATATTTGTAATTTATTTAATTTGTTAAGTATATATTAATGATTTATTTATTTTCATAATTTAATATTTATAATTTATAAAAAGTAAAAATTCTTTTAATGTAAGGATAATTTTAACAGTATTGCAAGTCATACCATTCTTACTTGTTATTTAATGTATTTGTTTGTTCTTATTTCTTGTTTGTTGTCATAAGATGGCCGCCCCACTCCCTCGTCGAGAGTTCGGAGACATCGGATGGCAACATGGGAGCATAGTTGATGGTAGTAGGCACAAGTTCAAATGCAACTACTATCAGTTTATAGGACAGGGTGGTGGTGTTTCTCGATTGAAGAAGCACCTTACATGAGGAAAAATTGTTGGGTATAATGAAGTGGTTGGTTGTAAAAATGTTCCTATGGAGGTCAGGATGCAGATGGCTCAACACTTGAAAAGTTTGAAGGAAGTGCACTTAAAGAAGGCTGCAGACAAAGAGGGAAGAACGCATGATCTATGGAGTTGCCAATGGAGGAGATGATGATGAAGAAGGAGGTTGGACTGAGTCTGATGGCGATGATGTTTAGGAGGTACATGGACGTGAGCCTCCTTCTCCACGTACTCGGCGAGTGTTGGAGCTCAGTAGGCATGAACATCGGGGGAGAGAATTTATGAGAGCTCAGCAAGGTGTTGGTGGATCATCAGGTGCTGATAGGAGTTCCTCTAAGGGGCAGGCTCAACCTAGGAGGAGTGTATCCTCTTATTTTAATACTGGACCAGCACCTACAACTTGGCCTCAGAAGCACAAATCAAGCACTCATGTTGAGGAGGTTGACCCTTATATGTTTCCTAGGGAGTATGGAAAACAGACAAGGGTTGATGATAGCTATAATAAGAAGAGTGGTCCAAAATATATGTTGGGAATGACTATGGCAAAATTTTGACATCATGTAGGCATCTCCTTCAATGCAATAAACAACCCTTACTATTCTAGTATGATCCATGAAGTACAAGCTCAATGGTTACATGTACGCCCCACTCCAAAAGAACTGACAAGAAAATATCTTGATGATGAGGTAAAGGAGATCAAGCAGTACATTGGTTCTTTCAAGAAAAAGTGAGAGAAATATGGGGTTAGCCTGATGTGTAATGGTTGGTCATGGACCACCAAGAGTAGTCTTATTAATTTTCTTGTCTATTGCGACAAACAAGTGTTCTATCATAAGTCTATGGATGCATCAAATCATATACACAATCATGAATACATTATGCAATTGATGGACAGTGTCGTAGAGGAAATTGGCGAGAAGTACATTGTCCTAGTGGTGACAGGTAATGGCTCCGCGTACAAGAAGGCAGGAGAGGAGCTAATGTACTGTGTAGATTTGATATTGAAAGAAATTGGACAGCTAGATCCTGTCAAGAAGAATGTTGCCAAAGCACAGAAGATTACACGATATATCTACAACTATTCTTATGTATTGAAATTGATGAGGGATCATACACATGGTGAGTTGTTAAGGCTTGCAATCATAAGATTTGCCACCAGAGTATGTTGAAACATGAAGTAGGCTTGAAGCAAATGTTTAGAAGTGACAAATGGATGCACTCCACATTTGCTAGGACATACGAGGGAAAGAAGATTGAAAGCTTGGTGAACAACAGTGATTTCTAAATTAAGATAAAGTCTATTGTACAGCTTATTGAGCCATTATATGAGGTCTTGTGCTGTGTGGATGGAGATTGGACCAACCTTAGGGTTGGTGTATGCCAAATTAGAGGCTACAAAGAGGAAGATACCTACAATCTCATGAAAATATGCAGATGAATTATTGAAGATTGTAGAAAGGAGGTGGGACTTCCAGATTGGTAGACAGTTGCATATGGCAGGTGAACAATTTACATTTCATGACCTTTGGTGATAATTTTAACTTTTATAATGATGTTTGATGGGTGATTTACTTTTATTACAGCGTATTATCTCCATCCTGCATTTCAATACGCTCATTCGTTAGCGTACAATGATGACTTGATTGCTACTGTGACAATGGTGGTCAATCGACTTGTGGGTGATCCGAATGCAGCAGTAGAGGCAATTAATGAAGTAAGGTGACCAGTCTATTATTCTATCATTTCCTTGCGTCTGTTATGCAAAGATCGTAATAATATTGTTAATTATGTATATAAAAATCTTTCGGAAGATAGTATGGACATTTACAGAGCCATCAGCTATAGCTGGCTGTGAGAGATCTGATGCTGGTATAAAAAGAACTTTGTTTAGAAAACACTTTCACATACTGCTCTTTCTATTTTTCATATTTTGATAGACTTCTATTGTTTGTTTTGTAGATGATTGGTGGTTGAATTATGGAAAGTATGCACCAACGTTGAGAGACATAGCTATCAAAATCTTGTTGCAGATTTCTTCCTCCAGTGGATATGAGCGGAATTGGTCTACGTTTGCACTGATACATACAAAGATCATGAATCAGTTGTCACACATCCGTTTGAACAAGCTTGTGTATGTCCACTATAATATGAGGCTGAGGATTAAACATTTGCAACATGATGCAAAGAGAGGAGAGGGTGATTATGATCCCACCGATCTTAGTTACCTTCGAAATGATGAGTATCCTATGGTTGCATGGGTTGCCAGAATAATAGATTGTGGGGAGCCAGAACTCGATGAGAAAGTAGATCCTGATGAGGGCCCTCATCCAAACACCTTCTTGGCAGTAGAAATATCAGCAGCAACAGCAGCAGGCGGAGAACAAGATGATGAATATATTGCTGGTTCAGATCATGATCAGGAGCATGCAGAAGGTCATGATCAGGAGGTTGACTTAGAGGCTGATGATAATGATGATGATCATTTGGTCACAAGGGGCAGAAGCGTAGTACCTCGAGATGACTCAATAGAGTGGGAGCGGCTAATGCAGGGTCCTGCACCTCAACGTCCTCCAGTTGCACATGCACCTCGTCATCTATCTAGATCTCAGCCTGTACAGAGTGGACATGCACAGGGATAGCTTTCTAGTCAGAGTTCACGTCATTTCAGTGCACGCCCTTCAGCATGTCTCCCAGCTGGTGTAGTCCAGAAGCAAGCATGCGGTAAAAAAGTAAGTTCAAAGGGTAAGAAGAGATGAAGTGGCATGAAGTCCTAGATGTCAAAGGTGTTAACATGATCCAAAAAGGGTAAGAAGAAGAAGGATGTAGTCCCAGATGATCCATTTGACATTGCAGACTTAGAAACTTTAGATCCTAATGCTCAAGATGAGACACCATCTCCTTCTGATACCCGAGTCTCAAAGAGTGGATCTTCTTCATCAGCTGGAGATGATACAAATGATGGTAGCGCGGGGGGTGGTGGGGATGGTGGTCAGGGTGTTGTTCGTGGTGGTGGTGGTTTTGGTGACAGCCATACTAGTGGGGGTGGAGCTGGTGGTAGCCGTGGTAGTGGGGGTAGGGGAGGTAGGGTCCTTTATACTGGGGAGCAGGAGTTCACACACTCTACTCAAGATACCGACCATGGAGTTTGTGGGCTAGATGACGCTGTGGAGGCACTACCTCGTGCTCTGATAAAGGTTCTGTATCGTTGGAGGGGACATCAAGCAAACATACCAGATCAAATGCGCACTGACTCATCCTTTGATGATGAGCATTTTTATAATCCTGACCTTAGCACGATTATGTATGAGTACGCGTTGCATCACATGATGAGAGAGTTTGATGGGCTGAGTACACAAGATGAGAGAAGCTCAGGTGTGAGACATTATAGTTCTGATGTATCCAACTCCCAGTGGCGGCCACAGACAGGATATGAGAGTACATCGTCTTACAGTGGTGATCATTCGGTCTCAGGATACTATCAACTAACATTAGTTCTGTATTGATATTTTACTTCATATGCATATCCATATGATGGTCACAATTGTGGTGAAGGCATACCTTATGTTTATGTAGTACCACGGCCAATCATATACAGACTGAGTGATGTGGCATATTAGCAGTACTAAGTAGAGATATAGCTCCCATATGACTTGGAGCCAATATCAGGACTATATGGTGTCCAGCTATCAGGTTCAGTTACTAGGAGATGCTCCGAGGGGACTTATAGCTATGCTATGCCTTCACAGTATATCTATTGGGGCCATTATTATTTCATTCTTTACTTTTGCTATGATTTTAAACTCTTTAGTCTTAATGTGTCTCATTTTAATAATTTAATATGGTTCAATAGTTCAAAATTCCAAATGAAGATCATGTTCTTAAATTATTCTTTCAATTCTTTTTTGCAGATGCCACGTGAGTGATGTCATCTAGCATAGGACTATGGGTACACAGTCCCAGGAGATCGATAGATCCATTGTCTTTACTGTGGACATTTTGTTAGCGGGATCCATCGTTTCTCGGAGCATCTTGCGAGGATACTCAGAGATAGCATCCCATGTCCTTCAGTCCTTCGTGATGTCTGTGTACAGTTCCAGCAGTTTCTGAGGCAGGAGGAGCCATCATCTAGCACAGGACGTACACACCCGACAGCCAGGCCGCCTACATCGTCGACTCGTTCATCGTCATCTACGTCTACTGGAGGATCTAGAGCAGAGATCGTAGATACTGTGAGAGATTTTTTTTTAGAGTTTCATATTTCATCTACTGATGTTCACACACCATCATTTGTTCAGATGGTTAGATGTATTCAGAGACAGCCACATGTCTCACCTCCTATTCAGATTGAGTTAGACTTTGGTGGAGAGGATGAACGATCTTTTGCTTCTTCTAAGGATTTTGATGAAGATGATTGAGTGATTTTATGACTCATGTATTGCTGTTATTGCATATGTATATTGTCATATATAATATCATGTCTGAAAAATTAATAAGTTTTCAGTGTTGATGCTTGAAATTTTATATTTCATGATTTTCATCCTTCTATGAGATTTGCTGTAGCACTTTCTTTTGCAAATTAGTGTTTCTTGTATTCAATTCTTCTTAATTAGTATACTAGGGACCTATAGTATATTTTTTACATAATTAAATGCATGAAATTGATATTTTCTTATTAAATGTGACTCATAATCATTTACCGTAATAAAAACATCAAGTGGAATTTATAAAATTACATATTTATGTCAATAAATTGAAGATTTCTCTTCAAAAAAATAAAAATAAAAATTAACCGGCCTGAACCGGACCGACTCGTACGAGTCGGCCCGAGTTGCCCGAGCCGGATCGTATCCGACTCGTATCTGGCTGAACCCGATCCGATCCAAATTCGCGAGACGGCGAACCTTGGTTTAACCCATGTTTGTGGTTCACCTGTGTGGTGGTATAATGGACTTTTTTTCAGCAGGTTTTCGTTTTGGCAGTAGGTGGACTTCCACTCATTGCCCTTTGGTTCTCAGTTGCCTTTTTAAATGGCTGGCGTTAATGGTTTCTGAGTGGAGGTCCACTTAGGTACACCGCCAGTATGACACCTAATGGTTCCACTTCTTTGAGTTGCATTATGGCGCTCTAGTCAAAAGCCAGCTTGTGGTGGTGGACCTGTGCCTGTTGTTCATTGCAAAACAGCATGAATGGACCCAATTCACTGAAAAAGATCTCAAACCCACAAACTAACAGAGAAGCCCCTGGAACTTGAAACTACCTAAATACCCCTGAGACTAAAAACATTTGGAATCATGCCAAAACACTTGAAAACACCTAAAACACTTCTTGGGCCACAGTGAAGCTTCTGACATTCAACAAAGTTGCACTTTTCGGAGCGGACTTGCACAAACTTGATTTTAGGATTGTGGCTTATTCAAGGGCAAAACCGTTGGTGATTAATCATGGGTTTTTGGTGGGGTCTTGTCCAATTCAAAGACCCAGAACAATTTGTTCAAAGGGGCTAGAACCCAAACCAGACTCTCAATGACTTTCCAATAACCAAATGGTTCAAAACTCTTCAAATTGTGCCAAAATATTTTATTTTTTTATTACCCAACATAAAGTTCCAAACAAGACTGTACCATGTTCTGTTTTGTTCCTTTTTTCCCCCTCTCTGCATGCTATGTCTTGATGGTGTCTAACAGGGAGCTTCTGGTGTTTGTGATATTGTGATTGTTCGCAAAAATGTTCTGATAATGACGTTCCTCAGTAATATCATCACGACTCTCGAAGTCATGCCTTTCTTTCTCATTGTCAATGAACTGTGCTTTTGCCACCTTCAAAAGAAAAATTTCCTGTGGACCACTTCCGCCTAATGCTGATTTAATAAGTTTCAGGTTGATTATTGACATTGTGAAGTCCCACTTTTCATGTACTAGTGTATATTTGCTTTCTGGTTATCTTTTTATGATCAAACCAATTACATTGAATGTTTTGCTTATTATATAGTCTTATGTTTGAATACTGTTAAGGCATATTATCCTCAGCATCTTGTAATCAGTAACTTTTCTTATTGTAATAGGCACAGGCTATGTGTGTAGTACTTACAGGGGTGCTACACCATATCCAATGGATATAGTACGGATATTCAACTTTAGCAGTGAAATTTGCAGCAGGTAAAACTCCAACTCCTTGGTATTAGCTGACTATGATTTTGGTATTTCTTCTTGCAGATCCATTATATTGAAAAACTAGACTTCAGTGTGCCACATAAAAGAAGATACCAGAGAGGTGCCTTAAAATTGGGTAGTAATGATTTAGAACACATTAATATATTGAAGAAGAAGAAATGAAAGAATGCTATACTAACCTTATTGCTGTAAAGCTGGCCAGGATCAGCACTATATAAGTAGAAATGTATACTGCGGATGCTGAGATGACATCTGCCTTATTGACACTACTTCGAATTGGAGAGTTGCTTACGCTTAAATTGTTCATGTTACTAGATTCATCATGCAGCTAACAAAATTCACACATTTCTGGAGGCTTATATAATTGGCATCTAATGTTTGTTGTCAGCATTTCCTTCCTTTAGCTGTAAAATAACTTAATATCTGATCTTACACCATTAAGTTAGTATTCATTGGACGAAGACTAGAATTTGTATTGTTCTTTTCAATGTGAACCACTACATCATGTGTTCATTCTCTGCTCCTGATTGGAGATGATGATGCATTTCTTTCTGAGGAGAATTACCTGCATCTTTTCCAATTCTAATATAATTTCAACGGTGAAAACTGCAAGCCTAATGTGATTCTTTTTTCAAATTACAGTAGGTGTTTCTCCTTTTTTCTTCTTCTGAAAGTGATTTCACAGTGCACAAAAAATATTCAGAGTCCATGGTTTTATGGGTTGCAACTAATTCATTCATTTCAAGCTGTAGTCCTGCTGCCTGATTGCATTGAAGCTATAACTGTCTTTTGTTGAAATATCATGCAGCCTTATGGATAGTTGAGGCAGGAGCCATAACAACATTGGTGACGAAATAGTTGGCTCATATAGCATAAGTAAAATAGTATATACAGTTTTAAGTTTGTTTAATTTAAGATTTTTTAAGATTTGTATCTAAGCTTTGGCCAGCTTGGGGGTATGAAAACTTCGGAAGAAATGATATGATTATGGAGTTCATTAGTTCCGAAAGAAATTATAGATCTCAGGACCATCCCAACATCTTTGAAGACTGAATGTGGTTTCAATTGGTTTGTAATCTGCCTCCTGGTTGATGAAGAAGTAGATAAGGGATTGCAGAATGAACGGGAAAGATGACATTTCATGAAACTGAGATGAGGTAGAGGGAGGAAAAGTGATGTGGGATAATGAACAAGCACAACAAATTAGCAACAAGCCGATATGCTGTGGGATCATGAACAAGCACAACAAATTAGCAACAAGCTGATAAATGCTAATAATGCCCAGGCTGGCTAGAAGCCCAGAATCACAAGTGTATGCGATCCGAACGAAGTGCAAACACATGAAACATCCCTCACGAGACTGAAACGGGTGGATTGATAGTAGTTGCAGAACCACTGACATAGGTAGGATACACCAACCTATCAGATGCGGCAGAGCCAGGGCATGGGAATTGGGTCCTATGCACTCTCAAACCAGCAGCAAATCGCACAAAATTATAAGAGAATTGGAATGGGCACTTGCTCGCGATGTGCAAACAGATTTCAAGCAAAAGACTCGGAAATCATTCTCACAAGGATCAAGTTGGCATGCCAACTGGTGCATGCAAACGTTATAGCCACCGAAAGATGCCGAAGATGCAGGGCGATGGGTGAAGGACGTTGTCGGCATGGATATTGAGGACACTGGTAGCTGTATGTCGAACATTTTTTTATGGGGGGCACAAAAGCAAAAAAACTAAAAATAAAGAAAGGGGTGAAAAAAAAGAAGAAGAAGAAAGAAGCTCCAATGCATCCCACCTGTGGCCTTTAATGGGGATTCTTCCTCATTAAATAGAGGAGAAAAAGAAGAGAGAAAAAAGAAGAAGAGGAGAACCGGTGGGGGGAGTCTTCTCCCTTGGAACCCCCCACCGGTGGGCATTGAATACCCCACCGGTGGGGGGTCTCTCCCATTAAAAAAAAAGAAGAGAAAGAGAAGGGAGAACAAAAGAAGAGAGAGAGAGAAGAAAAGAAAGAGAACAAAAAGAAAGAGAGAGGGGAGCCACCGGTGGCTCCATGGCCCCCCACCGGTGGACATTAAATGCTCCACTGGTGGGGGTCTTCTCCCCTTAGAGAGAATAAAAAAAGAAGAGAAAAAGGAGGAGAAGGTTTTTATGGCCTTGAAGAGGGTGCATTTAATGCCTCATTGGCAAGGATGGCAGTACCGGTACCGGTATCGGTGGGTACCGGTACCGGTCCGGTACCGGCCGGTATCGGCCCGGTACCGGTCGGTACCGGCCCAAAACCAGTCCGGTACCGGCCCGGTACCGGTGCCGGTACGTACCGGTATCGGCCGGTACTGCCATCCATGCTCATTGGAGCTCTCAAGTTAGTAGTCTCTCCACTACTGGAGAGGTCTTTATTGCCCCAATAATGAGGGGTTTTTTTTCCTCATTAAATTAAAAGAAAGGGAAGAGATCTTTTTCCCCATTAATTAAGAGAAGGAGGGGAGAGAGGGAATGGTGGGGTGCCCACCGGGCATCTCTCTCTCTCTCTCTCTCTTACACACACACATCTCAAGATTAATGGGGGGGGGGGGGGGGTGTCACCAACATCTTGACTCCCGGCCAAGGGGATATCCTAGCCTATAAATTCCCCTCATTAGAAGCTCAAAGGACACATAGAGGCATACATAGACATGCACAAAGCACTAAAAGAAGGCAAGGAGGCTACCTTTGCACTTGGACAAGGTTCTCAGGGGAAACGAGTCGCCAGTACATAAACAGGGATAAGCTTTAAAAACTCTGAATCCCTCACAAAGAGGCTCAAGAAACCATATTCCTTCTCGAAGGAAAAGATCTAGGAACTCTTCAAGTTATGTATGAGCAGAAAAGCCTCACAAAGAGGCTTGCAAGATATACTCATGGATTTAGAGATAAAGACAAACAAAAGGGTGTAGATTCTCTACACTAATTAAGCCCAACAGCTTAAGCTAGGATTTGTCTTTTAACCTGCATGCTATGACAACTAAAATTACGGACAGTCAATCATAATTAAAACTGGTAAAACTCAAAGTTGAACTAAGGGGAAAATATGGGAAAAGAGCAAAGCATTGGTGGTCATGTTTATTTTTGTTTACTGGGAGAGTAAACCCATGAACCCAGGATCGAGCCCTGCATCACCGGTACCCCAACCCATGGACCCGCCAAACCTCGCTCTCGGACGTTGGTGGTTAGTTAATTTTATCTACCTCATATATCAAGTGAAAAAGAGAACTGGATGGCAACCATATCCAAAGAAATGTAAACAATGAGCAGCCAACAGCTACTGCTGCAATGCAATGATGGTGATGTGTGATTCATGCGACATCATCTCAGGGAACCTGATAACTAGGGGAGATGAACCTCACTGGCTTGGCCACAGTTGGACCATGGCTCAACTGGGCACTTTTTTTGCTTCGAGGGTGGGGCTGGTTTTTGGGGATATGGGTATTGGATATCGATTCAGTCTAAATTGGATATTGATTCAATCCATTAGACTGCGTGTTCATCTTCATCTTCAGGCAATTTCCTGTGTTTTTACTCTTTTTAGTTATTGTATCACTTACGTGATAAAAGAAAATGACCCAACCCAAATCCCCCAATTCTAAGTCAAGTGGTTCCTGGAGCTTTATGTTTCATAAAGGTGACATTGATTGCATTCAAGATTCTAGGATCACCATATTTGGGCATTTTGCTCGCTTTTCATAAAATTTTAGGAAAATTTCCTTTATTTATTTATTTTGCATTTGGTAGGGTATAAGTTAGCTTGGACGTCTCATGTTATCATTTTGTGTGTTCAAGAAGTGTATACTCACTTTCCCAAATCAAGTATGGTTTTATGGTTGGATTTAGTTGATCTGCCTATGGACACTATTATGCAATTTTATTGTAGATAGTTGATGACATAATTGCTGTATCTGAGATACTTTGCCATGCAGGATTGTCCAAACCCCTTTATCCAGCATCTGCTTAGGTCAGGATGGAGATAATAAAGCAAACAGTCCACATGAAGTTTCATCATCTTCAGAGTCCCTGTGTAACAGCAATGGCGCTACAAATGTAAGCAGAAGTGTGCTTGATAATGATCCAGTGCTTTCATTGAAGGGACAAAAAGATAAATCAATCAGCACTTGTGAACATGACTCCCTGGTTCCAGTAGGCATAAATGAAAACGGTGCCTCAACAGTTCACAAATCAGTAAATCCTGGTAGACAGGCTTCACCAGATGCTATAAAGTCATGGCAGCATAGGGGCTTCAATAGGTATGATTTGCATTGACGTCATCAAAGCTGGAACAATTTCCTCATTACTCATTGCCTGCTTGAACCTCTGTGCAGCCTAATAATTGCGGCACCAGATCTGGACACTTGGAGCATAGTTAAAGATCTTCTTCCACTTCTGTCCTATTCTGCACCATTTGCCATCTATCACCAATATCTTCAGGTTGTATTATTGTTTTCCATCTAAAGTAAACCATGTGATACCAATGTCCGGCAATTCCTACTTTATAAT
The DNA here is from genome assembly GCA_030544215.1 of Zantedeschia hybrid cultivar. Lineage (NCBI taxonomy): Eukaryota > Viridiplantae > Streptophyta > Magnoliopsida > Alismatales > Araceae > Zantedeschia > Zantedeschia hybrid cultivar. The sequence goes on along the minus strand of JARZZO010000015.1, from coordinate 70,385,155 downwards.
CTTTAGACAATGTGCGCCAGGTTTCTTGTTATTTGTTTACTTCTGCCACATTTAATCATTTGTTTATACACAGCTTCCTGCATTATTTATTTTCTCATTCTATTCTGCTTTCACCTATGCTTTGGGGGGGGGGGGGGGGGGGGGGGGGTGCGGGGTGCATACATTTCCTCTTCCAAATTCTTGTTATTCCGCAAAAACTCACTATGTTGGAGTTGATTATCACTCTGTTGATGAGACTCTTGTTCCCAAGGTTTCCTCGGTACTATATGGAATCTTATTCTTGTCCATACAACTTCTTCTTCATTCCACATTTGATTTATCTCAATAGATTCCATCATGGTTGTTTATTTGAAACTTTCAATTTAGATAGCTCTGGGAATATGGCACTGCAAGACATGAGTGCTATGAACACTTCTTGCATAGAACCACAGATACCTCTTAGCCTATTTGTATCATTACTGGCCATTTTTAATATTGCTTAGTCAGCCTACATGGCCACTTGCTATCTCTGAGTGTAGTGAGTATAGGTTCCTCTGCAACACTTCATTCCCCATTTTCTTTCATGACCAGCATCTACATTTTCATCTATAGAAGCAAGCTTTACCCTTAAATTGTAACACCGCCCAAGTAACCGACTATTGTTTCTGCATGACATTGGGTACCCCAAGTTAAACAGTGACATTATCGAGTAATACTTGCTGCACTGCATGGGTGCAGCCCCCAAAAATGAAAACAAAGAAAAGAAATTTTCTTATGGTTAGCCCGATCATGCTCGACATGTCTATACAACCTATCTCCTCTCCAGTCAAAAACACAAAAAATTCTAAACAAAAAATTTTCTTTGATTTCTTTAGGGGATTGCGTTTCCCCCGTCAAATCATATCAGCACCCATCAATTCCAATCCAGATCGGAATCAGCCGATTCTGCGAACCATGCCTCTAGTTGGCGGGGCAGGTGCCTCATTGTTTAGGCAGTTACATTCATCAGATTTTATTATTTTAGATAATTTCATGTGCTATTAAATGCAGTTAATGTTTTTATTGTTATTGACATCTTGGAAATTTGCTATACAATAAACATGAAGAAAGGATGATTAAGCGAATAATTTCATGTGCTATTTAATGCAGTTAATGTTCTTATTGTTATTGACATGTTGGAAATTTGCTATACAATAAACATGAAGAAAGAATGATTAAGTCCTATTTTCGCTTTTCAAATGGAGAGATTTTCTTTTATAATGTTCTCCTTGGGGTTTGTCTTATGGTTGATATACTTGGGTTCTTTGGGTTTCTTTTCCCTCTGTCTGGCTACTTCCTCTGCAGCCTCTCTTTGTTTGCACTCTTGTTCCTTTTAATATATTAACTGTGGCTTTTGCCACCTTCCAAAATGTATAAGATACTACATAGTCACTTGCAAATATTAAGAACCCTATTTTTTGTGGCATGAAATCTTTAGTAAATACTACTACATCTCAGTCATTTACACTTTTAATGCAATATAACAAATTTTGATACTACATACCAAGATTAAGAGTTATGATTTTCCTAAATTAGATTATATGTCAATTGGGTTGGGCCTATATGCACATAGAATACCAAGATTAAGAGTTATGATTATCCTAAATTAGATTATATGTCAATTGGGTTGAGCCTATATGCACATAGAAAATAAAAGGCATGACTTCAAAGTGAAAAAGGTGAATTTACGCAGTATGTAATAGACAGTGATCTAACCAATGTGTCTGTAAGTTGCTAGAAGAGATGCTAGAAAGAGGGCTAAAGATTCTATGAGCATGATGAATTTTCCCATTTTTGTTTATTGAGGTCATGGTTGGTAGTATTGGCCAATACCGATATGTATCAGTATCGATGGGTACCAATATGATACTTGGGGGTATCCCGATACCACTCACTTGCATTTAAAAAAAAAAAAAAACTTTTGTTGTCCGGTATCCGTACCCACCAGTACTGATACCGATATTGCCATCCTTGATTGATGTATTAAAGTTATTGCAGTGCCACTTTTGTCACAACTCTAGACAATAATAAACATGAAATGGCAATGTAACTTTGGTATCTGTGTATAAAGCCTGCTATCATTATCAAGACTCATAGTCCTAACTGGCATCGAGAGGTATAGCACAGGTAATATAGGATAATTTTAGAAGACATTGAGTAACAATAAAGCTGTTGTAAAAAGTCGGAGGAGGGACCCTTCGAGGAGGCCATGCTATTTGAGGCAGTTAGGCTGCCTAATAGGGCTGCAAGTGGGCCGAGTCAAATGTGTAACCAATACTTTCTGACTGCGATAAGAAAAGTATGCTTCTGATATTGATTCTGTTGAGATAGGAACATATTATTTCCAATTTTATTCCATTTTTTATTTAGTTACCAGAAATGGAACCATTTCGCCTCAAATCCTTGAGGGAATCCCTATGCATTTGAGGTGATGTGTTTTCTCTTGTAAATCACTATGAAGGAAGAAAATGACAATAGAAGGAAAATAAAGAAAACATTCAAGATCATGATATGTAAAACTTTGAGAAACATGAATCATGTCCAATATGTAAAGGTCAATTTTTTTTCCCTTTTGAAGGTGGATAATACCACTATGATTAAATGAAAATGAAGTGTACAAGTATGAAAAGAAAAGTAACCTCCAAGATAATCCTCTTATACAAAAGACACCAAGTCCTTGTGTAACTCTCATCAACACCTCAAAAGAACAAAAAAGGAGAATTTACAAGAATGCTCATGGCATAAAGCTGAAGCCCATTCCCTCCCTCTATCCCAACAAAAGATGCAATCCTATCCGCTATCAATGCTTCCTTCCGGAAGATCCATCTATTCCCCTCTCCCCAAATAGCCTAGAAGGTGGCGTGAAGTATCAACCATCACATGTGAATGTCATGCTTATGCACTCTGTGCTTAGCCCATTGGCAGAAAAGATCCTCCACTGAGGTAGCATGCAACATATGGTGGCCAATCCTAGCAAAGACCAAATGCCACACCTCCAGAGCAAATTAGCAGCCTACAAATAAGCAGTCAGCTGTTTCCTTTGCATCCCCATAGAGACAGCACAAAGTTGGTATGTCATCCATGAATCTAGCCAGTCGATCATCAATGGGTAGCCTGCACAGAGAGGTCCTCCACATAAGAACTTGTACCTTCAATGGGCTCTTAGTAGACCACATCAGCCTAGCAAAAGGAGACCTGGTCCCCCCATCAGCAATAACAGAGTAGACAGACTTTACTGAAAACAATCACATAGACTCCCACCTCCAAGACCAGCCATCCTGCCTAGAAGGATCCAATTGAACATCCTGGAGTAGGTGCAGAAGGTCACAAAGGTGTTCTATCTCATCAAGAAGGGAGCGCCTGAAATGTGGGGCACCATCCACCCCCTACCTGCTCTGCATCATATACTTGTACCACCAAAGCATCTGGATCCGAGGCAATAGCAAATAATGAAGGGAAACAAGAGCAGAAGGGAGCCTGAAGGCCCTCAACACACCACTGGTCTGTCCAAAAGAGACATGTACTGCCATCTCCAATGGATATCTGACACCCTGCCTGTATCACATCTATGAACTAAAGAATACCCCTCCACACATGTGAGATACTATGGAAGAGCTGACTGCCAAACCCCATGTCCTGGAATTCCTATGGTATCTTTGTGAAATGATTTGCTTCCACATCCCTATATCTAAGCTTCACAACTTTCACGGCCATTTGAAAAGGAGTGCAATATTAAAAGTATGTATATCCTTCAAACCTAGTGCCCCATTATCTTTACTCCTGCCCATCCTACCCTAAATGATGGCAAAACCCCCTCTCTTTGGGTCCCTACATCCATGCCATAAAAATTGACGCCAGATGTAGTGTAGCCTCCTGGCTACCTTCTTAGGAACCCTAAAAATAGACAAGTAGACTGGTAGACCATCAAATTAACTGACATAAAATCAATCTCCCACCATAAGAAAGCAATCTTCCCTTCCACCCTGCAAATTTGGTCGACGCATGGAAAATGGTTGGGTTAGCTTTGTTGGTAGAGCAGTCAGCAGAGGACTGAAAATCCTCATGTCACCAGTTCAAATCTGGTTGCTAACACGTGATTAATTATCGGAAAAATACTAGTATAAATTCATTGAGACATGTCAGGATACATATTTATTACGTTAATAGTCTAGAGCACGATACATACTTATTTATCTAGGTCTATAGCTATAGACCATATTACGGAGTACTCTAGGTGAAAGAGGAAGACCCAAATAAGAAATGGGGAAGTCACCAATTTGGCAGCCCAAAATCAAGGCCGCCCTCCTTAGTGCCTCAGACCTAACATGAATCCCAATAATGCTGCTCTTATGGAAGTTGACCTTATGCCCACTAACCTCATCCAAAAGCTCTAATATGAGTCTAGCCATAAAAAAGTTGTTCCTCATCGTCCCCTTCAAAGAAAAGGATAGTGTTGTCTGCATACTGTAGATGGGTGATACGGCCACCATCCTATTGACCCTACATCCAATCAACAAGCCACCTAAAGCTGCCTTATCCCACATTCTACTCAACAAGTGAGCCACCAACACAAACAACAAAGGAGACAGTGGATCTCCTTGACAAAGACCTCTCCCACTATGAAAGAAAGAGTATGGCTCCCCGTTGATGAGAATGCAAAAATGGCAGAAGTCAGACATGCTTTGATCCACCTAACCCATCTTTCTTTAAAATCCATTTCCTAAGAATTTGAAAGAGACATTGTCAATTGACTCTATCATAAGCCTTTTCAAAATCTAGTTTCAACACCAGTCCTTTCTTCTTCTACTGCTTCATATCATATCTGCATCCCTGAGCAACCATTAAAGTCTTCTGAATCTGTCTACCCTTGATGAAAGCCCTATGATTCCAGCTAGTAAGTCTATCTACCACACCTTCAAGTCTGATTGCAAGCATCTTAGTGATATTCTTGTACATGCCATTCAAGAGGCTAATGGGCTTATAGTCAGACAAGCAATCTGCCCCTTCCTTCTTAGGAATAAGTCCTAGCAAAGTCTTGTTAATACCACCAAAGTGAGCCCTCTCTCTAGAATTCCAACACTGCCAACATGAGATTGTCTTTAACCGTCTCTCAATAATGTTGGAAAAACAACATGGAAAAATTGTCTGGCCTTGGAGCTTTGCCAAGGAGAAGATAGCTCTCCTCACCTCCTCCTCAATAAAGGGAACAGCCAATATCATAGTTGTCAAGGCACCGCTTAGGTGCCCACCTAAGTGGCGCCTTGGCAAAAAGGTGCATTTAGTGTGGCAAGGCATGTGGGTGCTTTTGTTGGGCCCCAAAAAAGCAGACCCAAGCGCCGCTTAAGCGGTAGTGGGCGCTTGGGCCTGGCCCGATCCGTGAAGGTCCACTCCATGCTAACTTATAACCCTCATACCCCCGAATCCTGAATCCCAAGTTTCGACTGGCACCTCAACCTCTCTACCCGTTCCCAGTCCCAGCGACGCAGCAAGTAGGGTTTGTGCACTGCGCTGCCTTTGCCATCATGCTGCCACCATCGCTGGTCACTGTTGTCACCGTCCTCCTCGTCGGTCTCTGTTGCCGTCATCCTCCTTGGTCTCAGCCGCCATCAACCTCGTCAGACTCCATTATCATCATCCGGTGAGTCTCCCTTTCTCTATATCGTCTCGCTTTCTGTCTCTCTGTCCCCTTCGCTTCCTCCCTCCCCACCTGGTCCGCTCTACTAGGGTTTCGTCCCCCGTCGCCGCCACTGCGTCCACGATCCATGTCCAACACTACCGTCAATGCTAATGCCGACACCGATCGTCATCGATGCCACCGATAAGTTTGATCTCTCTCTCTCTCTCTCTCTCTCTCTCACACACACACACACACACACACACATAGATGAGGGCTGACGCCCCTCCCTCCCTCTTAGGCCCCTCTCCCCTCTCTCTCTCTCTCTCTCTCTCTCTCTCTCTCTCTCTCTCTCTCTCTCACACACACACACACACAGAGGGGCTGAAGCCCTATGCCCGAGTCCTCGAGCGGTCGAGCCCCCATCCCTCCCTCTCTCTTAAGCTCTTCGCTTCCTCTCTCTCTCTATGATTGTAGTGTACACACATAGGGGAGGAGCCGAAGCCCTTTGTCTTAATCTCTCTCTCACACCTCTCTCTCTCTCTCTCTCTGACTATGTGTGTATGACTGTGTATACACACAAACAGGGACAGTCCCCCCCCCCTCTCTCTCTCTCTCTCACACACACACACACATAGAGACAGTCCCTCTATCCCCTACACACAGACTCTCACTCACATACTCTCGTAATCTCATTCACATAAACAAGTAAACAACATTTTTTATTTGCTGTTATTTTAAAATGATTAAGTTATTTTTATATATTCAATTCGAGTGAATTCTTTCATGCTAGATTAATTTCTTCCAATTTAAATATTTATTGTGATTGATCTGTTTCATATATGTTCAAATCAATTGTCTGATAGTAGATTAACTGCTTTCAATTTTCATATTAAAGTTGATTTTATTGCTATTTTTATTTATGTTGATGAACCTACAATTAATATTAATATATTTCATATATAGTTTAAGGAGGTGCCTAAGTTGCCGCTTAAGCGGCTGCCTTAACGCCTAAGCGCTTGGGCTTCTTGGGAACACCTTGGGTCGCCTTGGCACCTTGACAACTATGGCCAACATATGCCTTTCTTCCACAATCATCTGAGGTAAGAGATCATTAGCAATAGAGGGTCTATAGCAATCATCCTTTATACACAATCTGGAATAGAAATCCTGCACATGCCTCTGAATGGCCTCCTACTGAGAGAACATGGTTACCATCCTTCAGTGATTTAACAAGGTTCACCCTTCTTCTTGAGGCAATCCTTTGGAAGTAACCGAGTTCCTATCCCCTTAATCCATCTCTCTCTAGATCTCTGCTTCTAATATATTTGTTCTTTAAGAAAGATGTCTTCATAATCTACTTTAAGTTTGGTCCCGAGATTTCTATCCTCCTTATCAAGTAAGCCCACATCTTCTAATGCGTCCAAAACCTCAGTTTGTTTAGAATGCTATCCTTAGCCACCTTGCCTGGGACGGTTTTGTTAGCTTCCCACTACATGAGAGCCCTCCTCAAGTCCTTAAGATTCCAAACCAAGGTTGCTATTTGAGAGCACCCTGGCATACCTTCTTTCCAAGCCCTCCTCACCACTTGCATGAAATCTTCCTCCTTAAGCCAATACCTCTCAAGACGAAACTTTCGCCTGGAGAACCTGCTGTTGTTGGTCTTGAGAAGAATCGGCTTGTGATCTGAGATTGGCTTGGCGAGATATTCAGCTTGGAGCTTGGGGAAATGATCCTCCCAATCCACAGACGCAAGAAACCTATCAAGTATGGAGTAAGAAGCCACCTTCCTCATGTTGGACCAGGTGAAGAGGGAGTTGGGTGTAGCAATGTCAATGAGGGCCACCTCAGCTATGAAGTCTTAAAAGTCTTCCATGTTCCCCCTGGAAGTGGCTGAATCAGTCCTTTCATGTGGTGCAGGAAAAGCATTGAAGTCTCCCATGACGCATCAAGGCTTCTGGGACAGGCGATGACGATCTAGCAGAGCCTCCCACAATTTCTTCTTCTCTTCTCTGCCCTGAGGGGCATAAACCCCCGAGACGTCCAAATGAAATTACTTTGGCTGCTAAAATTTTGATAAAATAAAGTTTGGTCAGAAATCGGAAATAGGATATGGATTTTATAATTTCCATTTCCGATTCTGTTAGTTTACCGGAAAATCCAATTATGATATGTGCATTGGAAAACTGATTTACATAATCAAAAAACGAGTCAGAATATCGGATTTTTGGTGTTCAATTTGCACTTCCTAAGCATCTAGGTAGCCACTTTTTTGAACAGTTAGTCATACTATTATCTACTAATATTTGTTGGCTTCCGCCTGTGGTTAGATGATTGATCTTTGACTTTGCTCTCTATTAATCATGTTAAGCATCAAACATGACCATAGGCCTTCTTTATGCTTCTAAGCCATATTGATGAGATACAATGTACCTATATTTTTCATGAGTTTAATTGAAGCCATTCTCATCACAGCTATAATATTTAGTTATATATGTATCATATTGTTGAACTAAATAAAATATGGAAATAAGAGTAAATATGAAAATGAACTATATTGACACATTAAATGTGTCAAGAGGACAAAATTAAAATTGATACGATGGATCATGTGACCCCTCTGTACTTATAAAAACGGCAGCACAATTCCCCAAGTTTCCTGCCATTATAGTGTCTGCAAGGGTCAATTGTATGTAGCTATATCCTGCATTTTACATTATTATGGAGTGACCTTAAGTCTTTCCTATAATGACCCGATCCAACCTTAGTGAGGTATCATCCGCTTTGGGCCAAGCCCGCATGGTTTGTCCCCAAAAGACCCCTCACAAGTTATGGATCCATATCACATATATATGGCCCAATAATTTTTCCCGTTTTCCGGTATTGGACTAATCTGGTTCCTTCATGCCCCAGTCCCTAGACATAGTCATGGCTCCACACCATGGCATCACATATCGCCATCTCATGGGTAGCCCTCTCCTACGGATAACCCTTTCCTCTTACCCAACTCGTGACTAGGTTACTATAGGTCCATCAGCTTCTGTGTGGTTCGTCCTTAAAACTGCCAACATTGAACTGTACGGGACCCGCTCTGGTACCTTTTTGTAACAACCCAATCCAACCCTTGTAAGGTATTGTACGCTTTGGTTCAAGTCCGCACAATTGTATCCCCAAAAGGCGTCTCACAAGTTATGGATCCAAATCTCACATATTTGTCCCAATAACTTTTTCGATTTTCTGATGTTGGACTAATCCGGTTCATTCCATCTCCAACTTTTAGACATACTCCACAACGTGCCATTACATATCACCATCCCACAGGTAACCCTCTTCTACTGGTAACCCTTTTCCTCCTACCCATCTCGTGACTAGTCACTACATTTTCCCTGCTCTGTCCTTGTACTTGTATATAGTAAAATGGATAGCAGCAACTATTAGTCTGATCATGGTTCCTTGTTTTCTTTATAAAAATTCCATTTATCATCTATACTGAAGGCATGATGGGATGAAGTTGCCTTATCATGCGGTCGGGTAAGCACAATCTCATACCACAATGATCGGCCAATTAATTGATCTAGGGAAGGATTGGTCTCGGGATGGCCAAAGTCAGGAAAACTAGGAAAAAGAGGAAGAACAAAGAGAACACTAGGAGAGGGGAAAAGAAAGAGAGGGAGGAAGAACACTACTCCAGTTCTAAGCCACAGCCTGATTTGGGCTGATCACCCATGAATCAAATCTGAGTGAGCACCGATATTGTGAAAGGAACATATCGCAATATCTGGGATATGTACCATTCAATAATTCTGCTAGATATAGCTTGTATCTTAACAATAATCATGTTGTTTTGTTTTCTATTCCTGGAATTTCCTTGAAATACGTTCAGCATTGACTTGTTTTTTATTGAAATTATGCAGCCTTTGGCGACATGCATGCACAGAATACAAACAGAAAAAATGGCAATCTCCTTGCAAATTTCCGAATCTTGGTTACGTGAATATCAGGTTTGAGATTTCTGCTGCCTGCTAATAAATAGACAGTCATATCTGCTTGCATATTTAGTTGAATCAGGCACAGCTACCTTGAATGTACTGCAACATCTTTGCTATGCTGCCCTAAATATGCTTCTACGAGTCTGTAGCCTGTAGGGATGTATTTGTGAGTGAGAAGCAAGGATTGAGAACATATTATTACGAAAGGCTTTTTCCATTTAGGAGCAAGGTCTCATTTGGTGAAGATGTTCACAGTGATCACTGTTAGTTTTGAGAAAGTGAAATATGATTGATAATTTAATCTGATATGACACATTCAAGTTCCATTTCATGAGCTTCTTTTCTGGGCATGAGGATCGAATTGCTTGTCACCCAATTAATCTGACTTATTTTTAACACATGTAGACTTACAAAAGTTTGATGCAATAAAAAGGGATGGAAGGAGAAACAATAGAAATGGTAAACATAAAACAGGATATAATGACTGCGCATGGTTTCCCGGTTCCTGCTGCACTAGCTTTTAGACGTTTCCATGGTTGTAGGTACCTGTAAAAATTATGAGTGTCTTCTGGATTATTCCCTTGCTCTACACAGCATCATGTGATTAGCGAAAAGGGGATGGTGGTCGAAACAATAGAAATGGTAAACATAAAACAGGATATAATGACCGTGCATGATTTCCCGGTTCCTGCTGCACTAGCTTTTAGACGTTTCCATGGTTTTTGTAGGTACCTGTAAAAATTATGAGTTTCTTCTGGATTATTCCCTTGCTCTACACAGTATCATGTGACTAGCGAAAAGGGGATGGTGGTCGAAAGAGGAGAAAGAAAGATGACGAAAAAAGTGAATAAAATGAGTGGAGAAAGTGGGAAAATTAGAGAAGAGGGAGTTGGGGAGAATCAAGAAGCAAATGCCATTGGTATTAACAGAGAAGATATGGTGAAGTAACATCCTAAATAGTTAAACATGGGAGGAGGTGGGAGGGAGATTAAGGATAGAGATGCTACTGTGAGAGGATATATAGGAATTATAGGGGGATAAAGGAACTAGAGAAGGATAATAATAAAGAGAAAATTTTCTTAACTGGGGGCACTTCGGGAAAAGGAGGAGACGAAAGATGGAAAAAGCCAAACATCCTTGCGAAGGTCACTCATTAAGAAGAAAAATGGAAGAGAAGAGCAGGAATACGAAGCAAGTAGTAAGGAAAGTCTTCCATAGTATTATTCACACCTATTTCTCTTCCATACAATTTTTTGTGGCTATTTCTTTTTCTGTAAAAGAATGAACAGTAAATATAAGTCTGCTGCATAGAAATTTGAGACCACATCATGTAAATAGTCAGGCGTAGTTAGGAAAGGGCACTTTTTATGTCAGTGTCATGGTAATACCTGAAAGAAAAAATCATCCCATAAAGCTCACTATAGCATCTCATAATGGAGTCGAGGAAGCTTGACTTTTTGGAGAGGAAATGACCATTCTGTTTCTGTTCTCTATGGAATTTGGAAAGAAAGGAAAAGAAATGCATCAGACAGGAATTTAAGAGCCCATTTCAGAATATTGATCATTCCTTTAATCTCATTAGATATTGGCATATTAAGGACAAGAAAGGCTTCAAAAAAGAGGTTTTTAAGTTTTAGTCCTATAATCTACCATTTCAAATTGTTCCCATAATATTGTTAACAACCCCTTAGCCTTCACCATTCCAAGTCAAGTCCCTATTGCGAGTTTTCTAATGGTGGGAAATGGGAAAGGCTCACACATGACACATTGTTGTGTGATTGTGTGTGGTCTTCTTCTTTTTTTCTTTTTTTCTTTTTTTTTTTTTTTTTGGGGGGGGGGGGGTGGTTGGCAGCGACAAAGAACACAGGGAATGGGGGTCATGTCTGCTACCTCCACTCTCCATTACAACACAGTTGAGGCCCTCCCTATGCTCTGTACAATTCTTCCTCTCTTAATCTCATTAGTTTGCTTTAGTGGGGATGAGGTGAAAGAAGAGATGAGGGAGGCATCTCATCACCAGTAGCAACAAGGCAAATGGGGAGATAAGGGACAGGTCAATCGAGCAGGTGCCGGCCTTGCCATCTTCCGCAAACCATGTTGTGGCCCACCATGCGGTGGTGGTCAATGCACTAGATGAGATGGAACCAGCCCTCCATGACAGCCTAATACTGTCATCAACGAACTCAGCAGGCTGTCACTGCTGCCTTCCATGGCGATGCAATAGAGGCATTGTTGACTCCTGGTTCATACATAGCCGCAAACATCTTCTCCAGATTCCAACAGTGCACTCACAGGTGTTACGTGCAGTGACCAAATCTCTCTGCTCCCCTTCCCATGGCAATGCACCTGCAGTGCACGCCTGTCTGTGCGTGCGTGCATATGTATATTGGACCGATGGAGGGAGAGAAGAGAAGAAAGCAGTTATTCTTTAGTCGATTCAGGCATAATTTAGTAATTTTCTTTGGTGGGAATATTTCTTTACTTGATCCCTTTTTTAATGTGTACTGCTCTTAAACTACCCTTCAGTTTACTAGGAGTGTAAAACCAGTTTTATTCAATTTACTTTCACGTCTGTACATGTTACATTTTAACTTATAATAATGTGGAACGGGAACCCTTTTTAACTGGTTAAGGGGAACTTGGGCCACTTTCTGCATTTTTATGACTAGTTGAATCTTAATGGTTGTGATCAGGAGGAAAAAAACATTACATCCATTATTCTTTTTAGATTATTTTGTACTATCAGATTCTTTACCAAATAAGAATAGGGGCATATCTGTTTTCATCTAATGTCACTTGTTCTTCCCTTTGATTATGCAGGTCCTTCCATCCCGAACACATCCTCTCATGCAAATGAGTGGAACTGGTGGATATATTTTGAGCGGAATTAGGGTATGCAAGAGTGATGATTGTCATTTGACATGCCGTTTAAGTTAAATATTTAGCTTCCTATGTAAAATGTCCAGTGGATCAAAGGCTTCCTGTGGTCAGGAGAGCTGACATTTTCGTCAATATATGATTGTTGGCCAAGAGAATAGCCCAAGCCTTGAGCCTGTGGACTTATGTTTCTTCTCTGACAGGTAGCTTTCCTGTCCAGTCTTAGGTAAGGTTTTTGTAGTCGTTCGTCTGTGATGCATTCATGAATTACCAATTTCTATGAGAGCATTGTGACTGGTGCTGAGCTATGTTGTTAGAAAGGTAGGTCTAACTGGAAAGAAATCAATTTTGTTATGGGATTTTTGTATAAATTAATTAAATTCTAGACAGTATATTTTTAGGAAAATGATTCGGGAATAATTCAGTATACAGCCAATTTCACTCGATGTTCTTGTTCTGAATTTGGTTTTTTGGTATGTAGGATTAAATTTAACGTCTGCACTAAAATTCAAGCCCACTCATTGGCTTATCATCCTCCTGTTGAAGTTCTAAACCATTCTGCCGCAAGGAGTTAGTCCCAAATCTGGTCCATTAAAAGACCCTAAAATACTGTAAAACATCACGTTTTGTGTCACAAAAATGCAACATTTTGTGGTATTTTGCGTCAAACAAGCAAGACAGATTCTTCTTCCACATTTCTGTGAATGCTAAATTTCATGAAAGAGTTTCTGATCGGCAGATCGGACGGGTGTGTAGAATTTAAGATCTGCTATAATCCCTGGAAGAGCAAGGTGTGCTATCCAATCCACCACCGATTGGATGGCAGCTGTGCTGCACCGCCTGTAGGGGAGGTTCTAAGTATTTGTCTTAAAACCATCTTAAACTCTATAGGTCAGCCAATTTAGGGGGTGTCTGCGTTCTCTAAGATTTTCCCAGGAAGTATTTTCCCAATTAATTTTCACAGGTTTTGCAAAAAGTTAGTCGGGAAAATAATTCCCATATTTACAGAATATTTTCTTTTTGGATGGGGTTTACTTCCTTACCTCTATCTTTGGAGAAATATTTTCCGTGATTCTACTTTTCATGAATTTGTTTTTTCTAAGAATATTTCCCATGATTCTTTATTTCTTAGGAAAATGTTGAGAACGCAAACACCTTTAGGGAAGAGGAGGTTAAATAGCCATGAAACGTGGGCTATGGCCTAGAACAGATAAATGTTTTTTTAGTTTACTACTATAATTAGATATAATTGTTAAAGTTGCAAATATGGGTAACTTTTTGAAGGTGGTGGATGGCGACTATTTATCAATGACTGGTAAAATATACCTTTACTTTATGGACAAGAAAGATGAAAGACTAGACAAATTCACAAATTATGTTCTACTGCTTTAGATTTGGTTGCATTGACGCCTTTGGTTTAAGATTTATTGAAATTTTGGAGGTGAGCTTATGAAAATGAGTTATTGTAAGCAGGTTTAAATTGTATATACAACTGACTTTATGGAATCAATTTTATTTGTTTGTTACATACGTATAGTAATGACCTGCCGCCCAAGGTTCGAAAACCAGCGTAGCACAGACTACTGATCGTTTCCTTCATGTTGCAACATGGGTCTCATTTACAAATGTCTAGAGAAATGTATAATAAACTGAGTTAAATAACAAAATTAACAAACTAAGAAAGTATGTCAAATTAAACTAAGGAAAATATTAAGTACAGTCTGACTATAGTTCAGTAATAAGTACATAGTCCAAAAATAAAATAGTGTGTACGGACCCCAAAAAAAAGAGTACAATTATGTCGGGACATTTCTCGGAACATGAGTAGTTGTTGACACATGCACAACTCAAGGGCGCACCTCTCTTTTAGTCCCGTCGTGACTCTTCACGTGAAAGTGATAGGGAGTAAGCTACAATTAAAAGAGGTTCAGTAGGGATCACGTGATTCCTACCTCCCACACACCCACACAACTAGCATGGATAAAATATAAAGTGATAAATCTATGACTCACTACTCAGCTGACCCTAATGCTTGTCTACCCTCACAAGGCTCTGCACACCTATGGGATGAGGCAGTGAACCAAAAATAGGACTAACTAGGGCTTGTGAATCCACACAGAGTCTGCATCTCCAGTCACATGTGCATACAAGTAGTCGCAGCTACTATCCTAATGGTCGAATTTCTCTCAATATTTAGACGAGGCTAAACAAGTAAGGATCTTAGGGAACTGGCTCGAACGCAATCACACTGAAGTGTAGGGGGCTAACTCGTGACCCGTGTCCTCATAGGTTATATTGTACTCAAAGGCACCAAGTGTACTATTAATAGAAAAAGTCACTCTTGGGTCCAAACCATAAACATATAGCACAAGTCATATATAGTCCTTTTCTTATGAATGATTCAAGCATGTAATCATGTAGGAATATATTTAACAGTGTATACAAGCACCTAAATACATATTTTATACAACGTGTCCTGCATAAATATTAATACATGCATGAAATGCAGTTAATTAAGGGATTTAGTTATTAGTCTGAAACGTGTCTACTCAGTTCGACACCTACTATGAAAGACGTCCATCTATAGGACATTTCTATGGACATACAAACCCAGACATGAGCTCGGGGAGGTGACGTTGATGCGCGTCTAGGGGAGCATACTCCTTTCAAGAAGGCATCTTAATCCCTCAACGCGTATTAGAGAAACTTCCTCTCTCGAGCCAAGGCTCATCTACCACCTCCTCTCGGTCTCACACACCCACAACACCCTCAAAGGCACCTCCGACAACAACCATGGAAGTCAAACTACAAGTCCCACAAGAAACCATCCAAAACCTCAAAAATGGCAAGGAAAATCCAACCTTAACATGGAAGTAAAATTGCATGACAAACCCTAGCATGCTTTTATAGGGAAAACCTAGATTTTAGATGATGATCATCACCCTACCTTAATCTTGCACTCGTCCAAATCCCCAAGTGCGTTCACATGGTTGCTCCTATCTCCAAGCCAATCAGCATCCCCCGTTAGCCCGTGGTTTGCAGCACGTGCCGCTCCCATCGTCCACGCTACCCCACCACCAGACCCACCCCATTGACACCACCTTCTCAACTCCCGTCAACCGCTGCGAGGGAGAAGGAGAGCATGGGAGTGTGGAGGAGGATGGAGAGGGAGAACAGAGGTGGAAGAGAGGGTTGGAGAGGAAGGGGTAGAAGAATGGAGGAGAAGATGAAGAAATAAGAAGGAAAGGAGGGAGAAGGGAAGTGAGAGGATTTATACCCCATTTTCAGTAGAGGAGCAGAGGTTGGTCACTTCCCTCGGCCGCCATGCGAGAGTGAGAGAGCCACGAGGAGGAAACAAGCCATGCATATGACAATTGAAATGCATCATGTCGGATTGACGTGAAATACAAAATCATCTAGCTTGACTGTGCCTATCACAACGATAGTGGGGGAACGCCACGCGATGCACATGCAGGTAAGAGTGATATGCGTAGAAGCATACATATGCCTTCATAAAATGCATCTAGTTGACACAATGCGTTTTATCTCTAAAACCTACACAACCGGAAATAGATCCTAGGCATGACAAACTTGCATAGTGAACCCACTAACACTACATCTAAAATCCAACGACATGATCCGAAAGGCCCGGATATTACACATATATCAAGAAAAAAATAGTGCTCAAAATTTTAAATAGGATGGAGAAAAAGTTAAATATACATAAGCACCTTTATAACTTTTTTCTTGAAGAAGTCATTTTGATTCTTTTGAGTTCCTTCAAGGAGGCAATTTTAGCATTTTTAAAATCATTACACAAACAATGTACTAAAAGTGGGATCGGGGTCCTCTCAGTCACCCAACTGGGAGGACTTCAGCAGTCCCCCATCGTGCGCATGGGGTGCGCACGGGATATGCACCCGAGGCAGGCCCACCTCGAGTGTGCCCCAAGCCATGCGCGTCCCTGCGTACGGTGGAGATTGCAGGGGTCCCTTCAATCGGGTGATTGAGAGGACCCCGACTCCTAAAAGTGGTACGAAATAAGTGAACCATATGTAACTCACCTACTTTCAAGTTCGTTATCACATAACCAAAGGGACCCTAAAACTATCCAGATGTGGATCCATCGATAAGATGCGCTGCTGGTTAGATAAATAAAATATAGGTGTTATGCACTAAAAATATGTTTGAATATAGTTGGTTTAACTTTTAAAGTAGATGGTCAAAATTTTTGTCACCAAAAATGTCTTTGAATATAATTGGTCTTAGCTTTTAAAGGAGATGGTCAAAAATTTAGTCAAACTATCAAAAGATGGCAAAAAGGCATGGCAAAATGTTTATTATTCAGTTTTTCTAACAAGATCTGAAAAGATTGAAACGAAAGTACAACTACATAGTAAATAGATAGTAATCAAATTATGAGTTTATCTCAATGAAAAGAGAAGACTTTGCTCATATAAGCTCGGGATTTATAGAATTTAAATAATTAGAGTTTTCATTTTATTTAATAATGTACTGTATTAAATGGGCATACAAAACTTTTGTACGAAAATTCATCATATGATTCATGAATTTAACTAAGACCGTAGGATTGCAAATGGATCGGAGCATGTCGAGAGATGATAGCATCCATATGGAGACTGGATCGGATCAGATTAAGTACTTCAAATGTGACCTGAAAACGATATGCTCATAAATAACCTGAAAACGATATTTTATGAATTAGATATTACATATTATATGACAAAATAAATTCAATAATATATAAATATTGGATTGCCAAAATCTATAATGATTAAAAAAATTTAACTATTCAATAAAAAAAATACTACTAACGCAACAACGAGCGTTCATATTAGCTTCCCATGCTTAAAATCAATCCAAAATTTAAATTTCCATTTTATCAAGAGAGAACAATAATCAGAAGGTCTTTATACTGTTAAGTAACATAGAAACCCCACTTTGATAGCAGAATAAAAGAAGAATAAGACTTCTTACTTCGTAAATAAGACTAATTCTACTTTAATATGTGGAACTAGTTATACTCGTCAAAATTATTTATTCTTTAAATAAACAGAATAAATATTTCTATTTAAGACTTAAGAATTATTTATCCTGTTTATTCTGTCGGTGGATCTTACACTCCTATTGAAGCGTTGTACTCGCAGATATCCACGGTTTAAAAATGAGACATCCCATCTCATCTAGATGACCTGTGGATTGGATTAAAAGTCCTTTGATCCAAAGGATAATCTGATTTGGAAATTTTAAATTAATCTTAAATCTAATTAACCATGAACTTCCAACGGCTCAGGGGAGATGGCGCATCCGCAAATTGAACACATTTCGAGGGCAAATCCGCTAAATAAACCACATCTTCTCTCTAGCCTACAAAGGGCGTGGATAAGACTCGAGCTGCGGGAACCAGCGAGCTACCACTACTACTAGCAGAAGAAGGGATGGCCGCCAAGCTCCTCTCCCCACCCCTCTGCCCCACGCCTCCCCACGACCCCAACCCTCCTCTCAGACCCCGCCCTCACCGGCGCACCGTCACCTTCCGCCCCGCCTCCCTCAACACCGGCGGCGCCCCCGGCCCCTCTCCCGCCGGCGACGACGCCGTCGGCTCCCCTGCCGATGCCAACAGCGGCAGCAAGAGGGACGCCAACAGCAGCAGCGCAGCGGCGAAGTCCGCGGCGGCCCAGCCGCGGCTGCCGCCGGGCACGCTCAGGTACCGCTCCATCTCGCGGAAGCAGGCGCGGCGGCAGCAGCAGCAGCAGCGGCCGCCCCCGGCTGCGGCTGCTCCGCCCAAGGCCTGGGAGGAGATGACGCTGGGGGAGAAGGCGATGGAGCTCTACGTGGGGGAGAAGGGGATGCTCTTCTGGCTCAACAAGTTCGCCTACGCTTCCATCTTCATCATCATTGGTGGGTGGATACTGTTCCGCTTTGTGGGGCCTTCCCTTGGTCTGTACCAGCTGGACGCCCCTCCCTTGGCTCCCACTGCCATCTTCAAGGGTTAGGACTTGGGAGGGAAACTGTGCAACTGCAAGTGGTCTACTACTTTGGCTTTCTTATCAACTGAGTAGTAGTTTCAGCTCTTTAAAAAAGATGAGGTTATGGTCGGATCCTATTATGTCCATCTAATCTGTACTCAAAAGTGTGATCTCCCAAGTATCCCAGGACTTGTTTGGCCGCAAAAAGTACATGCACTTAGGTTTGTTGTAAATTTACTTCTAAAAAGGTTGTCATAATTTATTTATTCGAGTTTATCATAAACTCAAAAGCTCCCCTCAAACATGCTTTCCGTAAAAATACTTGGGAGTTCGTCTCTACAAACCATCCTCATGAGTTCGATATAAAAGATAGGTGCTGCTTGGTGAAGAGCCGACCAATCTCTTAACGTAGATAGAGTAATACTTGCTGTACAGCATGCTAGCATGCGGTGCAGTCTAAATTTTATTATTTTTATTATTTTTTTAAAGAAAATAGGCCGGCCCCATCATATATCCGTACAAGCAAATCATCGTTTGGACGATTTAAAAAAATCTGAAAAATAAAAATTCTAGACTATTCATTTTTCAGATCTTTTGAGATCGTCTGATCGGCGATTGAAGTGTACAGGCATATTAGACATGATGGAGTCGACTTAAAAATTTTAAAAAAATGAAAAGAATTTGCTACCGCTGATTGTGTGATCGGACGGCACGTAGTCACTGTGCACCCACCCCATAGAGGATGAAATAAAACTTAAAAATTACAAGTTGTCTGATCTCGAAATCAGACAGCAATTTTTTTATAAAAAAAAAAATTTAAGTTGGCACCGTCACATTCGACACTTTTTTATTTTTCAGATTTTTTTAAGTCGTCCGATCAGAGATCGAATTATATGGACATGTAGAACATGATGGGACCCACTATAAAAAATTTTTAAAAAACAAAAAATAAAAATATTTAGTCACAGCCTGTGCGGTGCAGCAAGTGTTACTATTCACTTATCGAATTAAATCTGGCATTATCAAGTCATCTAATCACATTTCAGGTGATATGAGTCATTGAATCGTGTGCATACGTAAACTCTTTTTTCCCTCGTAACTGTTTGACTATGGATTGGATGACCCAGAGAGTTCAGTAAATCAAAAATTCAATAACTATCTGATCTTAAAATTAGATGGCCATGCGTTAGTGCAGCAAATTGGACTTGGCATGAAGGCCTGACTATGATCCATCCATGAACGTGGCTGAAAACCTGCAGGCCCACCCCAACCGTAGGCCGTGTTTGGCGCAACTTTCAATTAGAAGTATTTTTTATGTTTCATTTATCAGTTATTTTGGAGAAAATAATTGGATCTTGAAAGACATTTGAATAATATTTTAATTATGTTTTGATTTCCAATCAAAGTCTATTTTAATTATATTTTGATTTCCAATCAAAATCTATGAAGTAGAGTTTTCAAGATTAGGAAAAAAGGTGAGGCTATTATAAAAGGGTTGACTTTTATAATAAAATAAAATTAGTTATAATTTATCTCCATTAACTCATTATATGTAAAAAGTAAAAATTAAAACTTGACTTTCAAGAAAAAATTTTGTCAAACATACCCATACACTTAAAAGTATCCAATAGTCCATCTGGAGGTGCTATCGACTTGGAGCCTCGGCGAGGTGCAGGGATTGGGGGAGTGCTAATGGCACTAGCTCTACCTTCCTCAATCACCCATGAGTCCGCAATCTAGGCTTGTGAATGGTACTCAACGTTTCTCATTTTTTGATCTGATTCTAAAGTTCAAAGCAGAATTTATAAAGAGAATTTTACAAAGACAACGTGCGATACTTGCAAAAATGCTCTTATAATTAATATATATTAAGCACACAACAAATATTCTTTTTTGAATCATCAAATTTAATGTTTTGAAAGTATCTATACATAAAAAATACTTTTGATTGGCACATTGTGCCACAAAAAGACAAAAAAAGATATAAAGATATAGAGGATATTTTAGATGTTCTTACTTTGGTTAAAGGTTAATAGGAGTTAGATAAGAGATTTTTAACATAATGCTAATAGACAGTAATGCCAAGGATATTTTTGCAACTATTGTAACCCACTGATGTTAATTATAATAATATGAAATTAAAATTTTAAGAGAGTTATTTTTGCAAATGCACCAAAAAAAGCATCTACCTTAAGATAGGCATTACTATCAAAATCAAAACTTTATGATATAAATTCATAAGGCTATGTGTGTGTGTGAGATGCATATTTCGATTGCTGATACTTCATAAGGCTCTCTCTCTCTCTCGCTGATACTTCATAAGGCTATGTGTGTGTGTGAGATTCCTATTTCGATTGCTGATACTTCATAAGTCTCTCTCTCTCTCTCTCTCTCTCTCTCTCTCTCTCTCTCTCTCTCTCTCTCTCTCTCAAGGAGGCCCAAAAAACCAAAATTATCAAATGCACCTCTAAGAAGACCCACACCCCAGTGGGGGACGTTAGAGCTACTTCGTTTAGGGCCTGGCCCATGCTTCTTCTAGGGGTGGCCTAGGAGGCAGGATCCCCTAACAGCCTTAACAGTGAGTGCAGGGGCCATAGAGTCTGATGGTTTTGTACATGGATGTGGGTTCACCACGATTTGGCAGCGAAGACTCTTGTTGAGTTCATCCATTCTGTCGCATTGTATTCGATAGTTGTGAAGTTCTTAATGACCAAAGCCTACAAGAGGCTAGAATGGCCCTTCTTTTTTTAAGTATTGGCAAGATTTGGTTTCAGCGAAAGCATGGATCAATTATGTTCAATCTACCCCCTAACCATATATTCAGGCTTACTTAACCCGGTTAAAGATCTTGCTGCATCCGAAAGACAACTCAAACTAGAAGGCCTCACTCTTCTTAACACCAATCTGACCACAACCCACAACGATCAGGGTAGACTTGAAGATTCGACTAAGGACCGGCTCTCTAAAAATGGTCCTTTCGGACTCAGAATCACTCTTAGGATCCCACCTTTTCGGAAGGGTTGATCTCTTACTAGGCTTTGTACTAATATATAAGGACCCTCCAATTTGGGAGGCCAAGATCTGCAAAAACCAGTCCGATCTCTCTCTATTCTTCTTCCAAACTTTCAATCTTCTGACTTAAGCATTGGAGGAAGATTCTCTGAATCACCACTCGAGGCTCTTAACGGTATCCTTTTTTGCAGGGACAACTGGTTTCCAACCTTGTAATTACAGGCGGAGAATTCTGATCGTGGTAGACAAGATTTCGGCCCATCAATATGTATAAGAATATATGGCACAGAAAGAAAGTTATTTTTTTTTCAAAAGTTCATAGTTCCTAAAAATGCACGACGAAATCATGAAAAAAATTAACCCTCTGAAGCTATTGCAAGTATATAAAAGTTAAAAACCATGATTCATTTGTGAAAAAAATACATGAAGACAAAAAGCAGTCCCTAAAATCACTGCTTCTTCAAAAAAGAAAGTGGAGATTTTTGTGGCACTGATTTCAACTCTCCATCATGTATCAACACTAGAGGACAAGTATTGTGGTTAAACATTATACACCGCAAAGGACATCAACCCTAAAAAATAATAATTAAGGCTACTTAAGCGTACGGTGCCCGAGTCTAGATTTGGTGGTGATTGGATACATGTGGCTTTACTTACAAATCGACCTCATCCGTCCTGGCTGTTTTTTACACTTATTTTTATCTTAATCATTTATACATATTAAAGTCAAAAAAATTGATATTATGTAGGTAATACAAGACCAATAAAAGATAAGAAAGTGAGGGAGAGAACATACTTGAATAGATATTTCAATAATAAAAAAGAACATTATGAGAGGTATAAGCTCTAGAAAGAGAGAGTGAGTAATGCGTGTTCTATTTAAGAGATAGAAAAAGAAAAATGATCAGTGTGATCAGGCAACAAAGATAGTTAGGGATACTACCTTTGTTAGCTGATCACACTCATTATTTTTCTTTTTTATTATATAGGACTTCTTTATTATATCCGATGTAAGTTTACTTTTCAAACTAAAGCCCTGATAATTCTATAAGAAAAAACGGAATAAAAGATTTGTACTTATGGGTCATTTGATTTGACATAAAATATTATAAAAAATTAAATTAATATATTTTATGTCTCATAAAAATATGGCAGTTTAAGACACATCACAAAGTTGCGTTTTATAAACTTTTATGTCAAACTAAACAGCATTGTAATGTAAGATGCTGCTACCGCGAGACCGAAATCTTTGGTAGTCTCACAAGAAAGATAGAATAAAGATTTTCAATTAATACAAGATTAGCGTTTGAGTTCATATTTTAATTTTGATACAAAATTATTTGCTACTTATAGGATATTCTAAACTTAGTAAAACAGTTATGATATTTGTTATGTTTACAGAAATATAAATTACTGATTTTTAAAATTTTGTTAGCCTCAGTGATGCCTCTTCTATTTACTTTCATTTCCAATAAAAAACTATAAAAAACTAATGTCTAATAACTTTGGTTTCTCATATGGGTACGTTACAAACATCCTGCAGATTAAATACTTTTAGTTTTAAGAGTCGAAGAATTCATTGACTTTAACATCAACAATTTTAAGATTAGATGATTAACACCTTAATTGAAAATACGTTATTGTATATGAATTTTTTTTTATTTCTACAGAAAAATTTACTTCCAGTGAAGGATGAACAAGAAGTATAATATGTCTAATTAAAGATGTCATAAATGGCATCTACTACTAATTTCTAACACAGAATCGAATTCACTCCTATTTGAGCTAAGCGGATTTCACTCCTACTTGTTCAAGGCCTATATCTTACTTTATTCTAGTTTTTACTTAAGTAGAATATAAGATCTATGTTCATAACTTATTATAGATAAAGAATTTTACTTTTCAAGGGCATAATTTAAAACCAAGCCTCTGCAAATGTCATTAATGTCATCTTATCCTAACCCGGATATATTCCGGCAATTTATTCTAAACCCAAATTTCGATTTTAGTTCGAAAAACCCTAACTTGTATTCTATGTTAGTTAACAGAACTGGAATTGAAAGTTAATATCTGAAACCTACTGTAACCTATTCCATCATCACACAAACCTTAAACAAGGAAATTCATTATAAACTTAGCCTACATTCAAACACATATTCCACAATCAAATCAAGCTAAAATGAAGAGATCTCAGCCTACATTCAAACACCCCCTCCAACAAAAAAAAAAAGTAATAAACAAAAAGGAAGGACATATTCTTCCCTATGGACAGCTCAACCACCAGTCCAAGTTGCCCCACTTCACTTGTAATTAGAATCAGACAATGTCCAAAGGATCAAACTTTATTTCAATGGATGCTGAACATACATCATTATACAAAACTTTTTACGTAAAAATGCTTCTACATCAAACTGTGCCATTTTCAAACATAAAGATCGAATAGACAACTTCCTGAAATCTGCAGAACCAATTATTCGGTGCAACGACATGACATGAGGTAGGATCTTATCTTTTAGATCTAATTGTGCCTTCATTCATGGGGAGCGGGTGTGAATTTGATATTTTACTCCCTTTTTTTATTAATTGGTAGTGTCACACTTAGATTAAAAGAAAATTTCACGGAAAATCTCATCACTGACATAAGAAATGAGATGTTCTGAACTTTATTCATTAGATCATAAATTAATAATATACCTGTAAGAGCAATGCTTAGTGCAACTGCCGTGTACAGGGTTGTTGCACCATCTTATAAGGGGTGCAACGGAACTTAAAATTCTTGTACACATTTGACTGATCAAACAACGGTTGTAACTGCAATGCAACTAAACATTATGGTAAGCATTACTCTAACTCTAATGAACATGTTTCCGCTCAAATAAGGATGAGAATTGATGAGGCAGAATCCGATTCGGTCCATTGAAGCAGGCCCAAACCCCACTAAGCCCAACAGCAGCAGTAACAGGCCCTCCGGCGGCCTTCGGCCCACCAACGGCCCAGCAGCCTTCGGCCCATAAGCGGCACCGTCGCTCCCGGCCCAACAGGCTTCAGCCCTTCAGCGGCCCACCAGCCTACGGCCCGGGAGCAGCGCGGCAGCCCAGGACCCAACAGGCTTCGGCCCGTCAGCGGCCCAACCCCCTTCGGTCCGGTAGCCGAATCCGGCCCACTCCGGTGGCGGATCGGGCACTATGGCGGTTTATCAGTAAACCTTCATTTAGTCATATATCGGCTGCCACCGTTAACCATCCGCTATCCTCTGCTATAAATATCCCGCTATTTGTGGCCAAGAGAGTGGTGGGAAAAACGGATACCTCCCCAAGCTTCCGAAACCCCTTAAAGGACTTCTGTCCGAATAGCATTATAACTGCTCTTTCTTGTTTTCTGAATCGAATCTTCTTCAGGAGCTAACTTGACCGTCGGAGGGGGTTCCCCAGGGCTGACGCCCGGGACTCCTGCTGACTGGTTCTTCTTCTTCTATCCTTCCTGCAGGGGCCCGGTTCTCATCCTGAGCCGCAGCGAGCGCGCCCTCGGCTTTCTCTTTGGCCTCGGCAGCAGCGCGGGCTTCTGTTGCCCTCTCCTCTAGCTGCGCCCGCACCCGACCGCTCGCGGTGGAGAGCCTGTCAACCAAGGGCTCGATGCGGGGCGCCGCCGAGGTACCTTCACCGGAACCGGCCGGACCCACCTCGGCCTCCAGAAGTTTGCGGCGGAGCAGCTCCTGTCGATGCATCAGGACGCTGCCCGTCATCGCAGCCTGCGAGCCGGAGAGCAGACAAGGGTTAGAAAAGTTTTCGGACTTCTTACCTGAACCGACAACCGAGCGCTCATCGCCGCCAGGTCGGCAATCGAATGCTCCCTCAGCTCTTCGAAAGCTGACGGGAGAGTGAAGCTGCTGAGCAGACGAAGGCACGTCTGCGGGTCCTGCATACTTTCATCTCTGTCACCGGCCCCTGCCGATACGGCCGGAGGAGAGTCGCCCCTCGGCGCCTCGGGGGACGCCAGCCTTGCGGCCCTTCGGGTCCCGGTGCTCCTCCTGACCAGCGGAGCCATCTCCACCTCTACGGCCTCCTCTTCCCGGGGGCGCTTCGACGCTCGGCCGCCCCTTCGAGCGGCGAATTTTGTCTTATGCTCCCTCTAGAGAGCAGCGGCGGCAGCGCGACCCTCGGCGGAGGCCGCAGTCCTTGGGACCCCGCCTCGGGTCCTCGGAGCCCCAGAGCCTCGGCCGGACCTGCCTGCTGCTCGCGGGACCGGAGCCCGGCCTGAACCGCATTGGTCGGCTATCAGGTCGAGGAGGTCATCAAGACCGGCCATTGCTGCAAGTAAGAGTGGCGCGTTAGTAACGAGACAGTGGTCAAATACTAATACAAAGCCGACTTACCCTCGGCCGAAACTTCATCAGCCTCGTTAGCCAGAGGAGCTTCGGCCGGAGGAGCGGCAGTCCTTCCCCCGCGGCCCCGCGGAGTCTCCCCGGGAGGAAGGTAAGGGAAGGCCCGCTCCGGATCAAACTTAGGGTCCGGCCAAACCCCGGCGTTTATCAGCCGCTCCGCGTCGGTGAGAAGCTCCGAGATGCCGTATGGGGCCTTAACCTGGACGTGGCCCACGATAGTGCTCTGAACAGGGGTCAGAGCAGGAGGGCCCGAGAGGCCTGCAGCCAGCGGCGCCCATTCGGTGGGAAAGGGCCACACGCCCTTCTCGTTCTCCGGCAGAGAGACGAAGATGAACTTCCTCTTCCAGCCGTGGATAGACGAGGGCTTCCCGGAGAAGATGCTTCGGCCAACCCGAGGGACGAAGCAGTACCACTCGGACTTCCCCTGCGTTTGGATTTTGAAGAGATAACGGAAGACATTGATGGAGGGGCGGATTTTTATATGAGCGAAGACGCTCAGAAATCCGTACACAGTACGCCAAGAATTGGGAAAGAACTGAGACGGGGCCAGCCCGTAGAAGCTAAGGAGATTGATGACGAAGGTGGGAAGAGGGAGACGGAAGCCCGCCTCGAAGCTATCAACATAGATGGAGAAGGAGCCCGGGCGAACAGTATTCGCCCTGGTGGCAGAATCGGGCCGATGGGGGGTCGTCCAAGAAGGAAGCTGGAAGTAAGAAACTAGGTTCCTCACCTCTACGTCCGAGAGGGCGCAGGATGCTCCCGAAACAGTGTCCGGTGGACGGCGCCCCGAGGTGGAAGCCTGGCCTGGGTCCCGGACTTCCTGGGTAGCCTCGACTTCGGGAGCCTCGGCACCAGAAGCTTCGGCCTCAGAAGCCTCGGCACCCGACGCCTCGGTCCCAGAAATCTCGGCCTCAGAGACCTCCGCTCCAGAGGTCTCGGACCCCTCAGTCCCGGAGTTTTCAGACTCCCCAGACATTGCGAAAGCAAGGGATCCCGAGGCAAGAGGATCTGACAGGGAAGACTTAGGAGAATGGGGGGGAGTATACTCCTCGTCCGAAGGAGTAATCTCGCTGGAAGAGCTCCGGACCATAAGGCCGCGAAGAGGAAAAAGGAGGTCAAAGCTTACTCGCGGAGAGGGGGAGGAAGTCTCTCTTGAGCCAAATGCAACCTCAAGCCTCCAAGCTCCACCGGCAATGCACTCTGAGGGACGAAGAACCTCCCACGGTAGCCGACGAGCTCGGATGAAACCTTCAAGAAGCTGGCCTTTCGCTGGAGAAGGAAGAAGAGCTCGGATGGTCGCAATGGAAACGCAAGCGCAGCAGCAAGAAGAAGAACAGTGCCCTGCGGAGGGCCTGTATTTATAAGCCCATTCGAAGTGCCTCCCGCCGAAGCCGGCGGCCGAGATCATCCCGCTCGTCCCCTCGCTCCTCCCGGATGCCCGCCACGTGCGCCGTCCTTCGGCAATGATGACGGGCCGGCTCCGGGACTTGAAGCAGAGCGATCAACGGCCGAGAGCGCTCCGACCCTTCGGCTGATCACTCGGATGTCCGCCACGTGTCCCGATCCGCGTAGGACGAAGGGAACGGCGGCAATCCGAGTGGAGCCTCGGGCAGAGAGCCGAGGCGATCCGCGACCCGCGTGCGGTCAGGATGCGTTTGTGTTTTTGACGGAGCGGCTGGATGCGCGACGCGTGTCCCGTGCTTCCTCACGAGGCGACGCGCCATCCTGTCCATTTAATGAAGCCTGACACAAGTCAGAAGGCTCGGCCCTTCGGCTTCTGGGCTCTGAGCCTTCGTCGCCACTCCGAACAAAGACAAGGCAACCGCATGGCCCTCGGCCGACCGAGGGCATCCTCTTCCTGGTGAAAAGAAAGAGAACATACCTAAGGGTAAAGCACCTGTGACGGTATTCTTCACACAGCTTCGGGCTATACTCTCGCCATCTCAGAACTGAGGAAGACAAGAGTGGGGGGCTATGTGATGAGGCAGAATCCGATTCGGCCCATTGAAGCAGGCCCAAACCCCACTAAGCCCAACAGCAGCAGTAACAGGCCCTCCGGCGGCCTTCGGCCCACCAACGGCCCAGCAGCCTTCGGCCCATAAGCGGCACCGTCGCTCCCGGCCCAACAGGCTTCAGCCCGTCAGCGGCCCACCAGCCTACGGCCCGGGAGCAGCGCGGCAGCCCAGGGCCCAACAGGCTTCGGCCCGTCAGCGGCCCAACCCCCTTCGGCCCGGTAGCCGAATCCGGCCCACTCCGGTGGCGGATCGGGCACTATGGCGGTTTATCAGTAAACCTTCATTTAGTCCTATATCGGCTGCCACCGTTAACCATCCGCTATCCTCTGCTATAAATATCCCGCTATTTGTGGCCAAGAGGGTGGTGGGAAAAACGGATGCCTCCCCAAGCTTCCGAAACCCCTTAAAGGACTTTTGTCCGAATAGCATTATAATTGCTCTTTCTTGCTTTCTGAATCGAATCTTCTTCAGGAGCTAACTTGACCGTCGGAGGGGGTTCCCCAGGGCTGACGCTCGGGACTCCTGCTGACTGGTTCTTCTTCTTCTATCCTTCCTGCAGGGGCTCGGTTCGAATTGTCGCCGACCTCCCCGAGTCGGTCTCGGCCGCCGACCTCGGATTCCCCTCCCTGGTCTCGACGCCGAACGTCGGCTGCCCCAAGCCAGGAGACTCGGTCTCGCGCTGAAGGAGCCTTCGGGCTCGCTGTCCAAGGGCTAGCCCGCCGGCTGCCCCACGCCAGGAGTCTCGGTCTCGCGCTGAAGGAGCCTTCGGGCTCACTATCGGAGAGCGAGCCGTTCCCCCGTCCAGTCTCGGACCTTCGGGCTTCGGCTCCGACGCTCGCCGACCGCTCGGCCGAGAGAAGCTCCTGTTCGCGCCGCGCCTCCGTCCGCCGAAGGAGCAGCGGCTCACTATCCAAGAGCAGCTCCGGCGGCAGACCGCGCTCCCCGCGGGCGGATCCAGTTCGTCCCGAGAAGCCC
Organism: Zantedeschia hybrid cultivar; assembly: GCA_030544215.1. Lineage (NCBI taxonomy): Eukaryota > Viridiplantae > Streptophyta > Magnoliopsida > Alismatales > Araceae > Zantedeschia > Zantedeschia hybrid cultivar. The sequence continues at coordinate 70,356,284 of JARZZO010000015.1, read as the reverse complement.
CGTCTTCGCCTCGTTGCGGATCCCCGTCGGGTCCCCTTCCATCGTTCGGTCCGGACCAGCTCCGGATCCTCTTTTCCGGATTCCGTCTGCGAAATCCGGTCGTGATAGATCCAGTCTACATCAAGAATAAATGAGCCATTTATTGGAAAAAGATAGTTACTAAATCTACTTCATCTCCATGCGAGTGAGAAAGTAGATAGAGATTTGACAAAAGATTCTCTAAATCTTTTTCTCTAAACTATTATATGTCTCTACTCATACGATGGTGAGATAGAAATGATTTATTCATCTTTACACAACAAATGATCTATCTATCCTCGTCCAAGTGTGTGTAAGGGTATATAAAAGTAAAAAATAAAATAAACAAAAATCCAAATGATCTCATCTCATCTCTAATCACATGGCTTTGAAGCAAATATAACATAAACATATAATAGTAAATCTACTTCATCCTATATGAGTGAAAAAAACAGATAGAGACACCAAATAAGATTCTTTAAGTTCACTTTGTTTGCAGAATAGCTTAAATCATAATAAGATTTTGGAGATTTCTTAAATCAGAATAAGAAGTTGATATTCTACCAAGAATAAGAAAAATTGCATTGTATTATTTTAAGTGATTTGATAGGAATAAGTAGAATAAAGAGTGAAATAAAAGATAAAATTGAAGGAATTGAGAGAATTAGACATTCCAGATAGAGTTCGAGGAGTTAAGGAAATTTGAAGAATTAAACATTCCTGCAATCAAATCAAAATAAGACCTTTATACTGATTATTTTGGCCATATTCCGCAAATAAAGTAAACCTAAGGCTATTGTATGTCTCTACTCATATGATCATGAAATGAAATGATTTGTTTATATTTTATAACAAATGACTAGTTTATGTTCATCCCCATGTAAGCGGGGATATACAAAAATTGAAAAAAAAAAGTTTTGAATATTCTCATCTCTAATCACTCGGGTTTGAAGCTGTTAACCGTTGCATGGAAGTTACCATGCATTGCCCACGTAGGGCATTGTAGTGGGAAGGTGGGGTACACTTGGTAACCCACATATAAGGAGGTTATGGCATTCGGTTCCCAACCACAGCCCGTTTTGTACTCTTAGTTATTTCTCTCAACTATTCCCTCCCTTATTTAAAAGACTTAAAAGGGTGAGAGGTAAATAGAAGAAATGTGGAAAACAGAAAACAAGCTTTTGAAAGGATAGCTGCCTCTCTCTACATCCTCTCTCTCTCTCTTTAAGTGTTGTTCTTCAAGAGACAATCACTGAGAGTCTAAAATTTGCAGCATGAAATTTAGAAAGGAGTCTCTTGCGTGGTTCTTCTCTTTGTCCTCTCGGAACCATCGCCGAATATCTACGAACGTCACCGTGAAGATACGTATCAAATCTTCAGTATGATCCCATCTCCATGCACGCTTCCGAATTTATGTTGTTCATTTAATACATGAAGATTTATCAGCAGAAGCAAATCTAGTACTACGAACGTTGCCAAGAACCTTACTACCCAGTAATAATCCCGCAGTCATTCAGCACAACACAGGTGATCCCCTAAATCCCGCCGACACACCGCACCGGGCACGTGATCTGCCGTTAATTTGCCGTCCGCCCACACTGCACGTGCACAAGCACCGCAGCGGGAAGTGAGTGTGTGAAGTGTGAAGGCTAACCCGACCAAAACCCTCTTTATATTAACCGGAGTAGAGGAGAGCAGAGCAGAGCAGCCATGGCTCCTCCCTGCACTCCCCGCCTTGCCGCCGCCCTACTCTTCTATCTCCTCGCCTCCCCCGTCGCCCCGTCGAGGCTGCCGCGGTCGCCGGGCAAGGTCGCGCAGGCTGGGCGGCTCAACTTCGTCCTCGCCGGGCAGAGCAACATGTCCGGGAGGGGCGGCGTCGTGAACAACACCTGGGACGGCGTGGTGCCCCCGGAGTGCCGTCCCTACCCGTCGGTGCAGCGGCTGAGCGCGGCGCTGCGGTGGGAGGAGGCGCGGGACCCCCTGCACGCCGACATCGACGTTTACGCGGTGTGCGGCGTGGGGCCGGGGATGGCCTTCGCCAACGCGGTGCGGAGGAGGGTGCCGGGGGCGGCGGTGGGGCTGGTGCCGTGCGCCGTGGGGAACACGAGGATAGAGCAGTGGGGGAAGGGGACGCTGCTGTACGAGCAGATGGTGCGGAGGGCGCGGGCGGCAGGGGGAAGGATCGCCGCGGTGCTGTGGTTCCAGGGGGAGAGCGACACGGTCCGGCGGGGGGACGCCGAGGCGTACAGGGGCAGGATGGAGAGGATGGTCCAGGACCTGCGCGCGGACCTCGGCCTCCCCGGGCTTCCTGTGATCCAGGTACGTCTGGTCCCACCATACAAAAAGGCTGCTATTCAAAGGTCTAAAAAAAAATATGTTAATAATTTATAGTTTACATTTTATTCTTTAGATTAAAGTATATCTTTCCTCACATAGATAAATTGTTAGTCTCGCATTTTTTTTGTTTATTAATCTCTATCTTTTGTGAGTTCAAAAAATCTTATCTCTAATATTTATAAGTAAAACAAAATCGTTGAGCTCTCCGCAATCTCTTGTTAGAAATTTTTTTTTTTTTTTTTTTTGTATAAGTAGTCTTATACACCATCATGATCATTTTTTTACTCTCACATATTATTATAAATATTCTTGATATCTAATTATGTTCTTCCACCAAAACATTCTGAACTCTAATGAAACATCATCCGCCGACCTGAAAGGGTATATTTACAAATATTTTTGACATGTTCTCTTGAAGTTCGCATCATTTCGATAGAGAAGATACAAACTCAACTTTTTTGAAGATGTTGAAGGTATATGTATAATACGTGAGAGTCGAGAGTAAAAATATAAATGTAGTGATTTACAAGGGTATACATTATTTCAAAGAAAACAAAACTTCTTTTCTTGGGTGCTGTAGGCAACGATTCCAAACAAGCTGTACGCATCAAATTGTGCCGTGGAGAGTAGTAAAATACCTTTTGATATAGATTTTAGTACATCTTATATTTTTATATGATATGAAAACATTCTCATCATTTATTATATGACAAAAAATAATGAGAGTGTTTACAGCTGCTTCAGTCTTGGCAAGTGTCTTATCAAATGCGTTTTTCTACGGCCGTAGAGTTGTGGCCCTACAGGGGTTATTACTTATTTGGTGGGCACCAAGAAAAGGGTGCCAGCTCGGCTCAGGGGAGGCCATATAAAAATCGAGTTCATATTTTATCAATTCTTACAAGCCATTGAAGGACTCATGTGGATCACATTCTAGATTACCAAGACTTTTTATTGGTTAATTGTGGGTCCCACGGGAATAAGATTGATCGTGGCTTAAATCAGATTAGGGCAACCAGAGAGTTGGAGACCGAACTCGTCAATCAACTTTGGTCACTTATTCCATCAATTTGACTCGAGTCTTTGGCAATTGTGTGAGCTGTCCAGATCTTGTACAAACTTAAAAGAGCGTTTGGACAGGGTATTAACTTTAGGACGTGTTTGGCAGCACTTCTACATAGAATGAGTTGAGGGAGAAGTTATAATTAATTTTGATTTGTTATAAAAGTTAACTCTTTCATAATAATCTCACTTTTTTTTTAATCTTAGAAGTTTTCTTTATAATTTTTAGTTGGAAGTTAAAACACAAATAAAATACCACATAAATAACTTCTAAAATCTAATGACTTTCATAAAAAAATAATTAAACGAAAATACAAAAGTACTTCCAAATAGAAGTTACGCCAAATGCAGCCTTAACGTTTTATTATTGAAATATTGGCATTTGGTAGTTTGTCGTTGAATTCTATGTGATTATTGAAATATTGGCATTTGGTAGTTTGTCGTTGAATTCTATGTGCATATTTATGTTTTGGGGTTATTTGCTGCAACGTGGCAGCACTCATCTTGCAGTATTGGATTGCGCACTTTGTGATCCGGCAATTCAGATCGCACAAATGATTTTTTTTCTTCAGATCTTTTAATCGTCTGATAAAGAATTAGACGGTACGGAGGTTAAGTTGAACTAGTTGTTTTAAAAAATTTAAAAAAAAAATGTATAACTGCATTGACATCCGATCAAAGTGATCAGACGGTAGTCCTTTGGACATTATAATCGACATAGATTGCAATACCTAAAACATCATAACAAGCATTACTCTTATGTTCTGAACTGTGCTCAAAATACTATAGCAAGCATTACTCATGTTCTGACCTGTGAATAGATACCATTTCTATGGTGATTACCTCCTGTTGTTCATGGATGTTAAAAGCTTAAAGAGAGAGTAACATCAATTGCTTCTTTTGAGTGCAGGTGCTGCTTGCATCAGGGCAAGGACACTTTGTGGACTTGGTCAGGGAAGCGCAGAAAGCGGTGAACCTTCCCAACGTGGCGTGGGTTGACGCCAAGGGCCTCCCACTTTCCAACGACTACGTACATTTGAATACCGCAGCTGAAGTACAGGTTGGAGAGATGCTAGCGGCGGCTTATTCCAAACTTTCCAATGTTGTGTCACCGTGAAGATTAGTGCCTGAGTTGTTTGATCAGTTAAGCATCGAATAATATGGGGAGAAAATTGATGAGTTGTTTTAATAAAAAAAAGAAGTGTTGAATTGTTCCCACTTGGACATTGATGACATGCTTGAGTATATTCATCTCGAGGAATGTTTGTAGGGGTGGCATTGAGTTGAGTCGAGTCTGAATTTTGGTCAGCTCAAACTTGGATCGACAAAGAAATTTCAAATCCAAATGAAGCTCGTACCTTGATTCGAGTCTCAAACCCAACTCGAGTTTAGACTTAAATTTAAACCGAATTCGAGCCGAGCCATGCCTGCGCCAGTTAATCCGGGTTAGAGGAACGACCAAAAAGGGAGCCTCACGTTTGAATTTGTAAGCACCTAGAGGAGAGTGAGTAAAAAGTTTAGCCAATACAAATCCAGACGGAAGTCCTCCCATTTATTTCATCTGTGTTCCCATTCAGTACACAACGGTTGGCAGTTGATTTGTTGAAGTGAGGTAAGTTGGGAGGGTAGTTGGTTCTTGAAGCATATAAAATACACATTTTATATCTAAGTCAGTCTGTGAGCCAACCGAGTCGAACTCCGTGAAGCTCCAACTCGACTTGTTTAATTAATGGAGCTCTAGTTGTGATCAACTTGCTCTAACACAAATTTTTATTCAGAAATATCAAAAAAAATATTCATTTGTTCTTTATTTTACTCATCTTATTGTGATCAGTATGCCCTCTGATCTTATTTAAAATGCACAACAGTACATTCGTCTGTTCAAAGATTAGAGGGCATGTTGGACGTTATGACAGACTCTTACACGCAAGACATGATTCTTATGCGCAAGAGTCTATAAAATATCTTTTTAAAACACATAGCGCGCCCTTCCGATTCAAGATCGGATGGTGCGCAGTATCGTGCGATCAACGCACACAGAAGTGTCTGCCCGCATATTAGCACTTATATGTATATAAAGTTGTGACGGAAGTAAAAGGAATCTTAATAAAAATCATCCGATCAAATGAGTAAACAATTCTTAATGAATGTGACAAAGAGAATGATAAAAGTGTAATATAATAGTATTCATTTATTCATTGATGACATAATGGACCTTGTGGCCTTGATTTATTTCCTTGAATGCATACTTTTTTTTTTTCCTGAAAACGGGTGTATAGTAAACAGAAGGAAGGGCGTACAGTAGAGAATGGGGTGGGAAAAATGCCATGTAGGGGAGGTACACAGCAGGGGAAGAGGGAGCACACCTCAAACGGCCGAGTACACGGCACCGTTTGTAGGAGACCGTGCTGGTGCTTACAATAGATATGACAAAAATAAAAGAAAACTCCACAAGTAAGCACAAGATTTAAAAAAAAAAAAAAAAAGAACATACACACGCTCAGGGAACTTCCACCGACCGTCGCATAGATACGCCGGAGAGGGGGGACGTAAGAGAGCGTGACCAGAGGTCTAGCAAGATGAAGACTTGTCGCCGACAATCGCACTAAGTTGTTGGAGGGACGATGCAGCAGAAACTTTGTAGTTGGAGGGTTTCATGGAGCTCGGAGACTCTCGGTTAGAACCGAGGCAAGAAGGCATTAGAACATGAAAACGTAGTGCCAATGTCGATGAGGGGCTTGGAATAGAGCAGCTTAGACATTGGGTCTTGTTTGGGGCAATAGAAGGGAGAAGTGTAGGACTACTATGAAAAGGAAAAGAATAAGAACACATAAAGAGAGATGGAGATGTCTTGCAACATAGAGGAAAGAAAGCCGATAGCCAAACTTCGGGGTTACCAGAGATGGTTCCTCTAGTCTAACAAGAGATTGTTCCTCCAACCTGGTTGGAGAGCAACATTTACCTAGAGAAAGAAGAACAAAATCAGAAAGACATAGCTTTCTGTACGAAACCTGCCCATGGAGAGGGAGATTGTTTCTTCCATGGAGGGAGGGACCCCCTTCCCTCCTAACTAAGGATCTTGGTGGACAGGTTATGAGTAGGGGTGTCAATCGGGCAAGTCAACTCAATTTATATTAAAAAAATTAAGTTGACCCAAATTATATAAATTTGGTTGGATTAAATTTAAGTTGACATTAGTTAAATCTAAATTGAGTTGGGCTGAAAATGGAGTGATCCAGTTTAAACTATTGACTTCTATAATAATTTATACAAAAAGTAAAATATTTCTAATAAATTATTTATAAACAGGGTCAACCCAACCTAACTCACTCACTATTTAATTGTGGCTGAATTTAAACTGAATTTAAGTTAAATTTAGATTGAATTTGAGTTGAATTAAAATTAAATTAAACTATTTTAAATTTGAGTTAGACTTAAATTATCATATAATCTAATTCAGCCTGTCCAATTTACATCCCTAGTTAAGAGGGAGCGAGATTTCTGGGAGAGAGGCATGGGGAAGCCGGAGCGCTAATTTACGAAGACTTGAATTCATACTTATCAACTATGTAGAAAATGTGCATGAATCTTGTAAGAAGTAAAGTGAATTATAAGAAATATTTATCAATGGCTAGGACGGTCAAACTGACTCTCGTACAAGTTATTGACAATTCATTCATCTGACCATATATAGGTGAGAGGTATTCGATTCCTCGATGTTTTTCTTCATTATCCACTCTGAATTCTTTCATTTCCATGTAAATATCATTTTCCCTCTCGCTAGTACATTTGCTAACTCCACCAAATAGATACATTCTATGAACTTCACTAATGTTAATCAATTTGATACATTCTCTGAACACTGCTTTGCCCACTCTCCAGCTTCCCCAAGTGGTTTAATTCGCCATAAAGGAGTTAAAGAAATCTACTTCTTTAACCCCTGTTTCAGAGATTGCTGATTTCACATGCTTAAGAAAGCCGAAGTTGACAAAAAGGGATCTCGAAGAAATCGATCGAGTTAATAGAAAAACTAATGAAAAACGTATGAGTGACCATTGCTCTTAGGTATGTTATTCACATTTGAGTTAAGCAGTATCAGCACATGTTAAGAGAACCAAAAAAAATAACAAGACTCAATACAAAGTAACCCACATCTTATCCTCGAAAATTTCTCTCTCTCTCTCTCTGAGTTGGGGCCTGTAGAGACCTTTTGAATCCCTAATGTTGATGAATTATGTAGACTTCATGAAGGATAATTAGACACAGTTGTTTGGTATGAATGTTAATAGCCTAATAGGGTTTTAGGAATATTAGTCAGAACATTATAAAAGTCGAAATTTATGATTCTTTTTTTGGCATGTCATGTGAGGGAAAACAATTTTGTCACAAGAATTATAGTAAGTCAGAAACATTATAAAAGTCGAAATTCATGATTTTTTTTTGCATGTCATGTGAGGGAAAGCTATTTTGTCACAAAAATTATAGTAAGTCAAAATTTGTGATTTTTGTGCACGTCATGTAAGGGAATGCTATTTTGTCATACTTCTAGGTAATTATTATACATTCTCCGTTCCATTTTAGAAGTGCTGACATGAGTTTTTAATAAATTAAAACAAGAGAAAATAAGATGATTAAGGAAATGAGATGGAAAGTATTGTGGTTAGAAAATGCATGCATATTTTTACATAGTTGTTAACAATGCAACTTTCAAGACTCAGAGCTGCGTGGGAGGAATAGTTTGTTACCATGCAAATGTCCATAGATACGTATACCTAAGACTAGATTGTATAAACCCATAAAACTCACAAAAGAAAGTTTGACCTTAAAATAACTAGCAAGCAATTTAGCATTTGTATGATAACATCGAGTTTTACTTGCTGCACTGCAGTAAGTTGAAGTGGAATGGGCTTCCCAGTCTCATTCTGCCATCCTGAGCGTGCACAAGGCCCTGTCCCCTGCATAAATGCGCCCTGGCGTCAGTAAAAAAAATATCCCTCCATATGTGATGCGCTCGAGAGCATCCTGGCGCTCTCGAGCGCATCAGGGCGCTCTCTAGTGCATGAGTGTATTTGAGAGCATCTTGATGCGCTCGAGAGCGCCAGGATGCTCTCAAGCGCCTCAAGATGCGCTCGAGGAGCACAGCCTGCGGGCATTTTTTTTTATATTTTTTTGGCTGACATTAGGACACATTTATGCGGAGGACATGGCCATGTACGTGCTCCAGGTGACGGAATGGAATTGGGAGGTCATTCCAGGTCAACTTGCTATGGTGCAACAAGTAAAACTCAAACATCAAACTGCCAATCTATAATAAATGTGCATGTTTTAAGAGAGGTCCAAAACTTCACCTACTGATGCGGAGCCCTGCCAAGCGTATGATTGAAGCTTTTAAAATGGGTTCAGACCCATTAAAGAGTACGTTTGGACCCATTAAGTTGGGGTATAGATAAACTTGTTTAACTAATAACAATTATATTATTATTTCTTACGTAAATTTATATTCAACCCTGGCCTGAAATTGGACCTATTTTTCAGGTATATTAGAGTTTGAGAAAACTAGATTTCTCTTGAGGCCATTTATCATTTAACATAAACAAATGCAGAGGTGCGTGCACACTTTTTTTTATAACTTTTTAAGGTTGAATCGCACGTGTCTTACATATTTTTACAGTCCTATCTTTGATTAGATAATCAAATAAAAAATTAAAAACTAGCCCCAATGAACAGTAACAAATGTCTTTAATGAGTTAAGTCCAATAATAATTTTTTATTAAAAAAAATAGATTGTCCAATTAAAGATTGGACTCATAGACATGTGGGGCATGTGGGTAGGAGTGCACAGTGATTAGATCTGGTAGGATCCAACCTAGATCCGAGTGAACTCCAGATCCGTAAAGTAGAAGTAGACTCGGATCCGAAATTTTTCTCTGGATATCTGATGGAAGTCCGAATATTTGTGGAGCCTCCCCTTTCATCTATCATCCACATCTACAGTGCCACGGTCGTCCATCCTTCTCCTTTCTTCTTCTCCTGCTTCCTTGATATGATCTACGTGCAGATTGCTTCCTCAAAACTGTCATCGCTGGCCAGCCAAATAGCCATGGTGCTCCATGACACAGGGTCTTTCAACGGCATCGCATGGAACATCTGTCTCGCCTGGTTGAGGGCCTCCCAGCCTTCATAGCCTCAGTAAACACGACGTTCCGGTGGCGCATTCTGTCAAACACCTTAAGGGTGTCGTCCTGGCCGCACTCGGCATGCATGCTAATGAGGGTGGTGGTGACGAACAGCTAGGCGTCGAGGCCATGGCGGGCGGACAGGGTGTGGAGCTGCCGACTAATATCGAGAGAGGGGCCGACAGTGGTGCCGCACATGGAGGAGAAGGCGAGGAGGGAGTTGGTGGGGTGGGAGGAGGGGGCAAGCTTGGGGAGGCGTTATGGAGGAAGGAGTCATGGCGGGTGGGGGATACGAGGGAGAAGAAGAGATGTAGGGGCATGGGGAAGGGTGCTGGTGAGAGAGACAATGTTGACGAGGAGGAGCTTGCGGCGACGAGGGGCTTGCCACTGAGGCAAGTCTTGCAGGCACGGGTTTGGGGGAGGGTGACAACGAGGGAGATGGTGGTGAGGAGGAGGAGCTTGCCGGCGACGTGGGGGTCAGCACTGAGGTGGGCCCTGAAGGCGTGGGCATGGGGGAGGGTGCCGGCGAGGGACACAGCGGTGAGAAGGAGCTTCTTTCTGGCGATGTGGGGGTCGGCACCAAGGCGGGTCTTCAAGGTTGCGGTGTTTACTGTTTTGGTTAATCTGAAAAATTAAATAAAATTGACTGATTCGATTCGGTTCAAAACTAAAAAGATTTAGGTTTAGTTTAAAATCGAACCGAACAAGAAAGAACAGTTTGGTTCAGTTTGGAGGCTTCATAAACCGAATCGAACTAAGGAAAACCGAATTCCAGTTACGGACATATAAAAATTATATATTACTTGAATTTATTTAATATATTTAAGTAAATATTATATAGTCTAAAAGATAATGTGGAGTTTTCATTAACTTTCAGTGGATGTGGTCTAATTGGAAGGGTTTATAATTTGTTATGTACTGGATTTCGAAGGTTTGAGTTGGAATTTGTTTGTGGGCTTTTGACATGGTTTGTAAGTTATATTGTGTGTGTTGGGAGACCTATAGCTGCAGTCACTTTGAAGTTTAAATTTATAGATTTTTTACTCATCAAGTCATTATATAGTTAAAAGCTCATTTTGTAACTAGAGGCCCACTTGTATTACGGTTTGGTTCGATTTGTAATTCGGTTTGGGCTTTAAGGTGCATGCGTGGAGCTGGTACATGGGTTATAAATCTGGGAATAAAACTGAGGGCAAATGGAGATCAGCCGAACATATCCACAGATACCCGATTTCAGAATGCAGGAATACAAGATGGTCCGCATTCGAGCAAAGTTGATCTAATCAGGATGGATCTGGTCCACTCGACCTGATTTGACGTTAACTTAAAAAATGAATAAAAAAATAAATTAGTGTGTGTACTACTGTGTGGTACAACAAATAAAACTCCAAAAAGAAATTAACGATTGGACCCAAGACTGACCCGTTTATTCATTAACCCATTAATGCTATTAAGTCTGGTATATGCTCTGACGGGTGTGAGTTTACTCGGAGCCATACCATTGACAGCCCTATTTGATGTAAGTTTGACTCAATTGCGGTTAGAGCTGGCATTGGTGACGATACTTAAAACTTTTGAATTAAAAGGAAATCCGACACATCGCCTCAAATATTCAAACTTTAAATTATTACGTAGATACATCTATAATTTATTTTCACAATGTTCACGTTAAAAATGAGTCAAAAGAGACAATGTCTCAATTTTCGCACCAAAGTCCACTTTTAAAGGGGGGTTTTGGTGGGCCACAAAGTGTGGTAAAACGTCATAGAAATACTCTAATGTAGTATTGTCTTATTTCTTGAAGCATTATAAACTATTTTATAATATTTTTATGTATTTAAAATATCATAAATTACTACATTTTAATATTGGTGGACTCATTTGGCCCCCAAGATACTCCTTTTAATTGATTTTGATTTTCAGTATTCACAAAATTTGAAATGAAGGTTTTAAAATTAGTGACTTTAAAATAAAAATATTTTTTTAACAGATCTTAAATGGCTAATTTTTAAACTAATATGTTATAAGTTTTTTAATCAAACTAAATGACTTCTAGATAGATCAATCTATGCAAACGCTGCAAAGAAAAAGGGAGTTATTTATCATAAGTAGGAAACCGAGAGGCCCCCACGGCTCTCTCCACCCCTCTCTACAACTCGTGGTCTTGTTGGTTCAAAATTATCAAAATGCGAAATGAAGGTTTTAAAATTTGTGATCTTAAAACATTTTTTTGTTTTAACAGATTTTAATATAAACATTTTAAAATTAACATTTTATAGTATTTTACATTAAAAAAAAAACTCCTAAATCGATTAATCTATGCAAACAATGCCAAGAGAAAAAAGGAATCATCTATCATAATTAGGGAAGAGAGAGGCACCCATCTCTCTCTCCTTCCCTCCTTCTGCAACTCGTGTTCTTGTTGCTTCGTAATAATAATAATAATAATAATAATAATAATAATAATAATAATAATAATAATAATAATTTATACTATATATATAAAATAGAATTCCTTGGTGCCACGTGTTAACATCGAAAAATTCTATTTTCTGCCTAAATCCTCTCTTCCTCTTTCTTTATTTCGTATTAATATCTTTGCCTCCTATTAATTCTCTCATTAATTCTCTCTTTCCCCACTCTCTCTCTCATTTATTCTCTCTACCTCCCCTCTCCCTCTCATTAATTCTCTCTTTCTCCCCTTTCTCTCATTGATTCTTTTTCTCTCTCTCTCTCAACCCTCTCTTTGTAACAAAAATTACTTATATATAATAATAATACTAATAATTTCTTATACTATATATAATCAACCTCTATTTTATATTATTATTATTATATTATCATCATCATCATTATCATCTCTCCTCTCCTCTTTAACATTTTTCTCTCTCCCTATTAATATTTCTATCTCATATTTGTTATGTCCCCTACTATTATTATTGTTGTTGTTGTTGTTATTGAAATATCTTGAGATAATAATAACTAATTTTGATATTATTATTGTTAAAAGATTAATATTAAAATAGTGGTCTCATAGGATAATAATAACTAATTTTGATATTATTATTATTATTATTATTATCTATAATAATTATTATTATCTTGTTTCACATTTTTTTCTCTCCCTATTAATATTTTTATCTCTTATTTTTTCTGTCTCCTATTATCATTGTTGTTGTTATTGTTGCAATCTCTTGGGATAATAATAACTAATTTTAACATTATTATTATTGTTATTAGATAGTCTCATGAGCTAATAATAACTAATTTTGATAATAATAATAATAAAATCAATATCAAAATGGCAGTCTCATGAGATAATAATAACTAATTTTGATATTATTATTATTATTATCTATCTTTCTCCTCTTCCACATTTTTTTCTCTCCCTATTAAAATTTCTATCTCCTATTTTTCTATCATCTATTATGATTATTGTTGTTGTTGTTATTGTGCAATCTCTTAGGATAGTAATAACTAATTTTGACATTACTTTTATTATTATTAAGGTAGTCTTATGAGATAATAATAATTAACTTTGATATTATTATTATTATTATTATTATCATCATCCAAGATGGTGAAAAAGTATTATTATATTAATTTTTTGAATATATTATTATTTTGTTATTATTATCATCATTATTATTATTATTATTATTATTATTAAGGTAGTCTCATGGGATAATAATAACTAATCTTGATATGATTATTATTATTATTATTAAGGTAGTCGCACTGGATAATAATAATTAATTTTTACATAATAATTATTATTTTTAAAATAATAATGTTATTATTATTACTATTATTTTAATCTAAGATGATAGAAAGTATATTATTATTATTATTATTATTGAAAGTATTATTTATTATTATTATTATTATTGGGGTAGTCGTATAAGATAATAATACTAATTTTGATATTGTTATTATTCTCATTAAAATTAATATCGACATGATAGTCTCATGGGACAATAATAATTAATTTTGATAATAATAATAATAATAATAATTCTCTTTCTCCTCTTTTACATTTTTCTCTCTCCCTATTATTTCTATCCCCTATTTTATTATTATTATTGTTGTTGTTGTTGTTGTTGCTGCTACAATATCTTGGTATAATAATAACTAAATTTATATTATTATTATTATTATTATTAGGACAATCTCATGAGATCATAATAATTAATTGTGATATTATTATTATTTTTAATTACTTAATTATTATTATCTCTCTTTCTCCTCTTTCACATTTTCTCTCTCTATTAATATTTATATCTCCTATTTTTTCTCCTATATTATTATTATTATTATTATTGTTGTTGTTGCAATCTTTTGAGATAATAATAATTAATTTTGATATATTATCATTATTATTTTTGAGATTGTGTCATGAGATAGTAATAACTAATTTTGATATTATTATTATTATTATTATTTTTGAAAGTATTATTAATTTTGTTGTTGTTATTATTATTATTACTAACGAGACCAGTCTTTGTCTCAACTTTCTCATTGATATTATTATTGTTATTATTGTTGTTGTTGTTAACTCACTTTCTCACTCATATTATTATTATTGTTGTTGTTGTTGTTATTGTTAATATTGGGATAGTCTATTGAAATAATAATAATAAATTTTAATATTTATTATCGTTATTGAGATAGTCTCATAAGATAATAATAACTAATTTCGTTGTTAATGAGACTAATCTCTTTCTCATTCTTCTCTCAATCTATGTTTCAACATAACATCTATTGAGATAAACTCACGTGATGATTATAATTATTTTATTCGGATCTGTTAATTTGGTGTGCATAGTTGCATGTAGTAATAATGATAACCATAACAAGTATACACAGTGTCAACTGTCAAGTCCAGACGGATCCGTAGCGCTCTAAAACGCCCACATCGCACGGGAGGGAGGGCGAAGAAGAAGAGCTGTGGGGAGAGAGAGAGAGAGCAAGAGAGAGAGAGAGAGATGGGGAGGTCGAGGAGGTCGGTGAACGCGATGGTGGGGTGGGTGCGGCGGCAGCCGCCCAAGGTGAAGGCCTTTCTTGGCGTCGTGGCGGGCATGGCCGCCCTGGTCTTCCTCCGCTTCATCGTCCACGACCACGACAACCTCTTCGTGGCCGCCGAGGCCTGCCACGCTGTCGGCATCTCCGTCCTCATCTACAAGCTCACCAAGGAGAGGACCTGCGCCGGTACTCCTCTTTCCCTCTATCTGTCTCTTATTTGATTTGATCGCTGTGGTTAACCGCGGTCCCCGTTGATTGGATCGTGGGAGGGATTTGCTAGTGGAATCCTTATGCCTACGGCTTCTTTGCGAGCTCAGACATGGCAAGGGAGGGTCTATATTGGTAGATTTGGGGGGGGGGTCTCTATTTCTCCAGGTTCAGAGCCCTGGTTCCAGGGTTAGTTGAATTTAAGAAACCTAGGGGCAGAGGTGTGGACAGCTTGGCCTTTTAATAGGATGGACACTCGGCGTCGGAGGTGGGAGAGCAATGTGGAGTTTGGCGTCGGATTGGATTAGGTGTCAATCCCGGATGGAGGGACTCGGTTCCTGTTGGCCAGGAAACTGTGGAGGCGCAGGAGTACTTTGGAGGCGTGGATCATTAAGCGGAGGACTTTGCTGGGAAGACTTCCTACATGTGATCGGTTCGTTCAATTTCTAGAAGACAACGATATAATTTGTCGTCTCTGATGAGGAGGAGCAAGAGTCCATTGACCACTTGTTTTCTAGAGTGCACCTTATTGACATAATCTTTCTTGCCTAATATGAAACAGGATAGTAAGTTACAGATTCTGTCTCAGTAAGACCTGTATTTGTATCCCTATTGTACCAGTTGCCGGACGGTGCAGAGGAACTTTTATTGAAGTGGTAACAGAGATGGGCATGGGCCTCTGAGGGGGACCACAAGATTTGGTGACTGATCTTGCATGCTATTTAGTGAGCTATTTGGGGCAAAAGGAGTTACAGTATTTTTTCGGTGGGAGACCAGGATCCTCAAGACGATAGCTTCCTTTTTATGTTATAGGGTGTTAGAGTGGACAAGGTTGTTATGTAATGCGGGCCAGTCAACCTCATATTTTTTTGGCTTTTTATTGGGGGGTTGCTTTCTCTTACCACACTCGTAGATCCTTATTTCTTATTTAATAAACTTTGTCGTACTGACCCCTTCCACCCCCCTCCCAAAAAAATAAAAAAAAATAAAAAAAGAAAAAATAAAAAACCGAAGGCTAGCGCGCCAAAAGGTTTGGAGGCGAGGATTTAGATATTGTTGTGAAACACTCTGAACCCTTAAGTCTGTTACTACTATTTGTTCAGTTTGTGATTGCACAAGCAACCTCGTTCTTACCACAAATGAGACTAGACAGGCTAGTAAAAGTTAAATCTGGAAAACCATTGATAGGTTTATCTAAGATATCCCTGATGCAGAGAGGATTTTTTATCTTATATTGTTAGACATGGCCTAAATAGGCATGTAGGGAAGGAGAATCTAGGCTTATGAGAAAATTCATGAACATTGTGGTTTTGGCAAAAGAAATGGGATGAGCCATTCTTGAATTTGTCATTCATTGTGATTTGATAATTGCAACTGCTTACTTCAAAAAGAGAGGGGAACAGAAAATAACATGAGAGTGGAACACATAAATGTCAAACAGACTACTTTCTTATGGGAATGGTTGGTCACTCATCATATAAAGGTTGTAAAGTTATCTCTGAAAGAGAGTTTAGCCTCCTTAATATACGATTTTGGTGACGGATGTTTGCATCCAGAAATGGAAGAGAAGGCATAGCGAACAATTATCATAATATTAAATGGCGGAATTTGAGACAAGAAAAGTAAAGGTGAAAAGATCATCTTAGAAAAGGAGACTCGATGATGGGATAATGGAATTCAAAGGACTATTAAAAACAGTGGAGTACTTTAAAGCATCTTGAAATAATATAAATGATCTGTGTTATAAAAGGCGATCGCCTCACTCGCCTAGGCGATGAAATAGGTTGAAGCAAGCCAAAATACCTCGCCTCGCCTCATGTTTGCCTCACTCACCTAGGCACTTGCCTATGATGTCTATGCCAAATGTTTGTTTCTTTTTTAATTATTTGGTATTGCTTTTTCTTATTCTTATATTCTAAAGTGGATAATACTTTTTTTTAACATGTCTAATGCCCTTTTTCTCTTACATGTTGTCACATTTTTCTTATTTTTGATGATTTATAAGTCCATCCACTACGTAGATGATCTTAGGACATTACATGTTGAACGCTCCACTACTAAAATGAATAGATGGTCTTAGGACATTACATGTTAAACATGATCAATGCCTCTCAAAGTCTTACATATGATTATCTTAGATATTTTCTTTATTTTTCTTATATTGCCATTTTCCTCCTCCATGGTGATTTATAAAAGAACACATTGCCTCCTAGGCGATCGCCTAGGCATTTGAGGCTGAGGCGAACCCTTGGTCGCCTCGCTTACCTCTCGCCTTTGACTACATAGGAAATGATAAGATCTACTTTCAAAAAGAAAAAGAAAAAGAAATGATAAGATCTTTAAAAGAACACAACTATGAAAAGGTTACTAAGCAAATAGTCAAGGAATCTAGGTTAAACGCTTGTAAGAAATGATATCATAGACTAGGAATTCAAGAGATTGTGTGAAGACATATTTAGACCTGCTATGTCGAGGGAGAAAAAAAGAGAAAGAATCAATATCATGTTAAATGCATTACAAAGCAAGGACAAAAACTTCTAATTGAGGATTTTGAGATTAGGGAGTGCTGTACCTTTTTCAGAAGTTGCTAAATGAGATCCAATCTAGGGAGCTATCTTTAGAAGGAAATCAATTGGGCTAATAAGAAACTATCAATACTTCCAGTGGACTAAGGATTTGGAAGTGAAGTGAGGTGACCTTTTCTCCTTTTTGCAAACCCTCGATTAGACCACCATGGCTTCCATACTGTTGCTTACATCTATTCTTGTAGCTGCAACCCTTCTCTTGCCCTTGCTTTCCATGGATGCTATTGAGCAACAACCTTCTACTAGAGCTCCTGCTGATACATGTCATTCCTCATTGCAGATAATTATTTTTGTTTATGATTAGATGGTTTAAATATTAAGTTAGGATGCTGGAGAGATGCCTTAGGTTAAAAAGGTATTTATGATTAGTACAACTAAGTCAGAATATAAACATATGGATGAGACAATACTAGTTGGTCATGAGTAATAAACAAGTTGTTCATAGAAGTAGTAATTTAGATGTTTAGGATTTATTATCTATGAGAATAGAGAGATCTTGGAGGATGTTGCACACAGGGTTAAAGCAGGTTGGTTGAAGTGTATAAGCAGATCTAGAGTACTTTATGATCAATATTTAACCTTGAAGCTTAAAAAAAGTTCTATAGAACTGGTACGAAGCCTGGTATGTTGTATGGGACTTGAGCACTGGGCAACAGGGAGAGCACATGTAGAAAATGTGTGTGGTGCAATTGAGGATATCAGGATATTGGTATGGATGGATGGAAAGACCAAAAAAAAGATTGGGAGTAAATGTGTACGTGAAGACTTAAGAATAGCCCTAATTGATGTTAAGTTGAGGGAAATAGTTCTAGATTGTTTACATATGTACACCATCATCCAAGTTTGGCATTAGTTAGTGTACTTTCAAATTCATGTGAAGGATGATAAAAGTACCTAGGGAAGGCCTAAAATGAGATGGCTTGATGTAGGTAGAAAGGGCATGGCTTTTCTAGGTTTAACTATAAATGCCCCGAGACAGAAAAATGTTCTAGGACAGAATTCATGTTCCGACCCAAAACAACTGGCACAAGGCTATATAATGATGTTTCAGGTAATGTGAAAGATGAACTTATTGTGGGCATGAAAATGCCACTTACTAGAGAAAGGAGTATTAGAAACAAGTTCAATGAGGTGTAGTAGGCAATTAGCTCCTGTATTACATACCATATACTTCATGAGAAAATAAACATCAGCCTCAATCTAATCTCAGGGAGCAGTTACTTTTTTTGAAGGTGATCAGAAAGATCACAGATTCATAAATAATTAAATACAGAAAATACACCAGAGAGCAAAATAGCTCTCAGAATACACAGAAACCCCTCACAAAATAGGATAAAGAGAAAAAACCCTCTCCCGAGAAGAATTCCACACTAAATTTATCAAGGATATAAAGATATTACATAAAGAGCACCAAATTACAAAATCAGCCAAACAATCTTGTCCACTGCAGCAAATCTGACAAGATAGGAGATGAATTCGGATCCATCAGAACCCTTGCAGCTTTACCCCATTAAAAAATCCATCTAATAACTCTGCGCATTATGTTGTAGAAGGTATCAAACTCATTCCTGAACCTTCTATAGTTTCTTTCAGTCCAATTCCCCATAAAAATGCAGGAAGGATTAAAGACCATATCTCCCTCTTAGATGGAGAAGGACATAGTTTAGCCCATCCTTCCAACATATGAAGCACAGAGGAGGGTTCCTCCCAACTCAAATTAAGGCATCTGCAACATGACAACCACCACGCATGTACAATACCACACTTGTAAAACAAATGATCTGCGTCCTCAGTAAAACTGCCACAGAAATAACAACTGAGCTTCTGCAAAGGAAGGAACTTGCTGAGCCTGTCCATAGTTGGTAACCTTCCCAAAGCTAGCTTCCAAAGGAAAAGGTTGATATTACAAGGTAAGATTTTAGACCACACTACAGGTTCCCAAGGCACTCTAACTCCACTGTCATTAATCACTCTTACCAATGCATTTACAAAGAAGATTCCTTTAGAATTCCAAACCCATCGTCTTGTATCATTACAATTCCTTCGTAGCTCAAAACTGTGGATGATGTTCAGCACAACCACCAATTGTTGAAATTCCCGAGCTATTAAATTTCTTCTAAATGTTAAATTTCATGGATTGGAGTGCCCATATAAGTATAACTCAGCCATATATTTGTTTTTATCCTCAGAAATAAGATACAGATCCGTGAATTCCATTGCCAAAGGTTGGTGCAACGCCCATCTATCTTCCCAGAATTTAATCAAGCTCTCATTACCCACTTGAAAGGAAATAGAAGGGGCAATCAGATCCACAATGTTGCTAATATTCCTCTATATAGGGGACATATTAGATAAGGAGATTGGAGTCAAATTCCATCTAGATGAACCATGGTAATATTTTGTTCTAATGATTTTTATCCACAAAGCATCTTCCTCTTCACCCATTCTCCAAATCCACTTGGCCAATAAAGCTTGGTTAAAGGTACCAACCTTTACCAAGCCAACCCCTCCTTGATCCTTCCTCCTGCAAACTTTATCCCATGCAACAAGATGCAAAGCTCTTGAATCCCGCTTCCCTCATTCCCAAAAAAATAGGCTTCTCTTGGATTCAAGTATTCTTTCCACATTTTTCGGAATTCTGAAAATGGAGAGATAATAGGTTGCCAAAGACGAGAGGACCGATTTAGATAGCACCCATCTTCCTCCAGCTGATAACAACCTGGCCTTCCACCCTTCTACTCTCTGCTCAAACCTTCTAATAAGATCATCCCAATCCCTTACTTTACATTGAACATCAGACAGAGGGAGACCTAGGTAAGAAATTGGAAATGAAGACTCCTTACATGTGAATGAATCAGCAATTTCCTGAACTCTCTCTAAGCCCAAATTAATGCCAACCACCTCATATTTCTGAAAATTGATAGCCAACCCAGTGATAGCTTCGGTTAGAATCAATAAACTCTTCATGTTTGAAAGCATAGCCTCATTACCAGAAGAAAACAGTAGTGTCATCGGCAAACTGAAGATGTGACAACAAAAAACCATCTCTCCCCACTGAAAAACCATCAACCAGCCCTTGTATTGCCGCCCTATCCCAAAGGGAACTCAAGATCTGTCCCACTAAAATAAAAATCAGTGGAGACATAGGATTTCCTTGCCTCAGTCCCCGCGAACTTTTAAAATAACCACATGATTCTCCATTAAACAGGATTGAGAATTTAGTAGTGGACATGCAGCTCATGATCCAACCAATCCATTTATGACTAAAACCCATGGCACCAAAAGTTTTTTGAATGCACAACCAGCTTACCCGATCATAAGCTTTCGCAAAGTCTAATTTAACAAGTACACCTTCCTTTCTACTGCTCTTCTGAGAAACAATTGCTTCATGGGCTGACAAAAAATTGTCCAAAATATACCTACCCTTAAGGAATGCTGCCTGATTTGAACTAATCACCTCCTTCAACAAATTCTTGAGCCGATTAGCTAGCACCTTGGTAATAATTTTATAGCAACCATTCAAAAGACTGATAGGTCTAAAATCAGACACAGAATCAGCCCCTTCCCGCTTTAGGAGAAGAACAATAAACGTGGAATTAAAGCTTCTAATACTCAGAGACCTTTCATGGAACTCTCTCATCACCTTCATCAAGTCTTCTTTGATAGTATCCCAGAAATACTGATAAAAACCCATAGAAAAACTATCCGGTCCTGGTGATTTATTGGCTTCCATACTGAAAACTGCAGATTTGACTTCCTCCTCTGAGAATGGAACACACAACTCATGAGCCTGACTTTATTTGATTTTTGGCAAAATCCCCTCTTGAATGTGAGGTCTCCACCACTCATCTTCCTTGAACAACTTCTTATAATATGAAACAAAGATTTTCTTAGTCTCTTCCTCTGATTCCACTACTTGGTAATCAACTTTCACTTGATCAATCCTCATAGCTCTCTTCTTAGCACAAGCAACTGCATGGAAAAATCTTGTATTCTTATCCCCCTCTCTCAACCACAACTCTTTTGATCTATGTTTCCACCTCATCTCTTCTCTTAGCAGCCACAAATTATATTCCTTTTTAAGTTCAGCCAGCTCCTTGTTTTCTTCATCAGATAATCCTGCCACATCAGCTCTTGTTTCCAATGCATCTATTTTCTGAATAAGCAGCTGCCTAGTAGAGGAACCTGCCCAAAAGTCATTGCACTCCATGATTTAATTGTTAACTTCACCCTCTTCAGCTTGTAAGCAAATGTAGCAGCTGCTTGATTAGAAGATTCCACCTCCTGCCACCACTTGATTCCTAGCCCCTTAAAGTCCTCATGTGTGTGCCAAACTAATTCATATCTGAAAATTCTATTCTTTCTTTTCTCTTCCCTGGTTCTCAGCAACAAAGGTATATGGTTTGAAACCAGCCTGTTCAAACCTAAAACATGAGACATGGGAAACTTATTAATCCACTTAGCTGAAAGCAACACCATATCCAGTCTTGATTGAATACCATGTAGGTGTAGGTTAGACCAAGTGAATTTTCTATTTGGGATTTCAAGATCCACCATCTCACAATTAGAGATCCTTGTGCAGGAAATTCAACCATTTTGTTAACAAAGATCCTCCAAGCTGCTTGATGATCTGTCCCTTTCCTCTTTAAAGAACACTGTAAAGCCTCTGAACGTCTCAGTTTCTTTATGAAACTGATTACAGCTTCTTCCTTTCCTTGAAACGAAACACCTATTTTCCGGCCAAAGTCCATGATATCCTCCACCCACTGTTCATACCCCACAACGGGGCTAGGAGAAAATGGAACAATGGCATTGGACACCTCCTTTTCGGAACTCCCCTGGATTAAGTCTACGGTCCTTGGCATTTGGAACACCAGTACCTCAAGTTCCAAGGCAACCTAAAGCCCATCTGAAACATTTCCTGCAGACAGAACTGGCTTCACCACTACATCTACTTCCATAGTAGAAGCGTTCCTCAGGGAATCCACCGGAGGAGTAGAAAAGCTTGAGGAGGCCGAAGGCCCAACAGAAGAGCTTCGGTCCTTGTCAAGAAGAGTGAACCTATCATGAACCCCGGAACCAACCTGGGACGCCTCCCCAAGGTCCATCTGCGACTGGATAGACACCCCCTTAGCGCCGTCAAGGGAACTGCTCCGTGCTTTCACAGACGCCGAAGGAGGAAGATAAGCAGTGCACACATCGCGAATCGGTCGAAGATACAAATTTCGGTTCACGGGCAAGTCATAGTCAGACGCATTAATCCGAGTGGATGACTTAAGATGAACCGACCGGCTAGGAACTAAGTCAAGATCCGATTCTGCGAGGTCTTCACCCGGAACCGATAATACCCATTCGGCATGACACTGCTCATCTTCCCCACCCGAGAAGTCCAACAGATGATTATGCAAGAGCCCGGCTCCCAGAACCTCGGGACTCGAACAAGGCAACATCCCAACATGACCTTTGCAATTCCTCAGCCACCCTTTGTCTCACAGGAACCCAGATTCCATGCTGCTGCCTGGCTCGAGGAGAAGTCTGAACCGACACTCTAGAAGGTCTGTGAACCCCTCCCTTGACCAAACTCACACTCCTCCCTACCCTTTTTGGCTGCTGAGTTACTAGGTTTGACTCAAACAACTCGGAAGAAGTAGCAAGCGAACAACCACCCGGAGTAGAAACCGAGCCCTGTTTCTTGCCCTGAAATTTTTTGTACTCCGCAACTACCTCAGCCCAGTTCCACTCCATATCTGAATCCTTGTCTGTCTTGGAGACCAATGATACCTCCTTCACAATCTTCACCTAGAAATCTTTCCCCGCAACATGAATCAACACTCTATCAGGAACTTCTTCCACTGAAAACACCTCCAAATGACTGTCCTTTCGATGGTTCAACAGTTTAATGTGCAGCTAGTTTTTTTCTTTTTTTTTTAGGGGGGTTACAATTGCCTATTTTCGGGGGAAAAAAAAAAAGCTTGATCAATTAGCATACTGTAGGCACACATGACGGCATGGATGGGTTGTAACCCCCTTGGTTTGCAACCCAGAGATCCCAGGTTCAAAGATTGATAGTATTATCCCATGGTCCTTCATGAGTTTGTGAAAGATCTGTTGCTAACTAAAAAAACAAGTTCAACTCCTTAGAGACAACGTGGCAGTTAAGGAGACCTTATTTGTTTCATAGTAGTTCATCTAAATTTCCTTGGGAGAGATATGGGGAGCAGGAGTGCTTTGGGGATTAGTTTTCATTGCAGAAGCTTAATCAGTTGCACGACTTATTTTTACTAGAGCATTATCTTAAACATTCTACTCTACACCCCTTAAAAAATGCACCTTCCATTCTTAGAATGAGTAAGCAAGACGCTAGGAATTGTTGGACTCAAAAGCATAATAAATCATCAGTCAAAGACTTTATCAATGCATAGTTTCCAAATGGTATAGGATTACATTCTTGTTTTGAAGTCGTAATTATTTTTGATGGTTATTCGCAGGCTGGTTTTCTGGCCCTTGCTATGGACTGAGATTGTGTGTTTTGTTTGCAAGTTTATTTTTTGTTACTAATCTATGTTATTTCAGTCATTTGATTCTTCCTGGTGGAGTTAATTGCTTCAAATTGGCATTTTTACTCCCGTATATCCTTCATCCGTATCTTTCTTGACTCTTTGCAGGCCTATCGCTCAAATCTCAGGAGCTAACAGCTCTATTTTTAGCTGTTAGACTTTATTGCAGTTTCGTGATGGAATATGATATACACACACTTCTTGATACTGCCACACTTGCAACAACGTTGTGGGTAATCTATATGTTTCGATTTAAACTGAGGTCCAGTTACATGGAAGATCAAGACAACTTTGCAATATATTATGTGGTTAGTGCTCTACTATCTTCCATAAGGATTCTAATGTGCTGAATTTTATTTTAAATGTTCAACGGCATGTATTGCTGTTCTGCATGTTTTACTGTTGTATATGTTCTGTGCCACATGAATACCACTAAATGAAATGCAGAGAACATTCATTTGTCTTCATAAATTTTCTTTGTTTTGCACATGGGTACATCGTATTTGTAAGACATTTTCATCTAGTTATCTCCGATAGAGGTTGTTACATTAGTGGGAATACAGCCTTTGTGCATTTAGTTTGCTACTAGGTATTAGAAAAGTTTTAAACTGATTGAAGAAGGTGCATCATAGCAGCTTATTAATGGACTGGGCAGCAGACATTGTATGGCTTTTGCTTTTTGTTCTGCATCCACCCCCAAGAACAAAATGTATGTGTAGCAACAAAGGATTAACATCCATGAAGTGGATGTTATTTCCTGAATTTATTATCTTCTCATGTGCATCAGGATGTGCCTTTGGAATTCCTACCATCACGAAGTGGCTGTTATGTCCTAAATCATGAAGTTGTCGCTGCCAATGGTTGGGGTTAGGACAAAGTTCTCTCTTAGCCTATCAGTTTGAGCATAAAAGCATGGCACTCAGAAACAACATTCAGATGGGATGGATTGCTTGTTTACAAAGTTGCAGAGCTTATTATTTTGGGGCTTGATATTTAGTTCTTTCCTGGGGACTGAGGAAAGAGTTAACATGATGGACAATATGTGGTGTTCTAATGTTGTGGTCTGTTTTGCAAAGGGAAGGTGTCAAAAGTCATTATTCATTATAAACCAAAGAAAACCAGGCACAAACATAACACTAAGTGGAGATATAGAGCCCCACTTCATCACAATACAAAGTGGTAGCAAATAAAATAAAGTACTATATTAGAGAAGGTTACATCTGGAGGTGATTAATCATGGATGCCTTTTCTTTCTCAGCATGTTAATGAAGTTACATGTGACCGTCACACATAAAGGGTAATAATGCTCATATTTCCGAAGTTAGCTCAAGCATTTATGTCTACATTCTCCTTGTTATGGATCTTTAGCTACACGAAATGTCTTGAGTATATTTTAATTTATGCGGAGAAGACATACATATCATACCATCACTCAAATGCTTGCCTTCATATTTCCTGATTATTCATATCTGCCTTCAGTTGCTGAATTAGGTCAGTAACTACTGTTGAACACATCATACCATCACTCAAATGCTTGCCTTCATATTTCCTGATTATTCATATCTGCCTTCAGTTGCTAAATGAGTTCAGTAGCTACTGTTTTCAATGGTTTCTCAGATGTCCTCGAAAACTTGGGTGTAAATGCTTTTGAATGATTTACCGAAATGACATCTCTGTACCTTTACTATCCAATTATTAGAAAGAGGGCTTCTTTTCAAAAGCTTAAGACATCTTACACTGTACTTTTGTGACATCCAAGATACCTTGCATTGTGCTATTTTGACATCAATGAAGTTATAAGAAAGCCTGATCAGAATGTAAATGTTGATAAAGTTAACCTCGTTTCTTGGATGCTATCAACCGCCTCCTTTAATATGCGTGTGTGAGGGAGGGAGGATCTCTCTTAGATTTTGAATGCAATGACTCATGCACCTGTTTTTGTTGGTTACGGTTTCCAAGTTGGGGAGAGGGTGAGGTTACAGCTCTCCACAAAAAAAAAAATGCAAGGCTGATGTGCTCCCTTCCTTGCACCACATTAGTTGAGGGCCTGAGCTAAAAAATGTCATCTACCTGGGGAAAATGGATGAAAAAGCAATTATTACCCTTCTCTAGTGAAGAGGGTATAATGTGTGCATGTGAGAACCTTTTATGTTTTTGCTGTTATGTTGTTATTCTCTGATTTTTCTATATCTTTGTATCTGTAAATATATATCAGTTAACAGGTTGCATATGTTAAAGCTGTAAGAAGTTATTTTGAGAAACTTATATCTGAAAGTAACATGGAATGTCACATCAGATTGGATTGGCTAATCCGAACAGATTTGGGCCCGTCTAATCTGATCCCTATCCTTTGTTCCCCAATTCTCGGTGGGGATCAAGCAGATCATCTGATTTGGGGGCATACTAGCCATTGGAGACCAATGCTGGCACCCTAATTCATGCCCAATGGCTAAGTTAGGGGTTTGGGGGTGGGCAATGCTTAGGGCTATATATGTAGCACCCATTTGGTTATTCTTGTTCTCATCCACCCTCTGTCTCTCTGTGTGTGTGTGTGTGTGAGAGAGAGAGAGAGAGAGAGAGAGAGAGAGAGCACTCTCTTTCACTCTGCAACACTCTCTTTCAATCCCAATTTGGTCGTGTAAGACCCCACAAAAATAATAATAATAATAACAATAATATAGGAGGGATTTCTGAACTCTTGGTTGAATCTTCTGGTATTTCTTTCGAGCCAAATTGACCACAGTATAGCAGGAAGGATCAAGGACCACAAAATCCTGTCAGCCTGAGTAGGACAGATAACATGCCACCCTTGCATGAGATGAAGAGAGTCAATAGGTTCCATCCACTGAATTTCCAGAGCCTTGGATAAGACTTTCCACTGGAAATTGATGATCCCACAATGGCAAAAAAGATGATTCTGGTCTTCTTCAAACAGTCCATAGAAAACACAAAGAGAATTCTTGAAATTTAAGATACTCTTTAGTCTTCGGGAAGTAGGAAGCCTATTCAAAGCCACCTTCCAAAGGAACATTCTAAATTGATTGGGATAAACTTGGACCACACTAGGGAATTCCACCCCACTCTAATACCGCCATCTTGAATGATACTAGTTAGGATATTAGGTGAAAAGGATCTTTTGGGATTCCAAATCCAAATTCTTTTATCTTCTTGTTCCCTGATGAGTTGGACATCTGAAATTAGGCATAGAATTCTGAGTAGCTCCTCCATTTCAAATTCTGTTGGATTCCTTCGGAGGCTAAGATTACATTGCACAACATTGTCTTGAGAAAGAACTTGAGCAATTGAAGTATTTTTGTTATGTACAAGCTGATAAATGTTGGGAGCCTGATCACGGAGGGGCACATTATTGAGCCATTTATCCTTCCAAAAACTGATTTTTTCTCCATTTCCCAAAAGGAAGTTGATTGCAGGAAGAACAAAAACCTAGAGATGGGCAATGTTCCTCCAAATGTGAGAGAGATTGTAGGATCTTGAATGATTCAAATCCTATTTGGAACAATTGTGGTAGTACTTGGCCCCAACTATTTTAATCCATAGGTGATCATCATCTTCCCCTAGCCTCTACAGCCATTTAGCAAGCAGGGCCTTGTTGAAGTGAGTAGTTTTGACCAGACCAGCTCCACCTTGATTCTTGGATCTGCAGACTTTATCCCAAGCAATTAGATGAAGACATTTGCCTTCCCTCTTACCTCCTCCTCAGAAGAAGGATCTCCTCCTAGCTTCTATCATTTTTTCCACAGTTCTAAGAACTTTAAGAATGGAAAGATAATAAATGGCTAGTGAGGAGAGAACTTATAATGAGAGGACCCATCTTCCACCATCTGAGAGAAATCTAGATTTCTATCCTTCTAATTTATGATCAAACTTCTTAATGACCACATCCCAATCCCTTAGGCTTATAGGACCACATGATAAGGGAAGTCCCAAGTAGTTGATTGGAAAATGGGACACTCTGCAGTTAAATAGATCAGCCATACATTCCAGCTTGACATAGTCCATGTTGATGCCTACTAGCTCATATTTTTGAAAGTTAATACTAAGCCCAATTATAGATGCTGTCAAAATCAGCAGGATCTTCAAATTTCTCATCATTCTAGGTTGCACTGAGGAAAATAGCAAGGTATCATCTGCAAATTGAAGATGTGTGAGATGAAAATTGTTTCTTCCAATATGGAACCCATCTATCAATCCTTGACTACCTGCCTTTTCCCAGAGAGAGTTCAAGATCTGACCAATAATAAGGAAAAGAAGTGGTGAAATAGGGTCTCCTTGTCTCAAACCCCTAGAGCTATTGAAAAAGCCACAAGGAAGGCTATTAAACAAGATGGAAAATCTAGGGGTTGAGATGCAGGTCATAACCCAACTAATCCACTTTTGTTTGAAACCCACGAGTCCCAAGGCTTTGTGGATACAGTCCTAGCTAACAGTGTCAAAGGCCTCTTCAAAATCTAACTTAACAACAACACCTTCTCTCTTAGTAATCTTCTGATTATGGATTGCTTCGTTGGCTGCCAGAAAATTGTCAAGAATGAATCTGCCTTCAAGAAAAGCTGATTGGTTTATGTTAATGATATCCCCAATGCTGACTTTAGTCTGTTGGCTAGGATCTTAGTGATGATCTTATAGCATCCATTAAGGAGACTAATAGGTCTGAATTCATTGACTTTTTCAGCACCTTCAGTCTTAGGAATAAGAACAATGTGAGTAGAATTAATGCCCTTAACGCAAAGAGGATTGTCTTGGAATTCTTTCACCACACCCATGAGATCTTCCTTGATAACATCCCAAAAAAAATGGTAGAAGCCTATTGAAAAACCATCTGGGCCGGTGGATTTATTCGCATTCATACTGAAAATAGCTTGTTTCACCTCTTCTTCGAGAATTGGCAAACAAAGATCTTCAGCCTGATTTTCATTTATCTTAGGGAGGATATTGCCTTGCAGGTGGGGTCTCCACAAGTGATCTTCTTTGAATAACTTAATATAAAAAGAGATGAAAGTGTCTTGAATGTCCTTCTTAGAATCAATGAGAAGATCATCAACCTTAATCTGATCAATCTTTAGGGATCTCTTCTTAGAGCTTGCCACCGTATGGAAAAATTTGGAATTCTTGTCACCCTCCTTGAGCCAATGTTCTTTAGCCCTTTATTTGCACTTGATCTATTCTCTAAGAATCAACTCATTGTAATCATTTTTAAGTCTTCTGAGAGAATGGGCTTCATCTTCCGAGAGGTTATGATTTTCAGCCTTGACTTCAAGATCATCAATAGAGTGCATGAGTTCTTGCCGAATAATGTTAATTCTACCAAAGGTTTGAGAAGACCAAATCTTGATTCTAGGTCTTATCCATTTTAACTTCTTGACAAAAGACTGGCAAGGAAAATCTGCTATAGGGGCTCTTTCCACCAATTGCTGACCAAGTCACTAAAGTGTTCATGTCTGTGCCATTCCAATTCATATTTGAAAAGTCTTTGAGAATGAGTGTTATCTTCAGTGGACATCAGGATGGGGATATGATCAGAAATTGTCCTACAGATACCTTTCAGATGGGACTGAGGAAAGTGAAGAAGCAAATTGGGAGAAACAAATACCCTATCAATTCTGGATTGGACATTATCACTAGTTGGTTGAAGGTTTGACCAGGTAAACCTTCTATTAGGAATTTCCAAGTCCAACAAACCACAATCCCTAATTGAAGAGCTGAAGTTCTCCATGTCACTACTCCATTTTTGAAGGCCTGTTCTCTCCCAGGGAAATCTGATACAGTTGAAGTCTCCTAAAACACACCACGATTCTTGAAAGATGTTGTGGAGCCTATACAATTCCTGAAAAAACTCCTCTCTAAGTTGATGAGTATGAGGCCCATACACTAAAGTAATGCACCCTTGAAATCTGTTACCCACAGAGCAAAAATGAACTGAGATGCTGAATTTTCCTTTCATTTTATTCCCATTACAAAGAATTAGCAGACCCCCATTGGATCCTATGGCTGGTACGGAGAGCCAATCTGTCAGAATAAGGCCTCCTAATTGTTTGATAGTTTCATCATCAATTGAGCTTATCTTGGTTTCCTAAATACATATACAGTCTAGTTTGTGAATCTTGATGATCTCTAATGGCTCTCATCTTAGCCACCCCATTGAGTCCTCTGATATTCCAGGTGAGGAATTTCATTGATGAAACAATTTCTTACCCCCTTTCCTATTTTCTCTGAGACTATCCAGCACTTCATTCTTCTGTACAAAGTTCAATTCTCTTTTGCCAATCTTCACTCCATCCCCTTGACCATTCTTCTTAGGTGAATGCTTTAGCTTATCATACATGACCAATTTTTTGACAAAACTATTAATCATATCCTCTCTGCCTTCAAAAGAAACCCCAATGAGTTTACCAATCCGGATGATATCATCAGGTCCAAGAACATTAGCATCTGGTGGAAGGAAGGTCAATGGAGGTTCAGTGACAGGGACCAAGGCCTTACTACCACTACCTGCATCAGAATCCAAATGATTGTCTGGATCGCTAACATGCAATTATTTGGACACAGGGATTGATTCCTTCTTAGATATGTTCATCACCGACACGGTGATTGGAGGTTCTGCACCGCAGATAAATGCCCAATTTTGAATTTCTTCCATTGGCTGCTCCGGGGTGATCGAAGAGGAACCGAGAACAGCACGGGCTAGATTATTGAGAGGGACTGTTTCCGTCTCAGTGTTTGAAGATGATGCGACACAGTTAAATGCCCAGTCGGGAAGAGCTTCCGTTTGCTGTTCCAGGACGACCGAAGAGGAACCAAGGATATTTCGGCCTGGATTACAGAGACCAACATACTCATGTTCGAAGGCAGTGAGAGCGCCTGGAGAAGGAACGGAGATTGCCTGATGTGAAGAATGACCGGGTAGGGAAGAAGGATCCACGGGGCTCGTATCGGGTAGGCGGGGTGAAACGGTGGCCCGAGACTTACCCGATAAGGGTAAATGACCTAGATGTCGAGGTCCGGAAGACTTACCCGATGCTACGAGACCCGTAGGCACTCGGGAGGAGAGCCGAGACTGTTCGTCTTCTCCACCCGAAAAAGGATAAAGCTTTACCGGCAAAGGCGGCCAATGAAGAAGAGGTTGACCAAAGGGGCACAAACTACGATCATCCCAGCCAACCACCACCGCCTCGAGCTTGGCTGGATCACAGTCACCCATAAAGCGTAACAGGTTCCCATCGGGACTCGAAGAGCAATGAATACCCTCATTCAATCCCATGTCATGCAGAGTAATGGATGAGTTTGGAACACCTTGAGCTTCATGTAAATAGCGAGTCACAGGCTCATGACTCGGAAGCACAATGCCCTCCTGATTGGGGCTCTCTAGTTGGCCTACAGGGGTGATGGAGGTCCCTTGTTTCCGAAGCCAAATCTTGGATTCCTTAAGCTTTCTTTAAGAGGAAGCAACCTCTGCCCAGGTCCAATTACAGTGCTGGGGCTCCGAGATAGCATTGACTGGGGAAGGCTGCTCTACCTTGAGGGAAACCCAGAAGCTCTTGCCGGACACTCTGATCTTCAGCTTATCTGGGACAGAATTGATTTGTTCTACTTCAACAAGAACTCTGGCATACAGAAGATTCGAAAGAGGGAGGGTGTTGCTGTCCACACCTCTAAGAGAGCCAAATTTATCAACTATGGACTGGAAAGTCTCAATATTCCAAATGTGGAGTGGAATTCCTTCCAACCTGCACCAACAACAAGGACCGGAGCTATCTGTTATTGTACCCACATCTACTGTCCATGGCGAACAACAAATTTTGAAATCTCTCGAGGACAGGATTAATGTCTCCTTCGTAACAGAATGCCAACCCTCCCCTGCCGCATGCACCAAGAAGCTATTGTCGTGGAGTTCCTTAATAGACTAAGAATGGGCTGACTTCCAGTTGTTTTTCATCAGATAGAGGATATTGGAGCTCAGAGAATCTTTAGCAATATTTCCTATGAAGCCGCATGAGGTGATCTTCACCACCAGGCTCACTGAAGAGAATTGAGAGAATCTTTAATTGCAGGGGACCAAGGAATGGAAACAGCCTCACAGGGAGAGGCTCCTTGAGTAGGAAAGCATGGGGCCTTATTCTCGACCACCCTGATAGAAGGAGAAGGGGGGAGAAAAACTTCAGCGACTTTCCTCCTACATTGATAGCTTCTATGGCCAGAGCCCCTACAGGAGAAGCATCTAACAGCTTCTCTACAGTCTTGAGCTCTATGACCTCTCTGTAAGCACCTAAAGCAAGTATCAAAATCCACCCAAAATTTTGAAGAACTCTTCTTCTCCACGGAGAGAGAGGATCTTTTCCTCCTGGAAACCTTCTGCCAACCTTCCTCAAGCTCATCGGGCTCACCTCTCTTCTCCGCTGTAACTCTCTCCTCACCTCTCTTCTCCGCTGCAACTCTCTCCTCACCTCTCCTCTCCAAAGCGAAACTCTCCTCTCCTCTCTCTACTTCTCTCCATCCTCTCTCTCCAAGGTATCATCCTTGTTTTTACCCGAACCCTAAAGTTCTGGTTGTTGGCTTGTCATACTTATGTTGAAACTTTAAAACATTAACTTCAAAGTTTATACACAAAGTTGATCAGCATTCAGCATTGCAACTTTAATTAAATATGTAAGTAAAAAAATTTCTTATATTTAATTCATGATACCTTGAAACATGATAGTTTTTTTTTGAAGGTGACCAATGAGATCACAGATTCATTGATAGTAAAATACAAAAAATTGCATGAGGGTGCAGAGCTGCCCATCATACATACAGGAAACCCCTTACAAAGTAATAAAAAGAAACCCCTCTCCAAGGAGAAAAAGACCCCAAAATATCTTATCAAGAGGATAAGATAAAATTACAGAACATGAAATGTTGGATCAGCCAAACATCCTCAAAGACTGCCTCAATACAAACAAGGTTTGAGAGGATTTCGGGTCCCTCACAGCCCTAGCAGCAATACCCCATTCCCGAACCCATCTAGTAACCCTGCACATAATATTATAGAAGCTGTCAAATTCATCTCTAAATCTTCTATAATTCCTCTCATTCCAAATTCCCCACAGAAATGCAGGAAGAATTAGAGACCATGTCTCCCTCTCGGTTGGAAAAGGGCTAAGCTTTTTCCATCCATCCAACATATGGAGCACAGAGGAAGGTTCCTCCCAGTCTATGTTTAAGCTTCTGCAGCATGACAACCACCAGGCTTGAACAGTACCACAGTGGAAGAACAAGTGATCCACATCCTCAATAAATCTACCACAGAAGCAGCAGCTGGATTTTTGCAGCTGAAGGAACCGAGTCAGTCTATCCATTGTTGGTAGTCTTCCCCAAGTAATCTTCCACAGAAAGAGGTTGATCTTACAAGGTAACTTCTTGGACCAAACAACATTTCCCTAGGGCACTTTGACTCCACTGTCATTAATAACTCTTACCAAAGTATTAACAGAGAAAACACATTTAGGATTCCAAACCCATAGTCTTGTATCATCACAGTTTCTCTGCAATCCAAAATTATGAATGATATTCAGCACTGCCACCAACTGTTGAAATTCCTCAGTTGTTAGATTTCTTCTAAATTTCAGATTCCATGGACTAGATTGTCCATATGAGTACATCTCAGCCACAAACCTATTTTTGTCCTCAGAAATAAAATATAATTCTGTAAACTCCACTGCCAAAGGTTGGTTCAACACCCACTTATCTTCCCAGAATTTAACCGAACACTCATTACCCACTCGAAGAGAGATTGGAGGGGCAATCAAATCAACCATCTTATTAATATTCCTTCAAATTGGGGACATATTAGATAAGGATGTTGGGTACAAATTCCATCTAGATGTACCAAGGTAATATTTTCCCTTGATGATTTTGGACCACAAAGCATCTTCCTCCTCTCCCATTCTCCAAAGCCACTTGGCCAAAAGAGCTTGGTTAAAAGTATCAATCTTTACTAAGCCTGCCCCACCTTGATCCTTTCTCCTACACACCTTATCCCATGCTATAAGGTACAAAGCTCTTGAATCTCTCTTCCCTCCTTCCCAGAAGAATAAGCTTCTCTTAGACTCAAGAATTCTCTCCACCTTTTTCGGAATTCTGAAAATTGATAGATAATAAATTGCCAGAGACAAGATGACAGATTTAGACAACACCCATCTTCCTCCAGTTGATAAAAACTTGGCCTTCCACCCTTCCAATCTCTGCTCAAACCTTTTAATGAGATCATCCCAGTCCTTGACTTTACATTGAACATCAGAGAGGGGAAGACCTAGATAAGAAATTGGAAAGGACGACACCTTACAAGTAAAAGCATCAACAATTTCCTGAGTTCTCTCCAACCCCAAATTAATACCTACCACCTCAGATTTCCGAAAGTTGATAGACAGTCCTGTGATAGCTTCGGTAAGAATCAATAATCTCTTCATGTTTGTGATCATATCCTCGTTTCCAGAGGAGAATAGCAGCGTGTCATCAGCAAACTGAATGTGTGAGAGTAAGAAACCATATC
This sequence comes from Zantedeschia hybrid cultivar, assembly GCA_030544215.1. Taxonomy (NCBI): domain Eukaryota; kingdom Viridiplantae; phylum Streptophyta; class Magnoliopsida; order Alismatales; family Araceae; genus Zantedeschia; species Zantedeschia hybrid cultivar. Next base: position 70,321,777 of record JARZZO010000015.1, on the reverse strand, counting down.
TTCCCACTGAAAATCCATCAACCAATCCTTGTGTTGCTTCCCTGTCCCATAGGGTACTTAAAATCTATCCAACTAAGATAAAGATCAATGGAGACATTGGATCTCCTAGCCTTAAGCCCCTCGAGCTTTTAAAGTAACCACATGGTTCTTTATTAAGCAAAATTGAAAATTTAGCAGTGGATATGCAGCTCATGATCCAACCAATCCATTTATGGCTAAAACCCATGGTACCAAAGAGTTTTTGAATGCACAACCAGCTTACCCGATCATAAGCTTTCTCAAAGTCCAATTTAACTAGCACACCCTCCTTTCTACTACATTTTTGAGACACAATGGCTTCGTGAGCTGACAAGAAATTGTCCAGAATGTACCTGCCCCTAAGAAATGCTGCCTGATTTGAGCTAATCACTTCCTTGAGCATATTCTTAAGCTGATTAGCTAGCACCTTAGTAATAATTTTATAACATCCATTCAAAAGGCTGATGGGCCTAAAATCAGTTACAACATCAGCCCCTTCCCGCTTTGGGATTAGAACGATAAAAGTGGAATTAAATCTTTTGATGCTCAGGGGCCTTTCCTGGAACTCTTCCATTACCTTCATCAAGTCTTTTTTGATAATATCCCAAAAATGCTGATAAAAACTCATAGAAAAACCATCCGGTCTCGGTGATTTGTTGGCTTCCATACTAAACATGGCATCTTTGACTTCCTTCTTTGAGAATGGGACACATAACTCATCAGCCTGATTTCCATTAATCTTAGATAAGACCCCCTTCTGAATGTGAGGTCTCCACCATTCATCTTCCTTAAACAACTTCTCAAAATAGGAAACAAATGTATTCTTAGTCTCTTCCTCTGACTCCACCACAATATTATCAACTTTCACTTGAACAATTCTCATGGACCTTTTCTTTGCACTTGCTATTGCATGGAAAAATCTTGTATTCTTGTCCCCCTCTCTCAGCCACAGCTCTTTTGACCTCTGTTTCCACTTTATCTCTTCTGTTAGTAGCCACACGTTGTATTCTTTTTTAAGTTCAGCCAGCTCCTTATCTTTATCTTCAGATAACCCAGCCGCATCAGCTCTAGCTTCCAGCTCATCTATTTTCTGAGTAAGTTGCTGCCTGGATGAAGAACCTGCCCCAAACTTCACTGCACACCATCTTTTAGTGGCCGACTTCACCCTGTTCAGCTTGTTAGAAAAAGAAGCAGTCGCCTGAAAGGTCGACTCCTCCTCTTGCCACCACTGAGATACCAGCCCCTTGAAGTCCTCATGTGTATGCCAAGTTAACTCATACCTAAAAATGTTAGGCATCCTTATTACCTCCCTAGTCCTCATCAATAAAGGGATGTGGTCTGAAACCATCCTATTCAGACCTAAAATATGAGAACCAGGAAACTTTTCAACCCAATTAGCTGAAACCAACACCCTATCCAACCTTGATTGAATATCATGCATTTGTAGGTTAGACCATGTAAATTTTCTATTTGAGATTTCAAGGTCCACCATTCCATAATTAGATATCCACTCTCCAAATCTGTCCATATCTGAATTCCAAGTCTGACGGCCAGTTCTCTCCCATGGGTATCTAAGACAATTAAAATCACCTAGTATACACCATATACCTCGAAAAAGCAGAGCTAACATGTCTAGTTCTTGCCAAAACTCCCTCCTATCCTGCTGAGAATGAGGCCCATAGACTGAAGTGACAACCCAAGACTCAAAACCAGCCACTGCATTAAACATTACAGAAATACTGAATATGCCCTTATCACAAATCCTTCCTTTGAATATGTTGCCATTCCAGATGATAAGCTAACCCCCACTATTTCCTTGTGCAGGAAATAAAGCCCATTCAGTTAATGCTGAACCTCCAAGCTGCTTAATGAAGATCCCATCCACATATTCCATTTTAGTCTTTTGCAGACAAATACATTCCAGTTTATGTGTCCTGACAAGATCCCTTATATCCCTTCTCTTCATATCCCCATTAATACCTCTAATGTTCCAGGAACATAACAACATTATAAGGAGTTCATACCCCCCTGCTTCTTAGTTCTAAGAGAATCTACAATTTCATTTTGGTTAATGAAATTGACTTCCCTCTTCCCTATTTTCACCCCACCTTCATTCCCTTTCCTCTTTGAAGAACTCTGCAAAGCCTCTATCCATCTCAATCTCTTGATAAAACTGATTATCGCGTCCTCTCTACCTTGAAAAGAAACACCAATTTTTCTGCCAAACTCCATAATATCCCCTACCCAATGTTCATAGTCCCCAGCAGAGCTGGAAGAGTAGGGAACAATGGCATTGGATACGTCCTTGCCGGAACTCCCCTGCACAGAGTTAACGGTCCCCAGCAGTTGGATGGCTAGTGCCTCAGGTTCCAAGGCCGGTGCCTTCCACTTCAACCTCTGCTACCTGACTTGGATTCATCCCGGAATCGACATCATCTAACGGAGAGTTTCTCTACTTCAGAGGGTCCACCGGATAAGCATAACAAATAGACAAAGCCGGGGGCCTATCAGATGTCCTCCGAGTTTTATCAAGAGGATGGAAGCTATCATGATTCTCGGGATCAACCTTGGTAACATCCCCCAGGCCCGTCTGCGTTCTAAGGGTCTCCCCCAGTTCGCCGTCGAGGGTCTTACCCAACACAGATCCAGGCACATGAGGAGGAAGATGAACAATGCTTACAACCCGGATTGGCCGAGACTATAAAAATTGGTTCATGGGTTGGACATCATCAGCGACAGCTACCATACTTTGAACTGGCTGGTCGGAATTTAAGTCAGGATCCGAAACCGCCTGGTTAACAATCGAACCTGGGCCAGGCCCAATAACCCGACACTGTTCCTCTTCCCCTCCCGAAAAGCCCAACAGTCGAGCTTTCATGAGCCCGACAACCGGAACCTCGGGACTCCACGAACTCCAACCCGCCGCCCTCGCCTCGATCAACGCTACATCCCAGTGATGCCTCTGCACCTCCTCAGCCACCCGTTGGCTCACAGGAACCCAGGTTCCAGCCTGCTGCCTAGCCCGAGGAGTATTCTGAGACGACGCTCTAGCTGGCCGATGAGTCCCACCCTCAATCAAGAACAGACTCGTCCCTGCCTCATCTGTCTGCTGAGTCACAGGGGTTGACTCCATCAACTTGGAAGAACCCACATTCGAACACCTAGAGAATCCATGAACTGAGCCCTATTTTCTCCCCTGAAAGTTCTTGTACTCCGCTACCACCTCCGCCCAGGACCAGTCCATCTCTGTCGCCTTGTCTGACTTGGAAGGAAACAGCATCTCCTTCACGATCTTCACCCAGAAATCTCTCCCCGCAACATGGATCAACACCCTCTCAGGAACATCATCTGCTGAGTACACCTCCACTAGGACCTGAGCAAATAAAAACTTGGAACCATCCAGAGATTGACAATCTACCTCCTTTAGCAGACCAAAACTAGAGCTGATGGCCTGGAATGTCTCCGCATTCCAAACATGAAGCGGGATACCGAACAAACGGATCCACAATTTACGGCCATGAGGAACAAGGTGGGTTGACGCCAGGGTATTCCATGGTAAGCACTTAAACACAACATTGCTCCGCCAGCCAAGAAGAACCTTGGTAGCATGGGATGACCAATCTGGACGGAGACTCTTGACCAGGAAAGAGCACTGGTCCAGCGCCCTAGTCCACCAGTCATCAATCTCCGGTCAGAGCTGATGGAAAGCTTCCATCAACGCCTTAAAAGCTTCCAATGAAGACAGCTTAGAAGGCTCCTTCAAGACCGACACCACTAAACAGTCTTCCAACCAAGAACGTGCCCCTGCGACAACAGGTGACCAAGGAATCAAGATCCTAGCTTGCGACGGCTTGGGATACAAATATGATTGAGCAGCAAAGGCAGAGCGCTGCCAGAGAGAACAGGATGACCTCCTATGGCCTTGCTCGTTGCAGAGTATACAACGGACCTTCTCCTTGCACTCCCTATCCCAATGCCTTTTCCCCAGGCATCTAATACAGGGGTCTCTGTCCACCGGGAAGGAAGACTGAGTCTTCTGAACTCCACGAGCCTGCCGTTTCCTTTGAACGAGCTGCCATTGCCCACCCGCAAGCTGTCCCTCTCTCCCGCCCAACTCGCAACCATTGAAAGATGATAGTTGAATCATTAGTTTGAGGATTTTCTTTAGACTTTTGTACTGCACCCAAGAAAGATTTGTTTTTCACTTGTGTAGCTGAGGATCACTTATCCCATGTGACTAACACCTTTAAAAGTAATCACTAAAATAAAATTAGATATTGAATATACATAACTATATAAGAGATTAAGGAAAATACCAATAATTTTTGTAGAATGAAAATCATCTTATTGAGGAGTTATCTGAAGTGAACCTTATGAACTACAAATGCATTAAGAATTGGATATGTAGAGAAGGAAAATATTTCTTTTACATTTGCACTTCAGATAAAAAAATCATGCGCAACTCCTATGAGAGTTCTTTTGAAGATCATTGTGCATCTAAGAAATTTTCTATCAGACGCAATTGTTGTAAATCTTTAAATGTTGACAGAATGGTTTCTATGGTGTTCTCTTCAACTTCTGAATGTTGATATAGTTCTACCTTATCCAACAGCTTAATGGATCATTTTCAAAAAGGAGAAAAAGATAGTTGATGCTATAATATGTCGTAAACAGGTTATTCGTTTTGCTATTTTGCTCTTTTAGTTCATTGGCTATATGCTTCTCAGGTTCTCATAAATAATTCGTCTTTTATTTTCTTCTGTAGTTTGTCTTAATTGATTTATTTTAACGTTCACACAGGTTATACCGTGTGCTGTTTTAGCTCTTTTGGTTCACCCATCGACGACACATAATATTGTCAACAGGATCTTTTGGGCTTTTTGCGTATATCTGGAAGCTGTTTCGGTGCTACCCCAGCTGCGTTTAATGCAAAACACAAAGGTAAAAGCTGATGCAATGAGTTTTGCATGTTAGTTTGGGCAGAGCTTAATTTAAGTGTGTTTTTGTACAAGCTGATACAAGCAGTTTTGCACATTAATCCGGGCAGCACTTAATTCAATTGTGTTTTTCTTTTAGATTGTAGAACCATTCACTGCTCATTACGTATTTGCGCTGGGAGTAGCAAGGTTTCTTAGTTGTGCACATTGGGTTCTGCAGGTTTGATTCATAAAACTTTAGCTCAATGGTTCCTCATGCATTATTTGTTGTTGTGTTTTATTTCTGTTCATAAAATCCATCATGCGAATTGCATTGTAATATTTATAAAGGACATGATTGTTGGACTTAATCACTAAGTGAGCTTGAGCATTGGAGAGGGTTGAAGAGCGTGATGCATTTACCTCTAAATATATCCTTGGCTGCATAAATGTTTTCTTTTTCATGCCGTTTTACTGTATGTTCTACATCTTTGAATTGTAACCTTGCTGCCTTTTTTCATACAAGAACGGGAACTTAAATCTTGTGTTGATCAAAGTTAATTGATGTTTTTTATTTTCTACAAGTGATGAAAATGTCCAATTAATTTTTGGATGGGAACACAAAGTCATGATTTTTTATCGTTTTGGATGTTATACTTCGTGCACACGTAATCTGTGGATAAACATACAGTATCTACTGGCATATTATTTATCGGTTCACCACTTTTGTCATTGAATTGAGATCTTAGCCCAAACTCAATTGTATTTTCTATCTCGAAGGACAGTGGTGAGCAGGTGGTTACGTTTTGTTATGAACTATGGATCACTTAGTGCTTTCAGATGCTGTAGTTTGTATATGGCTAAAACACTGGTATATTGTTATTTGGGTGGGTCATGTGTACTTGCAGCTATCCGTGTGGTGGAGAATCATCAATCTCATGGATAATATTTTGAAAATCCAAGTTCTATGCAAAAAAGAAAGCTTTTTTTATAGATTTTACAATTGCAGTTGCCGTGAACTTTTCTTTTTACCAACAAATGTTACTCTTGGCCGTGTATTTCCATTTATTATTTCTGTGTTTTCGTGATTTTAATTTCCTTGGTAATAATTTAAATTTAGATCAAAGACCTTCAAGTTGAAGAACTTTCATTTTGAGTTGGATAAACAAGATGTTGGTTTTTGTCCATTCTTTTAGATTATGGTTCTTACACTGGTCCATGTCAGTTGGATAAGTTATCTGGGCTTGCAGTTCCAAATCCATGGGGCAGAAATTATAGAACAGGAAACAGAACTGAAGACTGTCGCTTTTGAAGTTACCTTTATATATATATATATATACACGCACACATCACATCACATCTTTCCCAAGAAGGCCATCCATGTTCTTGCCAATGTCCAATTTCTCATCTTTCTTGTTCTCATTTTTGTATTTAAAAATTATTTTCCCATATTTGTTCATCAAACTTCATATCAATATTGGCAAGGCAAAGAACATCTCACTTATTCTAAATAACCCACATGCAAACATCTGGGAGGGTAAGGTTATTAGGTTGTGCTCCTTGGATTAATTTTTCCACCCATGCGGAAGTTGTGGATTAGGACACCAAGTTTATTGCAAAATAAATAGAGGTGGTACAATTAGAGGGGAGAGGAGATATTCCTTTCACAAACTATGACAACTACAAAAAAAGCATAAAAATATTGCGGAGGAAAATGCTTCTTTGATTCGTTTGCATGTATGGCTGTTACCAAAATACTTGTCTCGAGAGTGATAGACTCTTGTATACTCTCCTGTAAGTCGTAGTCTTGGCTTTTTTAATAAAGGAACTTTTTGGGATATGTGACCCTACAAAATGTTGTTCTAAAAGAAGGGCACTTGATCTGACAGGTGCTGGACACCCGAGGACGACTGCTGACAGCTTTGGGCTACGGGTTGTGGCCTTCCATGGTCCTCCTCTCTGAGATTGTTCAGACCTTTATCCTTGCTGACTTCTGTTATTATTATGTAAAGAGGTGAGTTGCATTGTGAATTTATGCTGTTATGGTCTGTCTAGTGCCATATGAAGCTCATCCCGGCCAATGCATCTCTCTATTTTGAGGATGAAGGACCCCAGTCCACTAGGCCGGGTAAACTTTCTGCTGCTCGGACTTGGACTGAAAACTCCTAGTTCATGCTCGTACAATGGTTCGATCCTGGGCTCTTGCTTCATAGGTCGAGGTCCCAGGCGAACCGCCTCAAGGGCAGTGGGCTGATGCACCTTTCTTTTCTTATGCAATTGTTCAACCTCATTACGATTTCCTTTTTTTTTCTCATTTCCTTTCTTTGTACAGCCTTTTTGGTGGAGAGCTTCTGTTGCGTCTTCCTTCTGGGGTAGTCTGAACTGAAACCCATAGCACATCATCATCACTTGGTTCATCACACCTGTTAGAGACGTTTGAATACATTCTTCAGTTGCACTTTTGGCTTCTGCTTTCGGTGCTGAATCATGGAAAATGATGTCGATGGTTCATTGTGGTTGATTCACATGCAAGTGTAAATCTGTGAATGCAGATACAAAATTTTTTACTGTACCTTTGTCTGAAGGATGTCTTAAGGTGAGAGAACTGAAGTTATAAGACCTTTTTCCCTGGGGGATTAAACTTTTTTGTGATACAGCTTGTGTCCTTGGCCTCCAAATTATAGATGTTGCTGATGTCTGGCATGCGCCTGCGTTTGTGCGTGTGCCAATTGTAATATATTGTATGTGCCTCCTGAGAAGGGTGAGAAGAGCTACTAACATATGGAAAGGAAGGGGAAACTGTGAAGATCTATAACACTTGGAAAGGAAGGGTGAAATGTGGAGAATTATTTCTCCTGAAATATGGCCATCGTTATTCATCAGCACCACCTCAAGGATTTCACTTAAAAAAGTGAAAAATAGTATTTTCCTTGAATAAATGATCATGTTTGTTCCTACATGAAGGTGTAGACCTACATCATCACCAACTCTTTTTTCTTTTTCTGGTGCTCTCTAGTCTCTACTCTAGCGGTAGAGGGTAAACTTTTGGAAAACGGTTTTGTAACTCCTGTATTTAATCCCACATTTGACACCACACACATAGCACAAGTGAGTCACAAATTTTACTCATGCATTTGCCATTTATTTACCTTGAAATTTGTGCAATGTGTGTGATGTCAAATGTGGAGTCAAATGCAAGAGTTACAAAATCATTTCCCCAAACTTTTTACCCCAAGCCACCGGGTATCGATCTCTGGTGGCCACGTCGTCCCCCACCCCATGTCGGTGTCCAGCTCAACAACTGAGCTGGTGCAGCTGACCATCACCAACTCGCTCCGTGTGTATATGAACGTGTGAAGCCAGTAGTGTGCGTTGCGAGAATAAATTATCCAGTGGTGTGAGTTGAGAGAAGAAATTATTTGAGGAATTTTTTTGATATCAGTCTTTAAATAATCTATCGTGTTTGGCTCGGCTTCTCCAATTCTTCTGTTTATTAAAAACTTTCTAGACTTCTAAAACAAACTGTCGCAATTAACATATGTGAAAAGAAAGCATCACTTGTTCTTAGAATTTTTACTTTTCAGTCTCTAGAATTTTTTAATATTCCTTATAAGTCTTATGATATTTATATTTCCTTAAAACTTCTTATAATCTTTTGAATCGTCCTTAAAAGGTCTTTTCAGAGAGACTTTTAGGAAAGGTTTGGCCATCTAGAGATGTTTTAATTAATTATAAAGGCTTATAAGAAATATAAAGATTGTAGGGGTTTGTAAGGAATATTAAAATATTATAAAAATTACAAATTAAAAATCTGTTTTCTTTAATAGCATGCTTATTATGTTAACGTGCAAATTAAAATGAGAAAATACAGTCTTTTCATGCTAAATCTACAAAAATGTTATCTATCGCAATTTTCCTCTCTCGATCTCTATCCGTCCATTCATTTATATCTCTATCTTTCTACCAATGTATAATACATAGGTGATGTGGATATACAAAATAATAGCACGATTAAGATCTCTCTATTTATCTATCCATCTGGTGATGTACATAGATAAATTAAGGACACCCTTGGTTGGATCTCTCTTTATAGATTAACAGATTAAGGGCGAGGTTAAAGACAAAGGAAGGTAAAGATAGACCAAATAAACGACCAAATAGATGAGGCTCAAAGTAGAAACCCAAATAAATGACCAAGAATAATACTTGCAGCAATGCTCTGCGTGCTGCATGTAGGGGTTTGTAGTGGGTAAATTATTTTTTTGTTTGAATTTTTTTTCAGCCAGGTCCTGAGGTGCCTTAGACATCTGTATAGGCCAATCACTGATTGGACATCCCAAAAAATCTAAAAAATAAAAAAATTAACTCCAATGAACAGTGAAAAATGTCTTTAATGTGTTGAGCCTAATAATGATTTTTTATTTTTCAAATTTTTTTAAGACATCTGGACATCTGGAGCACTTCGGAGTCGACCTGAAAAAATTCGAACAATCTTTCTTTACCCACTACAATACTCCTTCGTACAGCACACATAAACATTGCACAAATATTACTCAATGACCAAATATATGAGGTCCAAAGTATAAAAGCGTTGTCATTCCCCACCGCTATCTTCTCCAAGGGAAATGCCTTCTAGCAATGCGGTGCACGCAGCGTCCAATGGTGAACGCTGAGAACGTGATCTTTTTAGTCATCGATCAAAAATCAGATATTTTAATGTAAAAAATAAGAAGGTTTTTTTCAAATAACTCCTTAAAATATTTATAGATAACTTCCTACATGATTCATATTTTCATATAACTCTCATGACTTTAGTAGTATTTGCATATAACCTCTTTAATTGTGTGATTGATTTTAAATTTTACTTGAGTTAAAATATTTTTACTCCACATAAAAATAAAAATAATTTTTTTGATGTTAAATATGTATAATAAACTTTTGAATAGATGTTTATATGATTTTTCTTATGAGATGTATATATTTTAATTGAAGATATTATTAATATTTTTACTTAGTAACTTTCACATATTCTATGTAAGTAATAATATTTTAATTTAAGTAAAATTCTAAGTAAACATGCATAGTTGATGGTGTTATATGTAAATAAGACCATTGTTAAGGAAGTTGTTTGCAAATAAGAATCATACATGAGATTATCTACAAATGCAGCATTATTTAGACAGTTATTTGCGAACATCCCAAACAAGAAAAAAAAGTGTCTCTGATGCAGCCACGATAGAGTTGATAGAACGGTGCAATGTGCAACAAGTGTTACTACTTCAATGATAGGGAACTTCATTTTAAGATGAGAAATATTTGTTGTACTGAGGATCAGTGTAGTAACCTGAGATATCTTGCAATGCAAAATGTCATTAGTCTAGTTAGATGGGAGGCACATGGGTTGGACAATTTTTTCAAGGAATGAACCACATAAGCATTAAATGAGAGTAGACGATTTTGAACGTAACAAATATGCATACGGGTAACAAATATTCCATGAGAGTGTAAATACTATTTGTCATGCTCGCAAAGTATTTGTCATGTCTAAAAATTATTTGTCATTTCTATGTACCTATGTATTTGAGATTGCTACTATTTTATAGGTATAATAAGTACTTCGTGGGCATGACAACATACCTGAAAAGTAATTATCATCCGTACGCATGTATGTAGATTTATAGACATGATAAATATTTTTTAGGTATGACAATTATTTTGTGGGCATGACAAATAGTATTTATCATGTCTACGAAATATTTATCACGCATACACACATTTGTCTTGCTCAGAGTTTTGCACTCGCATTTAATATTTATGTGGTTTACCCGTTAAAAAAACTGTCCAACCTATATACCTTCCACCTAGTTAGATCAATGACATCTTACATCGCAAGATCTCAACTTATTACACTGACCCCCTCAGTATACTAAATATTGCTCTTTCAAAATTGAGAGAAACCGTAGGGCTGTAGCAGTCTTCTTCATAGGAAATCTTTGCTTGGCGCATTTGAAAACCAGTGCCGAGGCTTAATCATAGACCTGCAACTCACAAGAAAACGATGGTGGTGACATATTTTTATGAGTTTCGTTTTTGCACATATAAAACTAATATGGTCAGGGCTATCGTGTAGAAGGACAAAAATGATATTGCCACTGGATGGTTGAAGGAAGTCAAAAGATAGCCGGCAAACAGGACAAATTTTGTATATATTTTTATCCTTGTCCTTTGACAAGGAGGGCTATGTTTATCCTCACACATGCTTTTCCTTGTCCTCACGCTCAAAGATTATTAGACTGTAGTGTCAGATAGTACTGCATGTCAATCACAGGGTGGATTGTGCAGCTACTAACGACAAAGAAAAAGCTAAACCTAACTATTAACGATGTTGTGTTATTGACGAAGAGAAAGCGAAGGCACCTATTAGTGGCCAGAGAGGATCCAACGATGATGGAGCCTTTACCTTCGTTGCACAATTCACAAGGAGGAAGACCTCCAATGGTTGCATTCAGAAGCTTCTCGCCTCTCCGTTATTTGCTTCATCTACTCCTTGCGTTTCATGTCTACATTGCACCTGTGAGATCATACCTAGCTAGAGACATGTGGTTGGGGTATCCCTTGTGTATTGAAAGCCATATTCAGAGGATGGGTTAGAGGATTGGAAAATAGGTGTGTTCTTATATATATATATATATATATATATATAAGGATGGTGTCCCTAGGTAAAATTTGAAAAGGAGTAGTCCTTTTCCTTGTTTTAAGATTTGGATAAAAATGAATATAAGGATAATTTTGTATCTTTTGCGAAGTCACATTTCTAATTTATGTTAATAAACTATGTCCGAGAATTGTGATATTGTACTCTTTCATAGATGAAGAGGGCGTGGACATCAAGGGCATTGGTACATGACACGCATATACCTAGATTTTATCACCGGTAATCTCTTTTGTATAAAGTAGGATTATAGATACAAGGATTTCCCATCCTCCCTGTTGTGGCTAGAAAGTGAGATTGGATATACTTTCGCCCGTCTGTGTTTTTGCTCCTCTTTTGTTCTCGTCTCTTGCTCCTTATGTGTGCAATTAATGATGTAAAAGGATATTTATCGGGTTGAAAAGGATCCTAACCTTCACCTAATCGCCGAAGAAAAATATGTATCTTTATCCTTGAATTTAAAATAATTATATAACTTTTTTAGTCACCCTGTTTCCATTTACCAAGTGTGTAATAAGTGCGAAAATGAAATTCATAGACAAGTGAACAAGGATCGAGGTTTGGGAGAGTAGTGTGCATAACGAGACATGCAACGACGTAGATATATAATTGAGATTTTATTATAGGAAGGTGATAAGTGAGAGTTTGCAAACAAGGTGTGATCAACTGTAAGTGTTAAGATGATTGAAGAAAAACTAACGGATAATTGAATAATCAGACATAAAGAGAGTCACATCTTTATCCTTACCCACATCCAAAACTATCTTACCCCCCCACCCCCAACGGCAATTGAGGCATTGCAGTTGGTAAACAAAAAAAAAATAAAAAAATTGAAAAATAAAAAACATTACTGGGCTCAACCTATTAAAGATATATTTAGATTCAATTATTGAATTCTTTTAGATTTTTCTAGATCATCTGATCAGACATTGTGTTGTACATACGGGTAAGAGATATCGGACCCAATTTGAATAAAAAAATCATTTTTTTTTAATTTACCCACTGTAACTTCTCCGTTGCAGTAAAAAGTCATTACAACAAATATTACTCATTCAGATATAGATAATCTCCTTATGGACCTTATCCTTAAAACTTCGAAAAATTGTATCGTTGTAAGCTTCTAAAATGCATGGATGTCCGATATAGTGATATTAATGCAAAAACGTTGACGCCAAAAAACTCCTTTCATGTTGTTAAAGTTTATCCTTCCTTGGCAACAATCATAGCAACAACTGTGCCACGATACCTCTTTGGGGAGTCATCTTTGGACGTGGAGCCTGAAGAACCAGATTTTAGAATCACCCCAAGGCTACCTTTTTCTTTTTGCAATCGATACGGATATTTACGGATGATCAAGAACAAACCTAAGAGATCCTCTAGGGTTGAAAATAATTTTAATGTGATCAATAATTCTGCCTAAATAAGTAAAAAATTTAGGTCCACCTGATTAAGTCATTCTACAGATCAAGAATAAGTATCCCAAAAAAGTTTTAGGCTCCAACTAGAAAGGAAACCTGAGACTCCCGAAGACTACCTATTACTTGTTGACTTTGATAATACCTGATTCCATATATTTATTAAAGGTTTTCCATTTTATGAAGCACGCCTGTGCATCATTTTCATCAACCCTCCCAAGTCCACAGCTCCACTTAAAACTGTGGAACAAATATCGCATAGGACAACGGTTGAAGAAAAGAAAGAGAAAGGCAGATCATACAAAACCCTAGATTTAAGCGCCACAGATCCAGTTAAGTTTGGATTTAAGTATACTTCAATCATACATCAGAGGCATGCACATTCTTTTTTAGTCAGTGGTACAGTTGGTTTACAATTTGTACAGTTCTCCTTAACATCATATTTTTTCTTAATTAGAGATATTCCGTACAAATAGACATGATAATTTCAGTCTCAAAAGATAATTCCACTGCAGGAAGAAAAATTCTTCTCACAAGTCTCGTCCTATGCAGAGAGTATTTGTGCATAAGACCCTCAACATTATAAGTTTATTTTCATATTCGTACAATTATAAAAGATGAGAATTGAATTTATGACCTCTAGTAAGAAATTTTTTTGATACTATTGAACTATTAATTGGTTCAACGATTAGAAGGACACAACTGCGAGAAAAGAGTATACCTGCATGGTAGCACAAGTCACCCTGCCATAGACAGATGGTCGCAAGATCAAATCCGTCCATGTGCACAGCCGGCGTCACCCCGCAGAACCTGTCATCCATTTGAGCAGATATGTGCACGCGTGCGAAAAATTCTCCTTTGTAAGAGGGACTCTCACTTATTTGGTGGATTCGATCTCAGCTCTTTAGAATTGAGCTACTTCTCTTGAACAAAAAAACTAAGAGAAAGGAGATGAGATGACTCCTTTGGATGCACGAGCCTTAGACCAAAGTACCGAACTTATCTCAAACTTCTTATCATTTCATGTGGAGTGAGTTGACTCATAATTCGTCATAATGTGCCCAACCCAATCTCATCTCACAAGCAACAGAAAAAGACAGAAATCGCTCTGTGTGAGGACAAAGTAAGAGTACTGTCAGACTTCAGAAACTCTTCTGTGATCTTGACTCGGTCCAATAAGATCTCTATCTCTCTCTCACTCCCTCTTTCTCGTGAGCGGGACCTATAAAATAAGAAACTTCTCTCTTTCTCTCTCTTTGGCTTCTGTTCTTGTGTTTATGAGAGATGAGAATTGAATCAAAGACGACTTTCTCAAAAGGTAGAGGCTCAAAGTACATTGAATCACAAATTTGTTAGTAAAACTCATCTCTTTCTTTCTCTCTCTCATCACACCTTTTGAGTTGATCCTTACACTTGCATATTTGCAAGAGATGAAAATTAAGCTAAAGATGACTTTCTTAAGAAGGAGAAGTCTGAAGTACCACTTAATCATAGACTCGTCAGTAAAACTCCTCTCTTTCATTCTCTCTCTCATCACATGTGAACTTACTTCTAACAAGAAGATTTCAGGTGCATAACCTCTATTTTGGGTAGTGAGATATATATATATATATATATAGAGAGAGAGAGATTTGTTCGTCCCTAATTCCAAATACTTCAGAGAGAGAGAGAAAAAAAAAAGAGTTGTTCGCCTCTAGTTCCAAATGGCTCCTCAAAGGCTAGACCTTAGTAGTAGGAGAGCAAAAAGCTAATAGAGAACAAAGGAGAAAAGAAGAAGGAAGTAAACGCTGGTTATAAAAAGCCCATTTTAAAAACCGAGTTGTCCTCACACATAAGCCGAGCTCCCCGCGTCGCAGTCGCAGCGGGTGGTTCTTCCGCGGCGCGCGCGCGTTGCGCTTGGCGATGGCGGAGAGCTACTGCCCGGACTGCAAGCGCAGCGTGGAGGTGGTGTTCGACCACTCGGCGGGGGACACGGTGTGCTACGAGTGCGGGCTGGTGCTGGAGGCCCACTCCATCGACGAGACCTCCGAGTGGCGCACCTTCGCCAACGAGTCCGGCGACAACGACCCCGTCCGCGTCGGCGGCCCCTCCAACCCCCTCCTCGCCGACGGCGGCCTCTCCACCGTCATCGCCAAGCCCACCGGTGCCCAGGCCGATTTCCTCTCCTCCTCCCTCGGCCGCTGGCAGAGCCGCAGCGCCAACCCCGACCGCTCCCTCATCCTCGCCTTCCGCACCATCGCCAACATGGCCGACAGGTCCTCCCCCTCGATTCCATCTTCCCGCGTCTCTGCTCTGTTTGTGTGCTGTGTGGTGTTGTTGTTTCGATCCGGTTTCTGCGCCTGTGATTTGTTAAACTATGCGTATTTGGTAATATGCGCAGGTGGCGAGTGGCGATGTTTTGTACATTTTCGGGAGTGGAAGAGGCAAATTTGGTCTTTGTTGTTATTGGTTAGGGCCAGCTTTCTAGGGGATGAGAATACGAAGGGGAGGGCACCCTAATTTGGTCATTGATTTTGTGTTTTTTTTTCCTTCCGTAGTTGCTGGTGGTGGTGCCTCGCCTGTTTGTTGATTGTTTGTTGTGCCATTTTAAGATGGTCTGCTATAGTGGAAGTGTTCTGGAGTTGAATTACTGTAGTTTAGCTGGGAGGCGTCGCCGCAGGTGATCTTTTCTTTTTTTTTTCTTGATTTTTAGACGGAAGAATTGGCACGCTTTGGGTAGAACTGAGAAGTGGCGTTCATGGTGGGAGCTGAATGGGGGGATGATGCTGATAGGAGGTTGGTTTATAAAATGACGTAGACCACCATGTGCATAACTGGAGTTGGGTGCAGGGTGGGAGCTGAATGCAGGGATGATGCTTATAGGAAATTGGTTTAGAAATGATGTCCACTCTAAGTGTGAACCATTGTTGGCTATGTACTTTTTGTTGATGCATGATAATAAAGCGAAGGGGGAGAACTTGAAGATGGACCTGTTGCAAATTGCAACCAGAGGGAAGTTCAAGATAGTTTTAAGTTTGTCGAGCAAGTTCTTGGATCTGCTGCCTCTGACCTCCTTAAAGATAGTTTTGAGCTGGTCAAACGAAAGCTGGTAGTGGTGCTAAATTTTTGATGAATGACATAATGATTATGTGTGAATTGTAGTTAACAAAAATGGATAGCTTCATCTGCAGCAAAATGGTGATAAGATCTGAAAAACCATTGGAAGTAATTAAACCAGTCAGGACAATCATGGATGTGTATCTAGTTTCTAGCATTGATATGTGATTCTGTTATAAATTCTAGTAACACTTGTTGTGATGTCACCAAGATTCCAATGATACCTATTTATTTTCTTATGAGAACAAAATCATTATTTATTGGCAATATCATTGATGATGGTCATTTAGGAAGTGTTGGATACTAGCTCTAAATGGGAAAAGAAGAAGATTACGTTGGATAAAACATAGTAGGACCATGGAGATTTGTTTTTGGACTTCCTGTTCCCTTGATGGCATTAGAGTCAAAAAGCAACACTTTGATGCTTGGATGGGCACTCTTTCCCCCCACAAATCATCTGATTGGAAGTTCTTCCATTGCTTAAGGAAGTGCAATCAATCTTGTGGATGAACATAAGGATTCTACTTCTCAATTCATTTTGATCCACTGAATCTATTCATTCTCTCAATTCTTGAGATCGGTGTACTATTGGATAATGAATCAATGAGTTTTATTCGATATGATGTTAAGAGTGCCTGAAATTGTTCTCTCTCTTCCAGTGTTATTTAAATATTCTCTTTCTATTACTGTGATCTTGACATTGCTCAGTTCATACACCTCTACAGTCTAACCGCTGAGTAATCCAGCCTCCCATAGCAAAGCTTCAGTAATGAAAGCGATGAGAAGTGGAGGCGATGGTGAGGGCGAGGAAGATAGTGAAGGAGATATTGATGGCAAACGAAAGAAGGCAAAAAGTAATAGGGATCTCATCGTTCCAGGAAGTCTTCAAGGGAGACAAACTTGGACGTCTTCGAATAAAGTGATGTGTGGAAGCACACCACTCACCACATCTGTTGGGGATTCTAGAAGTGGTTTTTGTAAGGGGAATTCCTACTTTTTAATTCTTGGAGGCCTAGTGTGTATAGAAGCCGGTGTTTTCGGTGTCTAGAAAAAGGTCATCATGCTTCCATGTGTCGTAATGCAGTCGTTTGTTGGTGATGTAATACCATTGGACACAGAAGTGTTAGTTGTAATGGTTTTACGTCCACCAGCCAGAAGTCTGATATAGTTCCCATGAGAGATATGTACACAAAAGAGAATGTAGAAGATAAGGTTTCTGTTGTAGAAGCAGCGTGGAGTGTTACTTTTGAAAATAACTTGAAAATGTTGGGGAAATGTTTAGTGGGGAATCTCATCAGAGGTCATTTTAAAGAGAGAGGAAATCAAAAGCGTGCTTCAACAAAAGTGGCCAGCTGATACAACTTGGAGTATTGGGGTCCTTAACAAAAGAAGTTTCATTGTTTTCTTCTCCAGTGAATCCAGCAGGTATGAAGCTCTTAAAATGCAGTTTCTTGAAGTTAACAATTCATGTTTTCAGTGGGAGGAATATAAGTCTGGTTTAGAAAATAAACGTGTGGAGAAAGACAATTTTTGGTGCATATATGTGGTATCTCTCTTCATTTCTGGAGTGCGGAAATTTTTGGGAGCATTGTTGCATCATTGGGTTATTGAAAGAGATTGATAAATCAAATTTGTCCTGGGAAAATTTAGAATTTGTTCGGGTTTTAGTTGCGGTAGATCATGTTTCCAATATTCCATTGAATGTCAAGTTGAAATGTGGTTCCTCAGTTCTTTGGATCATCATCAAGATTGAAAAACAAGATTGTCATGGTTCCATGGACTGGACTTACGCTGAAGTGGTCCAGTCATACAAGACATACAGAAGAATTCAAGATGAAAAAATAGAGGCAAATAGGTCTAATTTCCATCAGCAGAAGAAGGTGGCCGAGTCCATCAGTACAGGCCCTGCTAAGTTCAATTCTGTAATGAATCATCAGGTTTCTGAGTTACCAGGTAACCAGTTGGACCAAAATGTGCCTGAGTCGAATATTCATTTACTTTTGACAAATAAAAAAGAGAGAGATAAGTATGTCTCTTCCGCTGATGAGGCCTGGCAGAAGCAATATCTGACCTGGCATCCCAGATCGTTAAAGGACTCAAGAAGCAGTCAACAAGGAACAAAGTATGCTTTCCGTTACAAGTATACCATAGGAGGAAAAAAAGTTAAGAGCAAGTTTTGTGTGTCCGTGGAAAGTCCATCTCAAGCAGGTAACCCCTTGGGTGGTTTCCAGAATTCTGAGAATCTTGGTAATTCCAAGCTGTCACAAGATGGCCTCTTCCCTATTGGACGGCACGTTGCCATTCAAAGCAACCATGATGAGGTGGATACGCTGATTACGGAAGGCCTGCAGCTCTCTGGTAGAATTCCCGTTGAAAATCCTGGATCCTCTCATATTGGAAGGGAAGTTACTCAAAATGCTCAAGATTCTGCGCCTGATCTGCAGAGGAAAGAAGTAAGAGTCCAGCACAAAGAGCGCAAGCATTCAAATTCAAATTCCATTCATTTTTTAAATTCAAACTTCATCAAAGATTGGAGTAATGAGCAGTTAATTAAGAAAGCTTCAATGCTAGGGTTACAAGTGGGAAAAGGACAAGCAGGACAGCTGCGAAATTTATTTAGCAATGCAGGACAAGCCTTGGCAAAGGAGACTACAGATAAGCATGGTCAGGGAGCTGTGTCACAAAACCGGGAGCAAGAAGATGATAGCAAAAATCATGGAAACTGAAGAGGTTTTTTATTTATGTTTTGGAGTTTTTTTTCTTGGATGTGTACACCTCATAATACCTAGGATTGTGAGGTTTTAATATTATGTAGTGTTTGTTTGTTTTGTTTGCAGTAATTTTTATTTCTGTTGGTTGAGGCATCTCACCTCACCAACTGATTGTACTACCTCTGTTTATTTTTAACAAAATTGGTGGTATAATCTGACCATTTTTTGAAAAAAAATATTCTCTTTCTATTACTCGTATTGTGCATTATGGAGATCACGGATATTTGTTTAAAAGGACATTGCCAACTACTCTGGACAATTGCTTTCTAGGGTTAGTGTAATATTTGCCAAAGTCCCCTCGATGAGATGTTAATTTTCCGTGAGAACTCAGAGACTGGTTGGCCCATTTGGTACTCCAACTTCAGAAATTCACTATGTTATAATTCATTCTCCCCAAACAGACATTTTGTCATGTGGTGCATTATGCAATTTTCTGTGAAAACTGAGAGGCTGGTTGACCCATTTGGTACTCCAACTTTAGAAATTTACTATGTTATAATCTGTTCTCCCCAAAAAGACATTTTGTAAGAGATGGAATGTCCTATACCTCACCCATGATCACCTGTCAGAGGATAAAAAAAATTGTTAAAATATTGAATATCCTGTAAGTGGTTGGACATTCTTCACTATGTTTACCTCATCACCAAACATGGGCTGAGAAGCTCAGTTTAATTCCATGGTTTTGTTTCTGTTTTCCGTCAAAATTGTGTCTGCTTCTGTTTCTGTTTTCCATCATAGTGAGAAGATAAAAGTAGGCATCTGTTCTCCTGATGAAATCTTTCTCCTCTCAATTCTCTTGTTTGTGAAATTTCACTTATATTTCTTAAGATTTTACTGGACAATATGTGCATCTCACATGCTAGTTCTATGTTGCATGGCTCTATTGTTTTTCTTTCTACATTAGTTCTGCAATTTTACGGTGAAGTATTGGCAGACTTGAGCTGCAAATCTGGATTTTATTTCTACAATTTTAATCAGCCACAGTAAATAGGTATGTTTTTCCTAACACAGTTACTTCATGTTATAACGTACTCAATTGTGACTTTTATACTCTTGTAACATTATTCAACAAATTAGCATTTAATATTTATATTTGGGTGTCTGGCCCAGGAGCTGCCCCCAGCCTCTGCCTGGGTTTCCCAAACGTACCATCCTGTCTCAACAAATATATGTATTCATAGTACAATTCTGGGCTCACCACTTGATTTTTTTTTTCTTTACATAGTGCCTATGGAACATTAAAAGAAAAATGCAAAGTGCCTATGGAGCTGAGAACCTAGAAAGATAGGGTAGATACTCTGATTCCTTTACTCTGCAAATATTCTGGATTTTTTTTTGCTTTTGGATGGTTAGATTGGTGCTAGAAAGGCTGATAGATGAAAATCAAGTGCATTTTCTGCAATACATGCAGGAGAGTTTGTCTACAAGGTTTTATCCTTTAAGGAGCATATCATGGAGCATCACAGGTTATTGGATACTTTCTGGTAATGTGGTCAATGTTGACTGAGGTTTATCTAAGGACGTGCCATTATTGCAACTTTCATGTTGGGTAGTGAACATTGTGGCATCTTCCACAATGGTGACTGAGTGAGGTGTCATCGATGATGTACTACCATTACAAGTACTGGGTCTTGCATGGTGAACTTTATGGCTTCTACCGTAGTAGGTGCAGATTGCCTTTGTTTAACTTGTGCACTTGGATCATAGAAGAACTCAACATGGATGATAAGGTAAAAGAGATAAACAATAGCCGACATCCAAAGTTCCAAACAATAAAATAAGCGTATACATTTTACGTATATACACTGAATTGTTCTTTGTGTTTCACATTTTTCTAAGATATTTTCCTCTTTTATTTATATTTAGTGTGCTGCTTCTGTTGCTAGCATAAGGCTTTTAATTGTGTCAGGTTGCACGCCTGTGTATATACTATTAAATTTTCCATGGATTCCGATTGTATATCAATATCATATATTACTTCCACAAGAGGATGAAATTGCAAAAACTGTAGTACTGATGTAATTGATTTTTGTTTCAGGTTGGGTCTTGTGGCAACTATCAAGGTAGATTAAAAAACTTTTGCGAATAGTTTGTATCAATGTCTGTTCTTGTATGTCGAATGTCCATAGCAACTGGACATTACCTGCATGATAACATTTTATCTGACTGTGAATGTTCACATCCATTTGTAAGTATAGATTTTTGAATTCCTTTATATTGTACACTAAGGAGTATGAATTGTATTGCTGCATAATTGATGTCCTTTTGTGTGTTGGCAGTTTGCCTTCTGAAAGATTGCCTTCCAAAATCCAAATTGCCACAGAAAAGGGGCAACTCATGAACAGATGCTCCATGTTTCAGCCTCCACATCACACAAGTAACAGAGAGAATTCTGAAATTCACCACGAACAGATTCTACCAACCACAACGGTACCCTTGTTTGAGCGAGCCTCCATAGAAAAATTTAACCTTCAAGGGGACTTCTGGATGCTGTACATTCCAGAATCACTGGTTCCACACTCCATTGTCCATCATTCTATAAGTTGACTTCACTGTGAATTCCCTATCCATATCTAGCTCCATTTGCACTCATCCTTCTTCTGCAGTTTAAGTGTATATAGACTCCTATTATGGGTGAAGTCTGCTAAACTATTTAACCTTCTCCTGGGAGAGTGTTTATATATATATATATATATATATATATACACACACACACACACATACTAGAGGTATATGCAGAAAGTCTATTTGCAAGTGCTTCATTCTCTCACCACCATGGAAGGCAGGATCGGCCGATTCAGATCGGGATCGGCCGGTGCTGATCCGGCCGGAATCGGCCGATCCTAGCCAATTTGGGCCACTTTCGGCCGATTCCAGCCGATCCGGATCGAGATCAGTGGGTCCCAATCCGGCCGGCCGATCTGATCCGGAGTTCCCTGCTCACCATCCGTCCTTCCAATTGCTGATCTCTTGGTCATCACCCAAGGACCAAGCCAAACTAGCATGGATATCATCTCTAGCTTAGCTTAAAGCATGCCTATCCGAAGGCTGGAGATGTTGAAAACAGCGGCAGGTGTAATGCTCTGCTTTGCATCTTTTATGCTTTTGTTTGATCACCACCACAAGTTCCTTATACTAAACCCACCACTCTTTTTTGTTTTGACAAGCTCCGCCCTGGCTTATATCATGCCATCCTCTGCACCTTCCTCCACTCTCATGCCACGAGAATCTTCTTCAAAATTGATTCCAATTTATGCCTAGTCTTTGGGATCCTACGAGAGAAAAGACAGTAGATAGGAACACTTGCCAAGATTGCTTTGCATACTTCCAGCAGGCCCCCATACGATAAAACTTTCCCATTCTACCCTGCAAGCCTTTTATCAAATTTCTGTAACCGCCTATGTCAATCTCTGCATGGAGTAACACTAAGTGAAGCCCCAAATAGGCCACTGGGACTTTCCATACCCTGCAACCATGTTTCATTGTGGCTCTATTGACCCTACCCATCCCCTTTTCAATTGCCAAACACTTCTCAAAATTCACCTTTGACCACTCACCTCCTCCAGAAATGAGATGTACGTGTAGCTTCTCCCCTTTATCTAATGCAAAGAAGATTGTGTTATCAACGTAAAATATGAGATACCCGTAGCCTGTATATGCAGGAGGGAAGAAAACCACTTCATAAGCCTACTCCTTTCGGCCTTGTCCCGAGTCCTGTTCAAAACTCGAGTGATTGAACAAAGAGCAAAGGAGATGAAGGTCATTATAAGGCCATTTCCATTGGGAAAAGAATCAATGTGCTGCCCTTTCACCAACGCGGGAAACCTGGCCAAGGTGATACAAACTCCAATCCAGGCCAACTTGTCATCAAAACCATCAATCTCAGAGCCTAGACTTCAAGGACACGTATGAGGGCATTCACTGGTGTGAGGACCATGGCTAGAGAAACTTGGGAGTTCCCTATTACTAAAAGACTTCACTGAGGATCAGATTAAGTCTGTATCTCCTTACCTTGGTTATAGATGAGGTGACAAAAAATGCACTTACATGATGATATTCCTTCACGTGTGCTATTTGTAGATGACATTGTTTTACTTGACAAGAGTATAGATGATTTAAATGCTAAGTTAGAACGTCAGAGTGATGCCGTACAAGCTAAAAGTTTGACTGTGGCCTTTGCCTCTACCCTAGGCAAGTGTCTTTAGATTGCGAGGAGCACTTTCCTATGGTGGAGACAGAGCACTTGTCGTGGCCACAGTCTCATCATAAACCTATTTTGCTGAAGACCAGCTGTAGGATAAGGTCAAGGCAATCTTCAGATTAGAAGGGTTCTAGTTTAGAGTTGAGGGTTTCAACCAGGTAATCAGAGAGGTTTGCATAGAAGATGTCCCAAGGGTTTCTCCTACAGTCAGGCTTACTAAGAATCTGAAGACCCTGATGCTGAGATTGATCTAGTGTGGAGGGGAAAAGACATTTCCTGCAATGAGGTCAAGGACAATTTGCTAGAGAGAAATTGAGGGGCTGGATGTTTTGGAAAAGCTGGACAGGATAACAGATGATGACAAGTAGCTAAACAGAGGATCAAGCCCAAGTATAAGGAACAGCAGAGATCAAGGGTTAGGTGGCTTATGGATGGTGACCAAGCGCTGCTTACATTCATAGGTTGGCTTCGAGTAACCCGAGGAGAAGCACCATCAGCCTAAAGAAGGGTGGCTAGCTACTTTCCAAGGAGGAAGACATTCAAAGTCATGTGCTTCCTATGTTTATGCTGGGAGGATTAGAGGGGCCAGAAATGTGCTTCCTATGTTTATGCTGGGAGGATTGGAGGGGCCAGAAATTGAGGATGGTTTCTTCTTAGCATTTCTATAGCAGCGGCAAAGCCATTAGTCTGCCTTCTGACCCTAGAGGAAATCAACGAGGCTGAATGAGACCATGGAATGCAAAATCGGCCAATCCGATTCTGGAAGGGAACTGGCCGGATCGGCCAGGATTGGCGGATCTTGGCCAAGCCCGGGCATTTCCGCCTTTTTTTTGGTGGCCGATTCTGGCCAATCCCGGCCGATCCCGGCTGATTCCGGTCGATCCTGGCCGAGTCTGGCTGAGTCTGGCCGATTCTTGGCCGATCTGATTTGGCCAATCCGATCCGGATCATATCAGGACTGCCGGGGTCCGATTCAGACCCCCGACCCGATCCAGAATTCCACGAATGAGACCGATCTTTTACAAAAGAAGGGGCTGAATGATTTCTGCTTGCACCCTCATAATTCTTGACTTCTGCTTCCACCTCACATCCTCTCCTTGAAGCCAATCAGGTACTGGGCCTTAGGAACTGTCCTTTCTTGCTTTTCCCAGTGAGATAGGTTTTCCTCCTTTCCTCAATCTGATGTAACTTTTGCAGTTTATCATGTGGATCACTTTTCTTACCTCGTCTTTCTTTTCTCCAGTTGCTGGTCTAGACTTCTATTCTGCCCTTCTGAAAAGTCAGAGCAGGCGTTACAGCCTGAATGGCTTATTCGTAATGTGACTACCTTAGCAATGTAGCAGAAGTGCATTATGATCCGAGACATCCCTCAGCTGAGTTGGCACTTTAGATAAAGGGAATGCAGTCTCCTAACTATCATCCACTAGAATTCTGTCAAGTTTGGATATTGATGGGAACTCCCTGCCATTATTTCAAATGAAACATTGATTAGTTAGTTGGAGCTCTATCAATCCACATTTCTCAATCCAATTATTGAACTGTTGCCATGCTCAAAGTGATTTTCTTGCCTTTGTTCCTTTCACTTGGTTTATGTAATTAAAATCCCTTGACACTCACTGGGTTAAGCCAAAACTCTCCTGAGACCTTTTCAATTCAAGCCACAAACCTTGCCCATTGTTAACATTACTTGGTCCACACACCCTGTTAATATTTAATAACTACCTTCTTTACTATACTCCTCGTCTAAGGCTGGCCAATGTTCAAAGCTGGCCTTCCCACCTGGAAGTGTCCCAATCAATTAAAATTTCTCCCGACTTCCCAATGCCTCTTTTGAAGGCATAATCAATAATGCTGAATCCGGTTGCAACCTTGATCAGATCAGCATCCATATTCTAGTTCTCCACTTTAGTTTCCTGGAGGCAGATTATTTTATATTCTCTCTTGATTAAATCTTTGACGGCCTAGTGTTTCACATGGTCATGCAACCCTCTTATGTTCCAAGTAAGCAAAATCATCTCTCTGCTTGCCTCTCCCTCTGACTTCTGTGCACAATATTTCTTCTGTGCTCTCACTTTACTTCAATTGGTTCTTCGATTCCCTCTGCCCCTTTCAGATACTGCTTCATTCCCAGGGCAGATGTCATGGAACTGTCCAATTTTTCCTTGAATTTGGATCCCAATCTCACCATTTTCTCTACAATTTTCAAAATTTCCCAATCTCTTAAAATGGTACCTCCTCCCTTTCCTGCACATTACCTACCAACATTGCATTTCTTTCACAATTTACAGCCTGTTTCTGGCTTGAGTTGATGCCATGATCTGAGAGGAGGAAAGAAAAAGATGGGGAATAGGACAGGAGGAAGTTCTAGGTTTGAATAACTTATGTAGATAGGCAGATGACAGCTGTAGGACAGGAGCAAGTTCTAGGTTCTGAGATCCCAGGATGTCCTATACTTTGTCAGGCCAGTGTTGCTTCTCCACCTTTGACCTCTCCAATACACTAAGCCTAGTGTCTTACACTGCTTCTGCTCCTCTAACACATGGCAAAGGCTACCTACTATAGTACTACCTCAATAGTGAATGTGGATATAACATGCCTTCTCAGCTGAAGTGATTATCATATCTAAAAGTGAGACATTCCTGCATCTTTATTTCCTTTAAATGATTCCAGGGCAATTTTCTCTTTTTGTACCTTGTCTAATATTTCAACCCCACTGTTGGTGGGTCATGTCCCTCTAACTTTGGGCTTGACTCCTGACTCGACCGAGTTGACTCAACAGCTCAGTGGTGTTCTTCCTGCCAACCTCCAACTGGTTCACTTCGATTGCCCTGAAATCTGTGTGCTATGACCACATCATTAAAGGACCACCTCAAATCACACCAGTCCTCCAGAGCCTCTTCAACATTGACACTCACCCAAAAGCTAGTAGCTCTTATTATCACCCCTTGTAAGCTTCACAGACTCACCCTTTGTGCTTTAACAATATTCCTCTAACTTTTGCTGCACCCTAGGTCTTGGCTGCATGTTAGCTCTCCTCTCTCTCTTTCTATATCTATCTATCTATTTAACTGTCTATATGTATGCATATATATGCATGCATATAGATATGTATATATGCATATTTCTATCTATCTATCTATCTATCTATCTATATATGTATATACATATATACATACGCATATAATGGTGCACCTCTTTAAATAGGCTTTACAACACTTTTCGAGAGGGATGGTATGTCCTTGGAGACTTCAACTGTATATCCTTGGGAGAGGATAGTGTACCAAAACCGGACTAAAGATATGGAAGACTTTGGTAGTTGGATAAGGGACTGTGCTACGATGGATTTGGACATCCCCGATAGAAATTCACCTGGTCCAATCTTCAGCAAATTAGTGTGCAATCCAGGATTGATAGGGTGTTACTCTCTACCAAGGTTTGCCGTATTGCTGATTCGTATCAGATCGTATCTTCCTATATACAATACGATACCGATCCGACTTGGTTCGACTCGTACCGACTTGGTCCGACTCGCATGAGTCATGCCGATCCATGCTTATTTTTATTTCTTCAGATTCTTTAATTTTGTGAATAATTATGATATAAATAAACTTTTAACTCCTGTAGTTTATCAATGACAACTTTAAGACAAATTTAGGAGAAATCTACCTAATTAATCAATGGTTCAATATAGAAGTGTAAATCATCTATTAAATTAGAGAAAAAAGTTTAATTATTTACCAGTTAGAGAAAAAAGTCTAATTACTTGTCAAATTAGAAAAAAGTCTACTTAATAAGATACAAGTCACATTGAGTAGGCTTGAGCCAGATCACAACGACTTGTGCCGGATTGCAGCGTATTGCACAAGTTGTCACAATTCACATATGAGTCACATCAAGTCGGCATGAGTCACGTACGAGTCAGACCAAGTCACATCGAGTCGGCTTGAGTCGGATGCAACTCGGCGACTTGATCCGCCCAGCGACTCGGACTCGTCCATATATGAGTCGACTCATATGAGTCCAACCCGATCCGGTACGATACGGCAAATCATGGTCTCTATCAAATGGCTAGTACAATTCCCTATGACTCACATCAAAGGAATGAGTAGGACAGTTTTGGACCATATTCCTATACTTGCGTGTACTAGGGATAAGGAGAAAAAACAGAGAATTTTCAAGTATGAAATGTCTTGGCATAGACAGGAACAATTTAAAGAGTTGGTCAGCAATTGATGGAAGGAGGCCCCGACAGCAGAATTTGCTCACTTGTCTTTTGTTAAGAAGCTCAAGTGGGGTTAGAGGTAAAATCAAGAAATAGAGTTCACAAACTTTTGGAAGGGTCAATGGCACTCGTCAACAGTTAATGCAGAGTATTGATGAGCTGGAGGTCAAGGTACAAGAACATAATTTATCAGAGGAAGAAACACAAGCCCTTGGAAGATACAAGAAGGAATGCAATGAGCTGGTCCTTGGGAAGGAAATTAAATGAAAACAAAGGGCAAAAGAGCAATGGTTGAAAGAGGGTGATAAGAATACCAAGTTTTTTTTTATGCTGTGGCTGGTGCCAGGAGGAGGTCTTTAAGGATTGAACAAGTTAAGGTGGATGATTTCTTGATTGAATTCAAAAAGGATATCCAAGAAACTTTCATTGCTTACTACAAGAACCTTTTTAAAGAGGACAATTTGTGGAGGCCACATCTGTAGGAAAATTTCTCCCCATGATTGGTGAGCAACAGGCCAAGGAATTATGTTTGCCAATTCTAGAGGAGGAAGTAAAGCAAGCCGTAGTCAGCATGAATGTGAATAAATCACCACGACCAGCCGGATTCTTGTGAGGATTTTATCAGTTTTTTTTTGGGAAGTTATCAAGGAAGATCTGATGGGAGTGGTGTAGAAATTTCAAGACATACCATTATGCATTAGGGCACTCAATTCCACTCATATTGTACTAATTCCAAAGAAGGAAGGTGCTGAAAGAGTTCCCGAATACAGACCGATCAGTCTTTTGAATGGTTGCTACAAGATTATCACAAAGATCCTAACTGATGGGCTGAAGAAAGCGTTGGTGAATGTTATTAATAGAAACCAATCAGCTTTTCTAGAAGGAAGGTATATACTTGACAATTTTCTGGCAGCCTGTGAAGCTATTCATAACCAAAAGATTGACAAGAAGGAAGGAATTGTCCTAAGGTTAGATTTTGAGAAAGCGTATGATAGAGTCAGCTGGTAGTGTGTTCACAAATCATTGGGTCTTATGGGCTTTAAATAAAAATGGATAAATTAGATCATGAGTTGTATCTCAACACCAGGTTTTTCCATTTTCTTAAATGACCAACCTTGTCGTTACTCTTATAGCCCAAAAGGATTGAGACAAGGTGATCCAATCTCACCTCTTATTTTCCTCATCATGGGTCAACTTATGAGCTCTCTCTGGGACAAGGCAGCTGATCAAGGAATGGTAGATGGGTTCAACATTGGAAGAAATGGACACACTTACAATTTGCAGATCGTACCTTATTGTTTTCCTCAGGTCAGATGGGTATGTTGAGGAATTTGAAGATGTTGCTGATTTTGGCAGAAGTAATAACAGGTCTTAGCATTAATTTTCAGAAATCAGAAGCTGTAGGGATTAATGGGAAAAGGAAAGACTTGATAGGAGGGCTGAGGTTCTCAACTGCAGAGGGTCTCACTTTCCAATCAAATATTTGGGGCTTCCGTTATCTTGTGGTCCAATTAGATTAAGGGTTTGGGATGAGGTAATCAGAAAATTTGACCAAAGATTATAAGGATGGGAAAGCAAGACTGCTTTCAGCTGGTGGAAGATGGATCCTCTCCAAATCAGTCCTCTCCTCATTAGCCAATTATCATCTATCCATTCTTAAAATTCCAAGATCCATTGAGAGAATGATAGAAGCAATGAGGAGTTCATTTTTTTGGGAAGGAGGCAACAAAGATGGGAAATGCCTTCATCTTATTGCTTGTGATAAAGTCTGCAGAAGTAAGGAACGAGAAGGGGCAGGTCTGGTGAAAATTGATTTACTTCAGTAAGGCAATGTTGGCAAAATGGCTATGGAGATTGGGGGAGGAAGTGGAACCACTCTCGGTAAGAGTAGTGAAGGAGAAGTATTATCATAATACTTCTAGATGGGACCCAGTTCCAGCAAGAGTATCAAAGCTCTCTTATATCTGGAGAAACATTGCACAATTGCAGGATTTGGGTTGCTTAGCAGTCAGATTACAATTAGGAAATGGGGAACTGATCAGCTTCTGGAAAGACAAATGGCTCTCAGATGTTCCATTCGATATCCAGGCTCCTAATTTATATCAACTAGTAGAAGACAAAAATGCTTCACCGGCACAAGTTCTCTCTCAACGTAATGATCTTCAGTGGAATTTTAATCTTAGAAGGAACCTCACATAGAATTGGAGGAGCTGCTCAGAATTTTAAGATGAATATCAGAAGTTCAACTAAGCATGGATTAGGAAGATTGAAGAATCTGGATCTGGAACTCCATAGGATCTTTTTCACCAAGTGTTCTTACTCGAATTCTCCAAGATGGTGGTTCTAGAGTGTGGTGAAAATATTTAGTTTAGTCCAAACATCTATCAATCAAAATCAGGATTTTTCTTTGGAAGGTGGCAATGAAAAGGCTTCCCACTTCTCAAAGATTGAGGAGAATCTTTAACATTCACAATTCCAAGTGTGTTTCTGTGGACTGTTTGAGGAAAATCAGGATCATTTATTCTGTCACTGTGGTGTTAGTAATCTAAAATGGAGGATGCTGTGCAAAGCAATGAAGGTTCAGTGGGTGGAACCCATAGATGTTTTACATCTCATGCAAGGTTGGCTAGAAATATGTCCAATTCATGCACAAAGAGAGGTGTGGTCCCTGTTTCTTCCGGCTATGATGTGGGCTATTTGGTTGGAAAGGAACATATTCAATCAGGTGTTTAACAATCCTTCATTCTTAGAAGATCTATTAATTGGGTGAAGGACTGGGGGAGAGCAGCTAACATCTGGGTTATTTCAGAGAGGAAGCTTATTTCATGGGCCTGCAAGTGGAAATATTTTACTCTCTGGTTGCCTGTTTTTCGTTTAGGTTGTCTTGTTTAGCTTCTATTTTATGTTCTAAAATAGAAGTAGAGGGTCTGTTTGTCGCTTTCTGTCTTTTGTGGGCTTGGCATTCTTGCCTTTTGTTTGGCCGGGAGCCTTATTTGTAACTTTTCATCTTTAATGAAATGTGACTTTGTCACCTTAAAAAAAAAAAAGGTGCACCTATTTTAAAGCCACATGATTCAATTTCCAATTCTTATCTGAGAAAGACTGGCTGCACTGGCAGCCGGTATTACACTGGCCACTGGTGTTTTTAAAATTTAAAAAATATTTTTTGAAGTTTTTTAGGTTGGCCCTATTATGCCTTCCATGACCGTACAATCTGATTTTGGATTGGACAACTGTAAAAAGCTGAAAAAATTGAAAACCGACTCCAAACAAACAATAAAAAACACTGTTTTTTATTATGTCAGATTTTTTAGGGTCGTTCGATCCAAGATCAGATTATACGATCATGTAGGGCATAATAGGACCCTTATAACGAAATTTTAAAAATATATATATTTTTTATTTTAAAAACACCGGCTGCCGGTGCAGCATGTCTTTCTCTTCTTTTCTACATCCTTAAGCCTTCTCTATTGATAAACTGTAAAGGGATTAAAAACACACACTTTTGACATGTATTTATCAAGCATCACATGAACAAAAAATGAATGGTTTGAATACTATGATTCATGAGACTATGTTATATGTTATATGTGACTTTTTGATGTAAGATTTGAATGATTGTTTGTTTTTAGTTAGGTTGGCAACTATAAAGAAGGTTCTAACAGTGTAAATTGAAAATTGGAGGTTGAATCATGTAGTTTTGGAATAGGTGGCACTGTAATAGAATCCTCTTATATAATACATAGGGAGAGGATCAAACGCACCATGGGGGTCAGGTTGCATCTAACATAGATGCACCCCACCCAACATCTCCCCCATCCCATGCTAACAATGGCCCAGTGGTACCAGGTAGAAGGGGTTTAGGGGGGCTTTCAGGTTCGAACCTGTGAGAGGATTCAACGCACCCAGGGGAACACATGAGTTAGATCCCCCCTCCCCCCAAAAAAACCTCTCCATCTTAAAAAAAATAAAAAATTTAAATATTCAAATACCAGCTTAGGGTTGTTTTTTTAAAAAGTCAAAGATAGGAAATTCTTTAGATTAACCTTTGGGGTTGATCCCATCCACGGTTGGCAGTACCGGCCGATATCGGTACCACCCCTGTAAAGGGGTGGTACCGGTCGATACTGGGCTGGTACGTATCGGTACCCACCGATACCGGTACCGGTACCGGTACTGCCATCTATGATCCCATCCTTTGGGGGTTTTAGTTTTGATCGCCAAAGAAGGAGGCACTTGATTGCACAACGTAGTTGAATTTTTCGATCAAACGGTGAAAATTAAATCTCAAGGGTGGAAACCAACCGGGGGGTGGGGGATATCTAAGTTAGATGTGCCTCCATGGAGGGCATTATAGCCAGGTGCGCCCCCTCGAATAATCCATCCTCCCCATGTTAAAAAAAGAAAAATCATCAATAATTTATAAATATTCAATTAGGTCCCTTAGGGTTGTTCCCACTCCAAGTTGTTTAATCTTCACCGTCTGATCTTGATGATCAATCAGAGTCGTCCGATAGGATATGTATAAAAAATTAATGTCTAAAAATATTAAAAAATAGTAAAAAATAGAAAATTGGTCAGATTAACCCTTAGGGTTGATCTTATCCCTTAGGGTTTTAGTTTTATTCCCCAACAAAGGACGGACTTGATTGGACGGTTGCAGCTGAATTTTTCGATCCAACGGTGAAAATTAAATCTCAAGGGGTGGAAACCAACCTAGAGGGGGGTATTTGAATGTTTTAAATTTTTTGGTGATTTTTATTTTTTTTAACATTGGGATGTGGAGATTTGAAAGGGGGGGGGGTCACATCTACGTTTGATGCACCCCGATATATATATATATATATATATATATATATATATATAATTTCTCTTGTTTCCACGTTTCTAAGTTACTTTAAAACCGGTACAATTTCTCCGAGATCTTGCCGAGATACCTTTCCATTTGACCTCTTGACATGCTATCTATGAGCATGGATGGCAGTACCGGCACCGGTATCGGTGGGTACCGGTACTGGTACGTACTGGCCGGTACCGGTCTGGTATCGGCCGATACTCTTTATAGGCATGGTACTGGTGCCGGCCGATACCGGTATTGGCCGGTACTGCCAACCATGCCTATGAGTGAGATGACAAAGCTTACATATATCATTCGTATACATGTTTGCAAAGTTAGGGCATTGACCTTTTAACTTTGAATCGTTCATCTGGTGAACCCCAATTTCTTTCAATATATCTTGCCATGACATTTTATGTGCTTATTATGAGAACATAAATTGATGCTTCTTCTGCTCTATAGTCGCATGTGTTTTCCTTATTATTGGGTTTGGTGAAGATGTTAATTTGAGTTAGGGATGCTAGTGATAATATCTGTTTCAACAATCTCCTTTAACAAATATTATAGGGAGGAGAGGACACAGATTTCTTTTTCGTATTTTTGGGGTTGGATAACGATAAAAGTCATATCCTCTATCTGAGGACAAGGAAAGATACACTTGCAAGTGTGCTGCCTGATTGCAATGAATGCCTGATTATCATTGCCACATTATACATAAAAATCATTCTGTTCTTATATGCTTGTTACACACCATCGATCAAATTGTTTGACTGAAATTTCTGGAATCAAGAAGAAACTAACCTAAGTTGGGACATGCTATTTGATAAATTAATATTTATGCCAAGGATTTTTAAGTGTTTCTTTGTGGATAATAAGGACGGGGATGAATTTAAATATAGAACATTTTCATATGTTAAGTAAACTTTGCATGCCAAATTGTGGTTTCTGTTCGTTACAAAAAGCTTTTTGTCTGAATTCTACTTGCTTAAGTTTCCTGGACTCTTTTGTTATTTCTTATTATCCTAGCTAATAAAACAATTATGCAATATTAAGTATAAATAAATATTGTTATCTATTTTTGTTTGACGACGTAATTAATATAGCTAAATATTTATTTAACCAATACAAGCGGTACAAAATAGTTAAAAATATAGTATAGTTAAATATAGTTAACTTGGTGTATATCATGTTCCCTGTTTTATCTTTTCTACATTGTTTGGTTATCTAGCTGAGGATTCCATACTGATTTTTGCTGGCTTAATGTTCTACACTTTGCCCTCGATGAATAGCTAACTACTGGTTTGTGCAGATAATATTTGCCCTTGATGAATAGCTAAAACATGTTTCTGAAGATATTTTTTATGGTGTCAAGTGTTTGCAGCTAAAACCGTTCTTTACTTTATTGCTACTCCTAGGCTTTGTTAACCTCTTTTTAGAAATTTAAGAAAGAAGCATTTTCTGTATTTGAGAACTGTTAGTTCAAGGACTTTTGGAACTTGAACCTAAAGATGGAATGGTCAGTAACTTTGAGCCATCAGTTACTTTCAACAAAAACCTCGAACCAATAGGTTTTTGTTGGTTGTTTCTTTGTTGAATTGTCCATGTAAAAGACAATCCATTGTTTTTCCTTTTTCCTTTTTTTTAAAAAAAAGTACTAAGAGAGTCTTCTCTGCTCCTTGGGACTTAGAGAGTCTTATCTGCTATCTTTTGCAAGGTTTTGTATTTCTTTTGGGGTATCTAATTCAATCTTCAGGACTGTATTCTGCTAGCATATTTTGCCCTAGTGCTTTTCTCTTGATGATCTTTTATTAGATTTCTTGTCTACTTGTTTACCTTTCTACAAGTGCCTTCAGTTAAAGTTGAGTAATTTTTGAAGGATCGAGCCAATGAACTATACAAGAGAGTGGAGGATCTCAAATCTGTCAAAGGAAGAAATCAGGATGCCATTTTGGCTGCCTGCCTTTATATTGCTTGCCGACAGGAGGATAGGCCTCGCACTGTAAAAGGTGTTATATCTGCTGATTTGGGTGCTCTTTCTATCAATTTTTTTCTCATCAGTTTACATGACACTGAATTTATTGTTTTGATTAGAAATTTGTTCTGTTGCCAATGGCGCCACAAAGAAGGAAATTGGCAGGGCAAAAGAATTTATAATAAGACAATTGGAAGTTGAGATGGGCCAATCAATGGAGATGGGTACAATTCATGCGGGGGATTTCTTAGTAAGTCATCCTGAAGCAGCAGTTGTTGTCTGGCATTTTATGGTTGCAGCATTTTAGGGTCTGCACCTTTTTGAATTTTCATAGTTCTATTGATGTTGATGTTCTGTTCTTTAAATTCCAACACCAGAACTTCTTAGCTTTTCTTAATTGTAATATGCAGAGACGGTTTTGTTCCCACCTTGGCATGACTAATCAGGCAGTTAAAGCTGCTCAAGAAGCAGTGCAGAAGTCAGAAGAGCTTGATATAAGGTATTGATATTGCTGTTACAAGGGAAACCACTGACTGTTATCTCTATCACTTTCTGGTGTTATTTGATAACGAGTTCAAGTCTTTCATGTGATCTAACATGCCAATTTGTTCTTTAATTTGATATTTGATGCTTTTTTATTTTGCACATTTTTTATTTTTTCATTTGCCGACTGTCTGGCTTTTTATGATCCAGACCAGAAAAAATGTAATACATTAACCTTTTTCACATGATGTTGATGGCCAATTTCAGTGTAATAACCAATTTGAATCAGTTTAAAATGTCAAGATCTATTTTTTTTTGAGGTCCTGACCCATTTGGTAATCTTCATAAAGAGGAAAAGATTTCAGAAAAATGTCTTCTAGGTTTGATTGACATATAGAAGCTGAGATGTATAAACAGAGAAGGAATTTATGAATTTATATTATTTGTTTTGTTTGCAGATCATCCATTATTTAGATGACATATGGCTACAACTAGTTGCTGATCATCTGTCATCTCCATTGTGGCTAGAATAATTGTCTGGAGTTTGGAATATTGTATATATTTAATTCAAGAATATTCTGGTTCCACCAATCCTGTGTCTTAATAATATATTTTGTGTAATTGTGGTGTGACCTTCTTGTTTGATGCATCTGTATGTTATGATTCAACTTGAGGATGTTTGTTCAAGCATCCTGACAAGAGGGACATACTCAGCGAGCTCAAAAAGAATGTTCACTTGAAACAACACTGTCTTAACATTGAACAAAGAAAATTTGTCTTTATGTTCAGTGAACAATATAGATTTCATCCTGTGCAAATTGATCATATTTGTGATGTGACTTTGCTCCAGAAGTTTGGCAGATCCATGCATTATCAGTCAAGTTGTTGCATGCCTTTTGGGCACGTTCCCAAAATGATGTTGTATTTACTTGACTCAATTTCATGTGGAGATTATTATGATAAAATCTTCGGTGTTGGAGAAATTGCTATAGGATTTTTCTTTCATGTGGAGATTATTATGATAAAATCTTCGGTCTTGGAGAAACTACTATTCTGTAATAACATGCATAGGTTGTAATTTATATGCATCTCACTTTTACAGGAGAAGCCCCATATCTGTAGCAGCAGCTGTCATTTACATGATAACTCAACTATCAGATGATAAGAATTCATCAGATGATAAGAAGCTTCTCAGAGGTACTCCCACAGTTCACCCCCCCTCCCCCCTTTTTTTTTTCTGTTCTTGGGTTCAGTGGTACTAATATGCTCTTTTTTCAGATATTTCCATTGCTACAGGGGTGGCAGAAGGTACAATTAGGAATTCATACAAAGATCTTTACCCTCACGCGTCAAGGCTGATTCCTACCTCCTTTGCTAAAGAGGAAGACCTTAAAAATCTTTGCAGCCCTTGAAAATGCTGTAAATAATTTAAGTCTATGGCTGGCAGGCATAATATTGCAGGTGCTGCTTGTATTTTCACCATGAGTTCGTCATTTTGATGGATACATGCAGGAGATGGATGGAAACCCATCTGTAGAAGATCTCATTGCCTTACGTACTAATCCTATCGCTAGCCTAGATTATCTGTTTTGGATGTGTTCTTAAATGTCATTTGTTCATGGGTGATTCAAATAGGTCGCACATAAAAATTTCCATTGTAATTTGCCAGCCGTTATGTTAAGTGCTCCTCCAGAGCAAGCTTCAAATTCTGTGTGATAGGAATGCCGAAGAACAATGACGGATAGTTCCAATACTGAGGCCTTTGAGTTATGCAGGCTCCTCTGTCTTGGTAAATGGTGGAACCATAATCTACTAGTCTAACGTTTGATGGATGGAACCACTAAATATTGAGATGTCAATGAGCTGGACTTGAGCTCTGCATCTTTAAGGCAACTTGTGAATGCTTCGAGACCTGCAATCCCTCTGGATGTTGCAATTGAAATTGCTGTCTGATTGGCAGATAGGATGGGTGTACACCCATCCTAGAGCGTGTAGTGGGACTATTAAAAGTCACTGTCATCTGATCTGCTGATTAGATTGCGATTGTAGCTGAAATATTTGGAGGGGAAACTTGATCTTCTGGACCACCTCTCCTTTCTGGGCCTTTTCTATGCCCATAGACACATGGAGGGATGGGGTGCACTTGCACCTCCTTATCTTTTCACGGGCAAATGACCCATTTACTTGCACCTCCCATCTTTTCATGGGTAAATGATTCATTTCTCCGCCCCTATGGACATAGGAAGGTCCAGGGAAAGAGGTCTAGAAGATCCCGTTTCTCCATGTCTCTGTTTTTAATTCTCTATATTCTTTGGGCCTGAACGTGACTCTCCTTGGGAAAGCTTGGCTTGGCCAGGTCAAATGTCTCCACCCATGCATTCCGTGATCTCTTCGTCGGGACTCAGCAACCTTAAGCCTTTGTTGGAGGTTTTTCCTCGGAATCTGAGGTAGCGGAGGCACCATCCCCTTGCAAGGTGGTCCTATGCCTTCGGTCCTCCCATTGTGACGGAAACTTTAATTTGGATGGTTGAAAGCTACATAAAACAGAATCTTCTTGAATTAAATATATACAATAGTCCAAATTCTAAACAATTCTTCTAGCCACGATGAAGAGGACAAGCAATTGGTTCTAGCAACATCCTCGTGTAGCAAATCCAGATGTGACATAGGCGGCTCGAGTTTCACGTTTGGGGGACCGGCAATGGTCAAGGAATTTTCTTTTAATTGCCGAGTTTGAGAATTACTTGAGCTTGATACTTTAAACTATATGATAAAAAAGAGAGCACCCATGCAATCCAACAACTTGGATTGAGCACGATATGATCTCATAGCTGCGCTGTCCAGGGGATAAATAAGTTTTTTTTCTTTTTAAAATTTGCCAGACTTAAAAGGCCATCCAAGCTTCTTGACCTCTGAACAATCCAATCTTTCATTAGATTGGAGAAAAAAAAAATAGAATCATGACATGCGATCCAATGGCTCATATCACACCTGATATGGTCGCACTGTTGCAAGAAGTATTACTCACCTTTTATAGGTGACCTTTACTTGTCATCCCAGGACCGATAAACCAGTCCAAGTTCAGACCACTCCAGCCCGTAAAAACTCCCACATGCATTCTTAATTAAGGCATTTTATTAAACAATGAATAATTCCACAAATTTCACAAAGTTTTTGTTCTTTAAAATTTTTCAATTAAAATCAACATGGATAATGTTGATTACTGTCAAACATTGATTTCTCTAGAGTCGATTATCCCAACACCATCCGACTGAAAAGATGGATAATTACCTAGAAACAAAGACCCCGCACCGTAGGCATTGTGGGCAGGCGAATTAGATGACTATTTTGAATAAAATCTTGGATCATGTAAACGTTTGGATTTTACATCTACTTTAGAAGCCACAGTTGCTTAGACTGCCGCAATTGATGCAAGATAATTCCGAGACTATAAAATCTGGCCCAATTTCAGCTCATTTTATAAATAGAAGATTCTGAACAACATTTGGAACTGTACAAGACGATATATACACGTTATATGAATATACAGAATGTGATTTAAAAGAAGGCTGTCAGCCTTTGAGAAGTAGGGAACCTGGAAATTGGGCACAAACTTAAGAAACTAGAACCAAGGATGCCATGTTGGGTCCATCATGCATAAGTTCCTGGGGGCCAACGCAGCCTCGACCAGATCAGTCACTCCCCTCTGCAGCGACTGGGGTGGGTCTGTTGTATTGTCCTCCTGGGAGAGGGAAAAGAGGGGAAACATAAGTAAATATTTCTGAAAGTTGTCCATTTTACAAGTATTAATTATATGGTGTGCACCCCAAGAACATGAACAGAAATCAAGAACTGAAGAGGAGATATCAAAGTTGAGACCTAAACGTTCTGTATAATGTAGCATCTGCCTTAGTCTCTTACATATATGTGCTTATTTATTGTCTAAAATATGGAATTTTTTAGCACTTGTGCATTTGAAATTACTAAAAAAAAAAAGTGAACAAGAGATGGGTGAGAAATTACCTCCTCAGAGAAATTCTGTGGAGCTATTCCTTTGACGCGGCCGATTACTTGTTCCACATTTATAGTCACTTTCTGCTCGAAGTCCAATGGATTCATTCCTCCAGCCGCCAGGGTCGCTGAGGGTATACCTAGCGGCCTTCTCCAAGACCATGAGAGCAGTTCATCACGGAAGAACATACCAAGCTGATACCATATGTGCTGACTTTGCTGAACAGTGAAACATTGGAAAGCAATTTGTACAAGAACATGAGCCACTACTGCTAAAATTCCAAGCTTAAAAATAATATATTATGACAAAACACCTCTTTTATTGCATGAAAGTACTTGGCAATTTCATGGGGTGCGACAAATGTGACAATAGAGGCAGAGTTCAGGCAATGATGATACATATCATCAGATCATCCTCGTACCCTACCAGCTTCCCCCTTCAATCAATTCAATATATGGCTATGAAGGACAAGTTTGTTACTCACTTTCGGAGAAACTATAGACTGTGCAGCAGCACACATGGCAGAGACAATCAGGCCTTCCACTCCAAAATGTGAAAAGAAAAACTGCATATTCCTTGTCAGCCGGAAGGGCACTGGTTCATTAAACTCAATCATCCCATTAGCATCATATGCTGCACAACAGATGAAAAGATGTACATTAGATGAGCCGACAAAGAAGAAATAACCGGATCATATACACGGGCTAATTAAAAGGTATTAAGTACCTGGATGGAAATCAGTCTGAAATATCTTCCCAGTGTTCTTTGCAAATAGTGTCTTATTAGGAGACCTGCCCCCAATTTGCAGCATGCATGACATAAAACAAGAAAGTGCTAGCTGAACGGCAAACTGCTTTTTGAAAGCCCACAAATGGTTGCCACTTGGAAGGGTCTTATACATGTATTGTGAGAAGATATTTTCAGCAACAAAAGTTTTCGTTATGTCATTGTATGCTTGAAGACGAAGATCTACAACTGCTTCAGGTGAGATTTGTCCTGATATAGCTTGATTGAGTTGTTCTTTAAAATGTGTAATAGGAAGATCTGCTTCTCGATTGTGTCGTGCACAATTGATCTCATAGACCTCAAGCAAAGTGCTATACATTAAATCATCCTCCACCATCCTCACCTGCACATTAGGAGCCATTGAATTTCTTAAGACTAAGTTAATTTCAAAACATTAACTGTCTAGACCAGAGCAAGGCGACAAAAAATCAAACTAACCTGGGACCAAACCGGTATGATGATTGGTGTGTGGATGTACAGATGACGGTGCCTGGATTCTTTATGCTTCTCGAACATTTTATTCAGAACCCGGAAGATCTGCAGCATGCGTTCATCACTTCTAGCATTAGGGGTTAGAGAAGTTTGAACAATGAAATGGCACTGGGAGCCATCAGACCCTATAAGAGTCAAGCGCCTGAAGCTACTGCCGTGCCGCCTCACAATCGGAATGTCAGCTCCTACCCGGTCTAATTTTATTGTATGATCAGGAGGAACCTCCTGAAATGTTAAAAAATAGAAAAAAAAAAGAGTACAACACAACCATTCAAATCTAAAAGATGGTATCATTTAACTGGACAGAGCAGTAGTACATATGAGGAGAATAAAACTGAACCTGATCTGTGAAATATTGTCCTGGAATCTCCACATCAACCACATGAAAATCACGCAAAGTCTTACTTTCATCTTCTAGCTTCAAGACAGCAGGGAATCTGTCTTCTACATTGCTCTGAAGAACATTTTTCCAGTGTTTCAGCCGCTCAGTCAGTTCAGAAAGGGTGGCTGGAAAAGTCGATGTACTTTCGGGATCAAGATCACGCTCAAAATCTTGTTTATACTCTCGCACAAACTCAACATGTTTGTTCACAGCTTCTGCCGAAAAGCAAGCCCTACAAACCCCAGAAAGCTCTTTCTTAAGAGACTGTGGAACCTCTGCTATAGTTGCTGTTGGATACTTGTAACATCGATGAAGAAGTGCATTAACCACAGCTAGAAGCCTTTCTTCTGGTAGAGTCACAAATCTTGAGCCAATTTCAGATAATAAAGCCTGCAAAAGTTCTGTGCCTCATGAATTATTCTGTTACAACCAGAGCATATTTGCTAACTGCCTTCTTGGAACAAAGAATACATACATGCAATTGATCAAATGTCAGTTTGCCAGGCAAGCAGTCATGGTAAAATTAACACTAGTATCATCAAGTAAGCACAAGGAAAAGAACATGACAAATACGTATGGAGAAGAAAACATTGCCAGCCGTGTGGGTTTTTTTTCTGCCACCACATAGGCTGTTTGCCTGCCTGTGAACTTCTTTACATAGACTGAGTCCACCTGATGTTGCACACGCTGGTTAATGGCAGCCTATTGTGCACCAATCATAGCACAAACAGACAGAAACAGAGACAGAGGATGAACCCTGCTATAAATTGTTATGCCTGCTAGTGATCATGCCCTTGGAGACCCCATAATTGCAATTTGTTCAATGCATAGGCATGTATAATCAAATTGAAATATTCTCAAATCTTCAGCAGCATTTTTATCATTTAACATACAATGCTTGATATTGATATGGGTCACACAATAAATCAACAGTTGCGGCTGAAAATAAAAAATGGTTTACCCAATTTCTAGATCCTAAAATCCTCATAAGATGCAGGAGAAACTGGATATGAGGATACCTCACTTCTTGTGGATATTTTTTTAAGAGCTTGTAGAATAAGAACAGTGACCTCAAACATCAGAGCAGGGCATCTGCACTAACAGATGTGAATGACGTTTGGGCATTGATTACAGGAGATCAAACAAGTGCTCATCATCAGCTAGAGGTAACTGTAGATATATAATAAAGACTTTCCTTGACTGATGCTCGCTAGTATTAATCACTTCAAACAAAATGATCGATTCATCAAACCTTTCATACAAATTGAAGGGTTGCCATAGCTCTCGAGTAACTTATGTGGAGTCCACAACCATCATCCTAGTTTCATCTTCTTGACTTTGCAGTTGAATCTTCATTCCCAATTTTTCATTTGTCCCAAATAATTTAATCAACTTTAAGGAGAAAGGTTTCACCCAGCTTGTACCTATAAGACTCAATACTGCATTCCTAGGACAGACATAAATGGGCTTGATTCTCTGAAAATATGTATCTTTTGATGCAAGGTTGTTGGTTGTATACCATAACAGTAAATCTGAAATTATCTACAACTTTTCATCAAACAATTCTCTTCAACAGGAGGAAAAAAAAAAACATCATTGGAGACAATACTACACTTCCCTTGCGAACTAGCTCCAGTATTATACAGTGGATTGGATCATCCTTTCAGATCGTCAAAACAATCTCATATGACTCATAAAAGAAAGAAAGCCAACATCATCTGAGGAATAAATTCCTATTTGGAGACTGCATAAGCACACTAACCTCATTTCAACAGATTATTTTCTCATATTATATTGAACATGGGATTTATACACAGAAAGATGTGGAACGCAACAATTCGTACAAAGCAGAAGAAAAGGTTCATGGCACCTATGAGATAGGGAGACCAAGAAGCAAAATCGGAGACTTACATATCACCTATAATAAAGAATCAAATAATTTGCTTCATTCCAATTGCTCAATGAGAAAATTGGCAGGTCTAGACTATCAAAACAATGGGGCTAAATAGCGATAGAATATAATAATAGCAAGAGAGAAAGACAAAACTGAAATGAAATGACAAATTAAAGAAAAAACAAGTTAATAAATAAGTAGAGCATCCCAAACACCAAATCAACGAATTCAAACCTAGAAAATGAGAGGCAAAGGATTAATCAAGGAAGAACTTCTCTTCCCAATATAAGATTGTGATTTGATTCACGTATGTTCAGTAAAACTTATAATCTTCAATATTGACCTTAAGTAAAGGAATGAAGTGTTCTCACATGAAAAAAAGGAAACAAATTACTTCAGAAGAATCAAAGAATGCCTTGTGCCTGGAAGTCTCATGCAACCCCTTCTCATATGAGAAAAAGGAATCAAATTACTTCGGAAGAATCGAACAAATGCCTTGTGCCTTGAAGTCTCATGCAACCCCCCTTCCCTCTGCATGTTAGCATTGTGATTCAAAATCGCTGCGTGGTGGCCATAACTCTCAAGAACAATCTATTTTATTAGTAAGAAGAAGATAGTTAGAGGCTTTACCCGGTGAGACTTCACATCATTCAAGAAACTGCAGATGCTATTGGAGTAAAGAATCATCAACAAGGATCTTCTATTACATTATGGACCATAAGCCACTGTAACCCAAGCCTTGTATCATTTGATGAAGCCATAAACCATTAGAAACA
This sequence comes from Zantedeschia hybrid cultivar, assembly GCA_030544215.1. Taxonomy (NCBI): domain Eukaryota; kingdom Viridiplantae; phylum Streptophyta; class Magnoliopsida; order Alismatales; family Araceae; genus Zantedeschia; species Zantedeschia hybrid cultivar. The sequence goes on along the minus strand of JARZZO010000015.1, from coordinate 70,278,792 downwards.
TGTGAAGTGCAAAGTTAACCAAATATGATGAGACAGGGGATCTCGTTCCAAAAAGAGATTCAACTTTAAAAACTTATTACTTGTTTAAAGTTGAATGCTCAATCACTTTGAAAGTTTTGACTTACTTTGTTGCAATTAACAAGCCATTCAAAGAATCTCAACCTTTTTAGATCGTGTCTAGTTCATAAGACAATTATTGAAATATGTTTTATTCTGATGTGAAACTTATATATGATCCAAAATACAAGGACTTGAGCATGTGGTTTTGTAAAGCATAAGATTTTGAACAAGTGTCTAGGAGGGAAACAAATATTCAACTGACCAGGAGCAGAACTCCATACTCCATCCGATAGATACATATAAAAATTTGTAGAAAGCACATTTGATGGAGTCATAGTATCTTGGAGGGATATCTTTCATATCAACTCTTACTGATGTCTGTCATGCTAAGATACTAGAGAAAAAAACCAATCCAGTTTTCTGAATCGATGTGCTAACATGTTAGGATATCGGGGCTGTAATACACAGTCAACACAATTTGTCCTACCAAGGCGGTAAAACACATTCTTAAAAGCTCTATAGATGCTCAAGCTGTTGAAGACACCGGCAAAAGAAAAGTTCAGTTCATCTTAGTCCTTCAATGATTCCATCTGCCATGGCTCTGATGTAGAAAAGATTCCTCTGGATTGCCCCTTCTCTTCCCACCAGATGGACCAGAAAGTAGCACCAACAATGATAAGCAATAAATCTTTTGTAGATTTACAGGAGCAACAATGAACCCACCATCTCACAAGGTCCCCTTGGGTGCCACCGTGCCTAGGGTTTTACTCCTCTCTCACACACTCTGATACCATATAGAAAGAAGAAGTACAGGGGTTGGAGAGGCAGGGAAGAGGTGCGGCTGGCTCTCTCTCTCAACTAGAGAGGCCGGCCAACACTCAAACATCTATATATAATAGGGCAAATATAATACAATCACTACTGACAGTTTTGCCCATGTTAACATAATAGACAGGGGTAAAACCCGAATAAAAACATAATAAACAAGCAAAAGACAGAACTGCCCCTACTTAACATCTATTTATTACTACAGAAGGTAATCGAACGATGAGTTTTCTTTCTGTAGGCACTTGAACCTTGTAAGAAGCGTGTCTGATGCATAGTTTGGAATGAGAGAAAAATGATGACTTTCAGCTTCTGACTCTCCCACTCCAGTTGTTGTTTTTCCTTCCATTAGTTTGAGAGTGACAAACAGATTCTGCAACATAACCTTTTTTGTGTTTCTTTTTATTTCTCATCAAGTAGACCTTTTTTCCCCTGAAATCACTAGCCATCCTTAACAGTTATCAGAAAATCTCATTGCAGTTACTCGAACAAGTGCCAAATGCATGTCTGCAAATTCATCTATGGTCAAATCAGACATGTAAGTTAGTGGAATAGTTAGTGAATCTGTTGGTGGATATGAAAGCAGACCAACTTATATGTTGTTCAATATCTGCATGAGTATAGCAACTTTTGCTTGGAATTGTAATAATTCATTCCAAGTACTGTAACATATAGCATTCAAGGTTATGCAGCCCAGAAAATCTATCATTGGCTCTCTCTCTTGCTGGGCTATGCAGCACAAGAGACCTGCTTTTGGCTCTTCTTTTCGTCAAATTCTACAAATATGAAAAAAATATGAAATCAGATCTGAGAACCCCCCCCAGAGTTGCCAACTAGGCATAGGCATCTTTCCAAATAGTTCATGTCTACAACCTAATATATTAGTGTCATGTTGCAAAATACGAGCACATGAAGTGCCATAGGCACATCTACATGCCTATGACATAGTACTTTAATGCCATGCAGCTTACATGTTAGTCTGCCATAAAGCAAAGAATCACACAATATGGTTATAAACATCAAGGTCAACACTTGTTATTTAAGGCAGTTTTTCAGTCAATGTACTTGTGAAAATATTAAATGATGGAGGCTTTGGGGTGTGGTGGAAAGGAATTGTTTGGTCAAAACTTTTACCAAGCAAGATAAATATTTTCCTCTGGAAAGTTGCTTGGAAGAGGCGTCCAACTAGTGATAGACTTAAGAAGTCATCCAAATTCAGAGTTCACTTGTATCTTCTGTGGTACCTTCGAAGAAACTCTGGATCATCTTTTCTGTGAGTGTGGAATTATCAATGTGGTCTGGAAAACTTTATGTAAGCAATTGCATGTTCTATGGGATGAACCTCCTGCGGTACTGGAGCTGATGAAGGGATGGATGCAGAAAGGTTCTGGCTGCTCAAACAAAGAATTATGGTCTTTGCTTCTCCCTGCGACACTCTGGGCTATCTGGAATGAGAGAAACAATAGAAGATTCTCTGAAGAATTCAGCAATATTCATACTATCATCAGAAGAACTTATTCTTGGACGTGTGAATGGGGAAGAGCAGGAGGTATCTTAGTGGATAAGGATGGTTACTCCTATCTTATTCCAGAGCAGAGGACAAATAATTGCTAATGAGCAAGAGTATTTTCCTTTTACTTCCACTTTTGTTTCCCCGATTTTATCTACTGGATAAAATAAGATGCAGCTTATGTTTGTGTTTTAGGGGTGGTGGTCTTAGTACCACTTTCTGTGATCTTTGTACTGTTGTATTATTCTCTTATTGGAATGAAACGTGGCTCTTGTCACCTTCCAAAAAAAAAATCTCAGCTTCACATCTTTCCAGTATGCATGGAATATGGCACCTTAAAACCTAGAAAAAACATCATATCATAAAACTCAACACCATACTTCTATAAATATCCAAACCTCTAACCCACATATCATAAAATCAACACCATATAGGATGAAGTGAAGCATAAAACTACTATCTAACCTCCTCTCCGGAGGAAGCACTACAGGATTGATCACAAAATGAGAATGGGTAAAACATGTAATTAGTCTTTCAGATAGCGACATCACCTCAAGCTCATTTGCCAAGTTTGAATGCTTGTTCCTCAGGGCTTCCATTATATCCTTTGCAGCTTCAAATGCACTGGAAGCTGAAGCCACCCAACCCAGTGCACCATTGCGCCTTATAGCACTTTGACCGCATTCCGAAGAGTTTTGCAAAGGTTGGTCGTGCATAGCATTTGTACCATTTTCTGCAGTTGTGGGTTTTTCAGACTCATGTCCTTGAGCATTTCCACCATCATGGGGGACAACTCCAGATTGGGACCCTTGGTTAACTGGAGCCTCAGAACTTAGATTAGCTCCAACATGATTTGACGCCCTTATAGTCCCGTCAGCAATACCATGGGGACCACCACTAGTCCCTGAAACAGTTTGCTGCATGCGCTGCTGCGCCATCGCAATACTCCTACCCAGTTCAGACTTGTTGGCAATATCACGTCGTTCCATTAAGTAAGTGCGCAGCCAGTAATATAATGCCTAAAATTACAATAGGTCTTAGAAGCAAGAAATCTACATAAAATCTAGAAGACATTCATCCACTTGTGCTTCAGCATTTACCTGAGGATATACTGTAGCAACTTTCAACAAGACACGCTTACAATGCGGTGCTTCAGCCCTTTGCAAGGATAGCAAAAGCTGTGGTATCCATGAAAGCCAAACCCAGTGAGGTACTTGATCCATGTGTTTATCAAATGCTCTCCCCACAGGCTCATTTGGCGTGTCAAAGCTAAGGAGGTAAAGAACACGAGCTAGATGGCTTCTAGAGTTAGAAACGCCACATTTGATTCCCTGAAGGAAGCAGCTCACAGCATATTCTAGCCAAACTTCCTCGCGTGTTTCCTTGTAAACCTGTGAAGAAACGCGATCACTAATATAGTAATCAGATAAAGCATACAATAGCATAAACTAAAGTAAGGTCGCCATATTAATTACCATGTCACAGTAGTTTCCCCAACTAATCCATCCTTTTGGCAAATGCTTGAAAAGTGTTATAGCATTAGAATATGCAATATTCGCATTCTCAGAATCATTCAACTTTACTAGGAAGTCGCCTTTGAGACGAAATATTTCAGCTTGATTTTTCACTGGAAAATATTTAAGATCTGTACTGTTGATCAAATTGAGGCCGCTTGTTAGTTCCCCTTTCATCTCCAAATAAGCCTTTGCCTGTTCTCTTATTTTTACAAAGGCTTCCTGCAAAAGAAAATCATGCCTGTCACTCAGTCATTGTTCATAGATGAAATAGCCAAAGAAACAGAAGAAAGAGGTAAAAAATGATCCAGGTGCCTTACCTGGACTTCCATGGTAGAATGCCCATACATCTTCTCGAGTATTGAGACACAAACATCGTACAGGCCTTGCTTACGGGCTACATGGGCAAGCTTATTGACATTCCATGCCTTGTCACGGTAGCCAAGGTGATGCAGTTGAGGATTTGTGGAAGCAAAATCCTTGAAAGTATCAATAACAGCATTATAGATCTCATTTCTCCACTGTAGTAAGTCATACCATACAGATAAATTATCCCATTCATTGGGAGTCCTAAGCCTCCACGTCTCAAGAATATCTTTGAGATCCATGTAGCTAGTATGAACTCCAGATGCAGGACTCCCAGAGTGTTGCTTGTTTCCATTAGCAACGTCCAAAATTATTCTCAAGGACTCCTGCACCTCAACCAGTTGTTGAAATTGCTGCAAAAGTGGTATTCGAGACTGCACAGACATTTCAGGCAACTGCCACCAACGCTCTAATGCCAGTTCAACACCCCTTCCTACAATGTTCTCAGCTTCTCCAACACCATTGGGATTCTTATCATGAAGTGCAAAAAATGCTTGGATTAAACGAAGTTTTGGTGTCTCTTCGACTTGAGCCTTTGAGATTATGTCCTTTAAACATGCCCAGTCAGGAATCTTCCAGAGACAGTCAAGAAGGATTTCATAATTGTCTACACTTTTTCCAAAATCCGCTAAGACATCCCATTGACTCAGCTGGTTGGCACAGTAAAGCCACTGTTCTTCCCAAAGACACATTTCAGCTTTTGGGACAGTGTTATTATAAGTACCTTGGGTTGCCTTAATCATTGCCTGATAAAAGAGGCTTTGAGCCTGCTGCCAGTATCCATGCTGAACCAGTGACAGTCCCGCCCTTGTTTCTGCAGTAATTGACCTCTTTTTCCATAGTCCACACCTCATATCTTCTTCATTAAGTAGTCTATAAAGTTCGGCAAGCGATTCACAACACTTGGTGTCATTAGTGAACAACATGACATGGTTCTCTAGCAAAGCCAGTGAAATATGCCATGCATTATATGTTTTCCCAATGTATTTAATTAGCTCACTTGGCATCCGCGGTTGAGGGTGGCTTAGATGGAGTCCCTCAAGAAGTGCTTGCACAACATTTGGCCTACTTGTCTGCTGCTTTTTGTGGTAATCTTTGGATAGCAGGGCGATCATTGGCTTTGCCAGTTGGACTTGTTCTTCCTTGTGCAGAGTTACCCAGACGATGGGGAATACTAACACCCACAAATGGTATGCAACATTGGCATCTGTGTGTGCTACTTCTCTTAATGGAATCACAAGATCAGATACCTAACAAAAAATAGTCAATCTACAGGATTAACAACATGTGATATACACTGATGCCTAGCCAAACGCAGTAAAGATGCATGTATGCAATGGAAAGTACTAACAGATATATTCTTTTGAAATTGGCATCTGCACATGCTAGTAAGATCCCATACCTAATGAGAGATAGTTAATATGCAGTAGTAATAACTAATAACTAAACAAATGTGCAGCTATATTGATGACAGGAACAAAATGTAAATATACAGACTATCAAAATGCTGTAAAAGAGGAACAGCGGGTTTGTGCAAGCAGCAGAAAAGAGATTACCTGAAGTTTTCCCATCTCATTCAAAAATTGTGCATGCTTGGCCACAAGGCTTTCAAATTTAATGGGTGCTACTTCAGAATTATCAGGAGCATCAGAAACCATCTGCTGGATGACAGAACGCTCTGGAAAAGAACCTGATACCATAAGTGGCGGGACACGTGCAGAATTTGGTGCCAGTGTAATAGGTTCATTCTCCACTAAAATTGCCAATAACAGATCAAGCCCCTGTTTCAGCCAGAAAGAGTCACTAACAGCTTCCCAGTCCTGCTGCTGAATGATAAATTGGAGCCTCATGAATAATGTCTTCTCGATGGAGTCATGGTAAAGCAAGAAGAATCGTTGTCTAGTTTCTGGATCCTTCGCTCTTAGACCAAGCATGAATTGTCTCTCAACCTTCTGGAACACTTCTTGACGAAGGGGGAGTGGATATCTGCTAGCCATGAAAATATTAGCAAAGACCCGGTGCATAAGCTGTGTGTGTGTGGGGGGGGGGTTTTAAAAAGTTGGGAGTTGGAGAATTAGTAAACACAAACATACTTGTTTGAATCAGCACAGATCCCATAAAGAAGCTGAAGATATTTCCCGTCCCATTCTTCAAGTGCACTTGGAGAGAAATTTTGTCTATCAACTTGTGAAAGCCTTTGAAGGTATGCCACTATCTCCTTCTGAGTTAGAATAGTGCTTGAAGGACCAGATGCAACTAATCTGACATCATCTTCGATCCACACTTTTATTGCATCAAGTATGCATAAGAGGACACTGGGGTCGGTACCCTTTTCTGAAAGTAAGCCTTGTAGTATTTGGCTTACTGATCTTTTGCAGTCAGCAGAATGCATTACCCTTTCACTGATAAGCTTCAAGACACATTTGATGTTGGAGATGACTGAAGCAGAGTCCACAACAGCACGTGAACTGACTGCGGAGTCCATATCCATTTTTTGCCCCTGGAATGGTGCCAGTTTTGCAACGTAGCTCAACATTATAAATAAGCAAAACAGATGTTCATAAAAACAATCTAATTTTCATCAAAAAATCTGGGAACTAGGGAAGAAAATGCTGTCAGCTTCCACAAACCACACAGAACAGACATAATTTTGGTATCTGTTAAATGCAAACCTATTACCTACTTCAGTGTTCACCTTGAGGTTTGAGAGTTCTTCATAGTTCATACTTAGCAGAATTATAAACTCTGGTAGCCTGGTAAGGGGAGAAGGCTGACTTCAGCAAATCATATGATCCCCTAGCATACATGCTAAATAGACCGTTGGCAGATGTATCGCGAAGAGATAGGTAATACATATTGACCTATCATTAAATATATAGGCAAGATATCAACAATTTATGCATGAACATCCAAGAGCCCGAGGGCAAAATATTATGAAACACTATTCTCCCTGTTCTTCTACCACTAAACCCTGTCATCCTAACCCAAAATCCCAATTTAACAAGCGACTGCTGTTTACATCGGTTTAATTACTAACTTCAACTCTCAATATATCTAAGGGAAATTCAAGAATATGTTTGAAATTGGCAGAAAAATTAGAGAAAAAAAATGTCCTTAATCTTTTGCTGCAAATTTTAAAATATTAATACAGATGTGCTCAGTAGAGAAACTTCTATTGACATTTCATGCTCAACTCTTCAGATTCATAGAAATCAGTTTTGCATCAGCATTGATATCATATATATCACTTAAAGCATTCATATTCCAAAGACTAGAAAGACTAGAATGCTCAACTCTTCAGATTCACAGAAATGAGTTTTGCAAGCAGTTGCTACGCTCTGTTTTGAAGCTCCATTGGCCGAAGGTGAGCAGATAGTGGATTCAGGACCTGTGTTCCAACTCATTCCTGGTCAAAGCTCCTTCCCTTAACTGGAAGATGAGCGCTTGCTCCAGGGGCTCACTGGAGAGCGACGTGTCAATCTCCTTCTCGTCCTGGAAGGTAGAAGATGGTACTACCCCAGCAAGCGTAGGGTGCAACCTTTGGTGTAGATTTGAAGAGGTACCTCCGCATCTTTGGAATGTATCCACCTTCCTTGCAATCGTCTCAAGATTTGGCATCCTCAGGCAGGTGAATGCTGATGTCCTAAGAGGCGACAACTTGGCCTTTGCATGAGCTCTGGTTGGAGTTGATCGGGTGGAGGACATTCCTAACAAGGTCAAAAAATTTGTTGGTGGTAATTATTTTGGGTCCAAATTAGTGTTGAAGCTCCTGATCAATCCATGAAGCCCAAGGAGGTGTAGCAAACTAGCAATGGATTGGGGCGGAGGTCGTCTCTGAATATAAGAAGTACAAAGAAAACAGGGGGTCCGGAATGGAAACAGGGGCTCTGATCAAGGAATTCTGGGTCGGATCGGGACCCGGAATCGGGACCCGGCGATCCCGACCCGATCCGATCTGGATTGGCCGGGTCGGCCGATCCAGACGAAGTCCGGCCGGTCCGACTCGGCCGGAAAAAAAAAACCAGAAAAAATCAGAAAAAATCAAGAAATATCAGGAAAAATCAGAAAAAATTAAAAAAAATCAGAAAAAATTACATACATATTATTCTATTGATGTACAATAAGAATGAATGCAATTAACGCTAATAACATGCAATTAATACAAAAAAATGCACATTTATGTCCTAACAAATTCAATTGAGTGGTTGGCACACTCAATTGAACCTTAATTACACTAATCATACAAAAGCCCCAATTTTTAAGCCCTAATTAGGGCTAATTTTGAGAATTTTGTCTAATCAACATGCTAATTTTTTTTTCAACCTAAATATTAAGAGATCTACACAATATACACAATCATACATCATTTCTAAATTTTTTAGAATTTTAAAAAATTAATTCGACATACACCTAAACTCAGATCGGAATGCGAAAAAAAAATCCGACGTCGAGGGCGGCGGTGACGGCGACCACAGCGGCGGCGGCGGCGGCTCCCGGACGGCTGGCCGACGATGACGGGATGAAAACCCCTTCCTTTTGGTCGATATCTCAAAAAAAAAAAAGAAAAGAGAGAGAGAGAGAGGAAAGAGCGGACGGCCGGCGGCGGGGGGGGGGGGGGGGGGGGGGGGGCGGCGGCGGGCAGCGGCGAGCGGGGGAGCCGGGGAGGGGCTGGGGAAGGGGGGCGCCAGCAGCGTTTCTGCTGCTGGCGCCTGGTTCCCGATCCCCCCTTAAGGGGGGGATCGGGACCGGCCCGAACCGGACCAGATCGGATCCGGACCAGCCGATCTGGCCGGTCCGGCCCCGATTTGGTCCGGTTCGGGCCGATTTCGGCCGATTTTTTTTTTTTTTTTTTAAATCGGTGGGCGGGGGAACAGTAAATTCCCCCTCAAATCGTCTCGGGACCCGCCGATTCCGATTCGAATCGGAATCGGCCGATTCCGCAATCCATGGCTCCGGTAGGCATGCTGACAGCCCCCCTGGGACTTTCAGGTGAGTTCACTGAGTCGTCTGATATTCTGAATTACTTTGAGAAGACGATCCAGAAGGAGACGAAGCGCCGTTGCTTTGGGACCAGTCCTCTTGATGGCTCCGTATTCCCAAGACACTTTGGAGATAAAGGGGTCTTGGGACCTGCACCAGATAATTTGAGTAGGACATCTGAGCCCCAGATCTTCCCTGCAGATATTGTTTTGTACGAAGCTTGCGTCTCGGGCAGCTTCCCTGCTGATCACCAGGATGGGAAAAAGGAGCTTCGGGGGTCGAAACAAGGTGGTCGCATATCAGATGAAGGAGTACAATTGCGGGCTGAGGTTCGCCGCCCGGATCCGATTTACAGTCACGATCTGATTAACTTACAATCGGGGGTTTCGAATCGTGACTTTTTCGTGAACCGGGGGTGCTGCGTGAAACCAGTCCACGGTTTAGTTGTTGACAAGCCATCTCCAGCGAACCATCTTCTTCCTTGTTCCTGAGACACCCTGGTTCCTTCGGCTTTTGAACAGAGCACTGGATTCCTCTCTCCGGGTGCCTTTGCAGATTCTGTTTCCTGCCTGTCTCCCCCGAAGCTTCTTCCCTCCTCCTCAGAGATAGGACAGAAGTCGCTTCATACAGGTAACCCCTCCCCACTTGGCATGGAAGCACCAGGTTTATCTGTAGCTGTTTCAAATGTTCAATGTGGCTCTCCCTTTGTGAAGGATAATATGGAGAATAGTGTTGGAGACCACCTTGATTCAGCCATTCAGGACAGTGATACTAATAGTGTTCCGGGGAATCTGCTGTCTCAATGGACCCTGTTCCTTATGAGACAAAACCCAATCCTCTTGCGATGCAGCCTGCTGTTGACGAGGAGGGGTGGGCAGAAGAAATTATTCACTTTGGTGAGAGAATTGGGGTCTCCTTTCAGGGCCGGGAAGAGCAGGTCATTAGTTTTCTTAAGAAGCTTAGAAGATGTGACGCTTTAGAAAACTCATCAAAGAGGAAAGGTACAGGGGGTGGCATCAAGATTGGAAAGAGGGAAGTCAATTATGTCAAAAATGATGTGCTATATGACTCTTTAAGAAATAAGAAAGCGAAAGAAGTTGTCGGGAACAATCCTGTTTCACCATGAACCTTTTATCTTGGAATATCCGGGGATTGAACAATGATAAAAAAATGAGAGCTGTCAAGGATCTTGTCTGCTCACTCCACCTTGATTGTATTTGTCTTCAGGAGACCAAGATGCAGGGTATTGATGATCATATTCTCAAAAAATTCGATGCTAACTGACTCAGCCATAATTCCTGCTGATGGTTTGAAAGGTGGCCAGATGATTCTACGGAATGGTCATAATTTCGAAGGAGCAATTAGAGATATTGGGATGTTCAGTATTTCCGTTAGCTTCTCTGGTAAATCCTCTAAATTATCCAATTTTTCGGGGGTGGTTACTTCTGTGTATGGTCCTCACAGTGATCAACAAAGAAAGTTATTCTTCCAAGAATTATTTAGATTGTCAAACTTGTTCCCAGCTGCATGGTGTATTGTGGGCGATTTTAACAGTGTTAGATACCCATGGGAAAGCTCTGGCCCTCAGAAATGGGGTAAAGAGATGGAATGGTTTAATAATTGGATTAGGGAATGCAAATTGATTGACCGCGAAATCCCTAATAGACTCTTTACCTGGCCTACTCTCCAAAAGGATTAGTACTCAGTCCAGAATTGACAGAATTTTGATCTCAACAGACTGGTTGAACCATTTTCCTTGCTCTCACATCAAAGGTCTGAACAGAATGGTGTCTGACCACATTCCCTTGCACCTCTTGTCAGGTGAAAAAAGAAAGAACAATAGAATGTTCAGATATGAGCTATCTTGGCATAGGCTTGAAGGATTCAAAGAATTGGTTTGCAATTGGTGGAGAGAAGCACCTACAGCTGAACATGCTTCATCCACCTTTTTACTGAAACTCAAGGGACTTGGGAGTCGACTGAAACAATGGGCCAAACAACTCTATGGGAGAGACTCAGAAAGCAGACAGTCCTTGATGCACAAAACAGATGAGCTTGAAATCAAAAGTGAGACTCAAGTTTTCTCAACTTTGGAAGAGGAATCATTGAAGATTTAGAAAATAAAATAAAATACAATGAGTGGCTGCTGCAGGAGGAGATCAAGTGGAAACAAAGAGCAAATGAGTATTGGCTCAAGGAGGGTGACAAAAATACTTCTTTCTTTTGCTGTGGCCAGTGCCAAGAGAGACAGCTGAGAATTGAACATATTGTAGATAATGATATCACCATTAAAAATCCAGAGAATATCATTAACAGTTTTGTCCAATTCTATGAACAACTTTTCAAAGAGAATCTTATGTTAAGACCTCACCTAGAGAATGGAGTGCTTCCCAAATTGGATAATGCTGATGCCAATGCTTTATGTGCCCCAATTCTTGAAGAGGAAGTTAAAGGAGCAGTTTTTAGCATGACTAAGCTCCGGGCCCGGATGGATTTTCACTAGACTTTTAACAGTTTCTCTGGGATTTGATCAAAGAAAATCTTCTAAATGTGGTTCAGGAATGTCAAGACCGACTGTGTTAAATGTTTCAACTCCACACACCTGGTCTTAATTCCGAAAAAAAAGAGGAAGCTGATAGAGTGACTGATTTTTGTCCCATCAGCCTTGTTAATGGATGCTATAAAATCATTACTAAAGTCTTGGCCTCAAGGCTCAACAAAGTCATGGATAAGTTAATTGGGAAAAATCAGACAGCTTTCATGCAGGGGAGGTTCATTTTGGATAACTACATGGCAGCATATGAAGCTATCCACTATCAGAAAAACAGGAAAAAGCAAGGATTTATATTAAAGCTTGATTTTGAAAAGGCTTTTGATAGGGTCAGCTGGAGCTGTGTTAGAAGAACTCTTGAATTAATGGGTTTCAAGCAACCTTGGATTGGATGGATAATGAGTTGCATTTCTTCACCTAGATTCTCAATCCTTATCAAGGGTGAACCTCATGGCAACTTTTCCAGCTCTAGAGGATTGAGACAAGGATCCCATCTCTCCACTCATCTTCCTTCTTATCTCTCAGATTTTGAATTCACTTTGGGAAAGGACAGCTCTTCAAGGTCTTGTTGACGGCTTTTTCATTGGTAGAAATAACTTTCTTTTATCACACTCGCAATTCGCTGATGATACATTGCTTTTTACCTCGGGAAGAGTTAATTTCATCCAAAATATCAAGAAGTTGTTTATGCTTGTTGAGCTGATTACTGATCTAAAAATCAACCTTGATAAAACAGAGTTGGTTGGTCCGAACGTGCCCCATAATAGCCTGTTAGAGACAGCAGAGATGTTGCACTGCAAGTGGACTCACTTTCCCACAAAGTATCTCGGGTTGCCTCTTACTGATGGTGTGATTACTGTTAGAGATTGGGATGATCTTATCAAAAAGTTTGAGAATAGACTTGAGGGGTGGAAAGGCACATTTCTCTCAGCAGGGGGAAGATGAATTTTGTCTAAATCAGTCCTATCTTCCTTGGCTACTTATTACATCTCTATTTTCAAGATTCCAAGGTCAGTGGAGAGAATACTTGAAGCTGCAAGAAGCTCTTTCTTTTGATCAGGAGGGAAAAGAGGGAGAAAAGCTCTTCATTTGATCAAATGGGACAATGTGTGTAAGAGTAGAGATCAAGGAGGGGTGGGTCTTGTTAAAATTGCCCTCTTCAATACAGCTTTACTAGCTAAATGGCTTTGGAGACTGGGGGATGACCCAAATTCCATGTGGGCAATTATAATGAGAAACAAATACTTCTTTAATAAAAGCAAATGGGACCTGCAGCCTTCCTCTTTCCACACACTATCACCCATATGGAGGAAAATTCTTAAGACCGCATATATTGTTTCAACCTCTAGTACACTTCAATTGGGTAATGGAAATCACATTTTGTTTTGGAAGGACTCATGGTTTCTTCATTACCTTTGGCCACTTTATTCAGCAACCTATTTTCCATTGTTACAAGTCATGATAGTACAATTGCTGAGGTTCTTACCAGTGAAGGTCAAGTTAACATCTCTCTCATGAGGGACCCTACTGATGAGGAAGTTGAAGAACTCATTAGTCTTCTCTCTATGATAAACCAAGTTCACATCTCTTTACTAGATGACAACAAGAGATTATAGAGATGGACCTATAATGGTCTCTTCTCTGTTAATTCCCTTGTCCAGTTCCTACACAGTGGTGGCTGCAAGGTATGGTGGCAGGATTTGGTTTGGTCCAAGCTCCTCCCAAACAAAATTAGAGTGAAGACTGCTTGGTGCAGGTTACCTACAGGTCAAAGATTGAGAAAGATTCTCTATCTTGGCAACTAAAAATGTCCTTATTGGCTCTGTATGATGAAGACCAGAACCACCTATTCCATAACTGTAGAATAGTCAATGTTCAGTGGAAGACTCTTTGCAATCTGTTTGGTGTCAAGTGGATTGAGCAATCTTCTATTCTAGATTTGCTTAGATGGTGGAAACAAGTTTGTCCTTTTCCTGACCAGAAGGAACTGTGGTACTTGATTTGCCCTGCTTTGCTATGGGCAATTTGGTCTGAAAGGAATAGGCGGAAATTTTCTGATGAGTATCGCAGTGCTTCTGAACTTTTGAGTATTGCTATTAACTGGACTGAAGACTGGGGTAATGCAGTTGGTCTCCTTGTAGATCCTGGGCGCACTCTGCTGACCAAGGCTAGAACTTGGAAGAATATGATCCTTTGGTTGTTCTCACTGTTTTATTCTCTTGATAAAACAGTGCTCTGTGTTTCTTTCTGTGTTGTTCTCTTTATTTCGAAGGCCTTTCCATGCCTTCCACTAGTATCTTCCTTAACCTCTTCAATGGAATTGTGACTTAATGTCACCTTCAAAAAATATTCCCAAGATTAGATGAGCCTTTACAAGAAGATAAAGAATGCCAAAATCAAAAGCCAAAAACAATGGGATATGTTACTTGCATGCTTGAAATGACTGTCTAGGTTAGATAGTGAACATAAAACTAGACACAATATGTTCAAAAGAAAATATAAAAGCTTAAAAACAGGTATATAAAAGAAAGCTCTGAGTACATCAAATATTACCCTGTTAGTTCTGCTCCACTTTCCAAGTATTTAAATGTTTGATAACTAAACCAAGACGACCATAAATAAAGTGATGAAACAAAATATGAGATTAATGAATCATACTTGTCTAACATGAGAACCTGTGGACGAGCCCATGTCCCGTGTAAGACGTTGAAGAACACGAACCAAAGGAACAATGAAAGGGCCGATAAAATTTTTCTGCACCTCTGTTAGGGTTTTCACAATATAAAGTACAAAGCTTATCACTGCATTAGCAGAACTAACTTCAAGAGATATCTGAGGTGTTGTCACAGCGGCAAGATGCTTTTGTATCAGATCTTCAACCCTTTGAGAAAGTATCTTAATATCTTGTGGTGTACTGGGTGTCTCCAGGGGAAAAGCAGTGAAGACCATCTTCAATAAGGAGCACAATGACTTCCCAGCATCTAACATTTTACTGTTAAAACAGGGTTCAAGTACCTGGAAAGTGGATTTGACAACACCAAGAAGCTATTAGGATTGTACCATCAAAATCAGCCCAGAAAGATAGAATTTAAAAAAACATACTTGAGAAATATGATTGATGTTGTTCCGTATGAATAGATGTGGCTGCTTCTCCAACACCTTGTTCATGACATCAAGGCCCTGAGCTAGAGCTGCGGCAGGGTCCCTTGATTGAGATGGCTGAATACTGCCGAGTAGCTTCTCCAAATAATTAAATTTAACATTGGCATTTGGCCAGACTTCCAGTGCTTGTGATAACAGTTCCAGAGCATGATTATACATAGAGCTGGCCTCTTTGTCTTTGGGTTCTATGACCAAAGCAACCTTTCAGGGAGAGGAAACAATGAGTGACCAATTTATAAAATTAACAGCCAGACAAAGTTCAAGCATCATCATGTCATTGTCCATTCATCACATAAAAAAGGATGAGAGACCTTATATCTCTTGCTTGATCTGTTGCATACCTTAATGAAGGGAAAAATCACAGAAGATCATTTGGCAGCTGATATCAAAAAACAGTCAGGTAAAATAAATTCCAAAGGGTAGTAAGAAGATGATTAAGACAAAGTCTGGTTTGTCATTCACAAGTTCCAAGTTGTAACACCACATATCCAAGAAGCTGTACCAAGTTGCACTTGAAAGCCAAAAATAAACAATCAAGGGCCAAAAGAGCAAAAGTTACTTGATGAAGAGCTTGATATTTGCTGTGGTTTTTTACCAGAGAGACAAGGTAGGAGGTGGTCGCCTACTTTCAGAAGAAATTTACCTCAGAGAGTTTGCTCAGTTGACTCAGCATTTCAATCTGCTTCAGGACCAAATAATTATCCAAAACAGACAGGACAAATGGACATGGAGATGGGAAAGGGATGGAGGGTCTACTATTAGATCTACTTGTAAGATCTATGTAGTCAAAGGTGAAAGGCAAGCAAGGCGAACATGAGTCCGCCTAAGCCACAAATGCTTAGGCACTTGACTAAGCATTTGAGGCAGAGCACCTAGGTGATTGAGGCAACGTGTTTTCCCTCATAAATCACCATGACGGAAGAAAATGGCTATTGAAGAAAAATAGAGAAAACATCCAAGCTAATGATATGTAATATAAAAACCATTGATCATGTCCAATACAGAATGATCAGTCCATATAAAGCACTCATATAAGTAGTGGATGGTCTTAGCAATCTTCAAAAATAAGAACACTGGGGCAGAATGAATGAGAAAAAGGACACTGGATATTGTTGGAGGCAATAGTCACTTTGAAATAACCAAGAATAAGAAAAAGCAGTACCATTTAATTAAAACGAATGCAGCATTTGGCATAGACAACATAGATGAGTACCTAGGTAAGTGAGGTGAACATGACACAAGGAGAGCAATTTTGGCTCACCTTGCTACTTCATTATCTAGGCGAGCGAGGCAATTGCCTTTGAAAACATAGGATTCCAGTGAGTAATCTAGGATCCCAGATTGGCCTTGAAAATATTAAGATGGTCTATTAAACCTATGGACATGTGGCACGTCTCTAGTGAGAAGATTAACATACCAAAGCCCCAATGCTGTCTAAAAATTGGTCATGCAGATCACTATCAAAATAAGAAGATATGAGCATGACTTTTTTATGTTCATGTTCTTTTTGTTTTGTTTCTCAGATTAGATTGTAATATGTGAAGTGTCAATTTGTGTAATATGTGAAGTCAAGTATTGCAAAGGATGGTGAAAATATTTCGACTTATATTCATGAATTGTGGTCTCTTGTTCACTCTCGAGAAAATCTCCAATCAAGTTGTATTAGGTAAAACTCAGATAGAAGAATAAAATTTGTTATCTAAGATATATACAGAAACTTCCACGAAATCACAGAATATATAACTACATGATTTGATTTGACAGTATAGTCGCAGTCATAAGTGAAAGGGCATGTTGATCCTTTTATATTTTTCTTGTGTTAAGTATTTTGAGGGTGGCCAGTGTCTTTTTTTTATTTGTCTCTTTAGCCCTTGTTATGAGGGGTATTTTTGTTCTTGTAATATTGTAAACTTGCTGCCCTAATGAATAAAAGAGAGAGAGAGAGAGAGAGAGAGAGGTACAGACAGCAGTGCATATGCATGCAGCTGCACACATGGCTGCTGCCCTCCTCCTCCTCCTATTCTCTTCTTCTTCTATTGTCTTCTAGGGTTTTTTTCGCTCTAAATCTTCAATATGGTATTAGAGTGATCCTAAAGGAAGGAGGGCCAGTCATCAAAGTTTTGTTTTCTTCTTTCTTTTTGCTACAGTACCGTACTACAGCACCACTATAGTACCGCGCTATAGTGCCGCACTACAGTACTCTACTCTCCCTTGTGGAATCACCCCGCAGTAATTCCTCCTACTCTATCTTTGGTGCGGCCCTGTCTCGTGGTATTCGGGAGTCTCCGACACTTTTGTGCAGGCCGTATTATATCTCTACAAATCGTTCTCTCTCTACAATCATCGTGATTGATATAGCATCACCACGATGTCTACCGTCTCAGACTTGACTTCACCGCCGATGGCCTCTAAAGGTTTGGTTTCTCTAGGGACATCCTATCTTCATCTTGAGAAACATTATCATCATTCTCATCAGACGACCACGATCAAGTTGAGCTCTTCAAACTACCGTGTCTGGGTGATCTCTGCTCGTATTTTCCTTTACAACAAAAGAAAGCTGGGGTTTATTGATGGCTTAACTGCTGCTCCTCTTATAGATCCCAAGCGAGCCTCTTGGGATGTGGATAATAGCCTTGTCATAGGCTGGATCATTAACTTTGTTAGCCGGGATATCTAGCATTTGATTATGTATGCATCTACAACCATGGATTGCGGGATCGGTCGATCATGATCCGGATCGGCCCCCATTAAAGGGGGGTCGGGAGCCAGCAACAGCAGCATTTCGTTGCCGCTACCCCCCCCCCCCCCGCCGCCGCCGCCATCCTCCTCCTCCTCTCTCTCTCTCTCTCTTTGACCAAAAAAGGGGGGTTTCACCCTGTCACTGTCGAACGTTTGTCCAGCAGCCGTCGCACCAGTATTACCGCCGTTGCCGCCGACGCCAATGCCAAATTTTTTTGCCATATCCCAATCTGGGTTAAGGTATATTTCAATCCTGAAAATTTTTAAATTCTTAAAAATAAAAATTACTTATGGTAGTGTAGATCTATTAATCTTTAGCTTAAAATTTTTTTTAACACGTTGATTAGAAAAAATTCTCAAAATTTTAACATTTTTTATTATATTTTTCTTTTTTTATTAATTATAATTAATCTTTACTAGGGTCAATCTGAATCGGCCAGCTTGATCAGGATCGACCGATCCGATCCACATTGAATCGGGATCGACGGATCCCTATCCCAAGACCCAACCCGACCCAGAATTCCATGTCTACAACGGTTGAGATGTAGTCCTTGCTGAAGAAATTGTATGGACATCAAAGTAACATTGCCCAAACTTATCAGTTAACGGGTGAGATTCAATCTCTCAAGCAAGGTAGATGCTCAATTATAGCTTACTTCAGTGAGTTGAAAATCAAGTGGCGAGAACTTGATTCATACATGCAATATAAATGGAATTGCATTGAAGATCAAGCTTTGCACCTGAGGCATGTTGAGTCCACAAAAGTTTTCAAATTCCTTGCCAGCCTCGAATGACACGCTACAGGGACAACTCCTTTCTACAAATGTGTTGCCCTCTCTGGAAATTGTTTTTTCAAAAATTTTGCATGAAGAGGGCAGTCACCAAGTGATGACTACTTCACCCATTGCTCTCTCCTCTCAGGGAGGTAGTAAATTTGTGGCTCTTGTGAACAAAGAGGCTCCTCCATCTCCTAAACAAAAAGGCAAATGGATCAAGCAGTATACGCATTGCAACTGAGATAATCATGATGTCAATTTCTACTAGGAACTCTATCCGGAGAAAAAGCCTTAGAAGTTAAGGACTGGGAGTGGTAAGGGAGGTTGTGTTGCAAAAAAGCAATGCTACTACTTTGCAACCCACTAGTACCACCTCGGGGGTATCCACTGAGGGTGTTTCCTCCTCATCTTAACTGCCATCGCTGTCCACTTCTGACATTGTTTGCCTACAAAGGATTCTTTAGTTTGGTCAGATGAGTTCTCATTCTTCAGGTACTATCGGGTCAGCACTTAGTACTAGTACTATACATCCTTAATTTAGTCCCTGGGTTATTGACTCTGGGGCTATAAACCATATGACTGGTACCTCTACTCACTTCACTTCTTATTCCTTGTCTTCTGGTCAGCACAAGGTGACCACTGATGATGGCACCCGAGCCACTATTGCTAGTAACGGATCCATCCGCCTAAATGATCACGTAGTCCTCCCTACTACTCTTCATGTATCTACCTTGTCCATTAATCTTTTTTCTATGAGTAGTATTACTAAATCTCTTAACTGTTTTGTGACATTTTTTCCTACACATTGTATCTTTCAGGACCTGTGGACACAACAAACGATTGGGAGTGGATGGTCTCTACCATTTTGAACCCGGAGGATGTGTGGCTTTTCAGTCCTCTATATGTAGCAAAAGAAATAAGTCTCTTCGAGATATCTATCTTTGGTATTCTCAGTTTGGTCATTTACCTTTTAGGTCACTTATGATTTGTTCCTACATTTATTTTCTACTAAGTCCTTGGAGTCTACAGTGTCAAGTTTGTCAACTCTCCAAACATTGTAGAACTACTTTTCCGATATCAATAAAACAGAGTTATGCTCCATTTGATCTTCTTCACTCTACTGTTTGAGGTCCTTCTCTGGTTTCTTCTATAGATGGGCGTCACTATTTTTTATCTTTCATTGATGACTATTCTCATTATTATTGGCTTTATCACCTTCGTTCTCGAGAGGAGGTACCTCAACTTATCCAAGTGTTCTGTAGAATGGTAGACACTTAGTTTGATCAGAAGGTAAAAATCTTCTAGTCTGACAAAATGAAAGATGCTAGCATTATTCATGAATCATCATGTGCATATACACTTCAACAAAATGGAGTGGCCGAGCAAAGAATAAGCATCTTGTTGAAGTATCTAGAAGACTTCTCTTCCACCAAAATCTGCCAAAATTTTTTTGGTAGGCAGCAGTTCTTCACACCTCCTATCTAATTAGTAGGATGCCATCTTGCACTCTGGACAATCGGGTTCTGTCACTCATTCTCCGTCCATCTGGACCCTTATTTCTGCTTCTGCCCCGTGTTTTTTGGATGCTTGTGCTTCATTCATTGGTTAACACCTGGTGCCACCAAACTTGACCCTAGGGCTGTCCGGAAAATTTACTTGGGTATTTCCCCTACTCAGAAAGACTACAAATGTTTGGATCCCCACACCGGTCGAAAGTATATTCTGAAAGACGTAACCTTTTTTGAGCACCAGTCCTATTTTTCTCTTGTTTTCTCTTAGAGGGAGGAAACTCTAGTCTCTCCTCGATCCCCTTGCCCGCGGTATCCCCTACTACACATTTGTCTCCTAAGCTGGTTGATGCTACTAAAACTTAGACTGATTTGCCCTCACAGACGTACTCCCAGGGGACTTGGCAAAAGAGAGATTCCTCCACTGAACCACCACTCTCAGGAGCTATTGTACCCACAAGTTCAACCTCTGGTGAGTTTATCTCTGAGCCTAACCTTCCTATTGCTCTTAGGAAAGGCTAAAGAGCTTGTACTCGTCACCCTATTTCTCGTTTTGTTTCTTACTTGAGGTTATCACCAGATTATTACTCTTTTTTTACTACCATTTCTTCATATCACGTACCTTACCCGTATTCTGAGGCAACTAAAGATCACAAGTGGGTACAAGCAATGAATGAAGAATTGGTAGTTGAGAGTTGGTGGACCCGCCCAAAGGACATAGTCTGGTGGGTTCCAAATGGGTCTACACTATCAAGTTTCGTGCAGATGGGTCTATTAAGCGGTACAAGGCCCGATTAATTGCCTGGGGGTTTACTCAAACCTACGAGATTGATTACTCAGACACATTTGCTCTTGTTGCTCGTTTTAAATCTGTTCGGCAGTGTTACCTCTTGCCGTCCATTTCTCTTAGCTTCTATATTAGCTTGATGTGAAAAATACTTTTTTAAATGGTGATTTACAGGAGGAAGTAAACATGCAGCCATCTCCATGACTTGATGTACGGGGGAGAGTATGCAAGCTGAACAAAGCTCTTTATGGACTGAAACAATCACCAAGAGCATGATTTGATCGCTTCCGCAAGGCTATACTCGGGTTTGGCTATTCTCAAGGTAATGATGATCACACTCTTTTTCCAAATGGCAAGATAGAAAGATTATTTTATTATTGGCCTATGAGGATGATATGATCATCACGAGTGATAATGTGCAAGAAATGGAAAAGTTGAAAAGAGATCTTACACAGGTCTTTAATATTAAAGACTTGGGTGAGCTCAAGTACTTCCTTGGTATCGAAGTGGCTCGTTCTAGGAAAGGTATATATATTTGCCAAAGGAAGTATGCTCTAGATCTGTTGCAAGAGATAGGGAAGTTAAGTTGTAAACTAGCAGAAACCCCCAATGAAACAAATCATGGTCTGAGTGATACTGATGGTGATCTCTTATTAGACTCAGAGAAAGGAAAGTATCAAAGATTGGTGGGTCGTCTACTTTATTTAGAACTTACTCGTCCCGACTTGACCTATGCTGTCAGTGTGGTCAGCCAATATATGCATGCACCCAGAGTGCCTCATATAAAAGCAGTTGAAAGGATATTTAGGTACATCAAGTCCTGTCCTAGGAAGGGACTTTTATTTTTCTAAGTACGACAAACTATTAGTTGAAAGCTACTCTGATGCTGATTGGGCAGGTTCCAAGGATGATAGAAGATCCACTACCGATTATTGCTTGTTCCTGGGGGCAACCTTGTTACATGAAGGAGTAAGAAACAATTAGTTTGTGCAAGGCCTAGTGTTGAAGCTGAATATAGGACTATGGCAAACTATGTTACAAATGATTTGGCTGAAGCTTTTCTTGGTGGACCCTGGTATTCAATTATGCCTACCAATGAAGCTCTATTGTGACAATAAAGTTGCCATCAACATTGCAAATAATCATGTCCAACATGATTGCACTAAACATATAAAGATTGACCGTCACTTCATCAGACAAAAGCTCAACTCTGAAGAAATTTGTTTGCCATATGTCAAGTGCCAAGACCAAATTGCAGATATCTTCACAAAAAGGCAATCGACTGATCAGTTTCACCTTTGTTTGCACAAGCTGAGCATGCTTGATATATATACTCAACTGAAGGGGGGTGTAGTCGCAGCCATAAGTGAGAGGGCATTTTGGTCCTTTTACATTTTCTTTCTTGTGTTAAGCATTTTGAGAGTAGCTAGTGTCTTTTTTTATTTGTCTCTTTAGCCCTTGTTATAAGGAGTATTTTTGTCCTTGTAATATTGTAAACTTGCTGCCCTAATAAATAAAAGAGAGAGAGAGAGAGAGGTGTTGGCTGCACTGTGGTTGCACAGATGGCTGGCGGCTGGCGGCCTCCTCCTCCTACTATTCTCTTCTTCTTCAATTGTCTTCTAGGGTTTTTTTGGCTCCGAATCTTCAACAGACAGTTTGACCACCATCATTGTTTTCATACTGCTAACATGTAACTCATCATTCCGTCCGACAACTCCACACTGAGAAGTTGATTATCAGAACCATTTTGGCATTGACATGTCCTTTGTCTAAATGCTGCAACAGTTGCTTCTATACACCTTTGCACATGTAGTAAAATCATATACGCAAATGTACAAGTCATTGTTCACTCTCCTCTGCCAACAATACCAGTTTCATTTGTTAGGGCACATGTAACTTCCCATTTACTAGCTGCAGTTACATTCAACAGTACCGACCCCACCAAAAGATGGACGAAGAATATAAATCAAGAAATGTAGTAGATTTCAGGCAGTGTCTCCCATAATCACTAGATTGCATTTGGCCAGGCATTACATTTTGAGAGGTGGATGCCAGCCTAAGGAGCAAGCCCTGGACTTGCCAGAACCTTTCCCAATTCATGAATGATTGGCGAAGCATAACATCACCTCTTTTCACACAACTGTCACTCCACACCAAGATATAATAAAACAGAAAGTCTACCAGTCTATGACCAGAGCATTATGAAAATGGCTAGGGCTCTGGACAAATGTAATCATTAATGAATGAAAAGATGTAAAAGCTAGAAATATATCCATAAATGAAGAAAGGGCTAACATCAAGTTTAAACATTAGAAAGATAACTATTTTTCTTTTCATATCAAACTGTCATCTCTAAGTGACAGTGGGTTTCCCAGATCCAACTTTGAGTGTGTTAACAAATCCTGGCCATTTCCTTTAATAAATCTAAACAAGAAGAGTCCCAGAATTAGCCAGAACAAGCCCACGATTGGCCAATCCAAGTCAATCTCACCATAATCAGGGACCGATCCAATTATGGGGACCATGGATGCTTCTCAACAGTTCACACATGGAGACATTAAAGGGTGTCAAGGCCTCCATCAGTGCTGCATAGCAACTATAAGCTCCCAAATGCCCAATCTGCCAGCCTTGATTCTTACAGGGATCAGCTGGATCAGGGCCCGATTGGTGGGATCAGCCTGGATTGGCCGATATAGGATGATCCCACCAGCCATAAGCTAGCTGGTCTCCAACACACTTATTTTCTTCTCACTCACTTTCATTCTTTTCCCACTCTCTTTCACTATCCCTCAGTTCGAAATTATGCTCTTGTATCCTGCTGTTTACATTGCGATTTGGCCAAAGAAGACGCTTTGATCTCTTCAGCTCAGCATGGCACGAGAACCAAAAAGAAACCATCCTCAAGGCACTATGCCACAACCAGGTGATCAAGGCATTCTTTAGGCAAAAATAAGTAGATGTAGACAATGTAGGACAATTAGGCACAGGATTTAAGTGACTGCATTGGACAATCTTCGTATCTTACTTGCAGTGCCTTTTCATTATAGGATGCATTTATACGCTTTTTGTGTTTTTTTCATATTTCTTGTATTTAATACGCTACAAATGAGGGCAGATCTCAGCCAAGGCTGGATCAGCCAGGATTGACCCTGGATTGGCTGGTTCGTGATCAGCCAATCCAAATCAAACCCCGGGCTGACCAATCCAATTGCCGACCCTGCCCTCCTTGATCTCAAGCAAGAGGCAACAATATAGAGCACACATGCACACACACACAGAAAAAGACAAGCAGACAAGACACCCACCCTGATGAGAAAATTGATGATCATTTCCTCCATTGCTGCATTAGGTTTATACTCCTCATCAGCATGGCTTGAAGATCCCGGTGTTTCAATATTTCCAATGGATGATCCACCAGGGGACATGATGCAAAGAGATTGGAGCCCTGGTTCGACTTTCACCCGTTTACTGATATCATCAGGAAATGTAGAGGCATCTGATGGCCGCTTTGAATCAGTAACAACAGAGTTAGCACTGTGGACATCAGTAATCTGGCCATGACCCTCTCTCTCTGGTATAACCTTCATCTCATTTTGCCTTTGCCTTTCCCAGGATACAACCAATCCAGCAAGCTCAATGGCAAGGCGCCTATTTTCAGCAGTGGTGTTGTATGGCAATCCCAGTCGACTGAGAGAGTTCACCATTTGGGGCACGAACTGAGCTCTACAGCTATAGAAAAGGTCTGAGTGTCGTACAATCAGCTGAAAAATGTGAATCAAGTTAGGAATTGAGTGGCCTTCCTCAACAAGAATCTTTTTGGTGTAGCGGATCCATATTGGCACACGAGAATCTCCAGGGGGCAATCTTTTTGGCAGTGCAGGCATCAGAATATCAAGAGCCTGTTTCACTAACACTTTGTTCTCTGGCTGACAAGTTCTCAAAAGAGCGATGAAAACCTGTAAGAGAGCAGAAAGGTAAGTCATAATTCTCTGCAGTGTACATATCTCCATATGGTTTAACAGATTTGACATTAAAAGTCAAACTATATTTTACCCGAATCAAGTGAAGTTAAAAATATAAAAAAATGACATTGCACCTTGAGATAGCAGAACACAACTACTGTCCCATAACAATAGCCTACGTTCCATAATGAAATCATTGTATCAATATGCAGCAAATCTGCAACGAGGTTAAGGATGCAAATGGGTAAGATTCTGTGTGGACCTAAGGCGGATCCATTATGTATCCAGTGTTGACCATACTATCGGTTGAGAAAGACTATTTGTTAACTGACCTATAAGCTAATAATCGGTGGGATAATCAGATTCTCAGTGTACCTTATGCATTTGGTTAGAAAAGTTCTGTATCCATTATTATCCACTGTACATATCAGTTTATAAAGACTATCCATTTACAGACCTGTAAGCTAATAACCTGTCAAATAATCAGGTTATCGGTTACCATTGGCATCCCTAAAAAGTAAAGATCAAGTGAAGCAGAATGTATAAACTTAACCACATCATCGACAAGTAGTGACGTTTGAACATTTGTCAAACTGATTCTCCTTGTCAACATTTACATTCTCCAATGATCATGGAACTAAACAGTGCCTGAACCAATTGAACCAGTTTGAATTAGTGCAAAGGACAAACTGGCTATCAAATGACCATTTATTTCCCACTATGTTATGAATTCAAAGGTGGCAAATCATAATGAACAATAGTCGAAACATGAGGTCAATAGGCATAATCCCTACCGGATCAGTTCAGTGGAAGTTGCGAAGGACAAACTGGCTATCAAATGACCATTTAATTCCCACTATACAGTGAACTCAAAGGTGGCGAATCAGAATGAATAATAGTTGAAACAAGAGGCCAACAGGCATAATTGCTACTGGATCAGTTGAATGGAAGTTGCAAAGGACAAACTGACTATCAAATGACCTTAATCCCACTATGTTATGAATTCAAAGGTGGCAAATCACAACGAATAATAGTCAAAATTTAGACAGTAACAACCAAACCTATGAATTCAGAGGTGATGAATCAAACCATCCAAACCTAAGAATTCAGAATTAACTAATCAATGAGCAACAATTGAATTATAGCATCAGTGATGACCAAGATTTCCCCAGAGCAAACATCACAACTGACTCTAGACTATTGGGCCTCATGACCTTCAAGACTCTTAAACTGTGCCTAGGGTTGCTCACACACCCTCATCCCCTCTTCATTCATCTCACACAAGGAATTTAATATTAACCCAATTGAATTGGCAATAGCAAATTCTGAATTCCGATAGTGATCTGCATCAAATCAGCGAAGGTCAACCAAGAAAGAATGGCAATCTCGATATCAGTACCAGTACCGGTGGGGACCGATACCAACATGTATGGGTATCCGTATCGGCCGTATCGGCCGGTACCGACCAATAAAAAATCAATAAAAATATTTTATTACTTTTTAACTGCGAAGACCGGTATCCGCCGATTCGGGAGGTATCGGTACTGGTCCCGGCCGATACGTATCACTATCGGCCGATATTGCCAACCATGGTCCAGGATTGGATGAGTTGGGGGATTTTTTTTTTCTTCATTTTTTTGTAAACCAAAAGAATCAGGTGAAATCAGCCAACCTGGCTGATCTATGACCAAGCTCGGCCGTTCCCGTCCACTCCCAACAGCCTTAAAATCAGACTGTCTTGCGCCAATCCAATCCTAGTCAACTGATCCAAATCAAGATATGATGATTATAAAAACTGTGATCCAAATGGCTTGCCTAAAAGCTGTTTAGTCCATATGGGTATTCAAAGCCACTCCATCATTGTGTTCCCCTCTCTTGGAATATCTTTCTGCATCATGTTGGGAACCTTGCACATTGTACCCGTGCTCTTCCTCCTTGTGACACGACCGAAGAAGCTTACGAGCACTCTACTACCACTTGCAACTGTGAGGCGGCTTCCCATCAATATCATACCCATTGCCCGCTCATATCCCACTTGCAGGCACTCTTTGGATTGATCGAGGGTGGATGGCCTCCGCAGTCTACACCTTCCTTGACCCAGGCTGTCCCATTGAATTCAAAAGGTAGCTACGCAACGACGACATAATGGTTTTGGAGAGCTGCCGCTTCTTTTGCAGTATTTCAAGATGGACTCTACTCAACTGGATACATAGACACGGACATGGGAGGCAGCTGCTGCAGGGTCCTTTTTCATTAGGTCAGCTTATCATCCCATTGCAGAGTTTTTATTTTTTTATTTCTTGAATAAATTGTGGTATGTACCACCAATTTTATTAAATAAAGAGAGGTAGTACATCCAAGCATCGAAGGTAGGAGAGATTCCTAACCTTCAAAAACAACTACTACAATATTTCAAATGAAACTTAAAAACCAAACACCTTACAAAGCATGGAAAAACCTCGACCAATCAACAGGAATATGAAGAACAAGTCTGCCCCAATGATAAAGAAGACCTACAGCTTGAAGACAAATATTCTCCACAGAGATTTTGCTTCCCCTGAAGACGTTGTCATTTCTATGCCGTCAAATACTCCAACATACTGCATGTGGAACCAGAAATAACATTTTGCCCTGAAAAGAAGAACCTCTCTGCAGGCAATAGCTCTTGAAACATGTGGACATTTCCTCTAAATTCTGAAAATTTAGGGAAATATTCATGATGGTAGCTATGATTCTCCACACCTCTTTACTATGGCACATTGTATGAAAAGATGATCCACAGTTTCCTCAAAATTTCCACAGAGAGAGCAGATAACATCTGAATAATGGGCCCATCTACTGCGAAAAACTTTAGTCACAATCCTTCATTGAAAAAGTAACCACATAAAAGCTCTTACTTTAACAGGTGCCTTATTCTTACAAACTTCAGAATACTGATTGTATGAAGGCAGATTACCTTCAATCACTTCATATCATAAAGAGACTCCACAGAAAATTTACTCTTATTCCTACCCCATACAAAAGACTCCTTCTGATTAGGAATCGGCTCCACCTCAGCCAACAATTTGTAAATCTGCAAATAATCTTCAAATTCAGAATATTTGAGAGATGGACTCAACACTCGCTCACAAAGCATGTTTGGTCACCCAACAACAGACTGAAGGTCAGGATTCTCATGTAGAGGATCTCTCTTGGCAGGCACCCAACTTGTAATAGGCTGGCTACATTTTTTTTGCTCGTATTTCTACTGTTTGCTTCTGTATGGAGATGTAGATGAGTCAGTTGATCATTTACTTGAGAACTGTAGCCAAGCCTGAGAGGTTTGACACACCTTTTTGACAAGCTACAGTGCCAGGTCAGGACAGTTGACTCAGTATAAAGGCTTCTGCAATCTGCAGCTGCCAGTTCTGTATTGGATGCCTAAGAAGGACCCTAAGCTCTGGTGGCTGATCCACCACCACCAGGCTATTGACCAAATGGGGCGAAAGGAATAGGAGAATCCTTGGAAAAGTTAGCACTAGTTCCAGAGAGAAATGCTGCCTTTGTTTGTCACAGGGTGAGAACATGCGCGAGCCTTTGTAATAATGGGTCACCATAACTCATCCTTTTTGCACTTTTATGGGGAAGTGAGCAACACACCATCCTCATGTGATCTTTGCACAGGAGTTTTTTGAGGGCTTGTGACTCTTCTACTTGAAAATTCCATTTTTTATTTAATATATACATGCGGTATTATCCACTTTCAAACAAAAAATCTATACCAGACAAACAGGGAAATTTTAACAGGAGCCTTTCTATATATTTCTTCCAATGATATATACTATTAAAGACTTAGGAGCTATCAACACAGAAAGGATAATTAGGATACTGTTTTGACTTATATCATACCAACTTTCAAATGGCATTATTGTCGAATCATTCATTTCTGAAGTCACACATAATGGACTAAATTGGTGAATTGTGAGGAGGAGGAAGAAGAGTTGGAGGCGAAAAACACAACAGTTTTGGGTTCGGTGGCTCTCTCTCTCTCTCAACTGGAGAGCATGGCCAATCCACCTCAACCTTTAAATATTAGGGCAAACAAGTTACAAGTACAAAAAGACTCTTTTACCCATGTCAACTCAATACACATGGATTAAGAGTAACAAAAGAGCAGAGAATAAAATAAAGGAAAAAACTACATTGCCCTTAATTCTTAGAACCCCTATTACAACACTCCCCCTCAAGCTGAGCACGAGTATTGAGCATGCCTAGCTTGCCAATTACATTCAGGAATTGATCCCTTGATAAGCCCTTTGTAAAGACATCAGCTAGTTGTTGCCCTAAATTGATGTATGGCAGACACAAATCTCCACAGTCCAACTTTTCTTGAATAAAGTGCATGTCAATCTCAATATGCTTTGTTCTGTCATGCTGAATAGGGTTATTGGCAATAATTGCGGCCATGTTATCACAATATAACTTCATTGGTAGTTGTGTCTTCACTCCGAGGTCCTTGAGTAAAATTCTTAACCATAGAAGTTCAGCTACAGACTAGGCCATAACTCTATACTCAGCTTTTGCACTGGATCGAGTACAAATTGACTACTTTTTGCTCCTCCAAGTCACCAGGTTTCCACTTAAAAACATATAATATCTAGTAGTGGACCGCCTATCATCCTATGATCCTGCCCAGTCAGCATCAGTGTATCATTCCAAACCAAGATGATTAGCCATTGCCAAGACATGATTTTATGTATCTCAGGATCCTATCTACAGCTCCAAGGTGAGATGAATGGGGTCCATGCATGAACTGACTTACCACACTAACAACATAAGCAATATCAAGAGTAGTAAGGGATAAGTATAACAATTTTCCTACTAGTCTTTGGTATTGCCCTTTCTCTGCCTCAGACAAGATATCACCATCTGAGATACTCAACTTGTGATTTGCCTCAATTGGTGTATTGCAGTCCTACACGCAATCTTCTTTGTTTCCTTCAACAAATCTAGCGCACACTTGTGTTGGCACACATAAATTCCCTTCAAAGACCTAGTAACTTCAACACTTAAAAAGTACCTCAATTGCCCCAAATCTTTAATTTCAATCTCTTTTGCCAAATTCTTCTTAAGGCTTCAATCTATACTTTGTTGTCTCTAGTAACAATCATGTCATCAACATACATTATCAAGATGACTACTTTCTTATCTACCCATTTTGTAAAAAGAGTATGATCTACATTTCCTTGGGTAAAATCATACCCAACCATTGCCACTTTGAATCTCTCATACCATGCTCGGGGGGGGGGATTATTTTAAGCCATAAAGAGCTTTCTTCAACCTACACACTTTGCCTTCAGTGATAATTCCAGGAGGTGGCTGCATGTTGACTTCTATAAGTTCACCATTCAAGAAAGCATTCTTAATATCAGCTGATATAATTCTCAAGAGTAATGGGCTGCCAAAGAGAGGACCACTCTAACTATATTTAATTTTGCAACTGGTGCAAATATCTCCTGATAATCAATTCCATAAGTTTGAGTAAACCCCTTTGCCACCAGCCTTGCTTTAAACTTTTCCACACTTCCATCTGCTCTAAACTTGGTTGTGTACACCCATTTTGATCTAACCAATTTCTTCCCCTGAGCGAGATCAACAAGTTCCCAAGTACCATTTCGTTTGACAGCATCCATTTCCTCCTTCATAGCCTTAACCCACCACTGGTACTTAATAGCCTCTGTAAAGGTCAAGGAATCGGAACAAGAGGAAAAGGCAGTAATGAAATTCTTGTAAGAAAAGGATATCTGACAGTGATAATTCCAGGAGGTGGCTGCATGTTGACTTCTATAAGTTCACCATTCAAGAAAGCATTCTTAATATCAGCTGATATAATTCTCAAGAGTAATGGGCTGCCAAAGAGAGGACCACTCTAACTATATTTAATTTTGCAACTGGTGCAAATATCTCCTGATAATCAATTCCATAAGTTTGAGTAAACCCCTTTGCCACCAGCCTTGCTTTAAACTTTTCCACACTTCCATCTGCTCTAAACTTGGTTGTGTACACCCATTTTGATCTAACCAATTTCTTCCCCTGAGCGAGATCAACAAGTTCCCAAGTACCATTTCGTTTGACAGCATCCATTTCCTCCTTCATAGCCTTAACCCACCACTGGTACTTAATAGCCTCTGTAAAGGTCAAGGAATCGGAACAAGAGGAAAAGGCAGTAATGAAATTCTTGTAAGAAAAGGATATCTGACAGTAACACAAATATTTGGAGATGGGATGTTTGTTACACTCTCGTACACCTTTCTGAATGGTAATAGGTTTTTCAAGATCATCTTGCAAACTTTCAACTGGAACGACTGAATCAATAGGGGCAGAAATAGGGACAGAAATATGTGAATCAGATTCAGAGTTAAGGACATTGGTAACCTCTTGGGTCAATGGGTCAGCGGGATAGTATTACTGCCATGTCGAATTTCAGGTTCTCCAGAAGTGGCACTCATATTAGAAGGAATAATAACTGGAGTTAACACAGGTGTGGGAACATAAGTGGTAGATTTTTTTAGGAATTCTCTCCCCCTCAGACACGTCCATGATAGTAGGATTGAGACTTAAAGAAGGTAACCTCTTTCACCACATATTTTTTTTCTTTGTCTGAGGATCATAACATTTATAATCCTTTTGCGTGGGAGAGTATGTAAAAAAAAAAAAAAAACCACGAATGGCCTTAGCATCTAACCTGGATGTCCCAGGTGTTAAATCATGGATAAAGCACAAGTACCCAAACACTCTCAAGGGCAAAGGGAAAAGTGAGTGTTGGGGTTGAAGGAGAGAATTTAGAACTCTAGAAGGCATTCGGTTGATGATGTACATAGCAGTGAGTACGGCCTCTACCCAATTTTTTTTTGGAAGACTATGATTTAGAAGAAGTACCCAAACTGTCTCAAGTAGGTGACAACTTTTAGATTCTACTACACCATTTTGTTGAGCAGTATAAGGACATGAGGATTCGTGAATGATCCCCTCGTCCTAAAAAGAGATACTCAAACTCTTTTTGTAGTACTTATTTGCATTGTCTGAGCAAAACACCTTTATTTTCTTCTCAAATTAATTTTTCACCATTTTTTCAAACACTTGTATAACTCTTCACACATCCTCCCTGGATTTCATAGGGTATAACCAGATGCAATGCAAGAAATCATCAATAAATGTCATAAAATAGTAATTGCCATCAATTAAAGGAACATAAGCAGGACCCCATACATCAAAACTCAAAAGAAGTAGAACTTTAATTCATAGAACGTGGAAATTGAGTTCTACAATGTTTTGTGAGGTGACAAATTTGATACTGAATAGACTGTATGCCTATTTTATAAAACAAGGATGGAAAAAAATTTCAATGCTGGGAACGAGAGATGTCCTAGACAGAGATGCCACAGCTGTATCCCCTTTATTTTCTCTGCCATGACACTAATACTAGATGACTGAAGAGATACACCATGTTAGGACTAAAGCTGGTAGAGGCCTCCTACTTCACGCCCACTTTCAAATCCCAATCAGTTGTCCCGTCCTCAAGTCCTAAAAGACACAATGGGTTGGAAAAAATGTAACTGAATAGTTCAAGGATATTGTGAGACTACTAACAGAAAGGAAGTTTATAGACAATTTTAGGACATAAAGTTATGAAGATAAGATAAGACGATCATCCATAGGTATATTTCATTTCCCTACTATAGTGGCCAGGGTACCATCTGCTATGGTCACCTTATCTTGTCCTGAGCACAGAGTATATGAGGTGAAGAGATTAAGAACACCCGTCATGTGATCAGCGGCGCCTAAATCAATTATCTAGGAGTCCCTACTGTGATGAGAAGCAACACTAAGTGCTGCCCCAGATGTACTTGACTGGGTAGTGGACGTGGATGGGTTCATATTTGAAAAAAACTGTTGGAGGTTGGCTAATTCGGAGGTTGACAGACCGACAAAACATCCTTGGGTTGTTGTTTGTGTGCTCCCATCAGGTGTTGATCCAGAAGGTTGTGTTGTTGGCTTTCTTGCTATTACGTTTCCTTTGGTTTGTTGATTCTTCTTAAACTTGAGCAGTTTCTTGTCTGGGTACAACTCCTAGCAAAAATCCACAGAATGGTTTCTCCTACCACAATGTGAGCACTTCTTTCCTCCTTTAGGTGAGCCCTTTCACGTGCCATCTCATTTTCCACTGTTGGTATTTGTATTGATGAGTGCAGAATGATCTCCAACAGTGGTCCCTCCTATGTCCACCTGCATGGTCTTCGTACGCCTCTCTTCTGTGAGTCTGTGACAGCCTTTTTGTAGCATTGTTCAAGTGATGGGATGAATTCAAAGTTGAGAATTTGGGATGACTTTTCACTCATTCACATTCAAATGGGCAACTAAGTTCGGCAACATCTTCACAAGAACCAATCCAACGTGGATTAGCAGTTACCCTAGGTTAATTAGATTTATGCAGGCTTCAGTGACAGACCGTAAAGATGAGAGTATGTTGGTACGGGTGAAGCTATGCATATTTATGGAGGGTATATATGACATTCACAGTTCAAAAAATATTTAGAGTGGGTGGCGAGCAGGTGGGGGACCCACCTAATCTTCCCCTCAATGGAAACCTCGTCGGCGCCCACCCCGGCGGACTGTTCGATGGTGCTGCGGCGACTCTGGCCTCAACATCGTCGGCTCCCTGGGTGGGGGTTAGGAACTCCCCCCTCCCTCCCTTTCCTCATTTTTTTGGTCTACTCTTTCTTTCTCTATAGTGTTTGTCTTCATCACCCATCTCCCGTTCTCTGTCGCCTTCCTACAAGTGTTCCACATCTGCTGTTTTTCAACCTTTTCTTCTTCTTCCTCACTGCCGTAATCCTCCTCCCTATTACCCCTTGTTTTCTTCCTATTAGGCTTCCTCTTCTCAGATCTGGTAAGTCTTGTTGAGGCTTAGGTTTTGTCCTCCACCTGTTGGGGCTCCTCCTATCAATCCTCAGGAGGATCTTACCATGGACCTGAGATCTAAGGATGGATGCCGGTGATAATCATCTATGCCAAGACATATGAATATAACCAGTTTCTACAAGAATATCAATAATGGTACCAAACTTATATGTCTTGCGCAGATTATATGCAACATTTGTATAACTGTTGAACCCAAAAAAAAAAAAAAAAAAAAAAAAATCTCTCATATACAGATATGCAGATTTGCATTGTATGAGTATACATATGCGACACATGTTCGCGTCGATGCGAAATTCCCGTGGGAGAATACACACGCATGAGCATGACAATACGTTCATAAAGGACCATGTCATGTAAAATAAAATGCACGCCTATAATATAGGCGAATACTAGAAATCCATAAGGAACCACGGATTCGCATTACGAGGGCAGCGGGGTAAAAGACGTACCTAGGCCACGAGGGCCTTAGTCAGATTTTTTTTTTAGGAGCCTGAGGCAGCTCCAAGTTGTTTGCTTCGGCTCCCGAAATCAGCGCCCGAACCGCCCTTGCAATGCTCGGTATTGGAACCCGATGGGAGACCCCAAATGCAGCGATAAATGGGACCCCGAACGCTGCAAAAACAAGGGTCAAAATCAGTCCCAAAATGGACTAAAATCTGTCCCGAAATGGGGCAAAATCAGTCCTAGAACTCCCCCAAAATGGCCCCGAAAAGGAGGCCCAATAGTGGGGGAGATAGGCCCAATAAGCAGCCCTATGGGTGGGGTCAAGATGAGGCCCAATAAGCCCCCAAATGGGCCCAAGTTCGGTCCCAAAAATGGGCTGAAATCTGTCCCGGAATAAAGAAAATCAGTTTGGGGACTTACCCAAATCAGTCCCGGAACGGAGACCCGGTGTCGGGGAAGTTAGGCTCAATAAATGGCCCAAGGGAGAGGCCCAAAAGGAGGCCCAATAGGCACCTCTAACAGGCCTAAATCTGGCCCGGGATAGGCCAAAACCAGTCCCGAAATGGAAAAAAATGACCTCCAAACCTGCCTAAAATAGTCCCAAATGAGGACTCAATGGCAAGGGAAAGAGGCCCAATAGATGGTCCAATGGGTGGCCCAATAAAAAGCCCAATAAGGAGCTTGAGTGGGCCCAAAACCAGCTCACAAAGAGGGCCTAAATCTGCCAAAGGGGGGGAGAGATCTCCAAAATTTCCCAAAATGGCAAGAAAAGAGGGTGGACCCCTCTCTCTCACTCCCCCTTATTTAAATAGGCAAAGAGGGGGGAGGAGAGAGAGGAGAAACCGGTGAGGGGAGCCCCCACCGGTTGGGAACCCCCCCCCCACCGGTTCCAAGAGGGAAACCGGTGGGGGGGGAGGAGGATCTCCCTCCTTTCTCTCTCTGTTCAGATTTTAAAAATTCAAAAAAAAAGGGGGTGGGGGATTAAATTAAAGGAGGGGAATTAAATGGGGGATCTTAACCCCATTCACATGGGTTAAGAATCCCATACAAGAACCCTCCTAAACCCCTTTCACATGGGAGCCAAATTTGGAATTAATGGGGTTAAACCCCTTTCACATTGGCCCAAACCCAAACCCCCAAAATCTGAAATCAAAACCCCATTAAATGTGCCCCAAAAAGGCAGCAAAAAGGAGGAAGTGGGGAGGGGAACACCCCCCCACCGGTTTTGGGAAACCGGTGGGGAGATCCCCCCACCGGTTCCCAACCGGTGGGAGGGTCAATGGCCGGTGGCCATTCCCCCCCACCGGTTGGAACCGGTGGGGGTGCCCACCTTTCCCCCCTCTCTCCCTCTTTTGCTTGTTCTCTCTCACCCTCCCTTGCCATCTATTGGCCAATAGGGAATAAAAAAATGAAAATGGGGGAGGAAAGAGGCTCCAACCGGTGGCTCCCCCCCACCTTGCTCCATCCGGTGGCTCCCCCCACCGGGCCTAAGATTGGGCCTATAAATAGGACCCCAAGGGTCCCCAAACAGACACACACAGAGGGATACATAAGGCACACCACAAGTGCACCCTATAAGGATACAAGCTGCCCACATATAGGGAGATTGTGGTGAGATTGAAGAGGGAGAGTGCTGCCAATTGAAGACCAAATTCGGGTTTCTTAACCCGGATTTGCTGCGATATTGGGGAGTTCTTTTCGTCCCGGAGAGCTCTCTCCTAAGGTTCTATCCTAAGGAGAAGCTCTGCCGAATTTTATTTGTAAAAACGGTCTTATTATAAGGCGAAATGCTGCCGAATTGATTCTGCGCCCATGCGTGTGTCATTTAAATTTTATAATTATCATATTTTCAATAATATACATATGTATATAGTTTTCTAAAGCCAAAAATTTGAATGCACCTTCAACCTAACTCCTAACCTCACCCCTTTAACGAATAAAATATGAATTCAGAAAATTGCATAAAAATTATAACTAAACCCAAAAAGGTAATTTATAATTAACAATTAATTAATTGATGAAAATTCGGGAAATCAATTAAAAAAATCAGGAAAAACTAATAAAAATCAGGAAAAACCATAAGAAAACAGTAAAAATCTGTGAAAAATTATAATAAATCCAGATAACCTCATATGAATAATCAATTAATTAATTAATTAAATTAATTAAATAAATCATAAAAATGAACAAAAATCAGTAAAAAACAGTAAGAAATCAGAAAGTAAAAATCTGAAAGAACATAAACCGTTCATGAGGAACGCAATACATAAATATAAAATTACCAAAATACCCCTAGGAGTAATATTTACATATATAACCCCGAAAGCCCTAAAAATCAGATTATGAGTGAAATCCTTCACCAATATCCTCAATATCAAACCTTAAAATTTGATAACCCAGTTTAAGGGAAAATTACAAAAAAAACCCCTCATACCTTTAAAATTGATTTCATAACCCCCATAGAGTGTAGGACCTTTTAAATCCCACCCCACATATACTTACAAATTGTCATGCTCTCGCAAGGCGCCCATAATTACATAAAAAACCCTCAAGGTGTAAAATTACAAAAAAGTCCCTGTAAGGCTAAAAATCAGGAATCAATCCGCACAAGTTGGAATTAATCCCCCGAAATTGGAACCAATCTCAATAACCGGGAGTCAATCCCAAATCACATAAAAAATTGTCTCCGAACCAGGGTGAGGTTAAGGATCCAACTTAAAATATACTTTCATCTGCATATGCATGCGCTTTCTATAGTGGTAGCTTTGCATGATTAAGGGCATCATACGGACGGTTAATCAAGGGTTGCCGAGCAGTCGCTCAGCGTAATTAACACTGACTGAGGTCAGTGGAGAGAGGTCATATACTCGAATCTTCGCTTGATTCGAAGTCCCGGATTCCCTGAGGGTTAATCTCAAGCTCTCATAATCCGATAAAAATATATATAGCCGACCTTAATTCCTCTAGATAAACAAAAAAAAATGGATTTCCGAATAATCCGACATAGGAGGAGGGATATGTCTAGGTCAGGTCCCGACCGAAGGTTAGAAAAATCTTCGCGCAAACAATAACACTCGCCCAATAAATAAGTAAACGGATGTTTAAACATGAGTTTGTTGTTTTTTATTTTCATTTTCAGCTACTTTTTTTGGCTATCATGTAGGGCTTACCCGAGATCCTAGATAAGTTTCGGGCAAAGGAAGTCTTTTCCCATTTTATAGATTTTTTTTCACATTTTTATTGAATTTTTAGACCATTTTTAAAGAAATGGGGGGACTAAACTAGACTGGCCCGGATTGGTCTAGGATCGGATTATATCGGATTGGCCAACCTGATCAGTCATGACTCGGCTGATCCGTACCTGATCCTCGGGTTTTTCCTTCCTTGATCTTGAATTCTTGATAATATAATTACTCAAAATAAGGTAATGCAGAATCTTTCCATCCACCATTATTCACGAATAATATCTTTTATTCTGTTTTGCTACTCGAGTTCCCTAGTAACATCAGAAGCAAGAGAGATAATTTAGTACTTAAATACATCTAATAGCTTAAATGTGCCTTTTCAGTGGTGAGCTGTCAAAGAGAGAACACAAAATGACGCCTAGATTTAACATATGAGAGACACACAAAATGAAATTGATAAGGCAAATACACTGGTTAATTGGAAAACATATACAATAGTACACTGCTGCTCATCAAATGGGTACCTGGAGTATGATCTTTTCGGGGGCTTGGTAGGCCTCCAGAAAGTGACAAACATTGACAAATGCCCACTGTTTGCTAGAATTATCTTCACGCTTAAGATGATTCCACCCAAACTTTATTAGTTCTTTGCGATGGTGAACAAGATCATTCTGCAGATACTTTAGGAGCAATGTAGCAAGCTGTAATAGTTCCACCCGCAAAGGCTCATCATATTCAACACTGATCTGCAGCAGAGAAAGAGTGTCCCATTTTAATCATGAATCCGAAAGTCCATATGAACACTTAACAACAATACCAAAAAGAGAAGCAACAATGGCAGCGTTGACGAAAGAAAACCTCTTCTGGGGGATCGAGGAGCTTCTCAACAATGGTTTTTAGAATTCCAGGGTCAACAACCTCCCAACTCAGACCTTTCTGAAAGGTATGTGCTAGCATTGGAAGAATAAGCATTTGCATAGAGACGACCAAGTGATCCTGTGCCAACTGTTTTGACTGAAACAGATTCAAAAAGTGCAAGAGAATTGTCTTCTTCATGTTTGGAGCATAACCTTCAGCAACCTGACCATAAAGTTCACATGAAATAACGCATGGAAGAATTCATAAGCGTATCAAAGACTAATAAGAGTAACTGAACTAGGCCACCAATTTTACTGAATTTTACAAAAAGAGGAAAAACAAAAAGGAGAGCAATCAACTGAAATGCATAAAATTATTAATTCTCCTCAGTGGACGGCACCTTCAGCCAACCAGCATACACAGGAAAAGGTGGTTGGATCTACCCAGCTGTCCAAGCAGCACTGGAATTATGATCAACCAAAACAAAATCAAAGTAAAAAGCACATAGCAACCAGGAATGCTGCGAGGCAAACTAAAACCTCGTCTCTTCTGATGGATCCCACTTCACATCCAAACAGAAAGCAAGGGGGAAGTGGGGGTTTTGGAGAAGCTGGGTTGCTAAGAATTTGCATTGATGTGAATTCAATCATAAGTGGTGGAAGTAAACCTATCCTTTCAGAAAAGAGTATTCATTCGTGAAAGAGGGATGAAAAGATCACATGGTTTTGTGGAGTTTTATGGATGATCTTCTTCCTTTTTTTTTCTGCTTGTGAAAATTTTGCATGATCAAAAGACCCATATCATCAACGTGACAATCTTTTGCAAAGCTCAACCAAGTTCAATAGCGCCCCCCCCCCCCCCCCCCCCAAAACTCCCTCAAGCACAAGTTTTTGACTAAACAAGATCTGGGTGATTTTCTGAGATCATACGTTCCTATTTAGCCAAATTTTTAAGGGGAAACATAGACTTTTACTTGCTTTTACAAAGCTAATCTGCAAGTAAAACACTTCAGATGCTTAGATGGCTGAGTAGTTAACTACAGAGATGAGCAGAGATAGAGACAAATTAAGTAGCCAGCATTAGGACTACAGAAGATACGAGAGAAAGATGCTAGCACTATAGAATGAGTTCAGCCTTAACCGTCTTGATTTTACTTCACTATTCTACATCACTTCTGAGAAACTATGCTTATGGATCCCGAACATGTCTCCCAAGTGTTTACAGTGCGCACAATTACAATTGCTGGCCAAACTGGAGATTTGCTTGCTTGATTTGCACAACAAAGCAGGATGCTTAGCTTGCAATAGGAGCCTACTGATTTGCATATTATGCAAGGGAAAAGAAGCAAGACTTACAAACATCTCTACAAGTACAAGTCTACATGATTCAATTGAAGGCAGGCCCTAACATTTCTCTAATGTAAAACAGATCTTTGATTCAAGGCACCCTCCCATTATAAAGATGATACGGTTATCTATGGATGATATTGTTTTAATTGATAAGAATGTAGTAGGTTTGGATGCATAAGTCAAAACAGTGGAGTGATTTGGAATCAAAAGGTTTAGAGAATAGTCAAATTAAATAAAAAAAATATGAAATGTAATTTTAGCAACATGAGAGTGGATTAGGAGGATTTGGTTAGGGTCGATGCTCAAGTGGGGGATCCTCTTGGACGTTGCGCACGGGGTTAAGGCAGATTGGTTAAAGTGGAGAAGTGAGCCCCGAGTCCTTTGTGATCGACAAATCCTTAAGCTCCAATGAAGTTTTATAGAACGACTATGACACCTGCTATGTTGTATGAGGCTGAGTGTTGAATGATGAGGGAACAATGTATACATAAACTGTGTAGCAGAGGTGAGGATATTGAGATGGATATGAGGTGAAACAAGAAAGAATAGAGAACAAATGTATACATAGAGACTTAGTGATGCGGGATGAATCAAAATTTGGAAGAACAAACGTGATCGGAAAGGGCATCTCACCCAAGGCGTCTCACCTTACCCCATCGCAGGGCTCTCCTTTCACGTAGGCCCTTAAAATCCGACCCGTCCAAGACAAGT
Organism: Zantedeschia hybrid cultivar; assembly: GCA_030544215.1. NCBI lineage: Eukaryota > Viridiplantae > Streptophyta > Magnoliopsida > Alismatales > Araceae > Zantedeschia > Zantedeschia hybrid cultivar. Next base: position 70,238,544 of record JARZZO010000015.1, on the reverse strand, counting down.
GCGCATCTCACTCAGAGCTTCTCACCCTCCCCATCTCAGGGATCTCACAAGAACAAGGCTAGAATTCCAAAAATTAAATAACTTCTTCCATTCTTCATTTTTCAAATGTGAAGTACATGCCCCCTTAAATAGAAAGCAAGAGGTAGACCAACGGTCACCTAATAAAGACATATCTAGCAAAACGTAAGGACACCTAATTAAGACTTCATAAGCATACGAAATGACATTCACCTAATGACCCACATTTTTTATTTAAGACTCTTGGAATAATAAAAGACACCTATTAATGACTTTGAAGACCACATTCTTTATTGCGCTTCAATTTCGATCTTTTGCATTGCTTGCCGAGGAAGATGAACGGATAAGAGAGAATGGTGGTCCTCCCTCGGGTCTACTGCAGCTTTGAACGGCTGTGACCATGAACTTATTCCCATCAATTCTCTTCCGGTGAGAGAAAACTTGACCTCGAGTTTGAAATGTTGTCGGGGGTGACATACAAGTGTTGCAGCTGCGACAGTGCACAAACATAGTGGCACACTAAAATTGGGTTGGTCTTGCAGTGATGAGACCGACGGCGTTAATGAAGCTCAAATCGGAGTCCGAGACGAACTAGAATGGCACACACAGGTGTCATCGTAAGGCGTGCAAGTGCGGCACGCAAAACGAGGCACTGTTGTTATACGGAACATCCAGAGAGGTCAGCCTCGTCAATACGATCCCATCGGCGCAAACGGCTCGCAAATCGGAGCACCAATGAATCCGGAACGAGGGCGGTGCGATAGGGTCTCTATTGCACCACCTGTGTACCTGTAGCAGACCACTAACTAGACCCAGTGTGCTGGTTCACTATAGATGGCTCGGACCAAGCTCCGACCAATGCAAAGGGGGATTGGGTGGACTAGATCAACCGATTCGGATCGGATCGGGTCAACCCGGTTTGACTGGTTCACTCCAACAAAAGGGCACTAGCGCTTTTATCTTCCTCCCCCTTCTTCACTGAACTAGAAAGGGGTTGCGAGGGTTCGGGGGACTCCAGCGTCGGCGGGTGCGATGGCAAGGCTGACAACGCCGGCGAGCGGCCACGGCGTTGGCGACAGGGCACGCAACGGTGGGCGGCGGCGGCTTCGGCAAAGCCGCAGGTAGGCGACGTTGACAGTAGCGGTTGTGGAAGAACTGTAGCGAGAGCTACCGAGGGGGTGCCGCAGGCGGTTGGGGCAAACAACGACGGCAATGCCGACGGCTGGGCGGGCTGCAACGGGGGTTGTCTGTGACGGCAACGGTAGGCCGCCCGCACTTCTCCACCGACCACCTCCTTATCTTCTTCTTCTTCTTTTTTTTTGCTACTTTGCTGTGGGGGGACAAGAGGAAGAGGGGATAGAAAAGAAGAAGGATGGAGAGGTGGACAGATGGGGTCCTGCCGACCTCGCACCGGCAGGGAGGGCTTCCCCGGTGTCGCACCGGGGGGTGGGGTTGGATGCCACGGTGATGGTGGTGGTGAGATGGTAGCTTGGAGGGTGCAAGACTTGGATCGTAGGGCTCTGATACCAAATTTGATGCAGGACGAGGCGAAATTTGAAAGAACAAACATGATCGGAATGGGCATCTCACCCAAGGCGTCTCACCTTACCCCATCGCAGGGCTCTCCTTTCACGTAGGCCATCAAAATCCGACCCGTCCAAGACGAGTGCGCATCTCACTCGAGGCTTCTCACCCTCCCCATCTCAGGGATCTCACAAGAGCAAGGCTAGAATTCCAAAAATTAGATAACTTCTTCCATTCTTCATTTTTCAAATGTGAAGTACATGCCCCCTTAAATAGAAAGCAAGAGGAAGACCAAAGGTCACCTAATAAAGACATCTCTAGCAAAATGTAGGGACACCTAATTAAGACTTCATAAGAATACGAAATGACATTCACCTAATGACCCACACTTTTTATTTAAGACTCTTGAAATAATAAAAGACACCTATTAATGACTTTGAAGACCACATTCTTTATTGCGCTTCAGTTTCGATCTTTTGCATCGCTCGCCGAGGAAGATGAACGGATATGAGAGAATGGTAGTCCTCCCTCGGGTCTGCTGCAGCTCTGAACGATTGTGACCATGAACTTATTCCCATCACTTAGGTATAAGCCAAGTCACCAACTGATGATAAGCGAGGGAAAATAGAGTTAGATGGTTTAGCCGTCTACGTCGTTGGCCAAGTTTGATGCCGGTTAGAAGGTGTGATCAAATTCAAGGGGCGATGGCAAAAGAACTTGGGCCAACCTTAAATTAGATTGTTTGATATAGTAAGAAAGGACTGGACCTTCCAAGGTTCATGGCACTGGAATATTGAATAGATTAAAATCGCAAGACAAGAGTTATACAGCCAACCCCAAATAAGTGGGAGAACGCTCTAATGATGTTGATGATGAACAATGACCCCCCCCCCCCCCCCCTGTAGGGATTACTATCTGAGGTTGGAGTCAAAGCATAAAACTAAGCTTCTGCCTGGTGAATTGTTCATGATAAAAAGGAATGGATGTGTGATCCAGTCCAAACAAGAAATAAGTGTGAAGGGAAGTGAGCAAGTTTTAGTTTTTGGCAAGAACATTTGTTTAATGCTAAGGCACATCTAAAACATGTGCCAGAGTTGGCACGAATTTGTCCCTCCCGTAACCAAAGTAATACTAATAATGATAACGATGATGATGATGGTGATAATACTAGTAAAGAATTTTTGCAAATAAGCCCCTAAAGAATTCCATATTTGTAGATAAACCCATGCATGATTCATATTTGCATACAACCCCTTAACTATGGTAGTATTTGTGTGCGCCCTCTTTAACTATGGTGTTTATTTTGAATTTAACTTGAGTTAAAATATTGTCACCCTACATAAAATCTGTGGAACCTATTAGATAAAAATACCAAAATACCTTCAGTTAAAATATGAACACCACACAAGAAAACTTGTCTAAATCTGTGAAAGCTATTAGATAAAAATACCAAAATACCTTCAGTTAAAATATGAACACCACACAAGAAAAATTGCATAGACATCCACCCATAAGCTTGTTCTAATTGAACTTCTCAGGTATATTTAGCACCAAAAAAATATTTCAATTTACAATTACGTTCTGTAAATAGAAAAAAAAAATGATACTAGATATATACAACAAGCTTATAGGTGGATGTCTATGCAATTTTTCTTGTGAGGTGTTTGTGTTTCAATTCAGGATATTATTAGTATTTTCATATAGTTTTCACGTATTATATGCAGGGTAATAATATTTTTACTCGGGTGAAATTCAAAACAAACACCATATAAGGGGCATCTAAAACATGTGCCAGAGTTGGCACGAATTTGTCCCTCCCGTAACCAAAGTAATACTAATAATGATAACAATGATGACGATGGTGATAATACTAGTAAAGAATTTTTGCAAATAAGCCCCTAAAGAATTCCATATTTGTAGATAAACCCATGCATGAATCATATTTGCATACAACCCCTTAACTATGGTAGTATTTGTGTGCTCCCTCTTTAACTATGGTGTTTATTTTGAATTTAACTTGAGTTAAAATATTGTCACCCTACATAAAATCTGTGGAACCTATTAGATAAAAATACCAAAATACCTTCAGTTAAAATATGAACACCACACAAGAAAACTTGTCTAAATCTGTGAAAGCTATTAGATAAAAATACCAAAATACCTTCAGTTAAAATATGAACACCACACAAGAAAAATTGCATAGACATCCACCCATAAGCTTGTTCTAATTGAACTTCTCAGGTATATTTAGCACCAAAAAAATATTTCAATTTACAATTACGTTCTGTAAATAGAAAAAAAAAATGATACTAGATATATACAACAAGCTTATAGGTGGATGTCTATGCAATTTTTCTTGTGAGGTGTTTGTGTTTCAATTCAGGATATTATTAGTATTTTCATATAGTTTTCACGTATTATATGCAGGGTAATAATATTTTTACTCGGGTGAAATTCAAAACAAACACCATATAAGGGGCATAGATGCAAATACTACCATAGTTAAGGGGGTTACACAATGTAAGAAACCTGCCAGTTCTATGTTGTTTTAAAAATACTAGTATACAATACCTTATTACCTACAAAAGAAAGGTTGGAGCCTAGTAGGCTGGGGAACGCCTGTAGGTGTGCCACTAGTCGCCTCAGGTGCAAATCGGGTTCCCCTGGGAGGTGGAAAGTGGCCGGAGGGTCCTAAAGGTGCCCGGTGTGCAGTGAGGACGTGCGCTCATTGTCTCCGATAGGGTCGCACGACCAGAGCGTGCAAGGACCTGGTTCGATGTCTCCGATGTAGGGGGTGGGGCATGTGTAGAGAGCCAGCTTCCAGAAAAATAGGACCTTTGCAGAGGTCGTGGCGGACAACAAACGAGGCTCTGTCAAGAAGATCGAAAGCTCCTCCACATCCTCCCATACTGTGGCGTCTCCACCTGTGGAGTCCCTAGGTCCTCACCTGAACCGATTATGAAGGTGTGTGAGGTTTTGTCCAGTGGTGGTTAGGCCCTCTATAAAAGAGGTAAAGCAGTCTGTGGAGAGAGGGAGGAAGTCTTACGGGGAGTGGGAGATCAAGGTGTTGGGAAACTGCTTTATGGGGTTAGCTCCTTCGAACGAGGAGACTGAAAATGTGGTAGCAGGAGGGTCCCTCAGAGGGGCGGGCATAGTCTTGCGGGCTTCTGTTTGGGAAGCTCTCCCAGGTTCCTACTCAGAGGTGCTACCTTCCTGGTTCCGTCTCGGGGTGGCAGGGGTGCCAGTCTTCATGTGTGATCACAAGGGGTTGCAGTTCTTGTTCCAAAAGGTTGGCATCTTGAGGAAGAAGACATGGTTCTCGCATAAAGCAACGGTCTCCTTTTGTGGAGAGAACATCGCAGGTAATCGATGATAAGGAGATCTCCGAGGTGCTATCATTTGAGGTTGGCGTAAGGTTCCTCCCTTTGAAGATCCATGTGCTCTAAAAGAAGCTGCCGCTTCCATAGGGTTTGGGATCCCCAGTCAGTAGCTTAGTGATAAACATAAGGAGGGAGGGTACGTGGTGCATCCCTAGACTTCGATTCAAATTTAAATCACCCCACTGGCCCTCTTTGAGGTTCTTGGATGCCACAGCCACCATGAGGGCTTGTCCCACTCTAAGGGAAACTATCATGCCCTACCAAAATGGGACGAGTTCGACCATAGTTTGCAGTAGGGTATCCCGTATGCACATGCCCAATCTCAACCTTTGTCGATTTGCCTGTGTTAGGCATGGAATGCAGAATCGACCGATCCCAATCCGGATCGGTCAATTCGGATCGGGATCAGCAGGTCCCGATTCGGCTGATTCCGACCGATCCGATCCCGATTCTGATCGGGATCGGCGGGCCCCGATTCAAGGACCCGATCCGACCCAGAATTCCTTGGTGTTAGGAGTTCGACGCTCAGAAGCTGATCTTGCCAGATGTGCTATGTGATGAGGCCTCAAGCCAGGAGAGGGTCCTGGAGACCCCTAATCCCATTTCAGGTGTTATAGGAGGAGGGACTGACAAGGAGGAGCTGAAAAGGACTGTTGCTTGGGTTGAGAAATTCATGGAAGATCAAGCTCCGGGAGTGGCAGAGAAAATAAGGCTCTCATTTGATGGGCTGGAGAAGGATGTCCATGCAGTCTTCCATAGGATCCGCAACTGGTGGCAGCTTGGTATGACAAGAGGGGTTGGGGGGGGGGGGGGAGAGCTAGCAAGAGGGAGGGTAAAGAAGTGGCACATGAGGGAGAGGGGAAGGAGGGGGGAGGAAGTCTATCATATTTCATGAAGATTATCTTACGGAATGTTAGGGGGTTAGGGAGTGGCGAGAGAAATGTGGTGGTGAAGGAATTGATCAGGAGGTGTAGGGTGGACTTATTGTGTATACAGGATACTAAGTTAGAAGAAGTGGACGACAGGGTGCAGAGGGGGGTCGGTGGTGCTAGGTTGGCCCAAGGGGTTCTCATTCCAACAGTGAGTAGATTGGGAGGTGTCATTGTCATGTGGGATGATTTTGTCCTAAGGAGGTGGGCAGGCAGGTGGGGAGTTATGCTATCTCTATCATTTTCAAGTGTGTGGAGGATGGCTTTGAATGGGATTTTACTGGTGTCTATGGTCCTCGGAGGAAGGCGGAGAAGAAGGCTTTGTGGTATGAGATTCTACTGTGGCACAGCCGCTTAGGAAGGCCCTGGTGTGTGGGTGGGGACTTTAATGTTACTTTGTCTCAAGACGAGAGGTCGGACGGGGTCTACTACTAGGGTCCCATGAAAGATTTCCAGTACTTTGTACACTAGGCTGTCTTGATAGATGTTCACACTGATAATGCCTCCAACACTTGGCCCAACCTCAGGGAGCAGCCAGTTGTTCTAGATAGGTTCCTAGTGTCTGTTGACCATGGATGGTAGTACCGGTATCGATGGGTACCGGTACCGACCCGGTATCGGCCGATACTCTCTATAGGCATGGTACCGGTGCCGGCCGATACCGGTACGTACCGGTGCCGGCCGATACCGGTACGTACCGGTATCGGCCGGTACTGCCAACCATGTTGCTGACTGGGAGGAGCACTGCCTAACCTACAAGCTTCCTATCCTCAAAGGACAGTGTCAAACCACAAGCCTATTTTGCACAACTCTCGCTTCAACTTTCGGAGGAAGCTCATCGACAGATTGGAGAGAGATTAGTTACAGGAGGAGGGTTTTATGGATCGACGATGGCCACCCTAGTTTGCAACCTAAGATCTTTGGTTTCTGCTCTTACAAAATGGGGTGTGGCAAAGAGGCTACCATGCAAAGAAGAGAAGGATAGCATTTTCTCTCAGCTACATGGTCTAGATGCGCTTAAGGAGGCAGGGCTTCAAGATGAGGAGGATAGATTTGCTAGAGAGAAGCTCAAATCACACTTTCAGGATGTACTTCTGAAGGACAAGATTTACTAGAAATAGAGATCAAGAAACAGATGGATCAAAGAGGGGGATAGAAACATTGCTTTCTTTCATAGTATTACTTCGAGTAGGAGGAGGAAGAACCACAGTGGCAAACTCATGTTTGAAGGCCAGGTTTATCTTATAGAAGGATGATTTGGCAAGGCACATATGCAACTTCTATACTCGCCTTTATACAAAGGAGGATGTGGACATGCCTTCCCTTGCCAATGACATTCTCTCCTCTTTGTCGAAGGATGAGACTTCTTGTCTTTAATCCCTTCTTTGTTGAGGAGATGAAGGGTGCAATATACTCCTTGCTTGGGGACAAGGCCCCAGGATTAGATGGTATTCCCCGGATGTTCTTCCAACATTGCTAGGATATGGTACATTCTTTTTTGCTACAGGCGGTGGTGGAATTTCAGGAAGAGAAGGCACATCTTAGAGGTATTTACAAAACCTTCATCGTTCTCATTCCAAAGAAGGAAGGTGCGGTTTCTTCGCTTGACTTCAGACCCATCAGCCTCTCTACCAGATCATTTCTAAGATGTCCTTTAGACTAGAGAAGGTTATTGACAGAGTGATAAGTGACAATCAAATTGCTTTAGCAGAGGTAGTCATATTCGAGAAGGTTTTCTTGTTGCTCACGAATGCCTCTATGGGATGAAGACTCATAGAAAGAGGGAGTGGTGATCAAACTAGACTTCGAGAAGGCCTGTAATAAAAGGAATTAGGGTTGCTTATTTGATGTGCTTCTCAAAATGGGATTTGGGGAGAAATGGGTGTCTTGGACAAAGCATGTGTCTCTTGTGCATCTTTTTCTGCTCGTAAATGAAGTGTCTACACAGTCTTTCCTCAATGGCAGAGGAGTGAGCAAGGGGGTCCTCTTTCCCCCCTTCTGTTTGTGTTGCTCAAGTTAATAGTTGTTTCTGGATGAGGGCGGAGGCGGCAGACCTTTTATTTGGCTTTCAAGCAAGCCTGGCTGGGAGGACTATATCTCATCTTCAGTGTGTAGATGACACCTTATTATTAGTATCGACAGAGGAAGAATAATTGAAGGTTGTTATTGGAGTTGTTGCATGAAACTACATGGCTCAAGGTTAACTTCTAGAAGAGTGTGGCTATTGGTATCAACATTTCAGACAAGGATCTGAGGTGGTCTGCCACGATCTTGGATTGTCAGTGTGGCTCATTTCCGATTCAATACCTAGGCCTTCCTTTATCGCCAAGTTCCAACAGATGCGAGGATTGGCAGCCTGTTATTAGCAAATTTCATTCGCGCCTAGTAGGATAGTGATGGGGAAGAATGGTGTTGTATAAGTTGGTCCTGGATAGCTTGCTTATATATTTTCTCTATTTTCAGAATTCTAAAGACAATAGTCAAGCAACTGGAAGCTATTTGTAGTCGACTTTTCTAGAAGGGTTGTGCAAAGGCTTCTACTCCTGGAGGCTTTGAGGTTTCTCGAAATTGGTTGGCAGTATCGGCCGATACCGATATGTATAGGTGTCAGTAGGCACCGATACGATACTGGCCAAAACCCCGATACCACTCATTTACCTCTCAAAAAATTTAACAAAAAACTTTTATTGGCCAATATTGGGCCAAAATGGGCCGGTGCCGACTGATACGCCCAATACTGATACCGATATGTATTTGTATCGGCACCCACCGATACCGGCACTACCATCCTTAAGGGTCTGTAGGAACAAAAAGAATGGAGGACTAGGGATCAAGGATATTAGGGACTTTAATCTAGCACTTCTTTCCAAATGGCTTTGGAAACTTGGATCAGCTTCTTTGTGCTTATGGACACAACTTGTCGGTCAGAAGTATTATTCCAGGATAAGGGCTTGGGACATTTTCATTTAGGTGAGATACAATATATCTCAAGTATGGAAGGGCATTTTACAAACTTTGGATATCGTTCTGACGGCGATTTTTGTTTCGTTGGGTAATGGTCACACTTGTCTATTCTGGGCAAACAAGTGGTGTGGCAAGGCACCTCTTTCCTCTATTCCCTATGTTGTTCTCTATCTCCACTAGCCCTAGTGCCCAGGTGGCACATATGGTGGAAGAACATGCAAAGGGAATAAGGGAGTGGAGGTTATCCTTCAGAAGGAATCTGAGAGATGAGGAGATTCAATGTATGGCTTCTCTACTGTTGATTCTACAAGACTTCATAGTTGATCCCTCTTTTCAGGATTCCTGAAAGTGGGCAGTAGGACACTTTTTGGTCAATTTTCTGTGAAGTCTCTACTTATACCCACATTGTCAATAGTGGGACGAGAACCCCCTTTCTTCATCATATTTGGGCCCCCATATCCGCTCTCAAGGTCAAGGTTCTTATTTGGAGAATTTCCATTGGCAGACTCCGGACCTCTAACAGACTGCTGAGATTTGATTGTGATGTTCCCTCTATTTGCCCCCTGAGCGGAGAAGCAGATGAGTCTATTGACCACATCTTTGTGGGCTGCCCCTTCTCCAAGGAAGTGTGGCAGATCTTGCGCACCAAGTTCTAGAGGACTATACCCTTGTCACCTACTATAGAGGCTCTCATTCAGCTATGGTCTGTTTTGTCACTTACAGGGGTTATGCTATCATGTGGTGGTTGGTCCTTCATACTACTCTATAGACCATCTGGTCAGAAAGAAACAAGAGGATTTTTAAAGGGAAGGCGTCAAATCCGGATAGAGTGGTTGCTTTTCTTTGTTCTAGGATCAGGAAGTGGATGATGTCCTTTTATAAAGAGCACATTGCTAGTGCCTCCCTTTTTGTTCGATTGGAGGCCATACGTTGATGCACTAACTTGATGCCTTGTATAGTGACATTTTTTTGGGTGTTTGTTCTACTGATTTTGTAACTCTCTTTATCAATTTAATATTATTATGTGGTATCAACCACTTTTAAGAAAAAGTTAAGCGGATATACACAAATATGAATCATACAAGGGCTATCCACAAATATTGAATCTTTTAGGGGTTATTTGCAAAAACCCAAAAAAATAAAAAAGAAAGAATCTTAGTTAAAAAAAATGTATCTAAACTAAGAATGATCATATTGAGCATAAGAAATCTAGGCCTTAGATGTAATAACCCCACATCTAAATTGTGTAAAACTGAAAATTAGTAAGGGTATTAAAGCAATATTTGAAAGTCCAAGGTTATACCGTAATAGGTCAACTTTAGGAACTTTTAGTTTAAAAAAGTTCAATTAGTTATTGGACTATAATTTTTGACTTATTGAGCTTAAATTAGAACTCAATTAAGCCAGGTTTAATGCCCATTTAATGGGCTGTCGGTAACAATATTGGGCCAGCCCAGTAGGTGGTGCTTGGTGGATGGGCCAGTCACTGCAGGGCCAACATGGACCTTAAGTGGGAGGTTCAGGCTCACCTTGAGAGCCACCGCCTCCCTCCAGTAGCCAGTCTGCCCCCTTGCTAAGCCATTACAGTAGTAATAGAAGAGATAGTGTAAGACCCCACAAAACCTCAAGGGCATATTTATAAATCTCTAAAAAGTATAAACATAATTATTAAGTTTAGGATTTATACTGCCATTGACTATTTTTATAGGGTCTTAACTAAATTTTTTAAAGTTCTTAGAAATATCCTTAAATAGCCAAAAAATGACCATTATTGATTACTTAGTGAAGGAATAGGGGTATATATATAATTATTTTAAAAAATGGGTCAGATAGCAATCTTCTATAGCAGTCTGGTAGTGATAAGATTTGTTGTTCTTGGTAAATAGTTATTGGCCAGGACTACGAATTAAAACAACAATTCAAGTCCTACCTACCGATGGATTTCCGAAACGAATTTCTTTAATTCTGAGAAACGATAAGATCCCTTGTATGAACATGGAATGGCAGTATTGTACTATCAATGGAGCCACATGAGATTAAAAAGACGAAATGAAAGGAACGATTCCTTGGAAGCTTTAAGATTGTAATTTTGAAGTGATCAACGTTAAATTTCGAGGACGAAATTTCTATAAGGGGAGAACCTAAGACCCTACAAAAATTCAAGGACATATTTATAAATTTCTAAAAAGTATAAACACAATTATTAAAAACTTAGAATTTATATTGTCATTCACTATTTTAATAGGGTCTCAAGTAAAATTCTTGAAGTTCCTAGAAATACCTTTAAATAGCCAAAAAATGACCATTATTGATTACTTAGTGAAGGAATAAGGGTATATATATAATTATTTAAAAATAATGGGTCAGATAGTAATTACTTAGCCCTTGAGTTACCCCCTGCCACCTCATCGTGCCACCTCACCCCTTCCACTTTCTTCTACAACCTTCTCCTCCCTTCTTTTCCCTCCACTTGTCCCCTTTCTCTACCACTCCTTTTTCCCCTTTCCACCTCACCCCTTCTACCACCTTATCCTCTTCCTCCTCTTGCCACATGTCAGCACCACCACCACATCTTCCTCTCTCTAGAACCCTCCCACCGCCCACCTCCTTCTATAAAAGGAGGGCAAGGAGGGCAGGTTAGGGCAGCAAGAGAGAGAGAGAGAGAGAGAGAGAGTAGAAGAAGAAGAAGAGAAGGAGAACTAGTAGGGCCAGCCGACGAGGATCCGGGGGGGCTTGACGGTAGTCCAACGAGACTTCGGCGATCAAGTTTCTCTCCTAAAGAGGTAAGGTGATACAACCTACTGTGTTTTCTTATTTTGAATTTTTTTAGAAGCCAGAATAAAAGAAAAATTGCATGTTTCTATAAGAAAATTCTGTCGGATTAAAGACTTAATGAAAGATGACCATAAAAGAATCATAATAGCATAAGACAGTATGTTTATATATGTCATGGCATGATTTACATGCATAATTCTTGTATGGTTTACTTTTTAAGTCTATAGCGATTCTCTGACATGCATGATTGATGACTAATATGTGAACCACAATGCATGATGAATTCTTTGTGAATCTAGTTAAGGGAATAAATTTCAAGATGGAGATTTTCCTTTAAAAAGGATGTTGTATGTTTAATTATGAATCACTATGAAGTTAATAAAGAAAGGAAGATGGACCAAATCCATCTAAGTTCTGGAGTGTTATGAAGAAAGAAAAGACTTGGAAGCTATCTAAAGCTATATGATATAATGTACACATATATATAGGTATGTATCATAGATTATAAAAATCAAGAGGACTTCATGATTATGATTAAACACCGCTAAGGAGAATAACGATTATGGAATTCCGAAACTTTTAATAATGATGATAATAAAACAAGACATGAAAGCCTCTATGATGATAAAAAAAGAGAGAAGACAAAGAAACCTTTATGATGATGAAAATGAAACAATACGATGCCATATATGATTTTATGTAATTAATTATCGATAATTTCTACGATGATTTATCTTTTTATAAAAAAATAAGTGACAGTATTACTAACGGGACGACGTTATGCTTCCCGGAGATAAGGTGACGTACGAAAAGCTCCCTAATAGATATGTCTGAGGCATGGAGCATCCCAGGTTTGGGATCTCGGTGAATAAACTCCCTAATAGATACGTCTGAGGCATAGAGCATCTAGCATCTCACATTTGGTTAAAGTACCAGAGTCCAGGTTCAGGACCTCGACGGACAGAGGATGGAGATCCTACTTAAGTGCGCTCATAAGCTGGGACGTAGACGCTGCAATAGGAGTGAGTGAGTACACTGCAGACCCAATTTAACCCTCTCCAGCCTCTCCAATAGGTTTCCGGAGACTTACTGGACTAGGTAGGTTGTGGAGGTGATAAGTGCATCAGGGGATGACCTACTCACCATTACGACCTGTTAGTTGATAGTTATTTATGTCACTTCTGGTGAAAAGATGAGTCATCTTACGAACTTACGACTTTTAAAAAGATTATGATTTTACGACTGATCGGATTAAGATTATAAGATAAAGGACCGATCATGTGAAAGATAATGAATGGACGAACGACTCAAATCCTAAGACCTTATATTGATGAAAGAATATAAGAAAATGTGTAACTATTATCATGTTAAATGTTTTTCGCTTCGTATTTACGCTACTTTTATGATGCATGCATTTTATATATGTGTAGGAAATAAACATGAAAATTTTATGTGTTTTAAGGTAACTAATTGTGCATAATTTGCATACAGGTCATATTACAATAAATATGAACATGCATGTGAGTCATGAGTGAATAGGGTGGTATGTGCAGAATATCAATAGAGATGTAAATGATCCCTACTGAGAACTCAATTTTTAGATTCTCATAAAGTTATAAAAATATGTTTTTCAGTAAAAATATAAAAAGACAGATCTAGATTAACACATGAAGGTTTGGCATGTATGGCTAGTCTAATTTGTTGGGATATGAAGATCCGTTTCCTTATTTTGCTATTATATAATGGGCATAGATTGCTTATTATTCTTTTACATTTATATCTCTAATCATTTTGTTTTTGAATTGTACACCTACCAAAGATCTGTAAACGGGACCGTTACACAAAGTCGAGGACAGAGTTAAGAGGGAGAAAAAGAAGAAGGGCAAGAAGAGAGAAAAGGAGGGAGGGAAAGAGAATAGGAGAGGGTTTTATGCTCTGAAAAAACTGAGAAAAGGTAATGCTTGAGGGAGAAGTGGTCAAAGGCAGCTGTAAAAAAGGTGGATCTCACCTCAAGTAGCCTCCTATAAGACTTTTCTATCCAAAGGCAACCACCAATGGAAGGAGGATTACGGCCTCTAGCCCTCTACAATGTGCTAGAGTGCATCTCATCAGGTAGGTTAATGCACCTTCTCTAACTCTCTTCTTTCAAGTTGGAGACCATACCCCTCCCTCTCTTCTATTTCATTAGGATGAGCTTCTGAAGGGTTCTAGTTTCTGTTAAAAACAATTACAAGGGGGAGGGTTTCACTGCTGTCTTTTAGATTCATGGGATGGAGACAAGCCATCTAAGTATTTTCCTAGTTCTATTACTGCATGTATATATGGTGCTTCTATGTCAGTTTTTGTCAATTAGATCAAAGATCACTACATGTCTAGGTGATGGAATGTTTCACCATAACAACAATTGGCATTTTGACTGGCATCAAGTTCTGATCATCACATTTTAGGGAGAACATTAAGAGATCTTGGGCCACAGTTTTAGTAACTTCTGCACAACCAACATCCTTGTTAAGAATCTCGCTCAATTTGTACACCACTAATTAGCCTAGTCGTTCTCATTTTGTATCTAAATATTAAAGGTTGAACCCAATGAGACAGTAAACCTAGGGAAGAGAAGTAGGCAGTAAAAAAGAGGAGCATTGATGCCAGACACTGGCCAGGGTGGTTCAACTTAGTTCTGTGTCTCCTGTTTCTATACCCTGTGGTCTTTTCATTTTCTATTTAACAGTCCCAGTTCTGCTATTTGACTATTGATGACTCTGATTCCATTCCAAGTTCAGCATTAGATAGCTTCTGTTCTGTTTGCCAATTTCATTTGTGTCTCTGAGCATGCTTAACTTCTGGGTATATATTATTTTGCTTCATCTATAGTTTGGCCTTATGGGTATTTATTAGTCTTTTAGGTTAATAGAAATATGGTGCAGAGCATGCTTATATGGATTTCACTAACTGTCAGTTATCTTTTGTATGAGTAGCAGGCTAGGAGCATCAGTAGATCTGCTCCCAAGTAGCACAAAGAAGCCTGGTTGGAGTTTGTTTGAGATGGAAGTCCACCATAGAAAATAGTAAAAATAGTTTCGACTCTGTAATAGATGCTCTACTTTTGCTTGGATAAAACTGTATCTAGAATGTGTCTCTTTAACTTGTACCCTTCTATTTGTGTAACAAAATAGTTTGTTATCTACATTCGATCAGATCCAGTTTGCACTACTATAGAAAAAGAATACTACATTTGATGTTATATATTCCACTATTCATCCTCTACAGGCAACCAAACATAAATACAATCTGCAGAGAGCAACTTTGAGATGGGCTTTCATGCCATAATAAAATAGTGAAACAATTATCCAATGAATATTAGACACTACCACTAGCCTTACATTGTAAACCACCATCACATAGTAAGAGAAAAACTAAGCCCCAACAACAGAATCCGGAACAGGTGGCAATTGGGTTTGGCCAAGAGTGTGAAGGGGGGTAGGAGGGACGGGAAGGAGAAGGCGGACGATTTTTGAGGGGTATGGTGTGCTCTTTCTCCCCATAAGTTTATTTTCTCCGCTGAAACTAAGAGTTCCTGGATCTCCTCCCTATCCATCATCCTATGCTCCTCATGACCATCTCCTCAGTCTCAGCTGGTCCAGGATCCCTGCAAGTCTGGGTCTCAGAACCCTTGTTGGTAGGCTCGCCGGAGGGAGAAAACTTCTCAGCCTCTAACTCCTGTGGCAGGGTGGCAGGAGAATACACTGGTGCACGAAGAGCACCCATCGTCTATGGCAGTAGGCGAAGGTGGTCTCCAATGGCCTCTGCTAGGCGGGGAGAGGATAGAAAAGCCAATCCTCTGCTCCTCCGGACGCTGCACAGGCCGCAGCGAAGGGACCGGTGCCAAGATACACCGGCGCGAGACTGGACTACTACCAGGATCACCAGACCACCCCCCCCCCCCCCACCAAGACCTGCAGCATTCAGTTGAAGACTTGATTTGTCATTGGGACTGTTACTTTCCCCATAAGGGGGATAGGATGCTGTGGTGATTGCTTTCTACATGCTACTTTGGGGGCTATCTGGACAGAGAGGAACAAGAGGATCTTCAGAATGGAAGCTGCCTCTCAGGGCAGTATTTTGTCTTTTGTCTATAGTAGGGTGAAGGAATGGATGTATGCTAGATGAACATGTTGTCAATTCTTCTCTTTTTGCCCTTTTGGAAGGTTATACATGACTCAACTGCTTGGTGTTTTGTAGAGTGAGGATGGAGAGATTTTGTTTACTACACTTGTATCATTTCTTTCATGTTATATAATATAGTGGTACCATACACTTTCCAAAAAAAAAGGCTAAAGATTGGGAAGGGTTGGGTAAGCTTGCCATGAGAGAGGAGTGAGAGAGAATGAGCGGGAGAGATATGGGGTTGAAAGGGACGAAAACTAGTTACTAGGAACCCAGTTCAGCCAACCCTGGCCATATCAGCTACTCCTGCTGATCAGGCCCAAGGTTGGGGATTGTAGGCCTTTCTTGATACTCTTCTCTAGAAGCATGAACTAGTTAAATACCCACTAGGTAAATAAACACTAAGAGGCATACAATCCACTAAATTTTGCATTTATGGATATTCTTTTTTTGGAAGGTGACCAATTAGATCATAGATTCATAGATAATTAAATACAAAGAGTACACCAGAGAGTAGAGCCGCTCTCAAAACACACAGAAACCCCTTACAAAGTAAGAAAAAGAAAACCCCTCTCCAAAGAAAACTTCCCCCAATATATCTTATCATGAAGATAAGATATAACATAAAGAATCACAAGATTATAATATCAGCCAAATAACCTCAACCAGTGCAGCAAATCAGACAGGATAGGAGATGATTTCGGATCCACCACTACCCTTGCAACTTTACCCCATTCAGAAACCCATCTAATAACCCTATGCATGATGTTGTAGAAACTATCAAACTCGTTCCTGAACCTTCTATAATTTCTTTCAGTCCAAATTCCCCACAAAAAAGCAGGAAGGATTAAAGACCATATCTCCCTCTCGGATGAAGGACATAGCTTAGCCCATCCATCCAACATATGAAGCACATAGGAGGGTTCCTCCCAACTGATATTAAGGCACCTGCAGCATAACAGCCACCACGTGTGGACAGTACCACAATGGCAAAACATATGATCCGCTTCCTCAATAAATCTGTCCTAGAAATAACAACTGAGCTTCTGCAAAGGAAGGAACCTACTCAGTCCGTCTATGGTTGGTAACCTTCCCAAAACTATCTTCCAAAGGAAGCGGTTGATCTTGCAAGGTAAAATCTTAGACAAAACTGCAGGTTCGCAGGGCACTCTAACTCCACTGTCATTAATCACTCTTACCAATGCATTAACAAAGAAAATACCTCTAGAGTTCCAAACACATAATCTTGTGTCATCACAGTTTCTCTGCAACCCAAATTTGTGAATGATGTTCAGCACAGCCACCAACTGTTGAAGTTCCTAAGATGTTAAATTTCTTCTAAAGGTCAAATTCCATGGATTGGAATGCCAATATGAATACAACTCAGCCACATATTTCTTTTTATCCTCAGAGATAAGATACAGATCCGTAAATTCCACTGCCAAACACTGGTGCAAAGCCCACCTATCTTCCTAGAATTTAGCCGAAAACCCATTACCCACTTGAAAGGAAATTGGAGGGGCAATCAAATCAACCATCTTATTAATATTCCTCCATATAGGGGACATATTAGATAAGGAGGTTGGATTCAAATTCCATCTAGATGTACCATGGTAATATTTCCCCCTAATGATTTTTATCCACAAAGCATCTTCCTCTTCTCCCATTCTCCAAATCCACTTCGCCAATAAAGCTTGGTTAAAAGTATTAACCTTTACCAAACCACCACACCCGCCCCCCCCCCACCCACCTTGATCCTTTCTCCTGCAAACCTTATCCCATGCTATAAGGTGCAAAGCTCTTGAATCCTTCTTCCCTCCTTCCTAGAAAAATAGGCTTCTCTTAGATTCAAGTATTCTTTCTACCTTTTTCGGAATTCTGAAAATAGAAAGATAATAAGTTGCCAAAGACGAGAGGACTGAGTTAGATAGCACCCATCTTCCTCCAACTAATAAAAACTTGGCCTTCCACCTTTCCAATCTCTGCTCAAACCTTCTAATAAGATCATCCCAATCCCTGACTTTATATTGAACATCAGACAGAGGGAGACCTAGGTAAGAAATTGGGAAAGAAGACACCTTACATGCGAATGAATCAGCAATTTCCTGAACTCTCTCCAAGCCCAAATTAATGCCTACCACCTCATATTTCCGAAAATTGATGGCCAACCTTGTGATAGCTTCGGTTAGAATCAATAATCTCTTCATGTTTGTAAGCAAAGGCTCATTTCCATAAGAAAACAACAGTGTCATCAGCAAACTGAAGATGTGACAACAAAAATCCATCTCTCCCCACTAAAAATCCATCAACCAACCCTTGTGTTGCTGCCCTATCCCATAGGGTACTTAAAATATGTCCAACTAAAATAAAAATCAGTGAGGACATAGGATCACCTTACCTCAATCCCCTCGAACTTTTAAAATAACCACATGATTCTCGATTAAGCAAAATTGAGAATTTAGCAGTGGATATGCAGCTCATGATCCAACTAATCCATTTATGACTAAAACTCAAGATTCAAAAACCCGGCTCGGATCGGCACGGATCGCCCGAGTCGGACGGTTTTAGGCCGTCCGTGTCAATCCCGGGTTTCCTGGCCAAGTCCAAGACTCGGATCGAGCGATCCGAGGCCAGGTCAGTTCGGATCGGCCCGACCCGACCCCTAACGGCTAGTTTGACTAGCCGTTGGGGGTCAAACTAGCTGTTGCTAGCCGTTGGGGGTCTATTTAAACCCGTTGGGAACGGCCAACAACGGCTAGTTTGGGCCTTTGGGGTCTATTTAAACCCCCCCCCAAGGCCCTCCTAAGACTCCACAAATACCCTTTAAGCCTCCTAACATTCTTGCTCTCTCTCCCACTCTCTCGATCATAGAATTCTCTCTCGGTCTCTCCCACGAGGTCACTACTACAAGCTCCGCGATCTCTCCTCTTCTTGTGATGTGAAGGAATGGCATCTTAAGGTGCTGCTGAGTGGTCCTCTGGAATCCTCCTAGCGCTGATCCTGCTTGGGGTCATTGCACACCGGTGAACATGGGCCAGAGAAAGGTACAATGCAAATATTGCAATCGGGTCGTCTCTAGCGGGGTCTACCGATTCAAACAACATCTTGCTGGAATAAAAGGTGAAGTAACAGCTTGTGCTCGAGTTCCTTCAGAGGTTATGATCCAATTTCGAACTTATATGAAAGAGAATGAATCAAGCAAAGTAAGTACTACCAGAAGAAGACAGGAAATTCGAGAGGAGTTGTTTGAACCAGCGCGAATGTCTGATGCTGGAGTCTGGCTTGGTGGAAGTAATCAACCTATAAATGTTGATGATTGGGATACAAGTAAGTTTCTTATTTAACTTATTTTCATGTTCTTCATTTAACGTTTTCAGATAAAAAGTTATAGTAGATTAATTTTTTTTCTTTACATTTAAAGTTGAATTGCGACGTATAATGGAAGCAAGCCGACGGTCCTTTGCAGATGAGGACTTATTTCGGCACACTAGAAGATATGGAGGACAAGGAAGTGACTCCACACCTTCTGGACAAGGGAGCACTAGCACCGGCATGAGTACTAATGTATGCAAGGAACTGAGTTCACTAGAGCTGGAGATCTTAGAGTAGATCCAATAGATCCCTTCCTCACCAAGAAGAGGGATAAACAACCTTCTATTAGTGCCGCATTCAAGAACTTAAAGCTTTGTAAGAAGAAGATAGGGAGAGCTACATCTAAGTGATTTTTCTATAACAGTATCCAAGTTAATGCTGCGAAGGGGCCATATTATGAGTCCATGATCGAGACCATACAAGAAGTTGGCAAAGGGATTGAGGGGCCTTTCCCATATGAAATATACAACAAGTAGTTGGATTTAGAAGTTGATGACATCCGAACATATATTACATCATTTGAAAAGATATGGGATGAGTATGGATGCACTTTAATGTGCGATGGATGAACAGGTACATAAATCTTATCTTCATTTTTTTATCTTATCCTCATTTTTTTTTCTTAAATACGAATGGGTCTCTTTCTGATTTCTTATCATGTATGGAACTTTACAGGGATAACAAGAAGAAGTATGATCAACTTCTTAATTTACTACAAAGCCGGAACCATATTTTGGAAGTCTATTAATGCATCTGAAAAGATAAAGAATGCCCAGTACCTGTATGAATTAACGGATCAAATGGTGGAAGAAGTGGGCGAAAAAAGAATTGTCCAAGTGGTTACGGACAATGCAACAGCGTTCAAGTTAGCTGGAAAAATGTTGATGTAGAAGAGACGACATTTATACTGGGTTCCCTATTCTGCTCATTGTATTGACTTGATGTTGGAAGAAATTTGCTCTGATCTGATGGTGGATGAAGCGGTCAAGAGTGATCGATTTATCACAACATTCATCTATAACCACAACAACATTCTAGATATCATGCGCACACAAACTCATGGAAGAGAGTTGCATCTCAATATATCTCTCTAGATAGTTTAAGTCAACAAAAGAACAACTTGATTAGGATGGTGGCATCAGAAGATTGAGAGAATCACATATTGCGGCATGTACCAACTAAGGTCAGAGAGAAAGGTAAGAAAGTGGCTGATTAAATTCAGTCTAGGCCCTTCTGGAGGGAAGTACAAGCGGTGTTAAATATTGTAGAACCGCTTGTCCATGTCTTGCGATCTTGTGATGGAGAAAGAAGATTTGATATAAGATATTTATACGAGGCTATGGATAGAGCTAAGGAGCTCATTCAACTTAACAATCCAACAACTTTTGTAAAGTGGTGGGACATAATAGACAGACGTTGCGAACATATTTTACATCACAATCTTCATACAGCTGGTAAGTTACTAACTTTCTATATGTATTATTTTGTATACACATTTCTCACAAGTTATAACTAACTTTTACTTATTTATTTAGGTTATTTTTTCAACCCTCAGTACATATTTAGAACCGACAGGAAGAAAGATAACTATGATACTTGCTCAGAAGTGTTGATGGAAGCTAAATCTGTTATTAAACGCATACTTGCAGATGAGGACAAAGCAATAATGGCATACAAGCAAATACATGATTACAGAATGATGTTATACCACTTTGGGACAAGTACTGCTTAAAGAGCTACAAAAATTTTAAATTCAAGTTTGAAAATTATTGACCAGATGTTCTACTTAATTTTTAATTATAACTTGCATATTGTTAACATGGCCAATTTTTTATTTACAGTTGACTGATGGCTAGATCATGGAAAAACATATAGGTATGAAGATCTAACCTATGTAGCAATTCGGGTCTTAAGTCAAACAACCTCTTCATCAGGTTGTGAGAGAAATTGGAGCACCTTTGGCTTGATTCACACCAAGCAAAGGAATAAATTGAAGTCGAACTGTCTAGAGAAGTTAGTATTATGTCATTATAACATGAGGTTGAAGCTAAAAAATCTCGAGCTCATAAGGAACCTTCAAAGGCAGGAGAATGAGAGAATTTCCGGACAAGCCACGGAGACAACATATGCAGAAGAACTTATAGACTTGGATAAACTGTTCGAGGAGCAACATCCACTAAATACATGGGTTGATGCAAGCACCTCAAATGAGCCTGAATTCAACCCAACTGATCGGGAATGAGCGGAACGTGAGTTAAATAACGTTCCCCTACTTACTGATTTTCAACCTCCTCCTTTAAAACGTCAGAAGAAGAGCAAAAAACAAGCACCAAGTAAAAGGAAGAGTGGTACTAGAATTGAGGTTGCTGATATGAAGATTATCGAAGAAGAGGATGAAACGCCAAAACCAAGTGGTGAGGTACAATATTAAACCTCAAATGACTCGACATCAAAGACGAGCTCCGACAGTTCTAAGGATGGCAGAGATGCTACCAGTGTCCTAGCCCCACCTCCACCAATTCAATTCACTGGAGAACAAGAATACACACATGCTACTCAAGATAAACATCATGGTAGCAGAGCAAGCGGGAAGAATCTCCCATTCAAACATTTAGCAGATCAAGGAGGAAGGACAAAGGTAAAGCTCTTCAGTGTGCAGAAGCCAAAGAAGAACTTAGGAGGGAGAGAGAGTATCAGGAGCAACTATCAGATGCATCATCATATTCTCCATACAAAGGGCATAGTCATCCTACTGGATATGTAGTTTATCCTCCTCAACATTCTGATACATCCAACTATTCAGGAGTTGTCTAGAATATCCACAATTGTCAGTCATTTATATCAATATGGATAACTATAACCGTTATGTGATGCAATATGAACAATACTACTAGAGCTATATGTCATGGTCTGAGTATGTAAGCCATATGTTCATTCAGTATAATGTACGTTTGGAATAAATGTAAGTTCATAATCATATATGTAAGTTTATTCAAGATTTTTTTGTCCAACAACATCTTATGTACTTCAAATCAATGTATTTCAATACAATTATGTATTAGACTTGTGTTTTATATTTTTTCATATTTGTTTTAATTTTTTTCTGCTACCCGAACCAGCCGAACCTGACTCTGCCAGGATCGGGTTGCCTCGGATCCGATTGGTTTTGGATCGGCCGATCCGGGAACCGATCCCAGGTTTCTTAACCTTGCTAAAACTCATGGCACCAAAGGTTTTTTGAATGCACAACCAGCTTATCCGATCATAAGCTTTCTCAAAGTCCAATTTAACTAGCACACCCCCCTTTCTACTACTTTTCTGAGAAACAATGGCTTCATGGGCTGACAAAAAATTGTCCAAAATATACACGCCCCTAAGGAATGCTGCCTGATTTGAACTAATCACCTCCTTCAGCACATTCTTGAACCGATTAGCTAGCACCTCGGTAATAATTTTATAGCAACCATTTAAAAGACTTATGGGCCTAAAATCAGACACAGAATCAGCCCCTTCCCGCTTTGGGATTAGAACAATAAAAGTGGAGTTAAAACTTCTGATGCTCAGTGGCCTATCATGGAACTCTCTCATCACCTTCATCAAGTCTTCTTTGATAGTATCCCAGAAATACTGATACAAACCTATAGAAAAACCATCCGGTCCTGGTGATTTATTAGCTTTCATGGAACACAGCTCATAAGCCTGACTTTCTTTGATTTTTGGTAAAACCCCCTCCTGAAGGTGAGGTCTCCACCACTCATCTTCCTTAAACAAATTCTCATAATAGGACACAAAGATTTTCTTAGTCTCTTCCTCTGACTCCACCACAAGGTTATCAACTTTCACTTGATCAATTCTCATAGCCCTCTTCTTAGCACTTACAATTGCATGAAAAAATCTTGTATTTTTATCCCCCTCTCTCAGCCACAGCTCTTTCGCCTTCTGTTTCCACTTCATCTCTTCTCTTAGCAGCCACAAATTATATTCCTTTTTATGTTCAGCCAGCTCTTTGTTTTCTTCTTCAAATAACCCAACCGCATCAGCTCTTGCTTCCAACCCCTCTATTTTCTAAATAAGTTGCTGCCTAGTAGAGGAACCTGCCCCAAAAGTCCCTGCACTCCATGTTTTAATGGTTGACTTCACCCTCTCCAACTTATTAGAAAATGTAGCAGTTGCCTGATGAGAGGATTCCTCCTCCTTCCAGCACAAGGTTACCAACCCCTTAAAGTCCTCATGTGTATGCCAAGCTAACTCATACTTGAAGATTCTAGGCTTCCTTTTCTCTTCTCTGGTCCTCAATAATAAAGGGATATGATCTGAAACCATCATGTTCAAACCTAATACATGAGAAACATGAAACTTATTAATCCAATTGGCTGAAACCAACACCCTATCCAACCTTGATTGAGTACCATATAGTTGTAGGTTAGAGCAAGTGAATTTTCTATTTGGAATTTCAAGATCCACCATCCCATAATTAGAAATCCAAACTCCAAATCTCTCCACATTAGAATTCCAATTCTGACAGCCAGTTCTCTCCCATGGGTATCTTACACAATTAAAATCTCCAAGAATACACCACATTCCTTGAAATAACAAAGCCAACATGTCCAGTTCTTGCCAAAACTCAACCCTCGCCTACTGAGAATGAGGACCATAGACTGAACTGAGAACCCAAGAGTCTGAACCAGCCACTGCATTAAAAATTACAGAAATACTGAATGTGCCTTTATCACAAATCCTCCCTTTAAAACTGTTGTCATTCCAAATGATAAGTTGTCCCTCACTTGTTCCTTGTGCAGGAAATGCAGCCCATTCTGTTAACAATGAGCCTCCAA
This sequence comes from Zantedeschia hybrid cultivar, assembly GCA_030544215.1. Classification (NCBI taxonomy): domain Eukaryota; kingdom Viridiplantae; phylum Streptophyta; class Magnoliopsida; order Alismatales; family Araceae; genus Zantedeschia; species Zantedeschia hybrid cultivar. The sequence goes on along the minus strand of JARZZO010000015.1, from coordinate 70,214,583 downwards.
GTTGCTCAATGATATGTCCATCTACAATTTCCATTCTAGTCTCTTGCAAACAAATACGATCTAGTCTCTGATTCCTGACCAGATCACTCATCGCCCTTCTCTTCATTTTCCAATTAAGACCTCTAATATTCCAAGAACATAACATTATACAAATTTCATACCCCCCAGCTTCTTAGGTCTTAGAGAATTTACAATTTCATTTTGGTTAATGAAATTGACTTCCCTCTTCCCTATTTTCACACCCCCTCCAGCCCTTTTCCTGTTTAAAGAACAATGCAGAGCCTCTGAATGTCTCAGTTTCTTAATAAAACTGATTATAGCATCTTCTTTACCTTGAAAAGAAACACCAATTTTCCTGCCAAAGTCCACAATGTCCTCCACCCAGTGTTCATACCCCACAGCAGAGCTAGAAGAATAGGGAACAATGGCTTTGGATACATCCTTTCTGGAGCTCCCCTGAATTGAGTCTACGATCCCTGGCAGTTGGATCGCCAATACCTCAGGTTCCATGGCAACCTGAAGACCTTCCAAATCATTCTCAACAAACTGAACCGGCTTCTCCACGGCAACAACTTCCATAATGGAAGCGTTCCTCCGCTTCAGGGTACCCACCGGATGAATAGAAAAACTTGAAGAGGCCGAAGGCCTAACATAACTCCTCCGGTCCTTGTCAAGAGGAGAGAAACTGTCATGAGTCCCGGAACCAACCTAGGAAGCCTCCCCAAGGTCCATCTGCGGCAGAAAAGTCTCCCCCAGTATGCCGGCGAGAGTCCTGCTCAGCGTTGCCACAGACGCAGGAGGAGGAAGGTGAACAGTGCATTCATCACGAACCGGCCGAAGACTTAAAGTCCAGTTCACGGGCTGGTCACAGTCAGAAGCAGGAAACCGGGTGGCTGACTTGAATTGAACCAGCCGGCCAGATGTTAAGTCAGGATCCGATACCGCCAACTCTTCACCCGGAACCAGATAAGCCCCATCAGCCCGACATTGTTCGTCTTCCCCACCCGTTAAGTCCAACAAACGAGCATGTACGAGCCCGACTCCTAGAGCCTCGAAACTCGACGAAATCCATCCTGCCGCCCTCGCCTCGAACAAGGCAACATCCCAACAGTACCCCTACACATCCCAGCAGTACCCCTACACATCCTCAACCACCCGTTGGCTCACAGGAACCCAGATTCTATGTTGTTGCTTGGCCCGAGGAGGAACCTAAACCGATGCTCTAGATGGTCGGTGAACCCCTCCCTTAACCAAACACTGACTCGTCCCTGCCCCTTCTAGCTGCTGAGTCAGTGACTACCAACTCGGAAGAAACAACAAAAGAACACCCAGCTGGACCAAGAACCGAACCTTGTTTCCTCCCATGAAAATTCTTGTACTCCGCTACTACCTCAGCCTAGGACCAATCCATAACAGAAGCCTTATCTGACTTAGAGGCCGATGGCATCTCCTTCACAATCTTCACCCAGAAATCTTTCCCCAAAACATGAATCAACACTCTATCAGGAACATCTTCCATTGAGTACACCTCCACTAGAACCCATGCAAATAAGAACATGGAGCCATCCAGAGACTGAGGATCTACTTCCTTGAGCAGGCCAAAGTTTGAGATGATAGCCAGGAATGTCTCCCCATTCCAAACATGAAGCGAGATACCGAACAACCGGATCCACAGTTTACGGCCATGAGGAACAAGGTAGGTAGAAGCCAGGGCAGACCAAGGCGAACACTTAAAAACTACTCTGCTCTACCTACCATGAAGAGTCTTGATAGCAGAGGATAGCCAATCTAGACGAGGACTCTTGACCAGAAGTGAACACTGGTCCAACTCCCTAATCCAACAGCTATCAATCTCTGGCCATAGTTGATGGAAAGCTTCCATCAAAGCCTTAAAGGCGTCCGATGAACACAGCTTAGAAAGCTCCTTCGAGACCGACACCACCATGCAGTCTTCCAACCAAGAACGAGCCCCTGCGACAGCAGGCGACCAAGGGACCAAGATCCTAGCTTGCAACGGCTTGGGCTTCAGTCCTAAAGGAGAAGCACGGTCTTTACGATGTCGGAGAGGACAAGATGAGCTCCTGTGACCTTGCTTGAGGCAAAGAATACAACGAACCTTCTCTTTACCATCCTTAGCCCAGTGGCCACTCCCTAGGCACTTGATGCAGGAATCTCTGTTCACCGGGAGTGAAGGCAGAGCTTTCTTCTCCCCATGAGCCCGCAGTTTCCTCTGCACGACCTTCCATTGCCCATCCTCAATAAGGCCCTCTCTCTCACCCAACTCACAACCATCTCTCACACCCCCTCTCGCTCACGACCCTCTCGCACACGACCATAGTTGCTTCCCTTCATTTAGGGATATTCTTCATTAAAAGCATGAACTAGTGAGGCCTAAAAAACAATTTCCTCGGGTAATTTAATCACAGAACTAGGACAAAATAGATCTTTAAAAGCTCCAGTCAGAACTTCATTAAAGTAAAGTAATATACCTCAATGATGTAAAATCTCTTCAAGAAATCATAATCAATACGAGTGCGGAAAAGGAAAATTGACAGCATATCAAATAGGACGCCAACTTCGGATTTGTCATGTCTCAAGTAGTTAAGAAAACATTTCACAAGCCATTTGCTTTCCTTTACCTGCAACATATAAGCAAAGTCATGAAGCAGCAGTTCAGTAATATAGAATAGAATCTGTCATATTAAGAATACAAGCAATGAAGAACTGATAGAAATGAAGAACTGATCCAACAGAATAAGCATAGTATGTCACTTGGATTTTTGAGCTACTTTTCAGTAGGTTTTTATGTTATCTTTAACCATTAACAGATCATTTTGTTTATCCTGCAACAAAATACATCAGCCCATGACACTCGCAAATTATTGTTTGCCGTATCATCTCACCTTACTAGTTTTCACATTGACTTAGTTGACAAGTATGACATGATACCTATTTGAACAGCTTTCATTTCTATGAAACAACAATAGCGATTTAAGTTATGAGTATGGGCTCTCTTTGTCCTCCAGTGGAGCAGGCAATAAACCTCACTACTGATGGTGCTTAACAGTCTTGGGACACTGGTCCTTATCTCTTTGTCCCCCAGTGGAGCAGGCAATAAATCCCACTACTGATGGTGCTAACAGAATTCCAATAGGGAGAAGGACCAGCCTTCCCAGTCTTGGAACACTGGTCCTGGCAGCAAGGCCTAGAGGTGTGTCAAGTGGCATAAGAGGATCTGGAAGCCCTGAGAATCTATCAGCATTCTTATGGTTCCACCATAAGAGACTGTAGTACTATAGGCGCTTTAGCAACAGCCACACTGCATGAAAAGAACTTCGATAGACAGATGACACTCCGGACAGATAATACCACATGATTCCTACCTCTTTCCAGAATTTGCACAGATGGAATCAGAAGCGTACAGAGATATCTATGGGCATGGCACAAAACCACATAGGCATATATGCCACATAATAGAGTCAAGATGGAGTTTACCATCCTGTTGAACCAAAAAAATTCAAACACATGTAATCATCAACTGAATTGATTCTTTCCTACGGGTGGATTAACCCTTAAATTCTGTTTCATTTAGAGTAGTTGAACGGCCTAAAAAAAAAAAAGAAATAGCGGCCCCCATGCCCCACTACTTAAGGACATCCCTCAAATAAGCAGCGTCTTTTCAAAAGAATTCAAAAATCCTTTAAGTATCCTTTAATCAAGGGTTACCAATAATTGATTGATATAATTAACACTGACCGAGGTCAGTGGGGAAAGGTCAAGAACATGGATCCACAGCCGATCCAGAAGTAATTTAGACTTTGAGAATTAATCCTAGAAGTCTATTTAAAAGAAAGGAGAACATATTTTCAAAACTTAAAAATTCTCTTTTCAAATTAAGATTTTCAAATCCGACCAAAGTTTTATTTTAAATCAAAAAGGAAGTCTCACACATCCCTACATTGACTAGGCCGATGCAATGCCTTCAGCAAGAAACTCCAAAGACACCTTTTTTTTTGTAATGTACAATAAGTCACCTTCCTTACCTTGACTAAATGCACATAGCAGCACTAGTCTAAAGCCCTAATTAAGAGATACGGGCTAAAAAAAGATTGTTTAATAGATGTCCGGGAGGATGGAGAGAATTCAGAGTTATTCATGCCAGAAAAGTTACAAGACACTATAGCAAGATAAAAGAAATTAAGGCTCAAACCTATCACTGCCTTTGTGACTGCAGATCTCGTCCGGCAAGGTTTTCTGTATGAGATGATGCTTATTTTCTGCAGGCATGACTGCTTTTTATACAGTTGGTTTTTGTTGTACTCTATTGGTTCAGAAAAATGGTTAGAACTTGTGGCATTTTCTTTGATGACAGCACCATTCATCCCAATGCTATTAGTCTTCAGTTTCTCCAGGCTCTGGGTTGGCCTATGCCACTATTACTTAAGGTATGTAAGCAATAGAGCTTTCACATTACTCTCCTCTTTTAGCATGCCCACAAGGTCACTCATTCTCCTAATTTTCCAGCTGTGTGAGTCGTGTGACCTGTCTATTTATTTAAAAGTTGACGGTTTCAAAGAGGAGGGATCAGTGAGCAGGAAGTGGAAAGTGAAGTGGCCAATATGGAACCTCCATAGATCAGAAAAGTAAGATTAATGAATAGTTTCTCTTTCCCAGTCAAGAAGACATCAGCTTGATCTCTTAAACACCATCTGGGCATCATAAAGCCCAGATCCTGTTCAATTCAGCCATTAAAGTCCTCTACATTTTGTTCTACTTCATCAGTAAGGAGATGCCATTACATAAATGACCATTCATCAACAGATGAGAGTAAGAAAAGAACAATGTTACCTTCCCCTATGTACATTCAATGCCTAGGAGAATTCGCTATAGACACCAGAACATGAGTTGCTCAGAAACAAGCAGAAAGAGAAACTCTAGAGAGGTAATACACTCACTTGTACCAAGCTTAGTTCCTGTTCATTTTGCAAACGAGCTGTTCTTCCAGGTGACTTCCAAATAAGTACTAATGCATCAAAGACTACCCGGTTATTATGCAACCATTCAGGCATCAATTTAACCAATGTAGAGATAAGACTAAGCCCGTGAAAATATGCATCTGAACTAGAACCCAGGTTTGCATTTTGACTTTCAAAATTGTCGGTTATAGTAGTGGCATGACCCTCATCTGGCACTGAAGAACCATCAACTCTTGGGACAAATTGTGGAAACGCCTTCTCTAAAATCTTTTTTGGTGATTTTGCGAGTTCCTCTCTTAAGGGCTGACCCGCATCTGAACAGATTATGTTCATAAACCTGAAACCAAATATCAACCGGCAGATACTATTACCAATCTCAATAACGGAAAACGATAGTGCATCTGTAGTATTACTGACAAGTATTAACAACACCCTCACCGTCTGAAATATTTAGGTTGACTCAATCGAGTGAGAAAGTAGTCCACAGCATCAGTTGCATATCGATTTAAATATTTTGTAAGTGGAAGGCGATAAGGGCTGTTAATTTCACTGTAAAGTTGTCCCTGGGGAAGAGCTCCTTCAAGATCAATTGTTATAGTCACAAGATCATCAAGGAATCTTCCTGCTGCCGAAGGAAGAAGATGAAAAAGTTCTATCATCGCTGCATGAAAGATGAGATATTGTGAGATTCCAAAAGGTACAAAATAAGTGATAGTAAAAACAATGCATTACCTGCTGCAACCTTGGGTTCGTCGCCAGCTTTCCATGACTTCTGACTTTGCGCCAGTTTCTCAGGTTCTAGCCATTTCTTCAAGTGATCTAGCAACTTCACTCCCAGAGTTACATTAAACCAGTTGGACAGAAGTTCAAGAAGTCGGGCTAAACCTTGCAGGAGTGGCATTGTAAGACTCTTTGTATGTGCTAGGTTAACTAAAATGGGCCTGAGGCTGCTTTGCAGCAGCTCCTTTGGCATCCTTTGCTGTTGAATAACCTGGAGAAAAAAAAATTAATACAATGAAGGGCCATGCTCAAATTTCATAAAGAATTTGGGAGAATAACAGCATGAAAAGGTACTAAATTGACTACACAGATATCTTTAAGCTTATAAAGCTTTAAGAAAGTCGGTACCAGTGAGTGGTGCACAAAGTCTTCAGTATGCACAATATGTGCACACACATCCAGCGCACCATATTTATTGCCCAAGATAATATTTATGTCAGTAGAAAGCCCACTTCGATGGATGAAGGTTAAATTCAAAGAGAGAGAGAGAGAGAGAGAGAAAGAGAGAGAGAGAGAGAGAGAGGAACTATAACCCTCCCCAAACAAAAACCAAAAGTGCCAACTTAAAACCCAATATGATGTTGCCTAACATCATGTTTGCCCTTGGGGTAATGCCCACTTCGCTAGATAGAGGATGTTTTTCATTTAAAAAAAACGCATCTCTCACCTTTTTTTTTGGAAAAGAAATAGTGGATTGTACCGCCAATTTTATAAAAGCATAAACAGAGGAGGTACAATCAAAATTAGGATATGCATCTCTCCTTTAACAAGATACAATCAAAATTAGGATACGCATCTCTCACTTAACAAGAAGAATCAGAGAGGTCACAACTACAATGGATTTCTGTCAACAAAATTGTTATACGACAAACATAAACATAATTAATATAAGGACCTGTCGAAGCCCTTCCTTCGCTACAGCAACGATCTCTGGTGTACGACAAGTCAATGACCTAAAAAACATGGATATAATCTTCGCACGAAGCTCAGCGTGATTCGGTGTTTTGAGATCTGCCCAAGCCATTGCTGTACACAGAAGTTCAATGCATGCTGTCCGAAGTTTGTTTAATGTTGTCACCACCTTGGGGTTCATGAACTTCACAACCCACACAGTCTCGTCAGCTTCCGCAATTTGCAGAGCCTCTTGCAAGAAACTCACTAGCTCTTGAGTAAGCTTAAGGAGAGGAGGTCGTAAGGCCAGACAGAAGTTCAAAGCAGTAACAGTCCCAACCTGACAAAAGGAAAACCTCGGATAAGGAACTTCATAAACGTAATAAGAATTTGATTCTAGTTTTTCTTCTTCCATTTCATTTTTTCTACATTTAGTGTAGCGTTCTGTTGAGGTTGTAAGAGGAACCTTGCCTTTTCACACTGGTTGTACTGCCTTTTATTTTTTTAATAAATTTGGTGGTCAAAAACCATTACCACTTTTGAGGAAAAAAATAAATGTTACAAGAGTTGAAGATCATTCACTAAGAGGATTAGTTTAGAAATATACTTGTTGTTCGACATTTTTTGATCGTAATGGCCGCATTATGAGAGGTTGAAGCAAAGGTTGATAGAGAGACTCGAGCAGTTCAGACACTTCACTTCCAGTCCTACTAGCCAGGAGGGCCAAGCAAGACTGTACATTCTTTCTCACAACCATAGGTGCATTAGGATTGAATAGCTCTGAAGCAAGAAATTCAACAACCCCCTGAAAACTTTGCCTCCGGGACTCATTATTTGCCTCATCAATGTTATTTACCACTCGAAGAACTTGAGTAAGGACCTGACTGGTCTCATCCTGCTCCTTGTTTGCATGCATGGGAAGCCTTTTAAGAACATATACAAGACCCCGTACTATTCTGACCTGGAATATACACAGAGTTTCAACCGAAACCTTACTAACCAAAGCCCCAAGTCCCATGACACCACCAATTTGAGCCTGCCATGTGCTTCCGTAACAGCAATGCAACAAACGAGGCAAAATTTGTTCAAAAACAGGGATCCGTACACCTGAAGGTTGAGAGTAAACCGTATTCAATGATGGACTGGAGACCATCATTGGAGTACCAGGAACTCTAGAGTTTAGCACACTTGTATGCTTCGAATGAGCAAGAAGAAGAAGGGTTTCCACAAACATATTCAATGAATGAAGGGCAGCCTTTGCATGAAGTCGATTTTCACCTGCAAGCACCTCAACCAGTGCATCCAAAAATATCAAAGGATCTAGCTCCTTCAGATTAGAACAAATACTAACTCGCGATCTAGAATTAGGATTGTTACTGGATAGAAGCATTGAACCAACTTGCTGTCCAGCTGCCACCAAAACATTAGCTGCAGATTGATCAACATGGAAAATCATTGCAAAATGATGACAAACATTCTCAATAAACTCATCATTTGGGTTATTGAGCTCAGGTTCTGCACTAGCAGAAATAGTAGTCATCAAGAGAATCTTAAACACAGATTTCTCAGCCATGAGCTGAGTCTTCGTCTTCACTCCCAAGTCAAGCTGCAAAACGAGCTTGATTAAGAAGCTACACATATAGATATAACACATATCAAAACTGTCACCAAAATAAAGTAAAGCCAAGAGTAGAGCTTATAGATAAAATTCCAAATGTGGAGTTTATAGATAAATATCCAGGATTCCAGATGTATAATGCCACCATGGATAAATAAATAAATGCAAGGACAAATTTTCAAAAATCACCAAATGGCATAATTTGTGATGCATAAACATAATCATGGTAACTTTAGGAACAAAGACATTAATAAACCAACGAGATCAAAACCTAATTTGTGATGCAAAAATGTAATCATCATAACTTTAGGAACAAGACAAGAAGACCAAAATCATATGTAATAATAACAAGTTAAAAAAAGAAAAGGGAAGCAATTCTGATCATCAGAAAAGGCGAGGAACATTAGACATTAGGATGATGACATGCAAGACACGTGATTCCCAACGAAAAAGGGAAAACAAAGACAGGGAAGGAAAAACCAGGTTGCCCGATCACAAGCATGCACTGCAACCTTTACAAATAAGTTCAGACAGAGACGATGAACCAATTAGTTCAGTTCGTATCTTCACTTATGCACCTATGGTGTAAAATACGTAATCAATAAAGAAAAATATAACTATTGTTTCTTAGGCTTGACAAAAAGTTCCACTCCACAGAAAAATTACTGGAAAAGACGAGTATTGTCAGGGACTATCTGCATCCCTTTACCTTACAAATGACAGATCAACTGTTTCAACATGGTGCATTTTTGTCATGTTCTAACAAACAGCATCTGTTCAGTGAAAGCGAATAGTATTACGCATTCTCTTGCAAGAGCACGGGGTCTCCAACTCCTCGCAAGATGTTTGGACTTGGGGGTGGTCTGTCTCGGGGACCTTCTCAGTCAGATCTACTTACCATGTTATTGATTATGGCAGAATTAGGGCCCCTCTCTCTGCAGCAAGTGTGGACCCCTAATTCACCTTTGAAGGTTAAAGTCCTTGTGTGGAGGATTTCCTTTTGAAGGCTCCCTACGTGCGATAGGCTGGCGTGCTTTGGATTTGAGGTTCCACGCTTTGCAGCTTGTGTGGGAGATGGAGGAATCTCTCGACCACCTCTTTGCAGCGTGCTCCTACACTCGAGCCCTTTGACTCATACTTGGTTCGCAGCTCAGGCTAATGATGCGGACAGCAGAGACAGTTGACTCCACTTTTCAGCACTCGTTCGCAGAGGTGCCCCTCATGAGGATCGCAAAGTCTGGTGGCTCATCCTTCATGCCACATTTTGGGCCATGTGGGAGGAAAGGAACACAAGCATCAGCCTGAGTGCCAGAGCGGTGACATGTTCTATCTGTACTAAAGTGAGGGAGTGGGATAGGGTCCTGTGTGATCGGGCGGCTGTTTCTTTTCCGCTTTTTGCTCTTTCAGGTGGACCTTACTCCATCACCATCTTGGTGCTTTTTGTACATGAAGTTTTTGGGAGCTTCACTCTTATACTCTTGTACATCCCTTTACTTTTCTCTTTACTACATGCACATTCAAAAATGAAAAATAGACCGCATGTCATAAGGTAAGGATATAAGAACATGCCAAGAAGCAAGGATGTCACATACCATATGGATACGTAAAATATCAATCACATCTAGCAAACAAATAAATTGGTTTGATCGTGCATTAAAAAGTATAGGCATTAACAAGGGGAGTAAAAGACCAAACTCAAAGTCAATTCATATATTCAGAGAGAACATAAGATTACATGGAAATGTTTCCAATCAAAATGCTCATATACAAACAGTATGAAGCCAACAATCAACATAAAAACATTATAGGCAGTTACAATAGAAAATGATGATAAGAAAAATAAAGAAAAGTCAGGAAGGTAGGTGCAATCAAAATAATGCTTTCCCAACAAATGTACTATAAAACACAGTTTCACTAAACATTTTTTGTCTTTGTCTACATCAAACAAGTCCCAGACCAAGCCCAACCTTTGCAGCAGATATTTCTGTCCGACGCCGAGCAGGATCCACTGAAGATAGTAACAGGGATCCTAGAAGTCCTGGATTCACTCCATCCCCTGAAATATTTCCCCTCAAATTCAGAAGAGATGCCAAGCACACTCTAATAAATTTCAGTGCCTGCTTCCTATAGAATGCACCAATGCTTCCGCTGCCCTGCATAATGGCCGCAACAGCCAAGTGTACGCAACGATCCAGAGGTACCAAGAAAGGTGTCGATGGCTCAAAAGTAAGAATTAAACGAAGCCCATGCTCAGGGTTCTCCTTGCATTCAAGAGCAAGGGGCTCTTTGAGAAAGCGTCGGTTCCGGCCACCCAATTTTCCAAGTAATCGCAGTGCTTTTTCACCCGAAGGGTATGGAGGAGGCCTCAAGTGTGACCATAAAGCTAGAATAACCTCCGACATGACATTTGCCATATTAGGCTCCAAAAAGTCAGGATTCAGACTGTCAATCCAATATTCAAGTGTTCTAAGACCCAAACTCACAAGGTCGTCATTTCCTTTAAGCGCATAAACCAGTGGCCGATGAAGACGAGGTAGGTGAGGAAGCAACGAACTCAAACGAGCAGGTAATGTTAAACAGAGTTCTAAAACGAGATCCTTCATATCTTCACCATTAGGTCCTTCAAGCATAGCTAACAGCATATTCAGGCAAGGCTGCAGTGAAGGTATTAGATCCCGTAATAGACTGTCAAATTTCCCTCCATTGAGTGCTCGGAACATGGTTCGAAGAAGCTGCATGTATCCAAGTGGATTTTCCACCTCCATAGCATTCTTCATACAGACATCCATGATAACAGCCACATGAGGCTGCAGTATACGTTCACATTCTGCAGGAGCTTTAGCAACAGCGATGAATACAAAGCGAAACAATTGTAAAACCAGTTTTGCAGCTGGTGTATCTGGTTGCTTCAAGGCATCAAGTTTGCTACTAACAAGAAAATTCACCAAAACATCAGTGAAGGGCCTTAAAACCTTGGGCACTTGTAGAAGGGCAGAAAATATGTGAAGCAATTGAGTACTGCTGCTACACATGCACTCAAAAAGATGTGGCATACACAGTGAAAACATGTCCATAAGATCACGAGGCTCCATTATAGCTAGTATCTGAGAAAAATGGTGCACCATTTCTCTCTCTTCATCTTTTTCTTTGAACACAGCTAAGCAATGAACACCATTCTTTAAAACACCCGAGGCTTTCCTAACCTGCCAAAAGTGTTCTCATTTGAAGTACACACTCGGAATAAATACTAGTAAGATCCATTAGAGTAATGAACGAAATAAGATAGGTGTACCTCATCCTCTCTCATCCCTTTAAATATCTGCGGAAATGCAGAATTAGAGGGGGAAGCCTGCATCTGTGGATGCATCCCCTGTGATGGTGGTGAAATCTGAAATCATGAGATCAAGCAGTTACTTGCATGCACCAGCAAGAAAACCAGATTTCTTCTACCTTTTTCTTTGTGTGTGTATGTGGGTTGGTGGGTGGGTTGGGGGTGGGGAGGACCTGAGATCGTGGCACATGTGCATTAGTAATGCTCCAAATTATCGTCTTCATTCCTGCAAAAGATGTACACAAGAAATCTTACCTCATATGCATAAAGTGTCATCTTCCTTCTCAAGACAAAAAGAAAACATAAAAAGCAACAATAACAGGAGTTTGCAAGTCAGGAAGAAGAAAAATCAACCAAAAGAACAGAGAGCCAATGAGACATTCAATTGGAGAAACCTCAGGGTCCTAGATCTGGCGTAGAAGAAATGGCCCCACAATATGATTGGGGAGCAGTTTGCAAGGATAAAAAATGAGGGATTTGGTATCCAAGACTCCTTGGGAATTTCACATTATTAAGTGGCTTTAAGGGTCAGGAAAAATACAAAGGGTGTTTATTGGCAGCAGTGGCGAAGGAAAGATTTATTGCAGAGAGTGTGGAGATTTCTCCTAAGATGGCATATAATTTTTCACATGCAAGGACCGGCATACTAAAGCATCAGATAATATAACAATGAACTGTAAGCATACATATGGAGCAAGGTAAAAGAAAGAAAAGAATCTGGGGTAACATATGCTGTGGAGGCCTACCTATTTCAAGCATCATAAGATGCTGAGAGGTATGTCAACTACTCTATGGGGATTTTGTCTCGATCATATGAAATAAAAATATTTCGAGTGCACTTTTTTATAGAAACGAGAAGCAGTGGCCCTGTGGGCCAGTCGGTTCTTGGCGATGCTGGAGACGGCAGAAGAGAAGACTGTAAGGATTTTTTTTGTTTAGTTTTTGTCTGTTTTTTTTCTTTTCTTTTTCTTTTTTTTTGGGTGTGTGTGTGTGTGTGTGTGTGTGTGTGTGGGGGGGGGGGGGGGGGGGGGCATGTGGTTTGTGTGGTTTAGATAAATGGAGATGCAGGAGGATGAAAGAAGAGTCTGTGGCTACTAAATCCAGCCTGATGGCAGCTTCAGGTTCACATTCGCCAATGCAGTTTTGAACCATCCAACACCAGCATCTGTGGGTTGGGTTGGGTTATTTTATTTATTTATTTATTTTTATTTTTTTTTGGGGGGGGGGGGGGGGGGGATGGGGGATCATTGCGATGCAGAAGGATGAAAGAAGATTCCTTGCCTACTAAATCCAGCCTGATGGCAGCTGCAGGTTTACATTCAGCTATGCAGCTTTGAAACCACCCACAACAGTATATGGGGGGGGGGGGGGGGGGGGAGATCAATGGAGATGCAGGATTATGGCAAAAGAGTCCTTGGCCTACTAAATCCAGCCTGATGGCAGCTGCAGCTTTACATTAGCCAATGCAGTTTTGGAACCACCCACCCCAGCATAAGCAAGAGATTCTGGTTGAGATAGGGTACAGCCGTGACCCAATCAATCAGATGCCAGATTAGATGATCCAGATCAGAAGAGCATATCCTCCAGTTGAAAAAGATAATAAAAAGTATCTTCATAGATAAAAAGTAACTTGTAAACTAAAGACAAGTTAATGAATATCTATAAGTATAAAAGTATCTTTACAAAATAACTGACAAAGACATATATATACATGTAATGTTTTAACTTTTAAGACAAGTAGAATATATATATATATATATAATTTTAAAATATTCAAATCCCCCCCCCTCTTGGTTAGTTCCCAACCCCCTTTATGTTTAATTTTCACCATCCGATCAACAAAATCATCGTAGCCGTCCAATCAAGTGCGTCTTTCTTTGGGGATCAAAACTAAAACCCCATGGGATGGAATCTACACCAAGATGGAATCTACACCAAGGGCTAATCTAACGAATTTCCTATTTTTGACTATTTTTTCAACATTTTTAAACGTCTTTTTTTATCCACACCCGATCGGATGGCTAAGAATTGATCGTCAAGATGGGACGGTGAAAATTAAAGCCCCAGGGATGGGAACAACCCTAAGGGGCATATTTTAATATTTAAAAATTTCTGAAAATTGGGGATGGGGGGTTGGGGGAGTTGGCGCATCTAACTTAGATGTGCCTTGTGGCACAATGAATTCTTTCCCATACATATACATACATATATTGATTTTTACAGTATCAAGGTCTGACCACACTGGATACCATCTCTTTTCCACCAAAAACAGATCCTTGTAAAAAAAAATCTTAATGATCTCTGGACAAATTTATTCCTCCTCCTCAATCCACTGATCCTGTTTTCAGAATGGCATTGAACTTCCTTCTCCTCCCATTAGCCACTTTATTGGGGAAAAAAGCCGTGTTTCAGTCTCCCTCCTGTAATCAAGTAACACAATATCTCTATTTCCACCTAATCTCCTCCTCATTTAGTCACTCTGTAAATCTGAACCTCGAAGCAGCTAATTCCTGTGCTTCATGCGGAGCTAAACCTGTAGATTTCTGAATCAGGTCCAGCTGCCGGATTTTTCCTGAAATTTCTTCCATTATTCTGAATCTTTCTTTACTCCATTTAGTTGCCCTCTATTTAATTGCCTTTCTCAAGAATCTCAATTTACCAACATGAACTTTCCATCACAATTTCTTTGTGGCCATTTTTTTTTTTTTTTGAAGGTGACCAAAGCTCACATTTCATTTATGAAATGGAGAGGTTACACTTTGACCGAAGTCAAATACAAATCACTACTCAACTAACTCAGTCTATGGAGAAGTATTATCCAGAGCATAATAATAGATAAATTACAGAAAAAGATTCTTATAATTCAAAACAGCGAGCAGAGAAGAATCATCCATGTTATACAGAAGCCCAGCAGCTTTTGCCCAGTTGTAAGTCCACATGACAGCTCTTGCCAAGATGTCATCTATCCGATTGTGTGTTTTTCTGAAAATTCTAGAGTTCCTTTCAATCCAGATAGACCAAAACATGGCTGGCATAAAAATAGACCAGATCTTGTGTTCGGATGGGATTGGACATATCCCATTCCAATCATGGAGAAAGCTTGGTATATCCTGGAAGTCCATCCATTGAAAATAGAGTACCAGTGCAATGGTTTTCCATAAAACATTGATGACCGCACAATGCATAAACAAATGCTCAGCATTTTCATCCATAATTCCACAGAAAACACATTTAGAAATTTTGACATGGAGAATATACTTCAATCTGTCCATAGTGGGGAGTCTGCCCAAAACCATCTTCCAAAGAAAAACCTTAAATTTAGTGGGAAGAAGGGTAGACTACACAAATTGATGTCAACTGACTCTCAATCCTTTGTCACTAAAAATTTTGGTGAGAGCATTGACAGAAAAAACCCCTTTACAATTTCAAGTCCAATGTCTAGAGTCCTTCTGCAGATTTTTGGGAAAAATCTGATGTATATAGTTGAGAATAAGCAAAAGTTTTTTTGAAGGTGATCAAATAGATCACAGATTCATAAATAATTAAACACAGAAGGTACACCAGAGAACAAAATAGTTCTCAGAAAACATAGAACTCCCTTACAAAATAGGATAAACAGAAAAAACCCTCTCTCAGGAAGAATCCCACACAATATCTTATCAAGGATAAAAAGATATTACATGAAGAGCACCAAATTACAATATCAGCCAAACAATCTTATCCACTGCCGCAAATCAGCCAAGATAGGAGATGAATTCGGATCCATCAAAATCCTTGCAACGTTACCCCATTCAAAAATCCATCTAATAACTCTGCGCATTATGTTGTAGAAGGTATCAAACTCATTCCTGAACCTTCTATAGTTTCTTTCAGTCCAAATTCCCCATAAAAATGCAGGAAGGATTAAAGACCATATCTCCCTCTCAAACGGAGAGGGGCATAGTTTAGCCCATCCTCCCAACATATGAAGCACAGAGGAGGGTTCCTCCCGACTCGAATTAAGGCACCTGCAGCATCACAGCCACCACACATGTACAATACCACACTTGCAAAACAAATGATTTGCATCCTCAGTAAAACTACCACAGAAATAACAATTGAGCTTCTGCAAAGGAAGGAACCTGCTGAGCCTGTCTATAGTTGGAAACCTTCCTAAAGCAATCTTCCAAAGGAAAAGGTTGATCTTACAAGGTAAGATTTTAAACCACACTACAGGTTCCCAAGGCACTCTAACTCCACTGTCATTAATCACTCTTACCAATGCATTTACAGAGAAGATTCCTTTAGCATTCCAAACCCATCGTCTTGTATCATTACAATTCCTTTGTAGCTCAAAACTGTGGATGATGTTCAGCACAGCCACCAACTATTGAAATTCATGACCTGTTAAATTTCTTCTAAATATCAAATTCCATGGATTGAAATGCCCATATAAATATAACTCAGCTATATATTTGTTTTTATCCTCAGAAATAAGAAACAGATCCGTGAATTCCATTGCCAAAGGCTGGTGCAACGCCCATCTATCTTCCCAGAATTTAATCAAGCTCCCATTACCCACTTGAAGGGAAATAGAAGGGGCAATCAGATCCACCATGTTGCTAATATTCCTCCATATAGGGGACATATTAGATAAGGAGATCGGAGTCAAATTCCATCTAGATGAACCATGGTAATATTTTGTTCTAATGATTTTTATCCACAAGGCATCATCCTCTTCACCCATTCTCCAGATCCACTTGGCCAATAAAGCTTGGTTAAAGGTACCAACTTTTACCAAGCCAACCCCACCTTGATCCTTCCTCCTACAAATTTTGTCCCAAGCAACAAGATGCAAAGCTCTTAAATCCCTCTTCCCTCCTTCCCAAAAAATAGGCTTCTCTTGGATTCAAGTATTCTTTCCACCTTTTTCGGAATTCTGAAAATGGAAAGATAATAGGTTGCCAAAGCCGAGAATAAGCAAAAGTTGATCCATTTCAATGCCTACAGGATCCCTTCTAAGACTGATATTCCAGTGGCTGCTTTCCTCTGGAGAATAGATGTAATTAATTGTCTTTCCTTTGTCCTCTGCAATATTATATATGTGTTGAAATTTGACTGCAAGTGGATTGTCCGTGCACCATCTGTCCTCCCAAAATCTGATCCAGTTCTCATCTCCCACAGTAAATGTGGTGGCTGTATTAACAAGATCTACAAGCTTGTTGATGTTCCTCCATATGGGAGATATTGAGGGTTGAGAAGAGAACTGAATAGTCCATTTGGAAGCTGGTGGATAGTATTTATTTCTGATAATGTTGATCTATAGAGCATTATCATTGTCACCCATCCTCCATAACCACTTAGCCAACAAGGCTATATATTGAAGACCCTAATACTGGTCAGTCTGACACCTTCCTGTGCTTTGCTAGTGCAGACTTTATCCCAAGCAACAAGATGAAGGCCTCCATTCTCTCTTCTCCCTCCTCCCCAAAAAAAGGAGCTCCTTATGGTTTCAATAATTCTTTCAATTGTTTTAAGAATTGAAAGAATGGAGAGATGATAAGTGCTCAATGAAGATAGGACAGATTTGGAAAGAATCCATTTGCCTCCAGCAGATAGAAACTTTGCTTTCCAAACCTTCAAGGGCATGTGCAAACTTTTTGATAAGAGGATCCCATTCTCTAATTTTGTTGCGAACATTGGATAGTGGGAGGCCAAGATACTTGATAGGAAATTGAGACTGTTTACATTCCAAATTAGTAGCAATTTGTTTGACTCTATCTAGCCCGGTGTTGATGGCAACAATTCAGATTTATCAAAGTTAATAGTTAATCCGGTGACAGCCTCCACCAACAACAGAATTTCTCTGTGGCCATTGTTTCCAAGTAGCAAAGACTAGATCCCGAAATTCTTTATTGTGTAGCCAAAGTTTTTCCAATCTGAAAGGCATGTTCACATAATTAGAATTCTGACATTCCATGGTAAGAGCATCATGATCAGAAACAGTACCAGGTTGGGCAGAGACCTGGCCAGAGGAAACATGGTTTCCCACTGATCGATTAAAGTTAGAATGTTTCTATTCAGCTTTGAGTTTCTTGAGTTATATTTGATTATGCATTAAAGAGACACGATATCACTTAATTACAAGGACAAGTTCATACGATTTGTCCCTTGGGGATGAGGGACATTGGGTCAGTTCCTCATGACTACTGCCATAATTGAAGCACAAAGGGTCCCTTCTCTTAAAAAGGACTTGACGTTGCTACGTGTTACCGCAAGTATGGCATTGGATAGATTAAGATGGTGTGACAGGATTCATGTAGCTCACCCCAAACAGATGGGATAAGGCTTTGATTAGTGTCCCTTCTCTTATGGGTTTTATAGTTCATCTTAAGACACGTTTAGGGAGTGGATGGAGGCCTATTGAGTGCACGCATACCTGGAACTAGGACAACATAGTTGGAGACTATGTATCTCAAGTTTTTCTCATGACCTGCCTCTCCTCTGCTAGAGTATTCGAAGACTTCTTGGGACATCGAGGCAATAGTCGAGAGGCTGTTAGTAAAGTGACAATCTATTCACCTATCTTTACAAACCGTTGGTGAGTGGTTATCCGCATTACTTCGTTATAAAGAATGAGTCGCACAATCGGAGCGGTGGCCAACTATGCAAGAATGGCTGGTCAGATATGGATAGCAAAGATGAAGTTCAAATCAAAGCCTTTGACCTATGACCCCTCTCATATGCCCTATGATGATCCTTGACTTATGATATGATATTTTACTATATTTTCAAAGATTATCACTAATTAAAAAATAACAAAAGAATGAAAAGTAAGAAAGAATAATCGGCCAAAGAACATGAAATGACACATGGTATACAATGAGTTAAGTCTTTTTTGTCTTTACATGGCTTCTTGGCTAAGCCATGTATTTAGTTCTGTGAATTTGCATTCATCTAGGTATATAGAAAGAAAAACAAAGAAATGATCAAATGAATGAAGATTAGTAGGGGTAAGTGTGGGTTTGAAGAAAGGAGTAAATGATCGCTAAAGCATTCAAGAGTTGTGACATAGAAAGAAAAGCCTTTAAACATTAATGAGTGACTACTTTACAATTGACTGCCCATTGAGCAAAGAACTTAGGAGTAGGGTAAAATCTCTGATATGTTCAGCAACATTCACAATGCACAGTAAATTTTCTACAGTCCAGTAGTGGGAAGCTTCAAGCAGGAGCATGTTACGTTGGCCAACTTACACTTATGTTGAAGCGTGCGATTACTGATGATGAGTAATGAGAACCCCCCCCCCAACCCCGCCCAACCGAAAAAGCAAAGAATCTCCTATCTAGAAAATTTCACAGGATCCTTTTTGTGCACAATTCTATAGCGATGGACAATTCTATAGCCTTTTTGTGCTCTACTTTGTAGATATGCGAAAGCAAGTTATTATGTTCACCATTCATGACTGAACAAAAATATCATCAGATTCCAAGGAGACTAAGAATGTCTGGAGAGGGGAGGGGACATCATTGCTATATCCAACTCTTTGCTCCAAAATTTATGTTGACCATTCATGAGTGAACAAAAATATCAGCAGATTCCAACGAGGAAGGACAGATCGGGGATCGGGGATGGATCGACACGATCTATACCTATCGGATCAACTGGATCCGATCCCAACCGATCTAGTCTGATCCCCTTCTCCCTTATATACATTATAAGGTTCAAGAAAAAAAAATGTGTAAATTTTACAACTCTACCTTGATTTCTTCACTATAGGTTGTTTGTCTAATTCAACTCTATCTTGTTTCCTTAATAACTGGTCTCTCTATAACACCCTCTCTGTCTATCTTTCATCTCTAAAATTTTCTTTTGCTTACTCTTTTTATCTACTCTTATATATATTAGTATTAACGGTTCTCAACAATAAGTTAAATCAATAAGCTTACCATGTTGTGCCTCTAAAGAAAAGTAAGAAATATTCAATACTTCTTCTTTTTTAACTGAGAATTCCTCAATTCTAGATACAAACGACAATAAGGATATTGAACATTTAGTTAAATTTTTTATGAATAACTGGAACGCATACTCCCTTGGGCACCAGTACCATACTCTCATAGTACAAGATCATACATTGATAAAAATTTCAATATAATGCCATACTATGATTGTGGCATTGGCGCCCAAGAGGATACGGATTCCAATCATTGACAAAAAATTTCAATAAATTTCAACACCCTTATTGTCGCTTGTATCCATAACTGAATAATCCTCAACAAAAAAAAAAGAATGGTGTACATTTCTTAATTTTCTTCTAAAGTACAATTTGGTAAACTCATAAATTTTATTTATTATTGAAGATTGTTAATACTAATGTATCTAAGGGAATAAATAAAAGAGAGCAAGAAAGAGAAAATTTTAAAGACATTGTTAGAGAGAGAGTATGTGCGGGTGTGTGTGTGTTATAGAAAGACAACTTACTTTAAAAAGCACCTTGAAAAGTCCGCGCCGATCCCACCCGATCACCCCAATCCCAGCCTAGGTCTAGGGAGTCGGGGCACAAGATCAGATCGGACCAGCCCGAAACTGATCGGGTCGGTCCATGCCAATCCGGCACACCATGGATTCTAAGAACAAGATTACTACAGGAGGAAAAAACACAGCATAGAATAATATGCTCCCATCACTTGTGTCATGGATGGATATAAAACATTTTACAGATTAATTTGCAGCAGAGAGACCAGCTCAAGAAATTAATGTCAACATGAGACTAAACTATGTCAACACAGTTCCATTAGTTCACCATTCTACAAGCCATTCATGGTAGTTTCACACTTCACACAACTCGGGGAGAGAGAGAGAGAGAGAGAGAGAGAGAGAGAGGTTATCTATTAGGTTATTCATTACCCATGACCAAAGTCTTAATCAGATTTTTGTAGTCACTGACTTCCTTGGAATACTCAGAGGAAGACTGCAAAGTCAAAACTGCCTGCCAAAATGTTAAATACCTGGTTAGGATGAGCAACAAAAAGTACAAGAGATAAGCAGATACCAAAAACAAGGGGTTAGTACCGTGCCAAATTTCACGCTTTATTTCTTTAACACACTTGCTGGAGTATTTAATTTTTAAGAATAAGAACCCCAAGGAGACAAGAAGATATGATATAGATGCACACAGAAAACTAAAAGACGCATAAAAAATAAGTAATCACAGTGCATAAAACAGGAAGTAGATAGAACCTGTAGCCCCATAGGCCAACAAATGTATTTGCTCGTTAAATACCCAGGCAATGTCTTTTGGGGAAAAATAGCTCCACCAACATGAATTGACAATCATTAGAAATTTCTACAAATATAACCCCTAAATTTCAATAAATGATCACCAGTGTCCCCACCATTATTATGTGTCAGTTTAACCTGATCATGATGGGAAAAAGAAAAACAAATGGACTACTTTGCCCTCAGGTTGACGGAGAGGGGGGAGTGGCAGGAGGGTGGAGGGAGGGCAAGGCCTCTTGCAATGACTCCGTCATGGGCCAGATAGTAGAAGTCCTACCCGTAGGAATGGGCTACCACAGGGTAGAAGCAACAAAGAACTGCCACAACATAGACTGGGTTCCAGGACAAGAATGAACCAAATTAGTGCCATATCAAAAGTAGGAAAAACTTAAGGCTACATATATCGGACTTGGATCCATAAGTTGCAAGGAATTCTTAGGAGATAAAACCATGTGGGCTTGGCCCAAAGCAAAGAATACCTCCCATGGGTTGGATGAGGTCATGACCCTATGACATCAGAGCATGATTGGCACAGTATTATATGTTTGGGACAAAACAAGCAAAAGCTAGTAGTCTTGTAGCAGTCCTAAGACAAGCAGTAGAAGATGACTACCTATAAGCAAGGGCTACTCATGAGGTAAAAGCGACGTGGAGCTGCCACAGCATTAAGCTACCACTATCACTGGGGGCACTGGCAGGAATGAACGGGATTCGTCCTATGTCAGAAGACAGAAAAAAAAGAATAGGCTATAAAATATACATGGGGCTTGGATCTTGTTGAACAAAAAAAGAAAAAGGAAGGAAAGAAGGAACAACAAGAACAAGCAGAAGACGAGATACCTGGATGGAGAGCACCGAAGCAACAAGAACATGAGCAGCAGCAGTGGCAACTGTGCACCAACATCACACAAAAAACACAGAAGAAAGTGCAGAAAAAGAAGAATAGAAAGAACCAGAAAAAGAAGAACAACTAGGGAAAAGAAACTACACATCTCTGGGAGCTTCTCTTGTGTTTTTTGTGCTCTTTTTGAGGAGGATCAAAAGCATTTATTCTGTGGTTGTGGTATTATTATCATTCAGTGGAAGATTATTTGTAGATTATTTGGACTCAATTGGGTAGAGCAATCTTCTGTGTTGGATCTCTTACACTGGTGGAGCACTATTTGTCTCTATAAAGATCTTAAACAACTGTGGTTCTTGATCTGCCCGGCCCTTTTGTGGGCCATCTGGTGTGAGAGAAATAGAAGGAAATTCAATGACCAATTCAGAAGTACTAATGAGCTGCTGAGAAGTACATTTAGATGGGTGAAAGAATGGGGAAGGGCTGCTGGTATCCTCAAGGAGGGGAGTTCTGCATTTTTTGACAAGGTCAGAAAGTGGAGGGAATTGATTTCTTGATAGGTTGTTCTTAGTGTGTTTCTGTTTTATTTGCTTGATAAAACATCCTTTGTAATTTTTTTATCCTTTCAGCTGTAGATGGGGACCAGGACGGGGCTTGTCCGATCCTGGCTGTGATGCCTTCTGGGCTATTCATTCTCTGTGTAACCCTCCCTTTTATTCAATGAAATTGTGACTTAATGTCACCTTCAAAAAAAAAAAGAACAACTAGGGAAAAAGGGAGAACAAGAAGATGAGGCAGAGCAAGAAAAGGAAGAAGAGGAAGAGGCACAGTGAGGAATGAGAGAGACCCTGGTGGGAGTGGGGTCTACTGGACCCACCTGCACCAGGGAAGAGGGGCGTAGGGGTGGAGAGGGAGAGAGGGAGAGAGAGAGAGAGGTCCAAATGAGAAAACCGAAAGGGAGGAAGTTGGGGAGAGAGAGTACAACTGGACTCTCTTTCTTGCACAACAACAAGGATATTATATTATATTATATATATATATATATATATATATATAGAGAGAGAGAGAGAGAGTCAACGGAGCTTTGGAACAAAAAAAGGAAGAAAGAAAAAATCGAAAGGGAAAATAGGGAAAGAGGAAGAGAGGGAAAACAAAGAATAAGAAGAAGAAAGGAAAAGAATGCGAACCTAGCAGTTGTGGGGGTCCATTTGACCCCCGCCAGCCAGATTCTCCTACCCAATGGGAATAGGAGTCAGCACCCCTCTCTTAGACCCCCATGAGATAGAAAGAAAAAAAGGGATGAGGAAAAAGAGAAAAAATATAGAAAGAAGAAAAAAGGGAAAGAGAAATGTGAACTGTGGGGGGGGGGTCTAAATCAGGCCAAAATTATAATGCCTGGCCACTCTTGGTCACTATAAATACCCCTCCTAGAGGATCTTTACACACAAGGTTGAGATTCCACTCTCCATTCTCCATGAGACGACACTACAAAAGTGTGAAGTTCACATCAAGTGACCCTAATGTCATCAAAAACTAAACATAGTCAAAATTACCAAAATATCCTTAATATGTCAAAATCATTAGAAATCATAGAAAAATCTTAAAAATGTAAAGAGCACTTCCATTACAACTCAAAAATGTAAAGAGTACTTAAATTACACACACTAAATATCCTCAAACACCCAAAAAATATGGCCAAAAAAATCCTTAATACGCCAAATATTAAAAATCACAGAAAATTTTTAAAAATGTAAAAAGCACTTGATACACACTAAATACCCTCAAAATCCCTGAAAGATGGTTAAACTTACCAAAATACCCTTAGACTTAAAAACATTAAAAATAAAAAAATCTTAAAATTGTAAAAACCCTAAAAAGATATTACATAGACTTAAAACTTTCCACTTACACAAAAATGGCCTCACTCTAAGTTCCCAGACTTGATCCAAATCTTTGATTCCAAAGGAACTCACTCTAAGTTCCCAAAATCCATGTGCCTTCTCTCTCTATCTCCATAGAGATTGGGATTCACAACAAGATAAAAGAAAAGCAAAGTCAAATGACTACACCCCTGTTAACGCATTTAAGTAGTTAAGGCCATTGTAATTTTTATTTTGATGGGTTAGGAATCTCTCCTGGCCGTTTCTTTCTTTCTTTCTTTGCATTGTACTTCCTCTATTGAATAAAATTGGTGGTACAATCCATGATTTTCTCAAAAAAAAATGACTACACCCCTAAAAAACAAATAACTTGAACAGACCCACAACATGTGAGTGTCTTTGGAGACAAACCATGCAAGCATAGCCCAAAGTAGACACCGGTTGACATCAACCACAGCTGCTGCAGCAGACAGACAAACAGATAGAGGGGGGGAGAGACACAGAGGGAGTGTTAGATGCTGTCACGGGGGAGGTGACTCTCTCCAAATTCTCTGACGGCTATCCCCCAAAGGCATAGAGCTTAATATTGATGGTTGTTGTAAGGAGAACCCGCACCCCTCAGCTAGTGCTGGAGTTTTCAGATCAGCTTGTGGTATTTTCATCCGAGCTTACTCATCTTCATATGGTTACTCTATCTCCTTGGGGGCAGAAGCCAGAGCAATATTGGATGGTCTTTGTGAGAACGAGATCCTCCAGATATGCCCTTACAAACATGGGGTGAGGTGTACTTGGTACTTACCCATCTTTTCATTGCAAATTACTTATATATAAAAGTTTAATGGCCCTAAATAAACCGCCAAAATAGCCTTAATTGGGCCTAATTTATAGGCCTAAATGGGCCTAAAAACAAGGCCTTACCGGGCCTGTTTTAGCCAGGCCTGAGGGCTAGAAATTCTGAAAACCTTAAACTTATAATGAAACTGTATGGTTTGGAAATCATGAAACATTCTATTTCTTAGAAGAAAGTAAGGAATAATTTACTGAAACCCTTACATGCAAATAAAAATAAAGAAAACATGAAATTAGAGTCTTGCAAACTTTATTAGGAATATATATATAAATATATATATTGATATATCTATATGTTGATAAATAGATATATAGATATATACGTATACATATTGAAAGATAAAGCCTTCATGGCTATGATGGCACCATTGACGAAAAAGGAAGATTATAGAAATTCAAAGAATTTATATAGTGATTTTTATAACAATGGCAACAATTACGACTTCAACAAGTGATTTACATATTTGAGTTAATAAAAGTTGGAGGTGACATCATCACTAACGGGACGACAGCACAGCTCCTGAGGATAAGGAGACGTACGGAAAGCTCCCTAACGATGTGTGGCGCCGAGGCACGGAGAATCCCACTTTAGTACAGTTCCTGAGTCCAAGTTCGGGACCTCGGTTGGACAGGGGACGAAGTTCCTACATGGGTGCACTCATAGGCTGGGGCGTGAACGCTGCAGTGAGGGAGTGTGGGTACGTTGCAGACCCAGCTTAGCCCTTTCCAGCCTCCTCAGTAGGTTTTCGGAGACTTACTGGATTGGGTAGGCTGAAGAGTGGTAGGTGCATAGGAGGAACGGCATACTCACTGTTACGACCGTTAGTGGATAATTATCCCTGTCACTCCAAACTAAAAGATGAGCCCTACGAAAACGATTGCAAACGATATTGATGATATAGATGATTTTAAAGGCTCCTCCTTAAAAGTCTTAGATGGTTAGATGTACAGCTGTATAATAGTACTCATCATGATACTAAAGTACTATAAACAGATTAATAAAGATTTGTAAAGAAGAAATTGTGAAAAATTGTTTATGGAATTTATATGTTCAAACAAATTGAATGAATGTTATTGAAATTATGAATGTGAACTTGTCTTCGATTAAATGATTGAAAGTACTTATTTATGGAATTTTGAAATATCAGTAGGGATGTAAATGATCCCTACTGAGGACTCAATAAGCGGGTTCTCATAAAAGATAATTAAAATATTTTTTTCAGATAAAAAGGAAGACCAGTGAAGAAGAGTAGACTGAGTTGACGAGAGCGACACTAGAGGATTTCATCTTCAGCTGAGTTTTGTGGTCAGTAGAGTTTTAGTTATGTAATCTAAAAGTCACATTGTAGTTGAGTCTAGTTGTACATTATGTTTGTCTTTTTGTACCACTGTACTACTTTGCTCAGTATATAATTATGGACATGTATGATTGTTGGATATTATAGTGTATATTTATTAAATATTGTGCGACTTGATTAATGTTTTCTTAAGATTTGTGCACGTGCTCAGCAAAAGATCTTGGGAAATCGGATTTCTAATCCGGGAAACGAAACTACTATTAGGGTATTTTGGTTTTTGAACCTTCCCTCCTAGTAGGGTCGTTACACAAAGTCCCGGATAAAGAGGTCCGAAAGATCTCGTTCCAGTCTCTGTCTCGCTGTCGAATAGAGAATTCTGGTAACTATTGTCAAATTGGACTGCAGGAGTTTAGAGATGTCATTAGCTCACAGGCTTGCTTGCCCTCATTAATTTTACCTTGATGGGATGAATTCATAGCCATGGTTCATAATTTGGAGCCCTCTTTTGTTCATATTCATAGACAAGCTAATCAGGTCGTTATTCGATTACCAAATCACAGTTGCCAAATGCAGTGTTCTTATAACTTTATTTCAGTCTCTTAGTTACCTGAGGAACCTTGAGGCAACATGACTCTTGATCGCACTCCTTTACTAAGTACCCATTTTCAAAAAACTCTTGGATGTTTCCTGCTAGTGTTTTTAAAAGAGCTTGTAGCCTAAACCTCCAATTTCATTCCAAAAAAAAAAAAATAGAGATAGTATATCCAAGCAAGAAAAGAGAACTTCCTCACTGCTAAGGACCTAATCCTCAAACTACACTCCCTTCCTCAAACAACAAAGCAATTGCACAGAATCAATGCCAGAAAGAACAAACATTTCCTATGCTTCCAACCAAAGTTAAAGAAAAATCAGAGTACAAATATCAACATAGGATCTACCTCCCAGAAGTACAAACTGATATGATTGCCTCCAAATTTCAAAAGCCATGAGCGAGCTGATTTATATTGTTCCCAAAAGTTGCCTCCATATGCTCTGATGTTTTTTCTTTCAAAAATGATGTGGGCTACACCACCAAGTATTTTAAAATATATAGAGGCAGTACAATCAATGGCTTGGAGAGTTTCCTCGCCGACAACAGAGAAACTATTTTTTTCAGGTGATCAAAAAGATCACAGATTCATAAATAATTAGATACAAAAAGTACACCAGAGAGCAAAATAGCTCTCAGAATACACAAACCCCTGACAAAATAGGATAAAGTGAAAAAAACCCACTCCCGAGAAGAATTCCACACTAAATCTTATCAAGGATATAAAGATATTACATAAAGAGCACCAAATTACAAAATCAGCCAAACAATCTTGTCCACTGCAGCAAATCTGACAGGATAGGAGATGAATTCGGATCCATCAGAACCCTTGCAGCTTTACCCCATTAAAAAATCCATCTAATAACTCTGCGCATTATGTTGTAGAAGGTATCAAACTCATTCCTGAACCTTCTATAGTTTCTTTCAGTCCAAATTCCCCATAAAAATGCAGGAAGGATTCCCTCTCAGATGGAGGACATAGCTTAGCCCATCCTTCCAACATATGAAGCACAGAGGAGGGTTCCTCCCAACTCAAATTAAGGCATCTGCAACATGACAACCACCACGCATGTACAATACCACACTCGTAAAACAAATGATCTGCGTGCTCAGTAAAACTGCCGCAGAAATAACAACTAAGCTTCTGCAAAGGAAGGAACCTGCTTAGCCTGTCCATAGTTGGTAACCTTACCAAAGCTAGCTTCCAAAGGAAAAGGTTGATATTACAAGGTAAGATTTTAGACCACACTACAGGTTCCCAAGGCACTCTAACTCCACTGTCATTAATCACTCTTACCAATGCATTTACAAAGAAGATTCCTTTAGAATTCCAAACCCATCATCTTGTATCATTACAATTCCTTCGTAGCTCAAAACTGTGGATGATGTTCAGCACAGCCACCAACTGTTGAAATTCCCGAGCTATTAAAATTCTTCTAAATGTCAAATTCCATGGATTGGAGTGCCCATATAAGTATAACTCAGCCATATATTTGTTTTTATCCTCAGAAATAAGATACAGATCCGTGAATTCCATTGCCAAAGGCTGGTGCAACGCCCATCTATCTTCCCATAATTTAATCAAGCTCTCATTACTCACTTGAAAGGAAATAGAAGGGGCAATCAGATCCACAATGTTGCTAATATTCCTCTATATGTGGGACATATTAGATAAGGAGATTGGAGTCAAATTCCATCTAGATGAACCATGGTAATATTTTGTTCTAATGATTTTTATCCATAAAGTATCTTCCTCCACACCCATTCTCTAAATCCACTTAGCAAATAAAGCTTGGTTAAAGGTACCAACCATTACCAAGCCAACCCCACCTTGATCCTTCCTCTTGCAAACTTTGTCCCATGCAACAAGATGCAAAGCTCTTGAATCCCTCTTCCTTCCTTCCCAAAAAAATAGGCTTCTCTTGGATTCAAGTATTCTTTCCACCTTTTTCGGAATTCTGAAAATGGAGAGATAATAAGTTGCCAAAGACAAGAGAACCGATTTAGACAGCACCCATCTTCCTCCAGCTGATAAAAACTTGGCCTTCCACGCTTCCAATCTCTGCTCAAACCTTCTAATAAGATCATCCAAATCCCTCACTTTACATTGAACATCAGACAGAGGGAGACCTAGGTAAGAAAATGGAAATGAAGACACCTTACATGTGAATGAATCAGCAATTTCCTGAACTCTCTCTAAGCCCAAATCAATGCCAACCACCTCAAATTTCTGAAAATTGATAACCAACCCAGTGATAGATTCGGTTAGAATCAATAATCTCTTCATGTTTGAAAGCATAGCCTCATTACCAGAAGAAAACAGCAGAGTGTCATTGGCAAATTGAAGATGTGACAACAAAAAACCATCTCTCCCCACTGAAAAACCATCAACCAACCCTTGTATTGCCGCCCTATCCCAAGGGGAACTCAAGATCTGTCCCACTAAAATAAAAATCAGTGGAGACATAGGATCTCCTTCCCTCAGTCCCCGCAAACTTTTAAAATAACCACATGATTCTCCATTAAACAAGATTGAGAATTTAGCAGTGGATATGCAACTCATGATCCAACCAATCCATTTATGACTAAAACCCATGGCACCAAAAATTTTTGAATGCACAACTAGCTTACCCGATCATAAGCTTTCGCAAAGTCTAATTTAACAAGTACACCATCCTTTCTACTGCTCTTCTGAGAAACAATTGCTTCATGGGCTAACAAAAAATTGTCCAAAATATACCTACCCTTAAGGAATGTTGCCTGATTTGAACTAATCACCTCCTTCAACAAATTCTTGAGCCGATTAGTTAGCACCTTGGTAATAATTTTATAGCAACCATTCAAAAGACTGATAGGTCTAAAATCAGGCACAGAATCAGCCCCTTCCCGCTTTGGGAGAAGAACAATAAACGTGGAATTAAAGCTTCTAATGCTCAGAGGCCTTTCATGGAACTCTCTCTTCACCTTCATCAAGTCTTCTTTGATAATACCCCAGAAATGCTGATAAAAACCCATAGAAAAACCATCCGGTCCTGATGATTTATTGGCTTCCATACTGAAAACTGCAGATTTGACTTCCTCCTCTGAGAATGGAACACACAACTCATGAGCCTGACTTTCTTTGATTTTTGGCAAAATCCCCTCCTGAATGTGAGGTCTCCACCACTCATCTTCCTTGAACAACTTCTCATAATATGAAACAAAGATTTTCTTAGTCTCTTCCTCTGATTCCACCACTTGGTTATCAACTTTCACTTGATCAATCCTCATAACTCTCTTCTCAGCACAAGCAACTGCACGGAAAAATCTTGTATTCTTATCCCCCTCTCTCAGCCACAACTCTTTCGATCTCTGTTTCCACCTCACCTCTTCTCTTAGCAGCCACAAATTATATTCCTTTTTAAGTTCAGCCAGCTCCTTGTTTTCTTCATCAGATAACCCTGCCACATCAGCTCTTGTTTCCAATGCATCTATTTTCTGAATAAGCAGCTGCCTAGTAGAGGAACCTACCCCAAAAGTCACTGCACTCCATGATTTAATTGCTGACTTCACCCTCTTCAGCTTGTAAGCAAATGTAGCAGCCGCTTGATTAGAAGATCCTACCTCCTGCCACCACTTGATTACCAACCCCTTAAAGTCCCCATGTGTGTGCCAAGCTAATTCATATCTGAAAATTCTAGTCTTTCTTTTCTCTTCCCTGGTTCTCAGTAACAAAGGTATATAGTCTAAAACCATCATGTTCAAACCTAAAACATGAGACATGGGAAACTTATTAATCCACTTAGCTGAAAGCAACACCCTATCCAGTCTTGATTGAACACCATGTAGTTGTAGGTTAGACCAAGTGAATTTTCTATTTGGGATTTCAAGATCCACCATCCCACAACTAGAGATCCATGCTCCAAAACTCTCCATATCTAAATTCCACTTCTGACAACCCGTTCTCTCCCAAGGATATCTTACACAATTAAAATCACCAAGAATACACCACATTCATTGGCATAACAAAGCCAACCTGTCCAGTTCTTGCCAAAACTCAATCCTCGCCTGCTGAGAATGAGGGCCATAGACTGAGGTAACAACCCAGGACTCTGAACCAACCATTGCATTAAAAATAACTGAAATACTTAAAATGCCTTTATCACAAATCCTTCCTTTAAACCTATTACCATTCCATCTGATAAGTTGTCCCCTACTTGTTCCTTGTGCAGGAAATTCAGCCCATTCTATTAACAAAGATCCTCCAAGCTGCTTGATGATATGTCCATCCACATTTTCCATTTTGGTCTCCTGCAAGCAAATATAGTCCAGTTTCTGATTCCTAACCAGATCACTTACCGCCCTTCTCTTCACTTCCCCATTAAGCCCTCTAATATTCCAAGAACATAGCAACATTAAACAGATTTCATGCCCCCCTACTTCTTAGGTCTAAGAGAATCTACAATTTCATTCTGGTTAATGAAGTTGACTTCTCTCTTCCCAATTTTCACACCCCCTCCAGTCCTTTCCTCTTTAAAGAACACTGCAAAGCCTCTGAACGTCTCAGTTTCTTTATGAAACTGATTACAGCTTCTTCCTTTCCCTGAAACGAAACACCTATTTTCCGGCCAAAGTCCATGATATCCTCCTCCCAGTGTTCATACCCCACAACGGGGCTAGGAGAAAATGGAACAATGGCTTTGGACACCTCCTTTTCGGAACTCCCCTGAATTAAGTCTACGGTCCCTGGCATTTGGAACGCCAATACCTCAAGTTCCAAGGCAACCTGAAGCCCATCCGAAACATTTCCTGCAAACAGAACCGGCTTCACCACAACATCTGCTTCCACAGTAGAAGCGTTCCTCAGGGAATCCACCGGAGGAACAGAGAAACTACTCTTGAAAGCACCTAAATAAAGATTACCAGGACCGATGCTATAGAAATAAAATTACTCATCTTACTCATCACTACTAACACTAGCAAATACAGCATGACTACTTAGCTTATAAAAAATTTGAACGACTCTTCCAACTTGAGTTTAGTTCCTTCACGCTTTGATGGAGGCTTGGCTCTATTACTGTTCATGAATTGAGGCCCGTTAGGCATAGATGACTATATGATTGGCTGATTCCCATCTTCAAAGTTGTCCTCCATAACTTCTGAAACTGACCCTGCTTGTTGTGAATATGAACGGCTAATGATGACGCTTTAGCAAGGAGCTCTTCGTCATTCCAAGAGTCAAGGAAATTACCTCACACCATTTTTCCTTTTGCAGGAACTCCAGAGGATTGGATCCCAAGAGAAATTCCTTGAGAAAATGCTTCTCCATCAGCAGATATTCTTTCCTCATCATGCAACGTCAAAGGCTCTTGAAGTGTTGATGACAGATGGATGCCTCCATCAATGGGATCTTCCGCTGCATAGTTATGTTTATCTGCTACAACAGACTTCAGATGAAAGTGCCAGCTGTCCCACGATTTTGAATACATTGCCACTTTGCCCCTCTTGTACACATGTAACGGGCCTCTTTTAGACTTTCCTGGAGACTCCTTTAGGCCAGCTATGATTTGAGGTGCCAGCTGTGAAATAGCATCTATCCAAGCATCGCTGCAGCTTGACAGAAAGACTTCCTACTAGCTTTATCTTTCAACAACTGAGAGGGTGAAAAATTATTACAGCTTGTATATGTATCACCTTTTTCCCATTAGAAGATGACAAATGCGGATAATTTCCAGTGAAACCCGTAGCGCTCAGATTCTCCAAGTTTGACATAACAGGCTCACAATATTGTCCTGAGCTGAGTTGATTCAGACGAACCCATTCGCACCAACTTCGCTTCTGACTCACTCGTCTTCTTCCTCTCACTAGGGCTTTGAGAATCCCTGTTAGATCTATATGAAGCGGTAGGCTTGCACAACTTCTTTGTATATCCAACCTACATTAGAAGAATTAGGCTCAACTTCAATATCTAGACTGCAATAGTTAGCACCCCAACCCAACTTTATAGAACTAATCTCCTTTGATACATCTGCGACCTCCACCAACACTCTTGCATAAGCTAAATTGTTCCAATTCTTTGTTTCTGCGTCAACCTCCTTTAAAGTGCCAAAAGTCTCCGTGATACACTTGAAGACCTCTATACTCCACAGGTGAAGCAGAATACCCTTTAGATGTCACCGAACATTCTGCCCTGTCGCAACATCACAAGCACCTATCATTTCACCCAATTCAATCCAATTGACCATGTAATTAGTTATTTTAGAGAACCCTTTGTTCAGAAATTGCTCTCTCACTGAGGCATCAGAAAAGAAGACTAAAACTTGTTTCTCACTAAGACAACTTATCTTCAGAACATTTGATGCCAAACACAACTTCTCTAACTCTAAATGGAGTTCCTAATATCCAAAATGTCTTGTCAGGATGAACCAACCAAGCTGTTGCAAAGAGAAATAATATTATGCTTATACATTTGAAACCATAGTGCAGTTACATAAATCAAATCAGCATTGTGGGCTACAGCATGATGCTTTTGCAAAATTTCCAAAGGAACATTCAACTTCCCACTGCACAGGTAGCTGCGATGTCCCACAGATTTACAAAACCAGAAAACCACCGTGTTTCTGCAGGAAGAAGCCATGTGACCCTTTGCAAAGCAACGAAAACACCTGTTACTTCCTAGATCCAACTTCCAACCAGACGAACCCCATTTGTACTCGCTTCTATTCTGCTGCGACAATGCCCCTCTGACCTTGTAAAATGCTGGTGTGATTGCTTTGCATCCCCATCAATATCACCTTCACCCTCTCTGTTGGATGAAGGGAGAGGGCCCATGCCGAACACCATCATATAGGGTTTCCGATCTGCCACATTTCTACAGGAACTTCTAGCATCTACTTTCAACTAACTCTAGGTAACTCCTCCAGAGACATTGGGTTTCGATCTGCCACATTTCGACAGGAGCTTCTAGCTCCTAACATCTTCATATTCTCTCATGTTATACCCCAAGACCACAGAAATTTCTGTCATAGAATCCTAAAGCCTCAAACATAATTGCTTCCATTTATTTGCTTTGAGGCTGATATTACGCTTACCTCTAGTCCAAATTAGAATGGTTATTATAATGAACTGGTTTTCTGTGTATCATGGTGCCAGAGTGATTCCCATCATTATGTATTGGAAGCTGTCTGCATGCTACTTTCCTTTTGTCTTTCTTGTTTGATCTCATTCCCCTCTGAGCCAGTAGACCACAAATTATGGAACTGGCTGACCTTATTTGGAATCTGCCACCCCAAGATAGCTGTCTTCTCTGGTATTTCATTGCTGAGTCAGAAACTTTCTGCTTGTATTTTTTTTCCCATTCAGATGAGTTGACTGAGATTTCATACCATACGTATATTCAGAGAAAGGCCGGACACCCCTTTCAGTTGTATTTTCATTGGTGTCTAATTGGGTAAAATGCCAAAGGACCTGCCCATTTCCTACATAAGCTCAGGCCAGAGAGAGGCACAGCTTGAAAAATTAAGGAAATCATCAAAATGGATGAATGCACCAGATGTAGGGGAAGGGTTTGCTGAATGTGCAATTCTTTGCACTGTAAGGAAAAGATTGATGTCAATCGAATGAAAAACCTCACCAGATAAAGATCATGCATTGTGTTAGAACCATCCAAGGAGCACTTGTCTCATGGGAACAAGTTCTAGTGGCTGTGCAAGAAGCAACCCCATGATGTCCACTGAAACCCCCCAGTTTCCACAGCCCTTTGCAAAACCGAATATGTTCAAAAGAAGTCTCTTTGCAACTAGGGGTGTCAATGGGCCGGGCCAAGCCCAACCCAGCCCGCAATTTCACCTGGTCCGGCCCGCAAGTTATCTCCATGGCCCATGGGGCCCACCCCAGCCCACATGGCCCATTCTGATGCGATCGAAGAAGAAGAAGACGAAGAAGAGGGCACAGGATCCACGCTGACAACAACGGCCAGCGACGAAGCTGCGGACGCGATTGCTCCCCTGACACCAGGAGCCCACTGAATCCCTGCCGTAATAGATCGCCACGCCACTGCTACCCGGCGGCCTTTTTTCCCGCCATCGCCGCCTTCAGCTCCCCTCCTGCTACCTCACGTGCTGCCCAACATGTTCCGGCGCAGCCAGGCTTCGTTCGTTGATTTGGTCGAACGAGTGGAAGACCTCCGGCGGCTCCGCCAGCAACATGTCGTCCAGCCGCACCGGCTTGCCCCCTACCCCCCATCTTCGCCCCCTCCCCTGCTTGGAGAGCACTGCCATCACGATCCCAGCGGCCCTCCAGTCACGCACAGATGAAGTCGACGAGGACCTTGGCGCTTCGTTCTCTAGGATGAGGCAGGTGAACTAGGTGAAGAAGAGGGCTGAACCATGCGTTGTGCACGGAGGTGGTGGCACCGCCACCGCAGTTCCGCCCCTACAACTAGGGTTTCTAAGCCACCGTAGGTCCGATCGCCACGCCCAGGTTTTGCCACCACCGCCGCCGCAGGTCCGATCATCGCCGCCAGGATTTGGTTGCCGCCACCCAGTTCCGATCACCAACTCTCTCTCTCTCTCTCAGAGAAAGGGGATGGATGGACAGGCTTGTTGGGGGAATATGATGCAGGCCTCACGGGCCTCCTTGAAAGCCCGCGGGCTCTCCACATTACTTTGGCCTGCGGGCTAAGATTGGCGGCCTGAACTACAGCCCGCAGTTGGCCCAGCCCGAAAACCCATGGGCCAGCCCGGCCCATTGACAGCCCTATTTGCAACTTGCCAACAGGGTGGCAATCAGCCAAAAAAGGAGTGGTTCAAGATGGGTAGAAGATGGCCCACTGTTAAGTCTTGGAAGATTAGTTTTAGAAATAAAAACCGTGTCCTCGTGTTTTTCCCAATGACGAACTGTGTTGCCAGACAATCTTGTGAAGATCATTGGAGGTGGCAAGATGACTTGATTGCCAGGGCTGGAGCAGTTCCACTTTATGGTGACCTTTATCACCTTTGGGGAGTTGAAGTTTTTAGAAGCCTCATCATTCCTGTCAGAGTGCTAAGGAGCCTTGGAATACAACAGATGATACAACAATGTGGATTATGTGGCATGGTGTTGACCCAAAAAAAAAAAAATATGCGAAATAATATCATTCAAGCATACATATGCACATGATTGTGCGAAAAAATACCTACATGGCATATGCCCACATTAATGTGAGTTAATGATGTGGAAAATATGCATAACATATGTTCATGTTCGCATGAGACTATGTTGTGCAAAATAAAAAAATGAATGCACATGCACCTATGATATGAAGGTCGATGTCAAAATACGCATGTGAATACATAAACTTATATGCACATATTAGGAAGGCAATGGGGCAAGAAATATACCTAGGCCAAGAAGCCTTAATCGAGGATCTTGCAAAGGGCTAAAAACAGCCCCGAATCGCCCCTATATGCTGTCCAAATGCAGCCCTTAAATCTCCTTGATGGCTCCAATGAATAGGCCTAATATGGAGCCCCAAAAACGCAGCAACAAAATACCCCTACTGCTGCGAAATAAGGGCTCAAAGCAGTCCCGAAATGGGCCTAAAACAGTCCCGAAATGGGCCTAAAACAGCCCCAAATGGAGGCCCAATAGCAAGGGTAATTGGCCCAATAAGTGGCCTAATAAGGGACCCAATATAAGGCCCAATAAGGAGACCAAATGGGCCCAAAAACCAGTCCCACAGGACACCAAAATCTGTAGCCCAAGAGGGAAAGTCTTCAAGCTCCCAAACTGGAAAATTGCCCAAAATGAAAAAAGAACAAGCCAAGTGGACCCCTCTCTCTCCCCCTTTATTTAAATAGGAAAGAAGGAGGGAGGAGAGAGAGAGGAGGAACCAGTGGGAGGGACCCCCACTGGTTGGGGAACCCCCACCGGTTCCAAGAGAGGAACCGGTGGGGGGGAGGAGTTCCCTCCCTCTTCTCTCTTTTGAAATTCAAAAAACTAATGGGAGGAGGGAGATTAATTAAAGGTGAGAATCAATGGGTTCTTAAACTCTTTTCACACTTGTTTAAGAATCCCACAAAAGGTCCTCATTTAATCCCCCATCTTAACCCCATTCACACTTGGCCAATGGAGGAAATTAATTGGGCAAAGGCTCATTAAGAGCCAAAAGTCAAACAAACAAACAAAGAGGGGAGGGATAAAGGAGGAGCCCCCCACCGGTTTGCTCTCCAAACCGGTGGGGGGTCCAAACCGGTGGCACCCCCCCACCGGTTGGAACCGGTGGGGGTGCCCACCGGACCCCCCCCCCCACTCTCATTCTCTCTCTTCTCTCACCCCTCTTGAATAAAAAAAAATAAAAAGAGAAGGAGAGAGGGAGTAAACGGTGGGTACCCCCACCTCGGGCCTCCCCGGTGGCACCCCCCACCAGGCCCAATTTGGGGCCTATAAATAGGACCCCATAGTCCTCAATCCAAAACACACAAGGGCATATACCACTCCATATACTTAAAGGGTGGGAAATTTCCAAGGAGAGGTTCTGCTGCGTTCAAGACCAAATTCGAAGTTTCTCACCCGAGTTTGCTGCGTTTTGGAGGATCATCTCGTCCCGGAGAGCTCTCTTCCTAAGGTTTAGTCCTAAGGGGAAGCTCTGCCGATTTGCCTATTGTAAAAGCCTTCTTCATAAGGCGAAGTTCTGCTAAAATAAAATTGGCTATTATATGTCAAATCGTATGCCTGTGTGTCATCAAATTAAATAATTAATATCATATTTTAATACTTTTAATATACATATTTAATTTTCTAATTACTCTAAAAAATTAAATTAAAAATCTGTGCATTCTCTTAACCTAATCTTGAACTCACCCCATATATAATTAAGAATAGGTTCATAAAAAGTATACTTAGTTAAAAATGACTTAAATACCCCTCATGGTTAATTAATTAATAAAACTTGTAAAAATTACTAAAAAAACAGTAAAAATAAATATAAATATCAGAAAATTTCCATAAAAATCAATAATATTCAGTAAAAATCAGAAACCTAATCTGAAAATCATATAAAACTAAAATATGACTTAAATATCCTTCATATATTTAATTAATTAATAAAAATCAGTAAATTAATAAAAAAATCAGTAAAAATCAGAAAACCAAATCTGAAAACATATAAAATTCCCGAAATGTCTAAAATATCCCTAGAACTTAATGAAATTACAAAAATACCCCCATCCTTGATAAAAATCTGTAGAGATCACATAAAATTCTTAAAAAAATGTCAAAATCTCTCCTATGCCCAAAATACCCTCAATATGATAAAAATAAATAAAAAATCTCAGGAAAAATATAGACTCTAAGTCTAATAAACCCGATTTAAGGTAAAATTATCAAAATACCCCCTATAACTTAAATATGTTTAAAATAATCCTAAAATACATTCTAAGGGTTTTCAAGTTTCCCTAAAATGCTAAAAAACTTAAAATGATCATAATACCCTTATACCCTCTAACTTGGCATAATTACAAAAATACCCTTATGGGTTTAAGAATACTTGGAATCAATCCAGATAACTCAGAGTCAGTCCAAAACCATATAAACCCATCATAAACTTGGGTAAGGCCAAAAGCTTAACCTAAAACATATCTTCATATGCATGTGCTGCCTGTAGTAGTAGTGTTGCATGTTATAAGGGCATCATACGGACAGTTAATCAAGGGTTGTCGAGTGGTTGCTCGATGTAATTAACACTGACCGAGGTCAGTGGAGAGAGATCATATACTCGGATCTTCGCCTGATCTGAAATCCTAGACTCCCTGAGGGCTAATCCCAAGCTCTCATAGTCCAATAAATAAAATAAATAAAACCGACCTATATTTTTCCAAATAAAACAAAAGGACCCTAAAATATGACCGGATTCTTCAAATCCGATAGAAGAGAGCTAGGTCAGGTCCCGAACCAACACATGGCTGATGAAGATTTGGAGCACTTATTTATTCATTGTGCTTTCAGTCAGGAAGTTTGGAGGATCATGGGCGTGCCACAGGTTTCAAATTCTACTTGAACTCCACTGAGGATATGTGAACTTTTTGTCAAACGCAAAAAAGTCGGCTTCCTAAAGGCAGCAAGAAGCATTTTTTAAAATTATCATTCCTCGTGCTATTTGTTGGAGCATATGGAAGGAGCGCAATGACAACATATTCCAGGGAAGT
Organism: Zantedeschia hybrid cultivar; assembly: GCA_030544215.1. Lineage (NCBI taxonomy): Eukaryota > Viridiplantae > Streptophyta > Magnoliopsida > Alismatales > Araceae > Zantedeschia > Zantedeschia hybrid cultivar. The sequence continues at coordinate 70,176,108 of JARZZO010000015.1, read as the reverse complement.
AAACCGTATGTTGAGAATGTTTGTTTTCGGGTTCTTCATTGTCTGTATAATTGAAGAGGCCAGTGTGTTTGGTGCTAACGAGGGTTTGCCTTACTGCAGTTCTGCCTATTGGTGGTGCTCACTATGGCCTTGCCGCCGGAAAGTGCAGAGGCCTGGCATCTCTGAGTGTCGAGTTCTGCCCAGTGGTGGTGCAGACCCATGATCTCGTCAGTGGGAAGTACAGAGGTCTGGCATCTCTGGCATTCTTGTTCACAGCCCTCCATGTTGTCATCTAGTCATGCTGCGGAGGAGGGTGGAGGCAGTATGTTCTTTGTATTCTTTTTTAACTCTACCTCTGTTATAGTTAGCTGGGTCATTCTCTTTGCAGAAAGCCTGGTAATGGGAAAGGTAAAAATCGAAGCAAGCTCCTTTCTGTGAGAGCTCTTGTGAAATCGCTGGTTTATGCATGAGGTACTGGAGAAGTTTAGTTAGAAAATTTCATAATTTTAATTTCTAATTCCTTTTTAGGATGGAGGAACCTCCCCTCCTCCTTTCCACTGTACCCCCTCTATTTATTTTGCAATAAAATTAGTGGCACAATCTACACTTTCTTTCTAAAAAAAAGGAGCCTGGGGGGCCTAATTGAAGAATATGAAGCTCGTACACATTCTAGTTTAAAAAGAATGCAGCAGTCCAACTCCCAATAGATTGAGTGAGAGGGGTAGAATAAACATCGGGTGAAGATTGTTGAGGGCACTCCAAATTATGACAACAAAGAAGAAAAATGACTGGACCTGAAGCTACAGTTTCCAGGGATGGAAAGGGGGAATCGTGAGGAAGAAGATCATGAGTCCCAGAGAGCCTTGATAAGTCTTCTCAACCAGGTCAGCCAATTCCTGTGACCCGGTTAAGCAACCTGATTCAGATGGTTCAATTCAAATGGTTCAGTCTCTGGTTTGGAATCACATAACTAATGGATTTAAAGATTCCTCTTCTAGACTCGACTACTTGAGAAACCAAATTGTAGGGATGACAGGGAAACTCCAATCAGACGCAATTTTGTCTTAATGAAAAAGGGAACTGGAGTCGGCACTAAAATCCTTCCCTTTTCATGTGGTCAAGACATTGCGGCTTTCATTCATGACGCAAAACAGCCAGCACCATTGAGGGTTCACTGAAGAAGGTGCAAGGGGCAGATTCAGGCAACTAAAGTGGCAACGACAATCAAGTATGTGAATGTTCAAAAAGAGCCGTACATGCAAGCCTCAACCAGTGACAGCTGCTCCTCTTCAAGCTTGGAAGGCCTTCAAGGATCCTCAATGTCAGAAAGGAGAGTGGGAAGGCCCAATCTGATTTGCCAAGGAAAGAACACAGGTATGGAGACTTCTTTCTCTGAGCCTTCTCCTCTCCCCAAAGGTCTACTGTTCCTCTCCTTGTTCAAGTACAAAGACCAAGAAGGAGAGATCTCCTTGGAAGGTGCACAGGTAGTTGAACAGCAGGTAATTGAGAAGGAAGTATCTCTCTCCCTCCTCCCTCTGCTCTTTCTTTCTTCTCCGTCAAGCACAAAGACAGAGAAGGAGAAAATTCCTTCAGGAGCATAGGTAGATGAAGAGCAGGTAGTTAAGAAGGAAGTCTCTCTCCCTCCCTACCTACCTCCCTTTCTCCCTCTCACCCTCCCACACCCCCCGTGTATACAAATGCATACTTTATATTATAGGCATCTGCACCATGTATGTGTGGATATGTGTGTGCGCAATTGGTGGTACAACACACCACCTAATTAAAATTTAGAAAAAAGATGACCATGTAATATCCACATTTATTTTTAAATTTTAAAGGAGAATTCCTTAACCCCTTTGGTGACCAGAGCTATTGAAGATGCATAACACCAGCACCAAATATGCTATTGAAGATGCATAACAGAAGCAGCAAATATGAAGTACTCAAAAAATGTATGTGTACAACACACTACAGAAAAAAATCTATGGCTGGACCTACTCTGATACCATGCTGGAAATAGTAGAAATTTTAAGGGAATATTATTGACCTCCAAAATCACCAACATGACTATTGGAGATGCAATATAGAGGCACAATACTCAAAATATTTAAACAAATACATGCAATGGAAACTCAAGTGGGATATACCCCACACAATGGCATAACTTATGACACAACATGGACGGCGTTGATCGACTAAATGACAAGATTCTACAACTAGGTAAGTGGAGATGATTCAATGGAATAGCTGTCCATTAAACATAGCCCCTCAGGAGCACCGAGGGAGACTCCCAAGCTAACTCACTATGTCACAATGAAGGCGAATACACCACTCAACCTTTTCTTCCCTTTTGCTTCTCCTTGACCCCTTCTCTCTCTCTCTCTCTTTCTCTCTCTCACACACACACGCGCGCGCGCGTGCGCACACACCCACCCACACACACACACACACCACACAACACACGTATAGTGTTCCCTTTTCTAGACGTATAACTCTTCTAGTCATGTATAACACTTCTACTCAGAGACAAGGTTCTAGATGAATTACACTTGAAGACACGCCTAAAAGTTATGGGCAATCTGCAGATGACTGTTACACGTGCCTCATCAAGTGCTAAAGTGACTGTTACAAGTGATTCCTCAATCCTGGTGAATAATGCACGTGATGTTTAATTTTCTTGTATCTTCCCAATAAAATGGTGCTCCATTTTATTAATATTCAACAATTGAACTATTGAAATCAGAAACACATAGGATCTAATAAAATAATGAACTGTTGTCATAAAACCACACATAATAAAAAAAATGGAGGAAGACCAAGGGATCTATTGATTTTTAAAGTAAGAAACCAATAGCAATTTATAACATAGTGTTTGATGTAGACAAATGGCTCGATGAGTTGCATAAGAGTATATGATAGACAATCCTAAATAGATAAGGAGTCCTAAATGGACTAAGAATCACAACACTTCACGGGCTAGGAATTCTGCAAGGATGAGGAATCCCAATCCTACGTGGATTAGGAAACCCAATGGTCCTGACCCTAGCTGGATTAGTGCACATTTAGGAAATCAGAAGCAATTGTGTTAATTTGGACTGATTGTGTATCAGTCCTTGTTTTGCTATGTCATCATACCCCAGAACCAAATATTGACATGACATTCTCATAAAAAAACGTGCATTACTATCCATCTGCTTGTCCGCCTGCTTTATAAATCTCATTGCTTATCATCAACCTTATCCTATGTGTATGCACAAGCCAATGCCAAGACAAATTCCATATTAACAGATTCAGAATGATAGCATAAACAACACTCAAGGGCTAGCCTGGGTATACTTCTGCATATTTTGATGAATGAGCAAGGACAATGTTGTTAAGAATCACATCCAATCTCTTTGGAAATAGATCATACCAATGGTTGTCCCAAATAATGCATATAATATACTCTGCAACGAATCCCTAACATTAAAGACTACTCTTTTTGAAAGTAACATTAAAGACTACTCAACCAATATAGTCTGAGAATGGGGAAGGAAATTGTGTACAAGAACAATCAAGTATGGTGCCAAAAAAAGAAAAAAGGAAAAAAAAAACACTAGGACATCCCCCTACCATGTTATACTTAACTCAGAATTCTGAAGTTTTATGACAAAAGCATCCCAAATCATTTAGAATGATGTTTGGAGGATCATTGCATAAGCAGAAGTAACAATTCAACATGTTAATCCATGTATGTGATCTAGTACTGATCAAAAAAAGAAGCCACAGAAGCATAAAGTAAAAAGGAGCAACAAAGCAAAAAAAAATAGAAAAAGAAACCTGTATAGACACTTCAAGTTTCAACCTTGGTGTGGATCGGTCTCTTCCTTCGTCAGCACCTTCCAGCAACTGATTAACAATCAAGATGACCGTCAACAATATTTTTTTCTCAAGAACACAAAAAAGACCAGAAGAACAAGAAATGGCACATTAGAACATAGATCTTGATATACTTCCAGCATCAACAAAAACCATAATCCCGCAAATTGAAATTAGCTGATAGAACCGTGTAGAAGATACTAAAGCAGTTCTTATAACCAGTTACGTCAAAGGTCTGATAAAAGGACAGGACTGCATGTGCCTAAAATGCAAAAATTTCAATAATTAAAGTCATAGCAAGTCAATCACCATGAGATGGTCAGAACATTATGCAAACTATCCGCAAAGCCAACAGAATACTCACTGGATCTGCCAAATTATCAGCCAGAAAGTAAAGGATCAGCAAAAACCTGTTAAGAACAGACTTTGCAACAAAATCAGTTTCATGTCCAACTTTGGCTAGAATATAGGTCCAAGTATGCTGAGTTCGATATGGACAAGACTGCTTCAAGTAAAGAGAAAAGGAGGACAAGGAGGAGAGGAGAAACGAGAAGAAATTATAGAATCAGAAGAAATTGGCAGGAGCTGATTTTCTCCGGTTATGGCTAGAATTTATCTAATTGGTTCATTTTGGTTTTGGACAAGACTGATTCAAGGAACAGAGATCCCCTACAGAAGGATAGGACGAGGAGCATGGAAGTGAAGAGACAGAAGAGGAAGACAATGGGAAGGAGTTGTTTCGGGAATTGATTAATTGGGTAGATTCAGCCAAGACCCATTCAAGAAATAGCAATCTCCAAAAGAAGAACAAGAGGAGTGGAACTACACCAGTTGTGTCAATGCATAATTGTTAAGAAACATCCATAACATGGCTGAAACATCCATAACATGGCTCCCATTAGTAAACCTCAGAAACATTCCAACTTCAAGATTTGAGGAGTAATTAGCACAATGCATTCTCAGACCTTTTTTTAACCAACTAAAAAAATTAATAATAAGACCCTCCATATTGAGTTAAAAAGAAAATTCTCGAGTTAAACACTAAGCCCAGACTAGCTGTAATGAAGAATTGATACCAAAATGAATATTCTAAAACTTTGTTGATAACCTATAAAACAAAGGGCTTGAAAGTTGAAAGGTCTGTGCAGTGTCTAACAGATGGAATCCATTTCAGCAAAGTTACCAGCCTCAAACAAAATTAAGGAAATATCAGGAAATATATCTTGTGACAATCCCTATACATCAGCCCTACGTTGGGTTAACTCATCTTACATGCCATTAAAACACGCAATAAGAATCCTATGATTAAATCAGAGAGGACAAAAAGGATTCTGAATGAACAATTCAAAGATACAATAAAAAACGGACTATAGAAGGATTGGAGATCTTGTCCCATGGAATTGAGTATGAAAATAGAAACTTCTGATATATCAGCTTCCTTTAGAGGAAGACGAGAAGAAGGATCGAGGGAACCAGCATTCTCAGCCTTTTTAGCTTAATAGGGATAGATGTGAGAGAAAGAAGTGGAAGGTTAGTGGATATATGAGGAAACACCCCAACTCATCTCTACCAGCTTTCCCATCTCCTTTCTGAATAAGATTAAGTTTCATTCAAGATCTTGAAAGGAGGGAAAATAAGATGGTCAATTCATCGGCTTCCATCCCTGTTCGGCGGATGCCAGGCATTCGCTTCCCTCGTGCGAAGCTCCCTCCCTGCTCAACAGACAGCACTTACTTTCCCAGTGCGCAAATCCCCCCTGCTCTGTGCACGCCAGGCGCTCGCTCCCCTCATGTGTGGCTCCCTTCTTACTTGGTGGATGCCTCTTGTGCGTCGCCCGTCTCCCTCCTCCGTGATGCGCCCAACTTGTCTCCCTCCTGCGCAGACGCTGGCCCTCTCTTCCCCTCCCACAGAGCTCATCCCCCTTGTTGTGGTGCGGGCGGCTCATCTCCATCTGTAATGTCTGACCAATTAATGACAGCTTAGCAGCCCATTAGAAGCTTTAGTTGGCCCATTAGAGGACTTGGGGCAGGTTTTAGCTAAACCCTAGGGTGAGATGTGGGAGGCGTCAACCACGTTTGACACGTCTCAGGGAACCCTTATAGGTGTCGGGTCGGGCTGATGCGTTTCAGACCCATACCCAGTTTTAGAAGGCGTCTGTTAGTTTCCATCCATAAGAGTTTTGTTCCGCATGGAACTCGACCCTAGCACTCTATATGTAGTTCCCATTCACCCCAAGACACCATTAGTGCATCCATTAACCCTAAGGAGAGGTAGAGAGAGCTGAGACCATCTTGGAGGGAGATCGAGGGGGCTTGTGTGTGGCTCGTGGACGACTTCGTGAGAAGCACTTCAGGAGGCATGGTGCGTGCATGAAGGAGTTTCCCACCATGCCTAGGCGGACTTCTTCGAGTTCTTTAGTCCTTGGTGTAAAGGCAAGTGATGAGTAACCCTAGTGCCATAGCTACTTTTGATGTATGAAAACCTATTCTCAAAGCTAATTCCCTACCTACTACGAGTATGTAGATCCATGAGATGTTAAAGACGAAGAATAATGCTTAAGAATATGTTTAGTTATAATTTTGAGATTTCGTAAGAACATATGATTATATGTGAACCTAAACTTTGCGCTAAAAGATGTCCATACAGGGTGACGTGGATCGCCAGAATGCGTCACTGTGCATGGGCACATTTCAATCTATCAAAGCGATTCCTTTAATTTCTGTTCATTTTACGAAAATCCTTAATATTTCTCCTGTAACCCTGGAATGATAGCCTGTATTTGCATGTAAATCATGTCCTAATTGTTCACAGCATGCTAAGAATCTCCCATTTTCAAAAACCAATGGAAGTTTTCTCTTAATCTAGAAGTTGTGCTATTGCTCTGAAAGACGTCAGGCTCGGCCATAGTTGTCAAGACAGTAAGGCGACCCACGACGTACTTGGTGTCCTTGAGTGCCTAAGCGGTTAGGCGCCTACCTAAGCAGTGCCTAGGAGCAGTGCCTAGGAGGTGCCTTTACAATAAAAAGGAGGGGGGGAGAAATTCTCACAAATAAGGAGGCAAACATTTGAAGAGAAAGGAGAAGAAAGAATAGGCACATGGAAAACTCATGAAAGGTAGAGGATGATAATAATGGCTACAAAGGGTTCCAAATTTGTGGACATGGGTGAATGGGCCTTGTTGCCTCCTTGTCGCCATCGTAGTGACTAGTGAGAGACGAAAAATATCGGAATGCCTGAACATTAACATCAAGATTTGTTCACCGAAGAGGGACGATGCCAAAAATTAATGAGGAAGATGAAATAATAAGATGAGGTGAAGGGGCATTAAAAACTAGGGCCCAATCATCCACACAACCTTATTTATCTTAGAACTTGATCTTAATGAATCCGATTTGATTAGCCCATGAACTAACCTAGGTGTTGCCTAGGCGTGTTAGGCGCTCCTAAGCGGTGCCTAGGTGTGCATTTTTTTAAGGCCCAATAAGGCGTTTAACTACCTAGGCCTTGAAAATAAGCCTTGTCGGCTAAGCAGTGCTTGGGCGTTGCCTAGGCATAAGCCTTGACAACTACGGGCTTGCTGACGCCTTTTACAGAAGGCGTCATCTGAGGGTGACGCGTTTCAGAACAATAAACCTAAAACCGGACCAACCTGTTAAATTAAGAAGATTTTAGCATATTTTAAGTTCTATTATGCACTTTTATTACGACATTACACATATGATGATGCATGCATGTAATTAAAATGCTATGAAGATGGATGCACCAGTCGGTAGTATGGGACCTAAATGCCACATGGGGCAAAGTGCTATGCCATGGGAACCACCTCTTGATCCCTTTTGGACTAAAGTACGACATGGTGGGAGCTACCTCTTGAACCTATGAGGGCCATCTCTAGATTCATATATATATTTGGTTAACGACTATAAGGCTGTATGTCCAAGCCCAAGGGCAACGGGTTAAATCCTGGTAAGTGTGCTTTATGGTTGTCAAGGCAATCAAGTTGGTGGCCTACCGCCTTATCGCTTAAGCGCCCAGGCAAAACCTAATTTATAGAACCTAGTATGTTTCAAGGGAATTACTATCTACATTTCCACCATATAAAATCTAGTTTCATTTGTATACAATGGTGTCATTCACAATATTAAACATATATTTATATTGTTAAAAGAAAAAAAAATGACAAATATTAACAAATGAATACGGAAAAACCAATGAGAACTTGGAGTATGTCAATGAAGATTAAAAAATCAACCTAACCTGAAATTTATTAGTTAAGTAACCATGACATATAAAGAAAGAGAGACAAATAAGATATATTTAAATAAACAATAAGCAAACCAACATACTAAACATAGTGACTTCGAAATTTGAGAAGAGGAAAATAAAGGAAAAGAAACCTTGGCAAAAGAATCGCTCACAAAGTGGGAAGTTTGATCATCTATTTCTCTTTTTTTGTGTAAATATAGATAATTATATGAAAATATCTTTCAACTTTTTCTAATGATTAAAATGGACCTAAAAGAAGGTAGGTTGTTTGTACGACAAGGCGGGCTGGGTGGGCGTTACATGGGCTGGGCACCCTTTGGCAGCCTAGGCAAGTGCCTTAACAGGCTGCTCGCCTAGGCGCCAAGTCGCCTTGGGCACAAAGGAGAGCCCTGGCACCTGGGCCTCGCTTAGGTAACGTCTTGAAAACAATGGTGTGCTTGCATGCTAACTAGGTGGGATCTGAGAACGTCCTCCGACTGCGCAACCGAAGACTTAGTGGGTTTTACCTTACCACTGAGTAAAGATGATGATGATAATGTTATGATGCCTATGTGTTGTGTTTTGGTTGCTTGTCCTATGTTATGAAGTGATAAGATGATATTATGCATGAGCATGTTCAGATAAACTATGATATGATGTGAGATGCATGTTTAAGATCCATGTTTAAGATTTATGTTTAAGAATTATACATGTATAATTGCACATGTGATGACTAGATGATAAAGAATGTGTTTAGGAACATAAGCATATATGTATGCTATGAATGTTCATTATGGTTAATTGTTTATCATATCTTTTCCTTCATTATATGATGTAATGAAAAACTATAGAATTTGTGGCTTATGAGCTTGCTGAGTTGGTTGGGACTACCCTTGCTAACTAACACTTTTAGGAGAGGACGAAGTATAGGTTGAGCTTAAAGAGGAGCGTGAGGCTTAGAGCTTGAGTTCAAGACTTGCTAGATGGTGTGGATTCTTGTTCATTCTCAGTTACTAGTTTTGATGTAATAAGTTCGTTCAAACTCTGAGATGTAATTATTTTATTTGGGCATGTAGAGATTTTGGACAAGTATTTGTTATTGTTATTCAGTATTTATTTATTATTAAGTGAATATTCTTGTGGCTATGATGGTTGTTTCACTGGTTCATGGATATATGTATGCTCTCTCTGGAATTTATGGATGCTTAAGATGTTCCCACTATGGCACACTCGCCGGTTCGCAGTAAGTTGACATAACTGAACCGGGTCGGTGGAGGCGTTACACCATCCTCTACTAAGTCGGTTCTCGTCTCCTCTAATTCCCTCCCACTGCCAAGGTGTATATTACACAATACTCCCTATCGTATGTTGGGATCATTTTTGGTTAGTGAACACCGTAGTCAAGGTGATTGAGGTGAGACTGGCTATGGCATGTTGCCCTACTACTTGGACATCGAGATATGGCAAGGCAAATCTCAATTTAGTGATTTAGTTAAGGGAATATTCAACAGTGAAATGAGTGCCTGCGGGATTTCAGGGGTTCCAGGGAAGGAAGGGGGTTGGACACTAGTTTAGAGGAGAAGAAAGGAACCTCAGGTGCGTATTCCCACTCCTCCTATCCAAAAGAGGAACACTTCTTCTTCTCTACCAATGGGGAGGGATACTTGCTTGTGATGGCAGGGAAGGGGGCATTGGGCCAGGGATTGTAGAGAGAGAATTTGATGTCTACTCTGTGGGAACTTTGGACATCGAAGCTTCCCTTGTCAAAAATCCTATTCCAAACCTCCTAACCCCGCGTCTACTTCGGCAAAGCCTCTTGATTATGCGCCTGCCTCGGCAAAGCACCTTCTAGGTAGAATTAATGTTCCTTGGTCAGTGTCGGTAGCTGAGGCTCGTGCTTGGATGGAGGACTACATGGTCTTGCATGTGTCGAAGCTGCACTCCTCAGGCAACGGACACCTGGTTCTTTATCAAGCTCTTCAAGATTTTCTTCACAATCATTAGATTGGGGTGCAAGAGTGGTGGATTAGGGAGCTAGGTAATGGAGCTTTCCTGGTGAAGAGCCCTTTCCCTGAGTGGAAGAGCCAAGGACATAAGCTCGATCGGGTCCAAAAGGGGAACTAGAAGTTTTCTTGTGCTCCTTAAACCATTTCTTCTGCAACTACTCCAGCTACTGAAGGCCGGAAGATTTGGCTTTGGCTATATGGATTCCGCTTCACATATGGAATGGAGCATAGTTGTCAATGCGCCAATGCAACCCAAGGCGTTCCCGGGGAGCCTAAGCGCTTAGGCATTAGGCATTAAGCGGTGCCTAAGCGGCGACTTAGGCGCCTTCTTAAAATATATATTGAATATGTTAACATTAATTGTAGATTCTTCAATATAAACAAACAATATCAATAAAATTAGACTTAGTATTAAAATTGAAAGAAATTGATCTTACCATGACATAACTAACTTAAACATGTAGGAGTAATTCAATCATTATGAATATTATAATTCAAAGAGATTGATCTAGCATGAGATAATGAACTTGAGCACATAGTCGGGCCAAATTAATGAACTTGAACATATAATAGATAAATTTACAATGACAACAAATAAAATGATCAATTACAAATATCTAAAAATTGCAAACAAAGAGGGCCGAAGCCCTATGTGATTGTGTCACAAGGGTAGGGCTTCGGAGTTCCGCCCTCTCTTCTCTTTCACTCAGTCTCCCAGTCTACTCTCTCTCTCTCTCTCACGCACACACACACACACACGGACTGTGAGAGTGGCACAAAGAAAGAGAGAGAGACTATGAGGGAGAGAGAGAGAGAGATATTAGAGAGAGACTTTGAGAAGAGAGAAAGAGATTAGAGACAGACAGAGCAAGAGTGAGGGAGATTAAAGAGGGAGACAGAGTCACAGAGGGCTTTGGCCCTATATGCGACAGAGACTAGAGAGAGGGGGAGGGGGAGATAATAACTCGACCTTGTGTGTGGAAGAGAGAGAGAGAGAGGAAGAGAGGGCCTCGGCCCAATGTGGCACACGCACACACAGAGAAAGAGAGAGGGATGTGTCGACCTCTACCGGCCCATTTTGTGTGTGTGTGTGAGAGAGAGAGAGAGAGAGGGAGAGAGGGAGAGAGGGGGAGGGGGAGGGAAGGGGGGAGAGGAGGTGTCGGCTTCAGCCGGCTCCACTATGAGTCTGTGAAAGAGCGAGAGAGGGGAGACTATGAAAGAGAGAGACAGAGGAGGGGTGTCGGCCTTGGCCAGCTCCACCATGTGTGTGTGTATGTGAGAAAGAGAGAGAGAGAGAGAGAGGGGAGGGGGGGGGGCATGAGACATCCAACCTTACCGGATGGCGACGGCGACGGTGATGGTGTTCGGTGAAGGCGGCGGCAATGGCATCGGGCAAAGGCAGCGCGATAGCGTAGCATGAAGGCAGCGACGTAACCAGCGAAGGCGAGGACGAGAGGGCTCAAACCCTAGCATCGTTAGGGAATAAGAACGGGAGTAGGGATCGAGGGGTATCATGGACTAGGGGCAAGGGTTTTTAAGGAATCGGATCCGACGTGAATCTTGTGTGGGCCAGCCCAGCCAAAAGCCCGCACTACACCTGAGCCCCCTAGGCGGGACACCTGAGCCACTTAGGCGGGCGCCTGGGCCGCCTTTATTAGGCCCAAGAAAGGCGTTGGCCCGCCTTGCTGCAACAAATTGGCCTATGCACCTAGGCGCCGCTTAGGCGCCCACCTAAGCGGCACCTTGACAACTATGGAATGGAGATACATTCCAGGCAATGTTGCTAGCAATGGGGTAATTATAGGAGTTATGCTAGATCATTGGATGGGTCGATGCTGCCGAATGCCCGTGTACTTCTGGAAGTGGAATCCTTGGAGGATATTTCAAATAAAGTTACTCTCCATTTGACAAGAAGCAAGTTCTGGATCAAAATTGTCAGGGACAACACCTCTCCTTCAGAACCACCATCATCCCAAAACTAGACCTGGTCGGAAGTTGTCAATGAGTATATGAAGTACAAGGGTAGGAAGCTTTATTCTAGTTCTTTGCTTCTGCAGGACTCTCCTATGGTTCCCTCCAATTCTTCTGAGTCGAAGGATGCGCTTCTTGCGTCAACTCAGTCTAGGGAGGGTGGTAGTCTTCACATGCATTTCTCCCCTTCCAAGAAGATGGTTCACCTTCCTTCGCCGCCTCTATATTCACATTGTCTGCCTCACTCATTGGAGCCGGTCCAATCTTCCGATACATGCTTTGATATAGCCCTCCTCGAGGCAAGATCGGCAAGGTGGATTTCTTCAGGTTCCGAGGAAGACTTTTCGTCTTCCGAGCTTGGCAATCAAAGGCAATTGGATGGAGAAGACGTACAGTGTCGGGCCGAGTTGGATCCAGCAGAACTGTGATCCAATCAACATGCACTATCAAGTCCCTGTTAGGTCGGACCCAAACTTAAATTTGAACTGGCCCGGGTCGTCTTTACTTTTGAACCGGTCTGTCTTTATTCCTTTTGACCTGTCTGTTTCTTCAAAAGACCAGTCCATTCGTTTCAGACCACCTGCCCCGACAGAGTCTACTGTTGATCTTCTTCCTCCTAGCGATGGCCACCCCCCATCCTGCAATGGCAAACGTGATCACCCAGGTATTTCCCAAGATCCAGGAACTCCGACCCAACTCCACCATACTGGTGATGCTGTTCAGCTACTGTGTCCAATTGTTATTCAACCACAACAGGAAAAGGAGTCTCTGAAGCAAGCTTCCGGTGCTCTATTTCTACAGAAGGAGTGTCTGTAGGAGTTCGTCTCTGATTCTACTTCCCCTGGTCTAAGGAGTGCGGTGCAGGTGGAAGATGAGGATCTCCCTAGAACAGATGTTTCCTCTGAGGAGCCCTACGGCCTGATGACTGAAGCATTACAAAATGTGGCAACGGATCTCCAGGAACTCCACTATATGTTTCAGACGAGCAACAGTCTGAGGATAGGGAGGGGTTCTCCTCAGCGATTGTTCCTTTCTGTCCTAAGGGACAGCGGATGCTGTTAGCAGAACCTGTGGTAGACTGGATAGAGGAGATTCTAATCTTTGGAAGGAAAATTGGGGTGTCTTTTCAGGAGAAAGAAGAGATGGTTAAAAGCTTCATTAGATGGTTAAGAAGACCTGACAACCTCCAAACTTCACTGAAGAGGAAAGTCCAGGGAGAAGGAGTGAAGACTGATAAGAGGGAGATTAATTTCATCAACAACAATGAAATTATTGATTCCCTGAGGACAAAGAAAGAGGGGGGAGTCTTATGTTGAAATGAACATTTGCACATGGAATTTTAGAGGTCTAAATGGTGTTTTCAAACAAAGGTTGCAAGGGATTATGCGAGTGTTAAAATGGATTGTTTCTGCATTCAAGAAACTAAAATGGACTGTTCTACTGGGGGTCAGATTATCATGTCGAATGGAAGTAAATTCAGAGGTATATTATGTGATATTGATCTCTTTAGTATTTCAGTCAGCTTTTATGGGCAGGCAGCTTGGATAATTGGGTTATTACTTCAGTTTATGGCCCTCACACACAGCAAAACAGAGAAAACTTCTTGTAATTGGGGACTTTAATTGCATTAGATTTCCTTGAGAGATATCAGGAAAACAGAAATGGACAAAGGATATGGAGAACTTTGGTAACTGGATTGCTGATAATGGAATGATTCATTTAGAAATCCCCAAGAGAAGGTATACCTGGTCTAATATGCAGATTTCCTCCATACAGTCCAGACTTGATAGAATTTAGTTTTCCACTAAATGCTTTGAGATGTTTCCACTCACTCAAGCCAAGGACCTAAACAGGACTGTTTCAGATCATATTCCACTTCTGATGATTGCAAGTAAAGAAAGGAAAAGGCACAGATTGTTCAGGTATGAGTTGGCTTGGCAAACACATCAAGACTTTTAAGGCTCTAAGCTGTGGAATGAAGAGCTGCCTTCTTCTCAAGCTGTTGATATGTTCTCTAAAAAACTTAAAAAGAATTAGAGTTGGTATTAAGGGATGCAGCTCAAAAAACTTTTGAGGAAGCTTCAGCTGTTAGACAGCAACTTCTTCAAAAAGTGGATGAGCTACAGGCTAGAGCTGATGCTTATGATTTATCTGTTGATGAAGAACAAGAACTCCTCAACTACAAAAAGGAGTAAAATAATTGGTTTCTTAGAGAAGAGATCAAATGGTGACAGAGGTCCAAGGAGCTGTAGTTAACAGAGGGAAATAAGAACACAAAATTTTTCCATGCTCTAGATAGTTTAAAGAGAAGATCTTTCAAGATTGAGCATGTTAAGATTGATGATCAGCTTGTTGAGTCTGAGGAAGACATCAAGTGTTTGCCTCCTTTTATGAAGATCTCTTTATATAAAAAGAGTGGTGGTGATCTCACCTAGAATCTGGAGTCCTTCAAGGATACAAGAAGATCGGGCTGATGATTTATGTTAAGTGTTTCACAGAAGAAGTCTAAGAAGCTATTTTTAGTATGAATACTAGTAAGTCCCCTAGGCCAGATGGTTTTTCTATGGGATTTTATCAATTTTTCTGGGATATTATCAAAGAAGAACTCATGAGAGTCATGGAAGAGTTCCAGGATAAACCACTTTCTGTTAAAAGATTCAGTTCCGCATTCATTGTGTTTATTGTGAAAAAAGGAAGGTGCAGAGTTAGTGACAGAATATAGGCCCATCCATCAGCCCGTTGAATGGTTACTATAAGATCATTACCAAACTTATGGCCAACAGATTGAGGAAAGTGCCGATGAAAGTGATTAGTGCTAATCAATCTGCTTTCCTTAAAGGCAGATATATCCTAGATAATTTCCTATCAACCCATGAAGCCATCCATGTTCAGAAAAACCAATGTTATCAAAGGCGATCCCCTCACCGCCTAGGCAATGAAATAGGTTGAGGCAAGCCAAAACGTCTCACCTCGCCTCATGTTCACCCCACTTACCTAGACACTTGCCTATGATATCTATGTCATATGTTCGTTCGTTTTTTAATTATGTGGTATTGCTTTTTCTTATTCTTAATTATTCCAAAGTGACTAATACCTCTTTTAACAATGTCTAGTACCCTTTTTTCTCTTACATGATGCCACAATTCTTCTTATTCTGATGATTCCTAAGACCATCCACTACGTATGTAAGTAGTGGATGGTCTTAGGACATTACATGTTGGGCATGATCAGCGCTTCTCACAATCTTACATATGATTATTTTAGATGTTTTCCTTTATTTTCCTTATATTGTTATTTTCTTCCTACATAGTGATTTATGAGAGAACACATCGCCTCAAACGCCTAGGCGATCGCCTAGGCATTTGAAGCTGAGGCGAACACCTAGTCGCCTCGATCGCCTCTCGCCTCTGACTACATAGAGAAAAACAGCAGGAGAGGAGTTGTTGTTAAGCTAGATTTTGCCAAAGCTTATGACAAAGTAAGTTGGCCATGCATTCATAGGACCCTCGGTGCAATGGGCTTTAAGGAGATGTGGACAGGCTGGATTATGAGCTACATTTCAACTCCTATATTTTTTATTCTGCTGAATGGGAAGCCGTGTGGATACTTTGATAGTTCTAGAGGTTTGAGGCAGGGGGGTCCAATTTCAAACCTCCTATTTATCATGGTCAGACAGATTGAGTACTTTGTGGGATAGAGCTGCAAGTCAATGGCTAGTAGATGGGTTTGCAGTGGGAAGCAATGGTTTTTTGCTATCTCATTTGCAATTTGCTGATCATACACTTTTGTTCTCCTCAGAAAATGAAGAAATTCTTTGCAATATGAAGAAGTCATTGACCTTGACAGAGGCTATCACTGGAATGTCTATTAATTTTGAAAAAACAAAAGTGGTGGAATTAATCTGTCTCAAGATAACTGGTGAGCATTGCTGGGATTTTTAGATGCAAAATCTCACATTTTCGGATTAAATATTTGGGACTTCCTCTATCTCATGTCCAAAGTTCAGTAAGGGAAGATTTGGCCAGAGATTGGAAGGTTAGAAAGCTAGATTTCTTTCAGCACGAGGAAGATGGATTTTGTCCAAAACAGTCTGTTGAAACCATTTTTTTCAAAAAAAAAAAAGAAGAAGAAAGCAAGCAAAAGGGAGGGGGAAAAGCCCCCCCCCACCGGTTGGGGACCCCCCACCGGTTCCAAGGGGGAAACCGGTGGGGGGGGAGGAGGAATCCCTCCATTCTCTCCCATTTTAAATTCAAAG
This sequence comes from Zantedeschia hybrid cultivar, assembly GCA_030544215.1. Lineage (NCBI taxonomy): Eukaryota > Viridiplantae > Streptophyta > Magnoliopsida > Alismatales > Araceae > Zantedeschia > Zantedeschia hybrid cultivar. Next base: position 70,159,794 of record JARZZO010000015.1, on the reverse strand, counting down.
AATGGGGGGGGTGTTTAATGAGAGGTTTAATGGGGGATCTTAACCCCATTCACATGGGTTGAGAATCCCATGTGGAAACCCTCTTAACTCCATCTTAAACCCCTTTCACACCTAGCCCAAGCCTGAAGTTAATGGGGTTAAACCCCTTTCACATTGGCTTAAACCCAAACCCCCAAAATCTGAAAAGAATCTCCCATTTAATGGGCCCCCAAAAAAGCAGAAAAAGGAAGGAAGTGGGGGAGGGGAACACCCCCCACCGGTTTTGGGAAACCGGTGGGGAGACCCCCCCCCCCCACCGGTTCCCAACTGGTGGGGGGGTCCATGGCCGGTGGCCATTCCCCCCACCGGCTGGAACCGGTGGGGGTGCCCACCTTTTCCCCCCCATTTCTCCCTCTTTTGTTTGCTCTCTCTCACCCTCTCTTGCCATCTATTGGCCAATGAGGAATAAAAAAAATAAAATAAAAATGGGGGAGGAAAGAGACTCCAACCGGTGGGTACCCCCCACCTCAAGCATTCCGGTGGGTACCCCCACCGGTTAAGGCTTTGAAGCCTATAAATACCCCCCAAGGGATAAGAAGAAGCCCCATGCCCATTTGGCCCAAAAATTCCTAGGGGAAACTCTGCCAGTTTGAAGACCAAATCCGGTGCTCTTGCCCGGGTTTGCTGCGATTCAGAGGCGATATTTTCTTGGAGGGCTCTCTTCCTAAGGTTTATTCCTAAGGGGAAGCTCTGCCAAATTTATGTTGTAAAATCACCGTCCTATAAGACGGGATTATGCCGAAATAATGAATGAAATGCCCATGTTGTTCTTTGAGCATATGTGTGTGCATGTATGTTCATGAATCTATTATTTAAGTAACACTATGTTACTATATTTTCATATGCAAAATAATTAGTCTTATAACTAATTAAAACACATAAAACATATAATTAAATATTCTAAAATATCATTGGCCTCATCCCATACATAACTAAAACTTAATAATGAAACATTAACTCATAAAATAATATACTTAAGTTAAAAATGACTTAAATATTTCCATACTTAATTAATTAATAAAATCTGCAAAAATTATTTAAAATCAGTAAAATGAATACGGACGGTTAATCAAGGGTTGCTGAGCAGTCGCTCAGCGTAATTAACACTGACCGAGGTCAGTGGAGAGAGGTCATATACTCGAATCTTCGCTTGATTCGAAGTCCCGGATTCCCTGAGGGCTAATCCCAAGCTCTCATAGTCCGATAAAATATAAAACCGACCTATAATTCTCTAGATAAACAAAAAAAATGGATTTCCGAATAATCTGACATAGGAGAGATGTGTCTAGGTCAGGTCCCGACGAAGGTTAGAAAAATCTTCGCGCAAACACAGTCCTATCTTCCTTGGCTACTTACCACCTCTCAATTCTTAAAATTCCCAAGACTATGGAAAGGTTGACTGAATCCAAAAGAAGCTCATTCTTTCGGGAAGGAGGCAAGAGGGTTAGAAGTGGCCTTCATTTAGTGGCATGGAAGAAGGTCTATAGGAAGAAGGATCAAGGCGGTGTAAGGTTGCTTCAAATAGGCATCTTCAATAAAGCCTTATTAGCAAAATGGATTTGGATTTCTTTTTTTCTTTTTATTTTTTTATTTTTGGGGGGTTGGGGGGGGGGGGGGGGGGGAGTGGTTGGTAACACTATATTGGATAAAATGGAAAAAGTGAGTTACAAGAAGAGGGAGCAAAAGTGGCTCAAAACACCTCCCCAAAAAAGAAAGTCAACCCGTAACCTCCAAACATACAAAATAGGAGGCACTCCCTATTAGATCTTTACTAAAAGTACTCATCCACTCCTTGACCCTCCCAGAAACAATATTTACAACCCCACCAAGGGCAGAGAACTCCCTCCTAAAGATCCTCTTATTCCTCTAGGCCTAGATGACCCACAATGTAGCATGCAGGATCATCCACCACATATTTGCATCACCCTTGGTAAGAGTCATAGAAGACCAGTGCCAAATAAGAGCTTCCAAAGGGCCCAGGACAACTGCCCCATGAAACCAGCTGCCCAAAATCTGCCACACCACCAGGGAAAAGATGCAACCAACAAAAACATGGTCTAGGGTTTCATCCATCTCCCCACACAAGGGGCATGTAGGAGGAACTTCACACCCAAATCTCAGCAGCCTATCTGAAGCCAGTAGTCTACCAATGCAAATACGCCACATAAAAACCTTGATCTTGAGAGGTGTCTTTGAAGACCAAATATGATGCAGAAATGGGGTTTTCAAACCACCATCAGCAATAATGGAATAGGACTTCATTGAGAAAATACCCCATGAATCCTATCTCCACCTCCAGGAATCCTTAGAGGATGGGTCAAGCCCAACATCCTGCAGAATCAACAAGAAGGAAGCAAAGTCACGTATCTCATCATCTCTCAGGTTCCTCCTAAAAAAAATATTCCACTCTCCCCTTCCTTGAAGATGATCTCCCACCATCTGAGATCCGAAAGCACCAGGGGCAATAGACAGAGAGAAAAGTCTAGGGAAAAGGCAGGACAAGGCAGTGTAAGAACACCACCTATTCGTCCAAAAGCGACACCTCTGCCCATCACCTAAAGAAACATGAGCCGCTGCCAAACCAAGATCAGAAGCTAGTAGGATATCCTTCCAAACCTGAGAAACCTTGTACCCTCCTTATGGGACCAAGTCCCATACTCTCCCACTAGAATATTCTGGCTGACAATCAAATGCCACAGACCGGAGGAGGAAGAACCAAGGTTCCAAAGCCACTTGGACAAAAAGCCAGCTTGAAATCACGAAGGTCCTTCACTCCAAGTCCACCATTCTGCTTATTTTTACACACCCCCAGCACACCTCAAAGCCTCCAGGGGAGGTGGTCACCACACTGCCTTCCAAAAGAAATGTTTCTTGGCAACCCTCTTCAGAATTCTGAAGATGGAAAGATAGTAAATAGACAGACTATCAAGAACAGCTTTGCACAGCACCAGTCTTCCCCCACATGATAGAAGCTTCCCTTTCCAACCTGCAAATCTGACCTCAAATCTGCTAACAACTTGCTGCCATTCCCTACAACTAATGGATCCCGGAGAGAGAGGCAGCCCCAAGTACTGTATAGGGAAAGACCCACACTGACACCCCAAGATTAGGGCAGCTCTTCTCAATTCTTCCCGAGAAGTGTTTAGCCCAATAGCCACACTGTTCGGGAAATTAACCTTAAGACCAGTAGTCTCATGAAGAAGCTCCAGCATCATCCTAGCAATCATGAGCTCCTCCTCCTTTGCAGCCAGTAAGAGAAGGGTATCATCTGCATACTGGAGGTGAGTCACAGTTATGCCCACTGTCCCTGCCTGGAAGCCAGATATGAGTCCAGCCCCCTCTGCTCTCTCCCAGAATCTGCTTAGCACCTGTGAAACAAGGACCAAAAGAAGTGGAGACAGTGGGCCCCCTGTCTCAGCCCCTACCACTGAGGAAATACTTTGTAGGCACACCATTGACTGGCACTGCAAAAGAATCCGCAGAGATACAAGCACTAATCCAAGAAACCCATTTCTCCCCGAACCCATCTTAAGTAGCACATCTAACAGGCAACTCCAGTTGACTCTATCATAGGCCTTCTCAAAGTCCAACTTGAGGACCATCCCCTTCTTCTTTTGGACCTTCATCCTGTGGAGGCACTCATGAACAACAAAAAACCCTTTTTGAATATGCCCCTGATACAAGCTGTCTGATTACCACTGACAACTCTATCAATTACCTTTACCAATCTAGAAGCCAACATCTTCGAAATGATCTTGTAAACACCATTAAGGAGGCTAATAGGCCTGAAGTCTACTGAAGCCTCTACACCCACTTTCTTCCTAATAAGGCGATGAAGGTTTTATTAATGCCTCTGAGGTGCACCTTGCCCTCCTAAAATTCCAACATTACCTGCAACAAGAGAGGATGGACCACATCCCAACAGTGTTGGTAGAATAGCAGAGGAAACCCATCAGGCCCTGGGCCCCCCAGGCAGAGAAAAGACTGCATCCCTCAGCTCCCCAGTACAAAAAGGGGTTCCAATGAGAGCTCTTTCTTCCGCTGTCAACAAAGGGAGAAGATCTCCCGCAATGACTGGCCTGTCCATCTCTTCCTCTGTATACAAGTGGACGTAGAACTCCTTAATGTGTCTCACCAACTACTACTGCTTAGATAGAACCTGCCCATCTAAAATGAGTCGGCCAGCGCGGTTCATTTGCCTCCTCCCCAAAGTTATTCTGTGAAAGAAAGTAGTATTTCTATCCCCCTCCTTAATCCATCTATCCCTGGATTTCTGCTTCCAATAAGCCTCTTCCTTGGCTGATAGCATGAAGCTGCATTCTAAGCCTTTCCCTGGCAAGCCTATCCTCATCATCAAGCAGTCCTGCCTCCTTAAGTGCATCCATTCCCTAAATTATTGATTAAGAATAATGTCCTTCCCTTCTGACCCTGGGAGGCACCTCTTCCCACTCCACTCTGTAAGAGCTTTAGCCAAGGACCTCATATTACAAACTAGTGTAGCCATAGCAGATCCTAATCTCAATCACAATCCAGAAGACCACACCTGAGAGACAAGAGCCATGAAGCCCTCCTCCATAAACCAGTATTTCTCTAGCCTGAAGAGAGGTATCCTCCTGAATTTGAAGCAAGAGTTCGGAAGGATTGGCTTATGATACGATACCGTCCTCTGAAGACAAGTAGCCTGTAAGTTAGAGAATTTCTCCTCCTAATCAACAAAGACGAGAAACTTGTCCAATCTCGAGCAAGTGGGCTGCTCCCTAAGGTTGGACCATGTGAAAAAAGCATTATCAGTGTGCACATCTATCAAAGCTACCTGATGCACGAACTCTTGAAAGTCCTCTATGGGACCCTGGTGGGAGACCCCATCCGACCTCACCTCCTAAGAAAGAGTAGCATTAAAATCTCCAAACACACACCATAGCCTTCCAGATTGTCGTTGTAAGCACAGAAGCTCCTCTCATAAAGCCTTCTTCTCCTTTCTTCCCTAAGGACCATAGACTCCAATGAAGTCCCACTGAAAGCCATCCTTCACACCTGAATGTAACAAAGACCACATGTCTCCCAACCTTCCTCCACGAGACCATGATCCCACCTGCACTACTAATAGCCGGTGAGGCTGGCCCTCCTGACAACCTCGCCCCTCCAATAACTCTCATCACCTCTAAAATGCCTTCCTCTACCTTAGTTTCTTGAATGCACAGAATGTCAATTTTGCACCTCCTCACTAACTCCTTCAACGCAACTTTCTTCTCCTTTCCCCCAAACCCTCTGATATTCCAAGAAACAATCTTCATAGAAAACCAGCAAGCTCAATCTTCCCCACCATCCTCTCTCACCCTCTCGGCTCCCTCTCCCTTCCCTCCTTCCTCACTGATTTCCCCCCCTTTGCACCCCTTGCAATCCCTAGCTGCCATATATTTTGGATCCTGTGCAGAGACGCCCTGATGTCCTTTTCTACCCCTTCAAGAGAGACACTTATCTTATTCGCCACCTCCCTAGCCTGGAACTCCATAAGCCTCTCCACTCTAGCTATAATCTCCTTCACCTCTGCTTTGTCAAGATCCCTTCCTCCTCCCCAACCTGGAGGGGGGGTTCCTTGACAGCCTCATCATCCTTATCTGCACTACCTCGTGGCTACCCTGGCTCCGAGGACAAAAGATGATCAAACAGCATGTCACCCTGAGCCACATACCCTCCTACATCGTCCACTGTATCCCTGCACGTATTCTCCATAAAACCTTTGATAGTTTTCTCCATGTTTGCATCTCCCCTATCTCTTCCCCCTTCCACCACCGTTCTCGTGGCATCCAAATGAGAAGCAGCCTGAACCTGAGGGCTAAGAGCAGGTCCTGCCGCAAGGACAGGGCCATCCGATGAGAGCTGGAGACGGGCAATCTCGTCCGAGCAATAAGGGGGCCTGGGAGGGCAGGCCTTGGGAGGAGGCAGAGAGAAGCAATCCTAAGCTCACCAGAGGGCTCCTAGGCACTGCCCCTCCTCTTCCAAACCGAGCAATAGCCTCCTGGTCTATCTCCTGGAGGCTGGGCGATGCAAAACAATGGCCGACTATGGAGCACAGAGGGCCAGCGCCGGCAGAGACTGGCGAGGAAGAGGCAGGCCACCGGAAGGTCCCGACACAGTCACAGGGGATATCGGGTTGGAGAGACAAGGCATATCAGACCCTGGCAGGTTCGATGCATCACGAAGGCAGATTTTGGGTAAGTTCTCGGGTCCGGGCGCACCAGATCGGGCAATCGAACAGCTCAGACCATCCCCGGTCTGGCCCAGGTCAATGCTCTGAGCCGGGATGGTAGCGGGCCTTTTGAAATTTAAAGTTGATGGCCCGCGCGTATGACCGGCATGTGCGACCACTTCATCCCTAACCTCTCGCTGCTGCCGAGGAAACCCTAGCTCACACCGCCACCACCGAACCCTGTCACATCCTTGCAGGGGTTTCATTATGAGGATAAAGGTCTTGCCTTCCATGGCCACCTCTAGCACCTGTGGCACATCTTCCTTCACCAAGGCATCCACGATGACGACGAGCACCATTGGCCTCCGGCTAGCCATTTTTTCCACCCAGACCCCTGTAGCAAATCCGACGAGCACCTAGGACATCAATTCCTCATTGTGCAGAACCAATGCAACACCAGACATTTTGAGCTTGACTCGAGGCTCCTCAGGGATTGGACATGTGACGCCTTGAGATTTTCACATCGAAAGGCTAACGCAGAGCCCCTACCCACCCCATCAACACCCCACCTTGACTACCTCCTCTACCTGTTGCCTATCTTCACAGACTAGGATGAAGCCATCATGTGCGAACCAAGAAGCCTGCCAGGACTCTGCAGCCTCCCATCTATCAGCTAGCAACTGGAAGGCTCGATGAGCGAAACCCCCCCCCCAACCCACAACAATGTGACCACCCACACACCTCCTAACCCAGCTTCTCATCTCCTCCAAGCGGCGCCAACTGCTGCAATACTAGTTTTTTGAGACCCTGCCCAGAAGAAGCAAAGGGGGTACGAGGCCAGAGTCCATACCCTCTCCTACTCGAACCCCTGGTAGGCATACGTCCTCTTGTGTCCTGCCAAGTAAAACTGATGCTGATGGCCCTCCCTTCCACAGTTCCAGCACACCACCGGAAAGCGGGAGCCACACTGGTAGGGCAGAGATCCTCCTCCCAGAGGGACTCTGTTAGCACCCGTCGCCGGATGGTCATGAGCTCCAGTGACGGCCATCCTCTACGATTGTGGACTAAATAGCATTTACAGTAAAAATGGATTTGGAGATTGGAAGAGGATTGGAATGGTCTTTGGGCTCGGCTTCTCAGAGAGAGATACTATGTTCAGTCTCTAAGATGGATTATACTTCCTGATTCAGCATATAACATGTCCCTTATTTGGAGAAATATTCTCAAACTGACTGATCTTGTTTGCCCTGCAATCAGATATGAACTGGCAAGTGGCCACTTGATTAGATTCCAGGAAGATAAATGGTGTTCTGGGACACCTTTGCTTTAATTTTCAGCAACTACATCAAATTGCACGGGACAAGGAGAAGCCAGTTGTCAACTTCTACTCTGAGGTTATGAGAATTCTTGGAACATCAGATTAAGAAGAAAACCCACTGCTTTGGAATCGGATCAACTGTTATCACTTCTGGAAATTAGACATGAAATCCATTCAATATCTGGAAGGGAGGATGGAAGGGTCTGGATGTGGAGTGCAAAAGGTTTTCTCTCAGTTAATGCTCTTACAAAAGTGCTAATTGATGGTGGTACTAGAGTTGCATGGGATCACTTGGTAGGGTCTAAGCTTTTACATAACAAGATTAGACTTTTCTTATGGAAATTAGCCATGAGAAGGCTCCCGACCATGGATAGACTTTCTATTATATTGCAGATTCAAAAGTCTCCGTGGATTCTCTGTGGTATGTTTGATGAGACATCTGATCACCTGTTCTGCCACTGTGGGATCATCAATGTCTTATAGAGATCTGAATGTAAGATTTTCCACATTCCATGGAAGGAACCTCTCCATGTGCTAGACTTGATGCATTGGTGGGGTACCATACCCCCCCCCCAAAAAAAAAGGCATACCCAGTGCACGAGGCTCCCACCAGTTGTGGGGTCTGGGGAAGGGTCGATGTACGCAGCCTTACCCCTGATAAGCAGAGAGGCAGTTTCCTTGGTTCGAACCCGTGACCTCCAAGTCACAAATAGGACAACTTAACCATTGCTCCAGGCCTGCCCTTCTACAGTGGTGGGGTACCATATGTCCCAGAAAATCTGAAAAGCAACTGTGGTCACTGCTTTTACCTGCTTTTTGCAGTGGGGTGTGTAGATTGAAAGAAACCACAGAAGAATGTCTCAGAATTTTAATGATGTCTATGGCATTTTCAGAAGAACAATCAATTGAGTGATAACCTGGGAAGGGCTGTGGGAACTTGTCAGATGTGCAGGGCTCTCATATCATTTCCAAGCTTCTTAATTCGAGCAGTCTGACTCTGTGATCTTGGTCATTTTGGGGTTGTCTTGTATCTTTCTTTTATTTTCTGGATAAATAAGGCTTTGGGGTTTGGTTTACCTTTTTCTTTGCCGTTGCCTGTTTTGAGGGTTTTTTCTGGCTTTGTTTTGCTGGCTTGTGTTATGCTGCCTTTTGTATTACTTTTCCGTTATTAATGAAATTGTGGCCTTTTGGTCCACTTCCAAAGAAAAAAAAGACAGTCAATTCATCAGTCACCAATATACAGTTACAAACAGGTCAAAACAAATCAAACAACAGTTAGCAGTATATTCAACGCAGTTCAAAATAGACTATTTCTGCAGGTTACCTGAGGAATCGTATGCTTAAGGGTGCCAAACTTCCCAACAAAAGCGTCCAAGATCTGTCCCTGAAGAATAAGAGTTAAGAATGTGTAAGAGCCGTAAGATGATTTTCAGCCCTATTAGGACATTACCCAGAGTCTGCATATATGTGATAAAAAGGGGGAAGGAGGAATTAACAAATGCAACCATATCTCAGGCGAAACTATGGAGTTAAAAACCGGCTGAACCAGTTGAACTGGATCAGAACCTGCCAAAACCAGTATCATTCCAAGGGTGAGGAAAAGACTAGAACCAGCTGGTTGCCGTCCAACTGGGACTGGAACTAGAATTGGAACCAGAACCAATCAGTACCATTCTCGTTCTGATTTCCAGTTTTTAATTCCTTGGGAGAAACTGGATACAAACTCAAGATTACTAGAAAAAGTTCATCATTGGATTTTACATGTCACTTGGTCCCGATGTGATAAGACAACAAGAGGTTTTACATTTCAACTTTTGAAAGTGAGGATTTTAGATCTCATACAAAAAATCATTCTAGAAGAGCAGTTTATGTTGCTTTCTTTTTTTTAAGGGACTTTAATGCATACAGCAGTTGAGGTGGGTATGCAAAGAACTCTTACTACCCTGATAGAAGTAAAGCCAAGAATGAAGCAACAGCATTTTACATAAAGAACATTTCTTATGAAATCTAAGATCCCAACCAGTAAAAGACGAGCTTCATCCATAGTTGGCTGGTCAACACCTTTCTCGTAGATTGGCTCCACCTGGGGGGGGAAAGTTAAACAGCAAATATGTGCCTGACATTGGAAAATTGATAATCAAGGCTATTCAATTTTTCAAGAGAAAGGAACGCACCAGATTTAACATTAACCGGGCACAAGTGGTACGAATAGAAAGCGCCAAGGATGAGTCATGCATGCTCCTTGAAAACAAGTAGATAATTCGTGACAGCTACACAATGACAGAAACGCGTCAGAGACAAAAAAGGGGGAGAAAGCAGGACACTCCTATAATTTTTAAACCAAGTGGATAGATGAAAATCATCAAAAGAAACTAATTAAAAAAAAAATGATGAAATGTTAAATGCTTGTTGGATTTGGATTGGGTTTAAATTTGGTACTTCAAATTCAGTGCTAAAGAAATTGTACATTGCAGAAACATGTCCTTGTGGATAAATCAGAAGAAATTAACAGACTTTTGCACAAATCCGCACGGTTTATTAAAGTTATTCCACATGGATGTCTGAATTCAGTTGGCTCTAACGTGTTACAAGTCTATTTGCTTGCTTGTTCCATCAAATACTTGTATCGGTATTTCGGTTATAATTTTGATATTGCTATTAACAGTGGTCAATAATTAGTGTTTACTTATGTTTTACTAATTTTGACACCTGCATATTAGAAAAATCTGCTGTTATAACAAATTTGATATAGACCTGAAGGCCCTGAACCCATACTAAAAAATTATAAGTCGGGCTTTGAGAGTCTCAAGACTCCCTCTCCGCTCCCTATGCACCTCTCTTTCCTTTCCCTTCAGCCTGAAGGCTTTGAGAGTTTCAAGCCTCGCTCTGTTTCGTCCTATATGAATTACACTACCTATCTTCTAGCCTCTAAGATATTAATATTAAAACTAGTACCCTTACAAATGGGGAATTATGCATATATTTCTCACTTTCAAAAAGCATGCATATACTTCTGCTCAAAAAGGTGCTTGAGAGTGAGAGGGACCGATCATTGCAGACAAGAGAAAGTAAGCCCATGATAAGATAGGGCACTAATGAAGCAAATATATGACTTACCATCCTTCTTCATGTAACAATTATTTATTAAAACCATGTCCAACATCATTGTTTTTCTGAAAGTGGGTAATACCACATGTATTATAGAAGAAAAGAGAACATATACAAAAAAGGGGAGAATACACAACAAAAAATCTCCCAAAGAAAAGCACCAAGCTGGTGCGAACTCTCAACCCTCTCCAAGAAGACAAAAAATAGTGGAGTTAGATTCACCCACTTTACAAAAAATCTTAGCTCATTCCTTCATATGATTACAAATAAAAGTAACATCATGCTCAGGGGAATGGGCCTCCTGCCTCCCTCCTAAAGACTCTATTGTTGTGCTCAAGCAATGTGCCCAACATCATTTGCCCACTTCTATAATACATTCATAATTCATGACTGATGCTATCTTTTGCATCTTAAAAGAACCTTTTTGAAGTGGAAGGCTCCATAATTTCAAGAAAACAAAATCACTATCTTCCCCCAAAAAGAGAGTCTCCGTACAAAAACAGATGAAACCCAACAAGAAGATGGTATCGGGTATACTAACTAGGGAGAGCGCTATGAAATGTAAATGGCTCCCTCTCCCAACAAGCAAATTGTCCATTACTCCCAGTCCAAAATGAGAGAAACCATCAAGAAAGACCAGCCAGATTAAAGATTCTACTATTTCTCTCCAACCAAATAGCCCATAGAGTAGCCTGCAAAATGAGCCACCACGCCCTCTTGCCTCCTCTTGTTGTCCAGTTCCTCCTCCAGCCAGCGCTAAACATCTCCAACCAAGATGTGCCATTGAACCTGTGATTTTTGGCAAGCATCCCTCCCAATGGACTGTAAAGGAGCATTTTCCAAGGAGATGGTACATGTAAGACCGCACAAAATCAATGGAGGTATGTATGCAATTAATAGAAAGGAAGGGGGCATACATGTAATCAATGGAAGACAAGGGTGTTTAATATAAAAGTTTTTACTTAACTTAAATTGCGTTAATAGGCCTAAGTCTAAAGGTTAATGGGTTTAAAAGTAATTGAAGTTGGGCTTGCCTAATGGGTGCTTAATGGGCTTTTAATGGGCTGTTAGTGGACCTTAAATAATGGACTTTTAGTGGGTTCTTAGTGGGCTGTATTGGCCCAACTTTAAGTTAGATAATGGGCCTGCAGGGGGGCCCGGCACCCCCCCCCAATGGCCATACCCCCTCTCCCCACCCCCCCACCCCCTCTATATAAAGGGGGGCAGGGGGGCTGGCAAGGGGGCAGCCAGCAGGGGACAGTAGAGAGGGAGATGGGTAGAGAGAAAGAGAGAGGGCGAGGGAGAGGGAGAGGGAGAGTGTGTGAGGAAGAGAGTAAAAGGGAGAAGAAGGAGCAGGGGCAGCAGCTGGCGGCAGGCCAGCGGTGGTTCGGCAGTGGTCCAGCAACGGCGAGGCTGCGGTCCGGCGGGGCATCAGCAGTGGCCTTCTTCTATAAGAGGTAGGGTGATACTCCCTATTGATCATCCCTTTTATTTTTAGTTTTTGAGGGTTATAATATGTAGTAAAATTATGAGTTTAAGACATGGATGGCAGTACCGGCCGATACCGGTACGTACCGGCCGGTACGTACCGGTATCGGCCGGCACCGGTACCGTGGGTACCGACCGGTACCGGGCCGGTACCGGCCGGTACCGGACTGGTTTTGGGCCGGTACCGACCGGTACCGGGCCGATACCGGCCGGTACCGGACCGGTACGTACCGGTACCGGTACCCACCGATACCGGTACCGGTACCGGTACTGCCATCCTTGGTTTAAGAAGGATTAGTGTCCGGATAATTTATGATGTAACGTAATTATGGGGTAATTTTATAAAGAAAAGAAAGCTTCATGATTAAGTATGATGCAGCATGAATAGATGCATGGTCTTTTGTGTGGTGTTGCTTCTAATTTTATAATAATTCATTGATAAAGGCATGTATGTTTAATGATGAATCTGTGGGCTGCAATGCATAATAAACTCTTAAGAATTCTGTTAAGGGGACTCCAAGCTAGGGATTTGGGGGATATTAAAGCATGAAAACAGGGGAAAATCATGTCTGCTCGTTTTTGTTTTAAGTTATGAAAGGGTTAAGAATTACTAAAAGAACATGCATTGTTAGCATAACATTATGTAATGGATGTGTATTTTCAGCATGATTTTCATTGTTTTATATGATGATTTACTAGAGATTCATGCTAGGGTTGTCCATTCCCAATTTATGAAAAGAATATGATAAGTGTCATGAATCCCCGTGAATAATATGATAAATTGTTCTCCAACTCGGATAGATAGAGTTTTTGTGGATGTCAGATGGGAAACTATGTTCCCGTTTGCTTTCTTGAAAGCTAAACCTGGTATGGTATCTGATCATTTAGTTCTATTGGTGGAGTGCACTCAAAACATTCACAGGAATCAGCAGTTTAGACTGGAAAAGAGATGGCTGAAAGTAGAAGAGTTCAGGAAAATGGTGGAAGAAAATTGGAACAAGGGTCAATATGATTTACAAGGGGTTAAAAGTCTGGCATTCAAATTGAAATCCTTAAAGGTGGCGATTAAGGTATGGGCTCAGCAATGGAAGCAACAAAATATTGTGAAAGGGAGGCATCAATGATTTAGAAATTTTAGAAGAAGTGCGGCCACTTAGTGACCAGGAACGAAAAAAATTGACTTTACTCAAAACTCAAATGAATGACTGGAGGATTGAGGAAGAATTAAAATGGAGACAGAGATCCAGAATCCAATGGTTAAAAGAAGGGGATAATAATGCAAGATTTTTTCATATGATTGCTAATGGAAGACGAAAAAGAAACACAATTTCTGCTTTGGTTGTTAATGGGATATGGACAGAAGATGAACAGGTAATAATTAGAGAAATTATAAATTTCTACCGGAAGTTGTTTTCTGCATAACAGAGATGGTATCCAAAGTGGCAGATAAATGATGTAGTTAGACTGGATGAATATGAGAAGGACATGTTGATGACCAATATTTCAGAAGAGGAGGTTAAACATGCTGTTTTTTACTTGGGAAGTGACAAATCACCTGGTCCGGATGGCATACAGATTTTCTTCTATCAATCCTTTTGGGATTTAGTGGGGAGGAATGTGATTCAGGCAGTAAGGTTTTGGTTTCAACATCATAAGGGAGGGGAATATGTCAATCAAACAATTCTTGTTTTATTGCCTAAGAAAGACGCTGCTATGGAACTGAAAGATTCTCGGCCAATTAATCTGTTAAATGGGTCTTACAAAATCTTTACTAAAATCTTGGCGTCAAGACTGGGCAGGATAATCGGGAAATTGATCAACCTACAACAAAATGCTTTTGTGCCTGGGAGGAACCTCTTTGATTCTTTTTATTGTTGCACATGAGATTCTGTTTACTATGAAGAAAGAGAGGAGGAAAGGTATGATGATAAAATTGGATTTTCATAAAGCTTATGATAAAGTCTCTTGAGAATGTTTGTGAAATGTTTTACATAAACATGATTTTCCTGATCAGTGGGTGCAAATTCTGAAGAATTGTATTTCTACCGCTGTCTTCTCTATGTTAATTAATGGAAGAGTGGAAGGTTTTTTCAAGAGCTCCAGAGGATTAAGGCAAGGAAATCCACTATCCCCGTATCTTTTCATCTTAGTGGCAAACATTTTAAGTATCATGTGTCATAGGGCAGAAGAGCAAGACTGGTTCCATGGCGTTGAAGTGTTGAATTCTGGACTTTGTATCTCTCATCTGCAATATGCTGATGACACTCTATTATTCTTAGAAGGAGGGGCAGATCAGTTACACAGGCTTCTTTTTTTACTTAAATCATTTGAGTTTACCTCAGGGCTACAAATCAACTTTGATAAAACATCTATCATAGGAGTTAACATGCAGGAAGAGGAATTGAAAGAGTGTGCTCAGGTTTTCAGATGCAGAATTGAAGGGTTACCGACTGTGTATTTGGGATTACCACTTCATTACACATCTACAAGAATTGCAGACTGGGAACCAATGGTAAACAAACTGTATAGGAAATTATCACAATGGAAGGCTAAGAATTTGAGCCTAGGAGGTAGGATAACTCTCCTAAATTCAGTCCTTTCTTCTATTCCTGTATATTACATGTCAATTTTCATCATGCCCAAGGTAGTTATCAAAAGAATAGACAAAATCAGAAGGGGATTTTTGTGGGGAGGAAATAATGAAAATTCCTTTGGTTCAATAGAAGAAAGCTGTCAGCCAAGAAGAAATGGTGGATTGGGTGTAAACAATCTGAACATTATGAATCTGTCTTTATTGGGAAAATAGTTGTGGAGAATGCTGGATGCAGAATCACACCTGTGGAAAGAGATTATGACATACAGATATTATGCAAACAGTAGGAGATTCAGAATTTTCAACCCAAATCTCAGACTTTCGTCTCCAATCTGGAAAGAAACTATGAAATATGCGGAATGGATCTTCAAATTCAGTAGAATCACAGTGGGAGATGGTAAAAATACATTTTTTTGGTATGATAGATGGGCAGGGGAGTCTATGCTTAAAGATAAATTTCCTCTTATCTTCAATCTTGCAGTGGATAAATAGAAAAAAAATGGATAAGGTGTATCCCTGTAAGGAGGGGAATTCTTGTTGGAATGTTATTCTCCGGAGGAATTTACGGGATGCAGAAATTGAACAATTTTCAGAATTTATGTGTGTTCTATATGATGTTAACATCGACCCACAGAGCCATGATAGGATTGTTTGGAAAGAGAATAATGGGGTTTTCTCTGTCAAATCCCTTTATTTCTTTGATTAAAGGGAATGGATCTACTTCTCCTAGGTTAAAAGACATCTGGAAGGTAAAGTCACCACTGAAGATTAGAGTTTTTATGTGGCTTTTATTCCAAAAGAGAATTGTGAATAAAATGTACAAAAAACATTGGGATGCAAATGGTTCAACTATCTGCTCCATGTGTAATTTGTCGGATGAAGATGTGGACCATTTATTCATACATTGTGAAGTGAGCAAAGAAATATGGAGGATTTTTGCTGAAAATCTGAAGATGCAGATGTCTTTCCAAAACATAGAAGACAAGTTCAATTTCTTCAGGAATTTTCCATCAGGGCAGCAAATGAAACAATAAAAAGTAAATAAATTATGATGCATGCACTATGTTGGAGTATATGGAGGAATAGGAATGATAATTTGTTCAAGGGAAATAAAGTTTATATTGAAAACATTTGTCTGGAAGCGATTTCTCTGTGGTACCAATGGAGCAGACACATTTTGGGTATCTCAAAGGATACTTGGAATATAATAACAAGTCAAATGTAATTGTTTAGTTTCTCTTTTCTTTTGGTCTGAGGAACCTCTCCTCTAGACTACATTTGGATGTACTCCCTCTATTTATTCAATAAAATTGGTGGTACACCTGATTTTCTTTCAAAAAAAAAAAAATGATGACCCCAGGAAGGGGGAGATAAAAGGATAAGCTTAGGAATAGTAGGAGGCACACTCCAGTGCACTTCCTATGCAAGAAGAAAGCTATGAAAGAAATCGAAAGCAAAGAAGCCTTCCATGATCACTGTGAATTTTTATATGGATGTTGAACAATGATTTCAGTGATGAATTATCTTTTCATAAGAAAAAAACTTATGGCTGTTTAAAGCTAAAGTGTATGATAAACACACATATATGCATATGTATATTATAGAATGTAAGGACATGTGGAATAATTTCATGGCTATAATGACCCTATTAGGGGGAATAAAGATGATGAAATGAAACGAGGCATGGAAGCCTCTATGACGATATAAATGAAATAAGATTGTGACGATGAATATGGAAACAAGGCATGGAAGCCTTCTATAATGATAATGAATTCTTATGAAATGTATGATTGGTGTTTCTACGATGATTTGTCTTTCTTTCTATAAAGAAAAGAAGTGAGATCATGGCTAACGGGACGACGGCACATCTTCCAAAGATAAGGGGATGTACGGAAAACTCCCCAATGATATGTGGCGTCAAGACACAAAGCATCTTTTCTTTGGTTACCGTTCCAAAGTCTAAGTTTGAGACCTCGGCAGGGCAGGGGACGGAATTCCTACTTGAGTGTACTCATAGGTTGGGGCGTGAAAACCGCAATACGGGTGAGTGAGTACACTGCAGACCCGACTTAGTCCTTTCCAGCCTCTCTGGTAGGTTTCCGGAGATTTACTGGGTTGGGTAGGATGTAGGGGTGATAAGTACATCAGAGGAACAGCCTACTCACCATTACGACCTGTTAGTTCATGATTATCCCCGCCACTTCGGGTTGAAGGATGTATCCCACGACGATACTGACGATTCATGGGCTCATTCCTGAAACCCTAAGATAATTGTTTATAGTAAATACCTTATACTTTCTACACTAGTATAAAGTACCACTGAATGGAAAGAATGTAAGAAACCATGTATTTGTTATTGTTCTATTGAATCTTTCTGCTTCGGATTCACATTATTTGTACGATGCATGCATTCTATATTAGTTCAATGCATTATTCCATAAAGGTCACATGCATTTATGAACATATTATTGGGTAAGTCTAAAGATTAACAATAGAAGAATGAAACATGTAATTTGGTCTAGATTAAATTATAAAATTAAGCCTTGAAATCTTATTACATGTACTGATCACTTTGCAACTGCTACTTGTAACTGCAAACGAGATAAAAAATTGCACATTATGCATAGGTAAGAAAGAGTGAATGAGTTGGGGTGTGTGTGTGTATATGTATGTAGGATATCAGTAGGGATGTAAATGATCCCTACTGAGAACTCAATTTACGAGTTCTCATAAAAATTACTTAACATATTTTACAGAGATTTGCAACAAAAGATGCAATAAAAGAAAAGATGGTTCAAGTTCAATAAAAGGAAAACTATCAGCTATGGCCAGTTTATGTAATTATTTGATATATGTTATTTATATCTCTGTTGTATGATGGACATGATCTACCTATTATTCTTTTACAATTATGTTCCTTATTATTTTGTTTTTTCTCTTGTGCACCTACCGGAGATCTGTAAGAAGCTGAGCCATTACAATTCATGGTTTCTTCTCCTTCATCACAACGTGGGACATGTCATCCAAAGTCCCTTCGTCACAAGTGGGGTGATATCCTTGCACCATCCTCCAACCTTCACTTTAGAGGAGTGGAAGGTTGTTATACATCCATGAAAATTGGGTTAACCCATCCACAAGCATTTGGTAACATAATATCACTAGGAACTCTCACTTTGTTCTCACCAAAGATGGCAATATTGGCCAGTACGTACCGGCGCCGAGCTGGATCGGCACAAAATTGGCATTGAAATCAGTCCACACCTCATAAATAAAAAAAAATGGTACCGGACTGGTACCACGCCGAAACCAGATGATACAACCGGTTTCGGCGTGGTACCACCAATACGGACCGATATCGGTCCTGTGCACACGTGCTATGGTTCTTCTTTTAGTAATAACCTTTGTTATGAATAGAGAAATCAATTTCTAATGGCACACAAGTTATCTTAGGGAGAGAAAAACTGATGTTGCCGCCGCCACAAGTAGCATTTTAATATGCACGATTCTAAAAGACTGAATCAGAGAGTAAATATACCTCTCATAGTTATTCAATTTTTTACCTTCAAAACATATAAATTTTTTTCTTATTTTCCTGATCTTTTATGAATTTTCCCGAATTTTTTGAATTTTAAAATACATCTGATATGCGTATCAACTGATACTGATACGCATTGGTTTCTGCCCCACCTAATCATGGAATGCAGAATCGGCCGATCCCGATCCGGATCGGCCGATTCGGATCGGGATCGGCAAGTCCCGATCTGACCGATTCCGGCCGATCGGATCCCGATTCGGATCGGGGTCGGTGGGTCCCAATTCGGAGACCCAATCCGACCCGGAATTTCTTGCACCTAATATGAGGTCCAACACCTAACACTGCTGCCATCCTTGGTTCTCACATCCCCAATTACGCTTGTCAACCATTTGCATACTTGGATTAAAACATAAAAGCACTGAGCGAGCATGGAAGCACTAATGCGAACAAACTGGGAGGAGGGAATTTTTTTGCGAAGGTGGATAGTACCACAATTTCATTAAATAAATAAGGGAGGAGGGATATTATAGTTTACCACTCAAATTTTGTTTGGGACTAGGAGCAAATGCTCTTGGGAGTGGGAACAATGGCAAAACGAGTAAATCCTGCTTCTAAGGATTCAGATTAGTTGCACATTTTCCTCATCCCAAAGATTCCTTCTGAAACAGGAACATTTCACTTGGATTCCAAGAAATGCAGAAAAGAGCAAACTTCTGAGAAGCACCAATCCCTACACCTATCTTCCCAGAAATCTGTCCACTATCCATCCGCCAATTCCACCTTATTTGCATAGGAAAAACCTCACTCGGCTGTGGGAACCCCCCAGCCAAAGATGAGAGATGTTGCTTAAGCAAGAAGGCTGCAGATCTCAAGATCTTTCTCCTCTATGATACTTCTGTTCAATGACTTGTAGCCATGAACCATTCTTCTCCGTCCCTACTTTTCACAGCCACTAGGAAGACCATGTTGAAATCTTTGTTGTCTTTTGATCCCCAACACCACCATTTTCCTCAGTTTAGCACATTCTACGAAAACAATCATCACACCACGCTCTGCATTTTCCACACTACCATGCCGCTAGACCTTCTCTGAGGCCACTGCTGTGGTGACAAGACATTGTTCATAGAAATCAAATAACACTCGTTTATCTCAAATCAATCCTGGGCTCTCCCCCCAACACCTCCAAACAAACCCCCACCCAATCCGGCCAGTCTTTTTGCAAACATCTTTATCGCTGATTCCAAGATTCTACAATGTTGTGTACCTGGTGACGGGCCAGAGAACTGATAGGAAACTTGCCAATCTTGCGGCACAAAATCACCATCACCCTACATATGTCACCCTTCTCTATGTCTACCCCTATATGGCTCTTCCCAAAATTCATCTACAACTCAGTCACTTCCAAGTTCCAACAAGATCATGTAGATAACTCTGCTACATATTTGAATCAAAATTCAGGCTTATTTTAAATAAATATAATTCAACCTTCCAAGAAAACTGATCATCTCAATTTAATAACTAAAAAAATTGAAATCAATGTCACCTTTTCGGTCTGGGCCTTTCTGTATGATCAAGTGAACAAATACTGTGAACTATACCCGATGTTTGAGCAAAGATATTATCATTGCTTCAGAAAGGAAAACAAGTCACAACAAGATTTCTCAAATGCAAAAGAGTATATTAATGGAATGAATATGCAACTGTGTCTTTGTTTATTTGAAATATGTAATATCCCTTGAGAGAAAGTAGAGGGAAATGGCTTCAAAGAAATGTACGAGGGTTTACCAGACAGTGATGATTCCTATACTCTTCATTTAGATGCATATCACTTGAAAAAGAGAGTAGATTAATGGAATGAATATGCAACTGTGCCTTTGTTTATTTCAAATATGTAATATCCCTTGAGAGAAAGTAGAGGGAAATGGCTTCAAAGCAACGTACAAGGGTTTACCAGACAGTGATGGTTCCTATACTCTTCATTTAGATGCACATCACTTGAAAAGGAGAAAGAAACAAACTGGGATTTTTAGACGTTAAACACTGCAATGTATCGTATTTAAAATTAACCCTCTAATTCTGATATTTCTTTATAACCCGTTAACCCCTCACAACCATGTTGTTATGGCAAAATCATTAAGCTTTTTTTTTTCCCTTTGGGGGCTGGGTGGTTTTGTCTGTGTTTGTGTGTGTGTGATAGATTGCAGGAGATGATAACTAAAAACCCCAAGCGAATTTACCATTTTTTACTACAAATGACACTATTGTTAAAAAATATTAAAAAGCATCTTCAACGTGCAGATGGTCGCTGCTTCTTCAAAAAGAAGATAAAGTGTTGACAAATGAGTTCAACATTGACTTTAGATAAAATCTTACTCTAGAAAAGATTTTCTTGTTTTAAAGATCAACTAAATGTTACGTTCTTTAGGAAATAAATATGCACAAAACCAGCTATGATTGAGGATTGAGAACCAGATCAGCAACCTTAGTCGGGTTTGAGCCAGTGGACCCTTTAACAGATCCATTGCTTCCAATATTTTCCTAAAAGAGATGACCAAAATTCTGTGTTTCACATTAGTATAGTTCGATAATGTTGTTCATGACAATTTCCTACTAATGCTTAGGGTCTGTTCTTTTCCCTCTACAGCTTGAGACAAAATGAATATCACTGAAGCTGAACTTAAATCATTTCATGATACATTCATGAAGGTAACCATCAATAACATGCTAAATAATGAGCGAACAAAAAAAAAAGAATAACATTCTTCGCCTAAATAATGAGCGAACAAAAAAAAAGAATAACATTCTTCACCCAAAAGAACAGGATTCCATGCACTTTTGAATGCAGATTAAATCCTAATGAAACATAGTACACAATAGCATCCCTTCATCAAAGTTAGAACAAAAAGGGAGAAACAGCTAAAGCGTAAACAACAATAATATGAAGCTGTTCCAAGTTTAAAATTGTGAATTCCTCTACAGCAATTATGAAACACAAAAGAAGGAAAAATGTTGCACAATGGATGCTTCTACAACTTCATGACAAAAAAAAATCATCAAAGAAGACAAGTGGATTGTGGGGGGGGGAGCTCATATCAAACTCTTTAAATAGGGAAAAAATAAAGAAACAAAAAATAAAACCTGTGGCAGAGATAGCTCTCCCCGAACATGATGAACAATCTCTGCAAGAAGACTATATGCCAAAGGCTTTGATGATTCAGTACATGCCCGACCAGTCCCCACCAGAACCCTGGTGACAGCAAGGAATGAGCCAGAATGAAGCTGTCAGCTTATATCATTGGATAAGTCAATATGGATTAGGAACTATTAACAATTTATAGATGTGAAAAAAATATATACATAACAAAGCACACAGAAGAATACCAACCAATCAACCACACTCCAAAACATAATGAACGTGTACCAAGAAATCAGAACATACACAAAAGATCATGACAGATGATGAAAAAAAAAAAGAATACAGTAGAAAGCCAAGCAACCACAATCCAAAACATCTTAAACATAATAAAACAGAATGCATACCAACAAATCAGAACATACACAAAACAGCATGACACAATGAAACACAAGCATGTCACACCACAAAAATGTGCTGCCAGGAAGCATCTCCAATGATTTACTAACTGGTCAAATATAGAAACAAAAAGACAATTAACGCAGATCAATGCTATATGTCATAAGCATATGCCAATCAGGAAAGAGCAAACTACATTAAAAAGTTAATCATCATTTTTCCCAAAAAACAAAAAGTAAAAATGAAAATTGGAGAAGAATATGGAATGTTTAAAAAAAAAGATTCTAATAAACATATTAAGAATTTCTTGTTGTCCGTGTGGTTTCCATCAGCTAAACCACAGAAAGATAAGGCGATTCAGGGCAGATGCATCAGACTAGCTGGCATCCTTAACGTATTCTCCTTCCTCAGTGTATGCTGAGCCTGTTCATGTAAGAAAACCTGGGCCTTACAGCAACCTCAGACCAAGTTAGATGTAATGTCCCAAATCGACGAATGGCTCATATGGAACAAGCAAGCTGATGAGACATGGGTTATGGGATAATTGAGACTTCATTCATTGACACTAAATGATTTAACAGGTCTGGGTCCAAAATGTGCAACAATTGTGGTTTCAACTGGGGCTGACCATGTTATGTATAGTCCGTGTGGTTTCCATCAGCTAAACCACAGAAAGATAAGGCGATTCAGGGCAGATGCATCAGACTAGCTGGCATCCTTAACGTATTCTCCTTCCTCAGTGTATGCTGAGCCTGTTCATGTAAGAAAACCTGGGCTTACAGCAACCTCAGACCAAGTTAGATGTAATGTCCCAAATCGATGAACGGCTCATATGGGACAAGCAAGCTGATGAGACATGGGTTATGGTATAATTGAGACTTCATTCATTGACACTAAATGATTTAACAGGTCTGGGTCCAAAATGTGCAACAATTGTGGTTTCAACTGGGGCTGACCATGTTATGTATAGTCACGAAGGGGTTAACACGGAGAATCTACTGAGGACATCCGAGACACTGTCCAATTCCACCTGGACTACGTATGCCGCCTTCAAAGAGCCACTCCAACTTCTCTGTGGCTCGGAGATGATCCAAAACCCATTTGATACCTAGAGACATTTTTATTTGATTTTTATTTGGCTCATTTGTTGCCCAGCATGTTGTTTTCTATTTTTCAGAATTTTAGGTGCGATTTCCGCACTAATTATTAAGGATAGTGGATAGAGACAGATTTAAAGACAGGAGATAGGATCGGATTGCTAGTTTGAGTTTGCATAGGATTCTATAGAGTGAGTCTATATGTGCTCTTGTAATTTTTATTTCAGAAATTAATGCATGAATATTTCAGAAGAAAAAAAACTCACCGATTTCGTACGTTTGGATCTCTGCGACGGAGCCACCACCGGTGTGACGTCAGCATCCCCTCCCCAGTGCGACGTCGCGGAAGCCCTGCCCTGCCGGTGTGACACCAGCTTCCCTTCCGCAACCCGGCCCCCTTCTCTCTCTCTCTCTCTCTCTCTCTCTCTCTCTCTCTCTCTCTCTCTCTCTCGCGGTCCCCCGCAAACAGAACAAGAAGAAGAGGGCGTAGAAGAGGTTGTCGTTGCGGGCCCCCACCAACGCTGGCGGGACTGACACCAACCCCTGCTGCCGCTGCGAGCTCTTGCTGCGGCTACCAGTTGCCGCTGCTGCCGGCATCATCCGTCACCGCCTTCCACCGGGACTACCGATGTCGTCCGCCTGCCCCACCACCCATCACCCTGCCCCTCTTTCTCTTTCTATCTCTATTAGGGTTTGGAAGAGAGAGGTGGAGAAGGAAGAGAAGAAGGGACCGTGCCCTTTAAGTCCAACCTAGCCAACCGAGTTTGACCCGGTCCCCCCCTCCCCCCCAGCCACTTGCTAAGCACTTGGTCTGAGCCAAGTCCACTGTGGTCTGAACCAACTCCTCCTTAGGGTCCAAGCCACCTGCGCCTTCTGGTTCGACCAGATTCGTCACTTGGTTCAACCCTGGTTCGAGCCAGGGTTCGGCCAGGCCCGAACCAGATTATAATCTGGTCTGTTGTTGTGCACCAGGCGGTGCAACAAGGGCCGTTAGCGCACTGCCCTCGTTCCAAGCTCGACTGTGCTCCGATTCGCACACCGTTTGTGCCGTCGATTTTGTCTCGACGTGGGTCAACCCACATCCAGTGTGGTGTTGCCCTAACAACGCCTCGTTTTGTGTGCCACCTATGCACGTATACCGAGGTAACAAGTCCGCGCATCCCGAAACCCGCGTTGGCCATCTCAATATGCGTGCCAGCATTTAGTTGCCACTGATTTTGTGGCACACTTTCTGAGGCATCTTTCCAACAGCGTACGCACCGTCCGTGACCCGTCAACTGCCTTGTATACCATCCATACTATTTTTATTGCAGCCTTTCACCTCCTTACGAGGAGTGGGCCTTATTTTATTATACTTTGAATATGGTACACATGCACGAGTGGTCTTCACCCACACACCAGCGTGGAGATGTGTGTTAATCCCTTTCGCTACAACTTTGCTTATCTAGTATTTGCTTTTATCTGTCGTCAACTTGTGAGGTAGGATACATAACCCGTAATACATCACCGTTGCTGGCTTGTGAGCACGTTACCCTATCCTGAGTCCCATCAAGACTTTGAGGTGGTTCTAATTCCCTAGACTTGCGGTAGTTCCTCAACTGCCAACCGTCCCACATTTCCTCATCGCGAGAGGGACAGTTACTCAGCTAACTTCTAGTATTTGGCGTGGTTATCCAACTCGACAATTGTGCGATTAGGTTGTGTCTACTTATTACTATATTGCTTGTTGATGATCTCTACCTCCTTTAGTAAATCCATTAGCTCCATTAGCCGTCCCGCATCATCTTTTTAGTATTAGAGGATTTGCTTGCCTAGGGAGTCAATTAAGAGTCTTAATTAGGGTCTAATTGTTTGCATGTCCACGCGTAGTGGTACTGATTACCATCCATCTGCAACCATGTCTAGGTCTCCGATAGATTCTCCTGCAGATTCTCAAACTGGAGCTAGAGTCTATACCGGTCTTGACTTGTCGGATATGATACGTGAGCTCGATAATATTGTAACCAGCGCTTTAATCAGATAGAGGGATCACTCAAGACAATTCAGGATAGAATGACTCAAACTGATCATTCGATTCAGGGTGTAGCTGACCGAGTCACTGCCTTAGAAAGAGTCCCTCAAGGTCCTCAAGAGCCTATGAAAGCCTAAAATCTAGCACCCGTGAGGGTTGTTGAGCATCAACCACTCCCGCCTCCCCCAACCGTTCGTGTCGCTCGATATCATGATAGGAGGGGTCGCCAACCAGATTATGAGGACGATCTATTTGAGACGGCTGATTTCAAAGAGTTCAGCACGTACGGAGAGGTCCCCGCCCTGATTATAGGCGTGCTTAAGACTATGAATACGAGCGTAGGCCCTATCGTGATTATGAAGATTTAGATTAACATGTCATCAAGAATGTGAAGGTGGAAACGCCTACCTTTTGACGGATCCCTAGTTCCTCAGATCTATTTGGATTGAGAGGCTGGTATGGACCATTACTTTGACTGGTACGAGATGTCTGATGGTCGACATGTGCGATTTGCCAAAAGAAGTTGTTGGGCTAAGCTAAGACCTTTTGGTCTAATGTGGAAGCCCTTCTTAGGTAGCCATATCAAGAGTCCGTAGAGACATGGGATGAGATGAAGGTGAAACTTCATGAGAATTACGTTCCTGCCACATATCATCACCGTCTTATTGATAAGTGGCACAACCTCACCCAAGGGAACCGTCACGTGGCTGAATACATCTCTGAGTTTGATACTTATCTTTTGAGATTTGGTGTTCATAAGGAGAGTGCAATGACCCTTTCATGCTTTCGGAAGGGTCTACGTCCAGCTTACAAGTGCGAGTTGTTCAAGAGATATGTTTCTACATTAGAGTATGCCTATCAGGTAGCGCCAAAGACGGAGCAGTCAGAGATTGAGAGAGAGTCCTTCCAGCGCCCGAGGCCTTCTTTTCAACGCCCTTTTGACCCTCAAGGTGCACCTGCCAACCCACAGAGACGACCTATGAGTAGACCCCATGATCCAATCCGTCAGGAGGTTTCTGCTCCCAAACCCATTTTCATGTCTGAGAGTAGCCGTTACCACTTCCTACCCCTCCCGCTCGCCCCCAGGCAGCAGCCCCACCAATCCGATGGGAGGATAAAAAAAAGACTCCTATGACTGAAGAGTCCTTCACTGCTGCTCCGCATACTCAATGCTTCCGATGCCACAGGTATGGCCATTACGCATCTCATTGTCCTATCCGCACCTTGACCGTGGATGGCACAGAGTATGAAGAGCCCCCACTAGTCACTGAGGAGGTCCAGTATGAGGCAGATGAGGATATGGCCAATGAGTTTCAAACAGATGTTCATGTTGTTGGCTATATTCAGAAAGAGTATTACTGACTAGAGGAAATCAAGGACCTTCCAGAGGAAGTTAAGTTAGGCGTGGTCCGTTGCATTTTGACCCAACCCAAGGTGAGTGATGATTAGCGCAGGACCGCGACCTTTCATACCTACTTTAAACATGATGACAAGATGTGCAAGGTGATCATTGATAGTGGGAGTTCATCAATACAATCTCCACGAGTACAGTTGCATGCCTTGATTTGACCCATGTGGATCATTTGAGTCTGTATCGTGTGTCCTAGGCGAACTCGGTCCATTCCCATTCGAACGAGAAGTTCGGTCCCGATTCATTTTCCTCCTTATGAGGACATCATCTGGTGTGATATTTTGCCTATAGAGGTTACGAGTATTATCCTAGGCAGACCATAGATTTATGATGTGGACGTAGTTCTCTATAATCGGTCCAACACCTGTGTATTTCAGTTTGGCACTCACCGCATCACTTTGCACTCCTCTCAGCCATAAGCATCTGCTCAGTAGGAGTCCACTCAGTCTAGCACTTCTCTTCCTAATGCTTCTGCTACTTATAGTACTTCATCTAGCACCCCAACTACATCTAACTCGGTCCAGTGGAACACTTCTGTTACCTCATGATCGATTCATTCGAGTAGCACTCCCACGCACAGGGTTTCTATCCTGGGAGAGCCTCAATCTACGACCTTATAATTGATCAGTGAGACAGAGTTTGAGCGCGGGAGTGTTGAGAGTGACCCGATCTATACCCTGACCATTAGGGAGAATGTGGAGGAGGAGATACCAAGTGAGCATTCACCATAGATCATTGTTATCCTTCAGGAGTTCCAGGATGTGTTTCCAGAGGATTTATCCGATGGTTTACCTCCGATGCGTGACATCTGCACTCTATTGATCTTGTTCCAAGGTCAAATTTGCCCAACATGTCACATTATCGGCTCAACCCTACTGACTGAGCATGCAGAGTTGCAGAGACAGGTTGAGGAACTCCTGAGAAAAGGTTCTATTAGGGAGAGCATGAGTCCTTGCGCAGTTCCCGCACTGTTAGCTTCAAAGAATGATGGTATTTGGAAGATGTGCATAGATAGTCGCGCAATAAACCGGATCACTATCAAATACTATTTTCTCATTCCCCGCTTGGATGACATGTTGGATATAATGACGGGAGTCATGATATTCTCTAAAGTTGATCTTAAGAGTGACTATCACCAAGTCAGGATTTGTCCAGGTGATGAGTAGAAAACAGCCTTCAAGACGAAGGACGGTCTTTATGACTAGTTGGTGATGCCCTTCGGACTATCCAACGCCCCTAGTACCTTCATGCGGCTGACAATCCAGATTCAACGGCCCTTCATTAGGACATTTGTGGTCGTACATTTTGATGATATTCTCATCTACAGTCATACTAAAGAGGATTATGTCTATCATTTGCGCCAGGTTTATACCGTCCTTCGAAAGAAATAGTTGTATAGCAACCTCAAGAAGTGTGTATTCATGACAGACAAGATAGTTTTCTTAGGGTACATTATATCCAGTGAGAGTGTTTCTGCAAACCCTGAGAAAGTTAAAGTGATAGTAGAGTAGCCTGAGTCTCAGAATGTCCACGATGTTCGTAGTTTCCATAGCTTAGCTACATTCTACAGTCAATTCATGACATCAAAGAGCAGATGACTTATGCACATATTCTTCGATTACCTGATTTCTTTAAGGTATTTGAGGTTTCATGTGAAGCTTCTGGTGTTGGCATAGGTGGAGTATTAAGTCAGGAGGGTCACCTTGTTGCATATTTCATAAAGAAATTGAATGATGTTAAGCTGAGGTATCTACTTATGACAAAAAGTTTTATGCAGTAGTCTAGACTTTACGTTATTGGAGGTACTATCTCCTGTCCAAGGAGTTTGTTATCTACTTTGATCACGAGGCCCTCATATTTCTCCATGCCCAGAAGAAGCTTAACCCTAAGCACAGTTGTTGGGTAGAGTTTCTCTAGACGTACATATTTGTTCTCGAACATCGAGCGGGTGTAGAGAACTGTTTGGTTGATGCGTTAAGTCGTCTAGCTTGTCTTTTATCTACTGTCAACGCAGAGGTCACTGAATTCGAGAGACTTCGTGAGGAGTATCTTATTTGTTCTGATTTTGGCCCAATCCACACTGCACTTCAATCTAGACCTTCTAGAGAGTTTAGTGACTATGTTTTTCAAAGAGTTATCTTTTTCGTGGAGATAGACTGTGCATCCCGTGGACTTCAATTCGTGACTTCTTAGTGTTGGAGATCCATGTGGGTGGTCTAACTGGTCACTTGGGCCGCAAGAAGACCATTGAGTTAGTGGAACACCCGTTCTACTAGCCTAACCTAAAGCACGACGTAACATGCATCGTGGCTCAGTGCCACACCTACGCTACGACAAAGCAAAAGAAATAGAACACCAGTTTGTACACTCCATTTCCCGTGCTAGATAGTTTGTAGCAGGACGTTAGTATGGACATTGTTTTAAGCATGCCATAAACGGTCCGTAACCACGATTCCATCTTTGTGGTTGTCGACAGGTTTTCTAAGATGGCTTATTTTATCCCATGCTCCAAGACTTCTGATGCGTCTAGAGTAGCCCTTGTTTTTCGATGGGGTCGTCCGTTTACATGAGTTTTCAAAGACCATAGTCACTGATAGATATGTTCGATTTACGAGTTATTTTTAGAAGACCTTGTGGCATATGTTAGACACTAAGCTCAAGTTCTACACAGCTTATCACCCTCAGACTGATGGGCAAACTAAGGTAGTCATTAGGAGTCTAGGGGATCTGTTGCGTTGTTTACTGGGAGAACATGCGCGTAATTGGGACATGATCTTATCTCATGTTGAGTTTGCGTACAATGATTCGGACAATAGGTCTACATGTATGAGTCCCTTTGAGATCCTCACTGGCCATAGACCTAGGAGACCCATAGATCTAGTTCCCTTGCCCATTCATGTCCGTGTGTCAGAATCTATCGAGTCTTTAGCTGAGTATATTAGGAGTTTACATAATACCATCCGTCATCATATAGAGATCAGGAATGAGCATTATAAGAAATTGACAGATGCATACCAACGTCTACAAGAGTTTCAAGAGGGTGACTACGTCATGATCATGATCAAACATTAGCGGTTTCCATTTGGAACCATCAAGAAATTGTAAGCTAGAGGAACCGGTCCTTTCAAGATCTTGAAACGGATAGGACCCAATGCGTATGTTGTTGATTTACTGCCAGATTTTAATATTAAATCTACATTCAATGTCTCTAATCTGGTACCATATCAGAACCTAACAGTGATACCCAATGATCAGTTTGAGCATTCCCCTCCCCTTGTAAGCAACCCTACACATTACTATCCACCTGTAGCCCCCATACCTATTCGACGTGAGCAGATACTAGACGGGCAGGTTGTTACATCTCAAGAGGGAGCAAACCACCGATACCTGATTCGTTGGAGGGGACGACCGCCTTTAGATGACACATGGATTACTCAAACCGAGTTGCAAAAGATTGACCCTAACCTTCTAGAATGCTACTAGAGTAGCAGCGACCCTTACTCGACGAAGTCGAGTTTCTCCCAACCGGAGAAAATTGGTGAGGACACCCAAGCCATTGTATGCTTCCATCCGGACTACGTCTACTGCCGTCGGAGAGCCACTCCGACTTCTCTGTGGCTCGGAGATGATCCAGAGCCCATTTGATACCTAGAGACATTTTTATTTGATTTTTACTTGGCCCATTTGTGGCCCAGAATATCGTTTTTTTTTTCAAAATTTTAAGTGCGATTATTAGGGATAACGGATAGAAATAGATTTAGAGATAGGATCATACTGCTTGTTTGAGTTTAGATAAGATTCTATAGAGGGAGTCTATATATTCTCTTATAGTTTTTATTTCAGATTTAATGCATGAATATTTCAAAAAAAATAACTCACTGAGTTCCTGCGTTTGGATCTCTGCGACGCTATGATATGCGGGACACGAACACGAGTGTCAAGTATTGACACGGACACATGCATCAGACACGTCAATATCTTAAAAATAGGACACGAGGACACGGAGAATATATGCATGAATACGTAGCTATACATGTATATAATAAAATATAATTATTAAAATTTATCTAAAATATAAATGATATAACTCAAATATATTAAATTTTATCACATACCCTGAGAAGACATGCTAAGTTTTCTAAGAAATCTCTAGCATTTACTTTGAATCTTGAAGTAAAGGTTTGGACATGGGTGTCCGAGAGTCGTGTCGTGTCCGAGTGTCTAACACGACTCTCTAACATAAATAGAAGTGTCCACCAAATCAAAGAGCCACCACCGGTGTAACACTGGCATTCCCTCCCTAGTGCGACGCTGGGAAGCCCCGCCCTATCGGTGCGACACAGGCAGGTTCCCTTCTGCAACCCAGCCCCCTTCTCTCTCTCTCTCTCTCTCTCCCTCTCTCTCTCTCTCTCTCTCTCTCTCTCTCTCTCTCTCTCTCTCTCTCTCTCTCTCTCTCTCTCACGAACAGAACAAGAAGAAGAGGTCGTCGGTGCCTGGCGGCACCGCCGGCGCCAGCAGGACCAACACCAACCCCGCCGCCATAGCTGCCGCCGCTGCAGCTCCTACTGTTACTGCCGCTGCCACCAGCATCATCCACCGGTGCCGTCGCCGCCTTCCACCGGCATTGCCGATGCCGTCTGCCTGCCACGCCGCCATCATCACCCTACCCCTCTCTCTTTCTATCTCTGTTAGGGTTTGGAAAAGAGAGGTGGAGAAGGAAGAGGAGAAGGCACCATGCCCCTTAAGTCCAGCCTAGTCAACCGGGTTTGACCCAGTCCCCCCCCCCCAACCACTTGTTAAGCACCTGGTCCAAGCCAGGTCCACTGTGGTACGAACAAAGCCACCTGGGCCTTCTGGTTCGACCATATTTGCCACCCGATTCAAACGTGGATTGAGCCAGGGTTTGGCCAGGCTCGAACCAGATTCTGATATGGTCCGTTGTTGTGCATTAGGGGGTACAACAAGGGATGTTAGCACACACCGCCCTCGTTCCAATGTTCGTGCTCCGATTCGTGCACTATTTGCACCTTCGATTCCGTCTCGACAAGGCCAACCCAGATCCAGTGTGGTGCTGCCCTGACAACGCCTTGTTTTACGTGCCACCTTTGCACACATACCAAGGTCACACGTTCGCGCATCTTGAGGCCCACATCAACCATCTCGTTTTGCGTGCCAACCTCCAATCGCCTCCAATTTCCTAGCACACTTGTCGAGGCATCTTTTCAGCGGCGTACACACTGTCTGTAACCCGTCAACTGTCTTGTTTACCACTCCGAACTATTTTTATTACTTAATTATAGCCTTTTACCTCCCTACGAGGATTGGACCTTATTTTATTGTACTTTAAGGGTGGTACACGTGCATCGGATGGTCTTCACCCAAGCACCAGCGTGGAGGTGCGTACTAATCCCTTCTGCTACAGCTTTGCTTATCTAATATTTGCTTTTATCTGCCACCGACTTGTGAGGTAGGATACTTAGCCAGTGATACATCATCATTGCTGGCTTGTAAGCGCATTACACCTATCCCGAGTCCTATCAAGACTATTGGGTGGTTCTAATTTCCTAGACTTGCAATAGTTCCTCAACTGTCAACAGTCTCACATTTCCTCATCGCAAGAGGACGATTACTCAGCTAACTTTTGCTATTCGGCGTAGTTATCCAACTCGACAATTGTGCAATGAGACTGTGTCTACTTATTATTATATTACTTGCTGCTTATCTCTACCTCCTTTAGTGAGTCCATTAGCTCCATCAGCCGTCCCGCATCAAAATTTGCATATACTTAATGAATGTCGCCTTTGCAAGATGAGATGCTCTTCCTACGTATGAGATACTTTAATGTCCTATACCACCTAGACAGCGAACACATGAGGCCTTTCCCCAAGATACCATAATATGTCCCTCTCAACATTGAAGACACCCACAACTTCTGACTATGCTCTTCAAGCGCCAGTGCTATGCCCCAACTTTCCAACATCCTCTTATACTTAATCTACTTCTTCTACAACCTTCATATGCTCTCCTATTCCTTGTTCTCTCACCCTTGAACTTTGTCGATCTCATGCACTCGACTTGCAATCCGCCATGGTAATGTAAAGTCCAGGTGAATAACTGAATATATGATTGAATACAAGGTTTGCCATCTCAATAAAATCTCCGGAGATAGGGACAAAATCATGGGACACGAATGTATGATAACAACACAACATATATGCATATATATCATAGATACATATATGTGATATACACATACACAAGGGATGTTATATTGGATCTCGACATCATCTAGAATGGCAAAAGAGAAGAGATCTGAGAGAGATAAAGATTAAAGAATGATGGCCAACTCTGTTATCAAAGGCGCCCGAGGCGAACGCCTAGGCGACGAGGCGAGGCGAGGCGCGGGTATGGCGCCTCGCATTCCCGATTTTCGCCTAGGCGATCGCGGGAAACGCCTCATTCGCCCAGGCGTTCGCCTAGGCGCGCCTTTGGCGCCTTCAGCGCCTCAGGCGCCTTACCGGGCCAATTTAGAAAAAAAAAGGCCCACCATTAACCGGTCGGGCTTAAACCGGCACATTACGAAACCCCCGACCGGCCGACCCAGCGTTAATAAATCTCCCCCCTCCGCGTTCGTTGAACCCTAACCCTTCATGTGTCCCGAGAGTCCGAGACCCCCGACACCAGCGTAGCGAGCTTCTTCCCCGGCAACGACGGAAGCGGTAGCGGCGGGAAGCGTCTCCGGCGGCAGTGGGCTACTTCTCCGGCGACGGCGACGGCGACGGCCGCGGCAGGCAAGCCTCTCTCAGCCTCACTCTCTCTGTCTATCTCTCACCCCCCACCCTCACTCTCTCTGTCTGCCTCACCCCCGAGCCTCACTCCCTCCTTCTCTGTC
The DNA here is from genome assembly GCA_030544215.1 of Zantedeschia hybrid cultivar. Lineage (NCBI taxonomy): Eukaryota > Viridiplantae > Streptophyta > Magnoliopsida > Alismatales > Araceae > Zantedeschia > Zantedeschia hybrid cultivar. The sequence continues at coordinate 70,126,580 of JARZZO010000015.1, read as the reverse complement.
TCTCCCGCTCTCTCTGTCTCTCTCACACTCCCTCCTTCTCTATCTCTCCCGCTCTCTCTGTCTCTCTCGCACTCCCTCCTTCTCTGTCTCTCCCGCTCTCTCTGTCTCTCTCGCACTGTCCCGCTCTCTCTATCTCTCTCGCACTCCCTCCTTCTCTGTCTCTCCCGCTCTCTCTGTCTCTCTCGCACTGTCCCGCTCTCTCTGTCTCTCTCGCACTCCCTCCTTCTCTGTCTCTCCCACTCTCTCTGTCTCTCTCGCACTGTCCCGCTCTCTCTGTCTCTCTCGCACTCCCTCCTTCTCTGTCTCTCCCGCTCTCTCTGTCTCTCTCGCACTATCCCGCTCTCTCTGTCTCTCTCGCACTGTCCCGCTCTCTCTGTCTCTCTCGCACTGTCCCGCTCTCTCTGTCTCTCTCGCACTCCCTCCTTCTCTGTCTCTCTCGCACTCCCTCCTTCTCTGTCTCTCCCGCTCTCTCTGTCTCTCTCGCACTCCCTCCTTCTCTGTCTCTCTCGCACTCCCTCCTTCTCATTCTGTCTGTCTGCCTCCCCCGACCCCCACTCTCAATCTCTCTCAGCCTCTCTATCTCTCTCACTCCCGACGCTCACTCTCACTGTCTCTCACCCCGGACCCTCACTCTCTCTGTGTGTCTCTCAATCTCTCTCTGTCTACCTCCCCCGACCCACTCATTCTCTCTGTTTGCCTCCCCCGACACCCACTCTCTGTCTCTGTGTCCTTCTCTCTCACTCTCTCTTGCATGTCTCTCTGTCTCTCTGTCTGTCTCTCTCAATCTGTCTCTCCCCTCCCCGACCCCTACTATCTCTCTCAATCTGTCTCTCCCCTCCCCGACCCCTACTATCTCTCTCTGTCTCGCTCACTCTCTCTTGCTCTTTGTCTTTACTGTTTACAGGTGGACTGTGGACGTTGATTTAATTTTTAAGATGACCACACCAACCGGAGGTTCGTCTCATTCGTCTAATCAAGGGCCTACCGAAGGGAAGGGGAGAAATAAAGATCCAGGCTGGAAATATGGTACTTTGGTGAATCCAAATAATAGGGACTGCGTAAAATGCAACTTTTGTCAGAAAGATTGTAGAGGAGGGATCCACCGGTTGAAACAACATCTAGCAGGTACTTCTACAAATGTGACAGTTTGCTTGAAGGTGACACCTGAGGCAAAAGAAGAAATTAAACAATATATGGAGCAATCAAAACAATCAAGGATTGAAAAGAAATGTTTGATTAGGGAAGCAGAAAGTCGAGATGATATTTTTAGAAATTCAGTTTCCAAAGATTCATCATTTGAGGTGAATCAAGTTGACGACATTCTTGCAAAGCCTCCTCGGATGAAAGGTCCTTTAGATAGATTTTGTACTCCTAATCCTGAAGATTCAAAGGGCAAATCTATCAAGGATAAGAAGCATGAGAAGGAAGCACGAGAAAGGGTCATCCAATACATAGCTAGGTGGATGTATCAAGCTGGAATTTCATTCAATACCGTGCGTCTAAATAGTTTCCAAACAATGTTAGAAGCTATAGGACAATTCGGTCCGGGATTGAAAGGCCCTACCTATCATGAAGTTCGTGAGACCCTTCTCCATAAGGAGATTCAAAAGACTCAAGAAATAGTAGATTTACAAAAAGCCAGTTGGGTGAAGTTTGGTTGTACTATCATGTCTGATGCATGGACAGATGGGAAAGGCCGTACTTTGATAAATTTTTTGGTCAATTCACCTACTGAAACTGTGTTGTTGAGGTCTATTGATGCATCTCAATATGTCAAAGATGCAAAGTTGTTGGCTGACTTATTGAACAAGATAGTTATAGAGGTTGGTGCGGAGAACGTGATACAACTTGTCACAGATAATGAAGCAAGCTATGTTGCTGCAAGAAAAATGTTGATGGCAGCCCATCGTCAGTTATTTTGGACACCATGTGCTGCCCACTGCCTAGACTTGATATTGGAGGACATTTCCAAGGTGTCTCCAATCAAGTCAACCATTCGGAGGGCAAGGATGGTTACTACATTTATTTATGCACATACGAGGGTGCTTGCTATAATGAGGAAGCATACAAATGAAAAGAATCTTGTCCGTGCAGCTGTGACTCGCTTTGCCACAAATTATTTGAATCTGCAAAGTTTGCTAGATTGTAAAGATGGTTTGAGAAGAATGTTTACATCTAGTGAATGGACAAGTAATAATAAGTGGGCAAGAAAAATTGAAGGAAAGAAAGCACAAGATATAATTTTGAAGACTCAGTTTTGGAAGGGAGTTATTTATGCACTAAAGATATTCAAGCCTCTTGTCATGGTTCTGCGCTTAGTTGATGGAGAGAAGCCGTCAATGGGTTACATTTATGAAGCCATGGAACGCGCCAAGGAAAGTATCAAGAATGCTCTGGATGGAAAAGTGGACAAGTATGGTCCACTTTGGGAGATCATTGATAGGAGATGGGATTTTCAGCTTCATCGTCCTTTACATGCAGCTGGATACTACCTTAACCCTCAATTCTATTATGCAAATCCAGAGATTGATTCAGATGATGAAGTGAAGCAAGGACTATATGATGTCATTGAGAAGTTAGTTCTTGATCCTAATGTACAAGATGAGATTACCAAGGAATTGGCATGTTATAGGAATGCTATGGGTTTCTTTGGGAGAGAAATGGCCATAAGACAACGTACCACATCTAATCCTGGTATATTTCTATATGGACTACTAGTACATTTATTCATTAAATTCTTTTTGATGTGAAAATTAAATACTATTTGCATCTCTTATGTAGTTAATTGGTGGGTGGATTTTGGGAGCAAAACTCCTAATCTGCAAAAGATGGCCATTCGCATCTTGAGCCTCACTTGTAGTGCATCTAGCTGTGAACGCAATTGGAGTACATTTGAACAGGTTTTGATTTTTATTAACTTTCATTGAATAATACATGTTATGTTTTTTTATTCTATATTAATCTAATAATGATATGTTTCTAGGTGCACACTAAGAAAAGGAATAGGTTGGAGCAAAAGAAGCTGAATGATCTCGTGTTTGTGCAATACAACCAACGCCTTCGAGATCGCTTTTTACGTTTCCAACAAAGTGAACTTGACCCTATAAGCTTGGAAGATATTGATGATTGTAACGAGTGGATAGCACATCCTCATGATAATGAAGATGTTGTACATGAGGATGAAGACCTCACATGGTTCGATGTTGAGATTGCTGCAGGAATTGGTGAAGAAGAAGGTCCACGTACAAGGACATTGTCATCAAAGAAACGTTGTTTAGGGAAGGGGAAAGCAGTTGCAACAAGTTCCACATTAGAGTCTATTGATGAGCTTGAAGTTGGGTCTGATGATACAACAGAGGACCCTGAAGTTGAACTTCCACTTGAGCAAGATGAGGATTCCGAGAGTGATGAATGAGTGAGGCTTGAGAGTTGTGAAAGGAATGTATTCATAGGCTTGTTAGCCTTATTTGGAAATGTTGGCTACTTATTTTCTTAAGGAACATTTGAATGTTGTAATAGACTTATCTTACATTTCTACATTTATATTGTGTTTGCTTAGCATTTCATTGATAAATTTCATTATGGTGAATTTAATTAGTAGTAAAATGTCTATGAATTTGTTGATATGGTTATATTTGATAATTTGAGTGAATAAATATCATTCTGTATGATTATTTGGCTATTTTGTATAATAAGTAAATTATAAATATATTTTTTTTAAAATGTCGCCTCAAACGCCTAGGCCATCGCCTAGGCGTTTGAGGCTGAGGCGACCCCCCGATCGCCTCGGTCGCCTCTCGCCTCTGACTACATAGATGGCCAAGTTATGATCATCTTATACTTTTCAAAGAAAGCCTTTAAATTTTTATATATGTAGACACAATAATAACAAGAAGCATATAAAAACACGTCCACACATATATAAGGATTGCTTTCTTGAATCTCAATGCAATCTAAATGTGTTGGAAAACTCCTCATTAATTGTCATCCTTGTCCCCTCCTCTATCAACGTTCTTATCTCCTCCTTCCCCTCTTATCCTCCTCCTCCTTTATCCCACTCCTCGTGGTAGGAATTCATACACGGGATGGTCGTCGCTCGGGCCCGACCGGCATCTGCGCCCATACACATTACCCTCGGCGCCCTCGCCCCACGACCAAGACCTTTGCACTAGCCATCAGCTCCGTGCCCATACACTTCGCCCAGGCTCTCGAGCGTTGGTCGAGCGGACCTTCGGGGGCCTACCGACTATGCGCATTGCGCCTCATCTAAGCACTCTCGCTCAATCGGACGGGCCTTCACTTGGGTAGTTTGGCTGCGCGCATAATGCCTCACCTAGGCACCCCGCTATGGCCGTGCAGACTTGTGCTCGGGGCATGCCAATTCCGCACCTCATACCTTCACTTAGGCACCCTCGCTGCTGCAACACACCTTCACTTGAGGCTTGCCGACTACGCGCACCGCGTCTTCACCTAGGCTCCCTCGCTTAGGTCTACCCCAGGTTAGTCGGCCCTCGGTCCTCTGGCCTTATAGGAGGGTGAACAGCATAGCCTGAGATTTGCCCAGCTGGTTACACTTTAAGGCCTTCAACTTGGCCAACACTTAGCCGCCAAACATTGTTGCCTCAATGGGATTGCATCGAGGCACCATGCCGCCACCGCCCTTCACGCACGAACTTGTACACCAGGTCCATTGCCTTTGCATGGTCCTACTTCAATAGTTGCTCCAGAATTCATGGCCTCTGCCGCCTTCACGGGAGTTAACTCCGCACGAACGGATCTCCCTCAATGCACAACTTGCTTCACAGGCCAACCGGTGTTCAAGACCATCGCCACCTTGCAGGAGATACACACGGACAAGCAACACCAATTTCCTGTCTTCGTTGAAGCATACAAGGCATGCGCCCAACCCTATGCATACCAGGGGAGGAGACAGTCACCTACAGGACTTGCCTTCGGCTAGCCGGGACGATATAGCCTATGGCAAACAGATCCTAGGGTACAGCCTCCTCCGAGAATCCCTTCGCACTTAGCATGGCCCTCCGCCACTGCTAAGTCCGGCTCCTTCCGTAGGAACTTACTGGCACGGTAGGTCACACATAACCACGGCGATCACACAACCGAGTGTGGCTAAGGGGGTCCAATCAAGCGAGGTCGCAACCTACCACCCACCGGACAGGCTCTCCCAGTTAAGCCGTCGACGTCCTCTTCGACCTTCGACTTCTGCCAACCTTCGTTGTTGCAAGCACTACTCCCCCAGCCTAACTCCGGCTGCGCATCAATCTTCACTCATTTTGCCTCCGCCAAGACCTACCCACCCACTGCAAGCTTCGCGACAACACGCCGACCCTAAACTCCCTCAAGGCTTCCTACCCGGCACTCCTCCTTTGCAACTTCTGCATAGAGAACGGTTTTTTTCCCTTTAGGGGAGGGGGTGACAAAAGTCACAATTCATTAATAATAGGCAAAGATACAAACATGGCCAGAAGCCCAAAAAAGAGGAAAAATAGAATCTCCGGGAACATAAAAAAGGTTCCTCAGAAAAGACCAAAACCCCAAGGCACTATTTTATCCAAGGAATAAAATAGTACACCAAAACATGAGAATAATGATCATGACTGCCTCTCATGTAATCTGATTCCTCCATTGTTGTGGCTTAAGAATCAAAGAGCACTCTACATCAATGTTGACCTGGGCAGATCTATTCCAATCCATCACCCAGTTAGTGGGTCTTCTAAAGATGTCAAAAGCACTGTTGAAATCTTGACTGAATCTTCTTGTATTGCTCTCATACCAGATTGCTCATAGCATGGCTGGAAGAAACAAAGACCAAACCTCTCTCTCTGAGGTAACCGGACACCTATCAGTCCACCAGTACATCAGATCTAGCACATTTCTAGGCTCTTCCACTGAACATGAAAACTTTTGCATAAGATCTTCCATTGAACACTAATAATGCCACCAAGACAGAAAAGATGATCAAGATTCTCTTCATACAATCCATAGAAAATACATCTGGATTGTTAACGTGGAAAAAAATTTTAAGCCTTTGACAAGTTGGAAGTCCCGAAAGCCAATTTCCATAAAAAAATCTTGATTTTCCTCAGGAAATATTTAGACCAAACTAAACCTCTCCGCCACACTCTTATACCATCTTCATGTAGAATTCTTGCAAGGACATAAGGTGAAAAATTGCCCTTGTTGTTCCAGACCCATCTTCTACCAACTTCGTTGTTCCTGTTCAGCTGAATCCCATTAAAAGTCTCATAACACTCAGCAGTTCTTCCATTTCCGCATCTGTGGGATCTCTTCTGAGTTTAATGTTCCAATGAACTCTGTACTGGTAGGAGTAAATCTGTGCAACTGTCTTATTTTTCTCTTCAACAATCTGGTACAAAGAACAAAACTGGGAAGCAAAGGGCAGATCTGAGCACCAGTTATCCTCCGAAAATCTGATAGATTCCACACTCCCTACAGTAAATTTGACAGCTGGTGGTAGGAATTCCTCCATCTTGATAATATTCCTCCAAATGGGGGACAGGTTTGAGACCCTGGATGATAAGAGACACCATTTAGAGGTATTTTGATAATATTTACCCTTAACAACCTTGCACCCACAAAGACTCTATTTCTTCCCCTAACCTCCACACCCCTTTGGCCAAGCCAACAAAGCTTTACTAAAAACTCCAATTTTGACAAGACCAAACCCTCCTTGTTCTTTTTTGCTCTTGCGGACTTGATCCCAAGCCACCAAATGAAGTCTCTCTTCTCCCTCTTGCCTCCAGCCCAGAAGAAAGAACTTCTCATAGCTTCAATCATTCTTTCTACAGCCTAGAATCTTGAGCACAGAAAGATCATAACTGGCCATTGAAGATAGCCTGTTTGAGAAAGGAGTAACACTTGCTGCATTGACCCTCAGTGCTGCACTGAGGGTCAGTGTAGTGGGTTAAAAAAATTATTTTTTGAATTTTTTTAGGTGGGCCCGAGGTGCCGTACACATCGGTACAGGCCGATCTCTGATCGGATGATCCAAAAAAAATCTGAAAAATCAATAACCAAACCCCAATGAACAGTAAAAAATTGTGTTTAATGTGTTGATGCGAGCCCAATAAGAGTTTTTTATTTTTCAGATTGTCTTGGGTCATCCCATCGGAGATCGGCCTGTACAAACTTGTAGAGCACCTCAGGGGCCACCAAAAAAAAATTCAAAAAATATTTTTTTAAACCCACTGCACTGACCCTCGGTGCAGCACTGGGGTCAGTGCAGCCAGTGTTACTCTTGAGAAAGAATCCATCTCCCCCCTGCCGAAAGTAGTTTCGTTTTCCATCCTTCTAGTCTCTAATAATAATTACATAGTTTTAATAGAAGCATTCATATACATCATGATTATTTAAATTTCAAATATGTTTAATAACGGTTTCTCTCGTGATTCATGATAATGTCTGATTTTTATGCAGAATTTTCTGTTATAAGAAAATAAGGCCAACATATGAGTTGGCATAAGATAAGGAAAGACCAGTTTGTGAGATAATTAGACCAATGATTTATTTTTTTAAGAGAGGATAAGATATGTTGATTAAGCTAGATTCATAAGAATCCATTTATTCATTAGGTTCTAACTTCCAGCCGATCTTAGCAGAGCTAAAATTAGCTACAATAAGATTTATTCATGCATGAATTTTAATTTTGATAGTTAATATTTGCACATATTAATAGATATAAAATAAATCGTTGACATAGATTCTTCATGTGGGTTGGGAGATCACATAATTTTGTGTAGTTTTAAGGAAGAATCAACACAATTTATAGACTTAAAAAAATACACTTCAACTGCATTTAGTTTCTTCTCAAAAAATATCTTGAAAAAAACAAATTTAATTGCATATATTTAGTATGAATAATTTTTTAGTTTGTTTACCCTGCCCCCTCTTCCAAACTTTCTGGTTCCACCACTGAGCATTAACCTATGTATATAAAACTATAATCTCTTCCCATCGTTGGGGGAAGAAGGTTCAATATTGGTTGAGTGGTTGCCTAGTTGATGGTATGTATAAATGCTTGGAACGAGAAATAAAAAGATACAAAGAAAATAGAGAGAGATTATGTGAAATCCATGGAGAAATAACAATCATCTCAACAGTAGTACCTCTCTTCCAGCAGTGTGTCGATTAAGGGGAACAAACCCCTCTTGAAATCTGTCCCCAATACATGCTTTAAAGCTATCAACAACTCCTGTACCCACCATAAATAGATATAAACTTTAAAATAAGCATACGACTGTGCCATTTGATAAATAAATCAAAACAAATAACAGTTCGGATGTTCATATTCTTCACACCGCACCTTTCTGATGGAAACAGAGTCGGGACATGTAACAAGCAAATTAACAATGCTCTTGCAAATGTTCTCTTCGTGTGGCTTTATGTAGTCGGAACAACTTTTCAGCAGGTACGTCAAGAATGAAAGAGTCTGGAGCAGAATTATCAGTTAATATCATGCGCTCAAATCTTTTCTTTTCGAGACATGTTGTGGCTTGCACCACCAATTCTATATTAAATGGAGGTAGTACAATCGAATAAGCTGTTGTTAACATGCACTCGAGCCAGTGAAATTAAATAATATAATGAAACAAAAGAAAAAAGAAAACAGAAAACCAACAACAATGGGGATAACAACACAAGCAAGTTGTGAAACAATGAAAGAACATCATTCACGGTAACAACAACACCACGCGCACCTTAACTTGCGCACCCTTCAAATCCACGAATTGGTTTTTAAGGTGGGGAGGGACCTTCTCAGGTCCTGGGACAGAAATGGCGGCGACCATTAGCGGCAGCAGGCACGGGATATTAGTTTGCACCAGCTTCGAGTACAATTGGAAGAGGAACATAACAACCAGGGGGCTCTCCGTGACGATCTTGAACGACCGCGTGCTCGGATTGAGCTGCCCGGTGCCCACGTAAGGCACGACCGACCCGCCGGGGCCATCCAGGCCGCCCATGCCCCCCTCGTCACCTCCGCCGGGGATGGAGGCACAGGCGATGCCCCCGCCGGCGCCCCCCGGGGGGACGACGGCCGGGGCAGGAGGGGCGGGGTTGCTGAAGAAGTAGACGACGGTGGAGGGAAAGTTGTGGTAGATGGTGCAGACGAAGTCGAGGAAGGGCTGGACCTCGGCCTCGAGGGTGGGGCGGAAGTTGCGGAGGAGGTCGAAGATGATGCGAATGGCGATGAGGGCGTTGTCCTCGTTGTCGTGGGTGAGGACTTGGAGGGAGACCTTGAGGAGGTCCTGGACGAAGGGGCGGAGCACCTCGCTGTGGGGTAGCCGGTTCAGGATCTCCACCACCACGTTGCGCAACTTGTGCTCCACGTTCTCCGTCGTCTGCGGCTTCGTCACCTGCGTCAGGATGAGCGAGAAGGCCCGGAAGTAGCACTTGAGGAAGTTGAGGTACTCTGACGTGTGGGCGATCTCGAGGCTGTCCCGTACCTCCATGGCCAGCTGAAGCCTCGCCTGCATAGCTGCGGGGTAGAAGAACCAGAGAGGGGCGTCAGAAGGGGGCGGCCCTGCGCGCGGGGGGGAGAAGGGGGGGAGAAGGCGAGCGGCGCTTACAGAGGTCGGATTCCATGAGGCGATGGGCGTGCTGCTCGTAGTTGAGGATCCCCATCTCGGCGGTGCCTTAGGGCTCCCGGAGAAGGGGGATGAAGGGCCTTCGCCAAAACCCTCGCCCTGGTTCGTCTTCTCCGTTGCTCCGGCCGAGAGGGGGGTTTGGGATATATATAGGTGCACGGACGGGACCAGGTTCGCACGATGCCCACGGCGAGGTGGGAGAAAGAGTAATACTTACCGCGGTAAGTTCAGTCAATCTTATAATCCAAGATGTCTTTAGTGTAGTTAAGTGGATAATTAGACAATTTTTTCAATGAATGTATTATACAAATATTAAATTACTAATATAAAGTTTTCAGTGTAACAAATGTACGTACATATAACAAATATTTTGTGAGTATAAAAAATATTATTTGTCATGTTCATGAAATATTTGTCGTGCATAAAAAATATTTATCATGTCTATAAATCTATACACATATATGTAAAGATGATAATTATCTTTTAGACATGACAAATATTATTTATTTGTCTACGAACTATTTGTCATTTCTGTAAAATATTTGTCATGCTAACAAATTTGTATACAAGTACATAGAAATGACAATATTTTTTAAGCACGACAAATACTTTGTGGACATGACAAATAATATTTATCATGTCCACATAATATTTGTTACACGTATACGCATTTGTCACGCTTAAAATTTTGCACTCGCATTTAATATTTGTATGACTCATCCGTTGAAAAATTTGTTCAACACATATGCCCACCAACCCAACTAAACCAACGACATCTTACATTGCAAGATGATTCAACTTGTTATACTGACCCTCAGTACAGTAAATATTACTCTTAGAGAACTGCAATTAGAGGGATCATAATTATTATTTCAGTACAGTAAATATTACTCTTAGAGAACTGCAATTAGAGGGATCATAATTATTATTTCAATTATCTTTTGTGTCAATTTCATTTTAACCATCATTATATCCAAAATATCAAAAATAAAAATCTTGCTTACAAAATATCATGTATGTCCTTCTTATAAAATTATATTGTAAAATATGTCGTTATGGTTGTCTCCCTGCCTGGCGTGATGGTGGATACCTCGTCCTTGCGGGGAGAAGTACTCACATGGTCAACCCTACATAAATCTTGCGTGATGTGCGGATTTCCTTGCCTGCCTTGATAGCCCCTTCGTCTTTTTGGGCGTGATTCTATAAATGCAATTAGAGGGATCATAATTATTATTTTAATTATCTTTTGTGTCAATTTCATCTTAACCATTTTTATATGCAAAATATCAAAAATAAAAATCTTGCTTACGAAATATCATGTATGTCCTTCTTATAAGATTATATTGTAAAATGTGTCATTATTGTTGTCCCCTGTGCCTGGCGCGATGGTGGATACTTCGTCCTAATGAGGAGAAGTGCTCACATGGTCGGATTTCTTTGCCTACCTGAATAGCCCCTTCGTCTGTTTGGGCGTGATTCCAAAAAATTCTCTCCCCCTGTAGAAGGCCCCCAAGTTGGCAGAGTCGATCCTTTTATATTATATATATATATATATAATGTTAACCAAATATAGTTAAAGGATAACTAGGAATAGAAGGGATTGTTATGATCCTTGGTTAAATACTAGCATGTTATTTAGTGGGTAGTAGTCTCTCACTCTTCCTCACCATCGGCAAGAATGGGCGGCCACAACCTGCAAGCCCCGACACAATCTCCCACAATTACGTGGCGATGAGCTCGCAAATCCTTTCGAAGCAGCCATAGATGATGGAGCATGCCCCACTCAAATCGAGTCACCTTAACACCGAGTTTGCCTCACCGTCAACCCCATAGCTCTGTCGCCACAGAGGGGTACTGGACCAAGGAACCAAGCTCTTCTCTGCCCACCCATCCTATAGAGCTCCACATACATTACCTCCAGCACTTGGAGGGTGTAATATCTATGTCCTCCTGTTCTCGATTTTTTAATTGATTTACTATATTTGACCAAATGTACAACTGAATTGGCTTAATTTTCATTGATCCAAATTATTTTGAGCTATATAGATTTTGTGATGAATTATATATGACTAGAGTTTAATCAATTGAGTTCGATGTGGCTTAATGAGTTTTGAACTCCGTTTTTATCTTTTGTGGATTTGGCTTAACTAGACTAGTGGATAAGAAGCTTTTGAATGACTTTGGCTAATGAGTTAGATTCTCATATCCAAATAAGTGTTGGGAAGCCTATTTTAGATAAATATAGGGTAGAATTATAATTTTCATGGGTTTTATGTGTGTGGGGAGGGTGGGATCTGACCCCTCCATTTCCTTTTCTCCTCCCACTCTCTTCCAACTCCCCTTTTCACTCTATAAGCTATTGGTGTTGCTTCCCCTTGATGCATGTTAATGGATGAGGATCTTGGAGGCCAAGTTGGTGATTTTGGAAGCTTGGCAAGTTCTTTTGGATGCTTTTATAGTGGCATTCTTGAAGCTACGTTAAAGAAGATCATCATTTGAAGAAGGAATTCGTGGATGGTGGTCATGGAACTCTTCTCTTTCCTTTATTGAAGCTTAGATTGGAATGTAGAAGGAGCATTGGGCTAGTGGAACTTAGTTTAAGGACGATGCTTGTGTTAGAGATTCCTAAGTTCTTTGTATGCATGTTTAGACGGTTAGAATAGGTATGAATATGCAGAAATTGATGTTTTCTAAGTTGTACTGCTTACTAAGGTTCTTAAATTGTGTTTGGATGTGCAATTGGAGGATTTGATGCTATATTTTCCATGTGTTTCATGATGATACAAAAATATAGTTCATGTAAAGTTTCTTTAATTACCATAGTATATATAGTGAAGGGGTTGCCATGCATGTTTGAGAATTGACCAAGCTACATTTCTAGAAGTTCAATCACTGTGTAAAAAACTTTTGTTTGCCTATGTATATTGTAATTAGATTGATGTGTTTAAAACATTATAATTTCATCAATAGTGGTTGAATAGTTAATCATGGAGAAATTTAAAATTTGTAGTGATAGACCCTTGGGTATGCCCGCGATATCCACATCTTACTGCATGGTGTCGACATTCAGGAGCTTCATGTTTCAAATCTATGCCCAAAGCGTTAACATCTTATCGTATGGTGTCGACACTCTCAAGACCAGCTTCTTTTCCTAACTTATGTGAAGCCAAAGTGTCGACACTCCACTTAATGATGTCACCACTCCTATTCTCTCCACTCCTATTCTCTAAGGTCTTTTCTTAAAATTTTGACTTTTCGAACTTCATGGAACTTCGACAGTCATGAGTCTATTCTATGCTTATGATTAATTTGAATTTGATTATCCAATTTACATACATAAATGATCGGTTTAAGTGCTAGACTCCTATTCTTTTGAGATTCTTTGACATGTTGAGTTATGCTCCTACTTAGCATGGATAACTATACTCACTAGTGCTTTAATACCCATATTGTTTTGTTCATTTTAGGAAAGGAGCAAGGGTTTAACCATATAGATTGACTTAGGTCGTAGTCTGAATTTAGTCGTATAGATTGGGTCTGGATGTCTAAGCTTGATGTAATACCTCAACTCTCTGATTCTTGATTTCTAAATTGTGTTATATAGATAGTTATAGTAAATTATGTGGTTTAGACTCAATTTAAAGATTCATTGTGATTTAAAGATAACTAGACTTGGTTCATGATTTAATAAAGAGTTGTGGATTGGATAATATTAGAATGACTTGAATTAAGTGGGTTAGACTTTCGAACCCAAATAGGAGTTTTTGGGACTTAGAAAGTGATTTTTAAGTGGCTCATTGGGTGTATAGGACTACGAAGGCTTATTTTTAATAGTTTGAGGGCGAGAATGCAAAATTTACATAGTTTATATAAGGGTAGGAGAAAGAATCCGAACTCATTTCTCTTCTCCTCCTCCCCATGCTCTTTTCTCTTCCCCTCTCACTTTCTCTTGGCAATGGATGGTGATCCATAATACATAGTGGAGATATTAAGCTTGGAAGGTCTCTTTGGTGATTTTGGAGGCTTGGTAGTATTGGGAGATTTTCCTCTCGAGGTTTCTTGAGAGAATTGCCATCTTGATGGTGAGCTCTTGGTATTGAAGCTTGGATTTTTCTTTCTATACTCTTTGGAAGAATTTGGGTGGTTCTTGAAGACCCATTTGGGTTGCTAGAAGTCTATTAGAGGTAGGGCGACACTTATGTGGTTGCTTTCCTCGTTTCACCTTATGCATGTGAGATTTGAGGCCTTGGATAGTTATGCATGGATAGAAATTGATGTTTTCATGATAGTACTATCACTTGTGGTCTTCCATTTACAATCAGATGCTTTTAAGATGAAATTTTCTCATGAACTGTGCTTAGTGTGAAAATGAAATTTTCTCTTAAGTTTTCTTGAATTTTTACGTAAATTATGTTACATGAATTGTCATGATTGGATATTTGATTAACTTTCATGTTTAGTAGCTCTATACTTAATGTCATGAGTTTTAATAGATGATTTAATAAGTTTTAGTTTGTATTTCTCATGCATGTGAAGTTTTCATGGAAATTTATGTTTAACTAAATTTCGATTTCAAACGGTGCTTTTAGATCATTATATGGCTATCAAATTGTGTTGATATTTGTCAGAATGATATGTTTTATGATATATAAGTGTTTATAGTGATTGTTTGGGGTTTAAAGAAGTGAAATTTTGAATTATTTTGAGTTTATAACCCCTAGGGAAGCCTAGGGTGTCGACACCATTGCTTAGGGTGTTGGCACCTTGTACAGACCCAAGGTATGGAAACCTAGGGTGTCGACACCCTACATAAATGGTGTCAACACCATAGGGGCCAGACACCTCTGGCCTCTATTTTTGGCCAGGGTGTCGACACCGTTGACCCTGATTGACTATTTTGGGAAGTTTTAGCTCTCCTAGACCTATGGGACTTTGATGCTTGTACTTCTAACATTGGGACATTATTAAATGACTTAGATTTTCGTAGTATTCTTGTGCCATAACTTGATTTGTGATGGTACAATGGATTGCTTGAATTTTCATTAAAATAGTGAATGTGTTCCTTATCTATCTTGATCACTAACTACTCTAGCTCTTGATTACTCATGTGATGCACTCCTTAGGAAAGGGGTGGAGTTTTAGCCATGTAATGGGGTTAGGTCAGAACTGAGGGCTTGGGCTATGTAGTAGTGTGTTGCGTCCTTCAGACGGCCTTACTATTTACTACATCTTCAAAGATTTTATGATGTCTTGAAAGGGTTGAGTGACATTGGACGAATAAGGAATCCATGGGATTGTCAAATCTGAAAGATAGATGATTGATTGTTTGATGGCTAGTGTTGTTGTATTCCTGTCATTCCAAGTATTTTTCGTGAATGATATGGTGATCATGAACCATGACTAGATATGATTTGTGATAATTGATGACTAGTTATAGAACTGGCATGTGATTAAATTGTATATTAAATTGATTCATTTATTTACCTATGGCAATGTTCTATCTAATTGAAATTGATTATTTGTGATTTATTATTTTTAGTGGAGATTTCGTGGTCCTTCATGGGCATGGGATCCTTATAGAGCACTTTATTATGGAGATTGAACCTGCTGTGTTGAGAAGGCTTGGCTGGGGGTTCGGTTGTTTCCGACATGTTTTGGCTAGGCACGCCGGAGGAGGAGTTTCGACTGTTATCTTTTTAGTGGTGATCAACTTTTCGACTATATAATAAAACATATTTGAACTTTGTATTATGCTTTTTCCTGGACATGTATAAAAGGTCTGATGTATGGATATATATTTATACTTGTATGCTTATCTATTCTTTTTAATTCACACTTATTACCCCAACGATTGAAATAATTACAAACAGATTCCGACTCAATAACATGTCAAGTCAAGAGAACCAACTTGGAGTGGTTCAGTGTCTTTTAAATCGGGGTGTTACACCTGACTTGTTTAATATTATTGTAACCAAAGATAGTGGTAGGCGATATTCACTTATGTAGGAATGTAAATGGTACCTGAAAATATATTTATCCATCTATTTTTTAAACTTAAAGTCACAAAAGGATACAATTATCACATATTTCACTTCATCATAGGACAAGCAACCATATAATGACATTGGGAAATTTCTTCTTCTTTACCTAGTAGTTATGGCAATCCTACAAGATCTTCGGCTCCCACATCGTACCACTTTGGTCTACGTGACACTTACAGCTCATATCATCGGCTTGGTGCATTAACTTAGTATCTTAACATCTTAAATGAATCATATGCATGCATGAGCTATTCTGTTTAATGCAGGACATGATATAATGCATAATAGGTATTAATGGCATGACATTAAGCATGAAATAATAGAAAATTAACTCATCAAATAAGTTTTTGAATCGCGACGGCCCAACCCAATGCCATTCAACAAGTTAATCCATTTTCCTTCATATTTTTTCATACGACATAATTATTACATAAAACTATAAACGTGCATGAACTTTCATGAATCTAAATATGTTGTAATAGATGCATCATGTTCTATACATCTTCATTAATTTGCTATAGAGACAATTAATACTTAACTAGCATCATAACATAAATATTTTAACATGGTTCTTTTACAATAATATTATTTTCATAACATAAATTTAAATAGGAAATAACGATTTTTGCATGCATAGTTAATCATTATATAATCATAAATTCATATGATATGGATTTTAGCATGAATTAACATGGAACTAATCAAGATAATGACCAGTACTTAGCATGAATCACGTTGTGCGTGGTCGACGTGATTCGTGAATCGTGTCGATTTGCATAGACGTGTTTCACATCTATGAACAAGTTTTTCAAGAAATCTGAAATAATGAATAAGATGAAGAAAGAATGGATCTATGCATCATATATTCTCTCTAGAAACTATATTCAAATAGTCATACATCACATACACATACTAGATAGCAAACTAAGTTGAAAATAGAATTTTTATACATAAAAATACTATGTTTTGATCGTTCGTCATCAAATTGCCTCTCTAACCACAAAGAGAATTTGAAGAAGACCGCCTCCAGCAAGGCGGCATGCTTCCACCATGTCCAACCATGCTCACCAGCTCATCCTCACGCTGCGTGGATCGTCCTCGCATCCTCCTCCTTACATGCTACGAAGAGACATCGCGCCGCACCTGTTCTCTCTCAAAACCTCTCTTTAGGGCTCTCTAATGGCTTGGGGATCAAGAGAGGGACTTGTGCTGCACTATGGGTGCTTAAATAGGCGTCTAACATACGCCCCAAGCGGACTCCTACCGCACATGGAGAAGAGAGAGCGGGCTATGGGTCAGACTCAGAAAATACTGAATCGTGTCGACGAGACTCGTTTCAACTCAGTTGAATCGCGTCCGCCCAGGGCGACGCATTTCAGAAACTCAGCCAAATTTCAGAAAACACAGAGAAATAAGAAAATTTGAAAACCAACTCCACTAATGGGTCTACTAAGGTACTAATAGGCCTATTTCGGGTCTCCTTTAAATGGTAGGTGTTACATGCGCACTAAGCAAGACTTCTATATCATTGCCTAGATGCTTTGATATATGTGTAGGACTCCTTATGTGGTAGTTTGGATACATGTCTATTATAATATATTTGATGAGATTTGATTAGCACATAAACACAAAATTTATGTTGTGTTATATTCCTTTGAACTCAACATATTCACTTGAATTCTTTACTCACTTTGCTTTGTCATTCTCTTAAATTCCATGAATTTGACATAAGTATGAGATATATTATTGTTCATAAGCTATGTTTTGTTCTAATTTGATAAGTTACTATGCTGTGCTATTTGTTATGCGATATGTGATATATAATACGAGATTCGTTCAATTCATGCTTAGTAAATTTGATAAGTCATATGTGAGTTTGATTCAGTCATCATGCTAAGTAAACTATGTGATATTATATTTGTTCATATTATTACAAAATACATGTTATTTGATATGCTCACATATGTGACTGTGTTTTGTATTATTTTCTTATTTGAGGTATATGTAGAATTATGAATTATGATATTAGTTATCATCATTTTTTAATTATTATATTATTTTACATTTGGTGAGTTTGATGTCTACTAAGTACTTGTACCCATAAAACCTACTGACATTTCAAGAGTTAGCTGAGGAGGAGGTTGAGCCTTGATTAAAAAAAGTGTTGGATTTTGAAATTTTTATTGGAAGGTTATTACTTAGTTAGATTTGCTTATTTCTTTAGTAGAATGATGTAGTAGGGACAGTAAGAGCATAATGTACTTTTTAATTTCTTAGTGAGACAAGAGTTTTATTTCATTTATGAATCGATGTAATTTGGAGGATGTGGTATTGACTATATAATTTAGATATTTGGATTAATGATGGTAATTGACATTTTATTCACGCTTTGGTTGTTGTATCTTCCAATTCAAATTGTATTTGTATGGTCGGTTACGTCCCTGATCCGATTTAGTCATTTGGACTCCTTTTGAATTCAAGCTACGCAATTACAGAATCAAATAACATATAATCAAACATGAATGATTAGAGACAAATAACTAAATAAATAAACATGTCATTTACTATCAAAGTTTTCTAATAAAAAAGTTCATTACCAAGCCATAGTTCCATGAAATATACTATCAATTCTAGGATCCTCACAGTGCATCAAACATCTAATAAAAATAAGATCACTCAACTTTCTAAATAAATGTAAAATTACATATCTTTCTCAACCCTACTATATCAATTTTCTAAAATAGAAAATCAAATCTAAATTAGATAATATGTTTAAAAGTCTAAGTAAAAATCCTAAAGACAGATATTTCTTGAGACCTAACTCCGCTTTTTCAAATTCTGAAGATATTTAATATATTTTATGAGTGCAACCACTCAGTCGGCAATCAAACCCACTAAATGCTAAATATATATTAATTGAAAAATGATGATAACTAACTAAGTATGATTCATAGTTCTACATATATCTCAAATAAGAACATGATACAAAACAAATAGTCACATCTAAGTTTATCAAATCATATATATTTTTTAATAATTGTGAATCGAATAACAATAACTTACTTAACTTGATCATATTCATATCTGACATATCAAATTATACTAGCCATGAATAAAGTATATCACATATCGAACTGAATATATCTTATATCAAATTGACCTTATCACATATCAATATCATGGCATAATAGTTTATTAAATCAGACTCGTATCATAGATTATAAGATTAAGACAGATTCATGTGATTTCAAAGAAATAGCTAACTAGAATGATCAACGGATTTAAATGATTAAAATGAATTCAAATGAACATATGAGAGCGAAGGTTTCAGATTTATATGGCAATCAAATATATCAAATCATATCATAACGGACATACACTCCAACCACAATATAAGGAGTCAAACGAATAAATATCAAAGTATCTAGATAAATGATGCAAAAGTCTTAGCCCTGCGAAAAACCAAGAAGTCTAAGCCTTATCATAACCAAACAAATGACAAATAGGTCTCAAGAGGTGGCCCCCATAGATTCAAGAGGTGGCCCCCATAGATTCAAGAGGTGGCTCATGCTCAACGTAACACTTCGATCCATATAACACTTTGTACATACCGCTTGGCTGAAATTTTATTCGTTGGCCTCGAGTTTCACATACAAAATGCTCTATCCAAACGGATGTTTATAATGGAATCGAACCCTTATCTAAGTATAACAAATCATATATGGCACAATCAAATAAAAAAAAGTACACAATGAGCATAGATATGAAAATTAACTTATCAAAGTACTACATACATATATATAAGTCAAAATACATGTTTTTACATACAAAATAATTACTTATAGAGCCAACATGATCATATATATATAAAATTAGAACAAAGCTGATGTTAATAGGTTACTGTACAGAAAAGTAAGCTCTAAGAATTTTCTCAAAAAAATTATAATAACAAACATATTTTTTGGCCTTCAAAATTTTTAAGGATGAAAAATTAACAAATATGTCGAATAATATCAAAAAAATTAAAAAAAATTTCAAACTTGGTGAACATATCAAATATGTCATATGTAACATGTGGAGAAAGTTTTATCAATTTACATATTGATTTTATATGATTTTAAACTCCCGCTTCGATTCTGATAATTTGAAGTTAATGAATTTATAATAATTTATAGATCAGGACAAAATAATTATCGATTGATGTCATAAAACTCACAAATTAAATTGAGAAGTCAAAAACATTTTGTCCAAGATTCCTACAAAATTTGATAAGATTTTGACATAAATTGAGTGAGATTTAAACTCCGCAAGTTCAAAATTTAAACCCATCTAGACAGACTGTATAAGTTGACAAAATATTTATGAAATAAATATTAAATATTTTTAAAAATATAAAATTTAGTAAGTACAAAGTAGACATCTATATAAAGTTTTGGTCAAAATTTCAGATCAATTGGACATCAGATCATAGAGATATGATTGTTCAAAGTTCATTCATAAAAATTGAACTGGGTATCTAAATTGCGTTAGGATAAGGTGATGCCTTTAAGAATATGTGGTTAAATCGTGTAAGGTTATAATAACGTCTTTAAGACCATAGTACATAATCACAGTATTGGTCGATCAATTGAATTTAAAATACGTCATATCAGACTGAGGTCAAATCACGTCATTTGAACATGATATCTTTAAACTTTGACGTCCAAGACACATGGACTTCATGGAGTTACCACTAAAGAAGACTAAAAATCATGGGCTGATAGACTATGTCTCTAAAAACCTATTTTGACATTTTTTTAAAAATCAAAATAGAAATTTTATATTAATATAAAATATTCACTTGATGAATTATCATCACCGTCCTTTTGAAGGAAGAACAAACAAGAATTACTCCTTCTTATCAATCTTTTGAACTTTAACTATGAAATCCTCGTGTTCCAAAATTTCTCTTACGTCTCCAGATCATCTAAGAATATAATTCGTCTATTAGAATCAACTCCCCAAAGATTAAACTAAATCTAGTTCTTAATGAAGAACACCATATCACTTACCTTAGAGTTGAGGTTGCGTGCAAGAGGATCTAAACACTATCCCAAGGTCTTATTTATACTTCTTTTTCTTCCTAAGACAACCAACTAACATCCTTCCTCATGTTAGAGTCGAACTCCAACTAGAGGAAACTTAATCTCCAAGTTAAGATCCCTTCCTAGTGCAACTAGAAGCCTATTTTGGCACTTAAGTATTTCTTAATCTCAAACTCCTCAAATTTGATCTAATTTCCATCAGATTAGCAAAAAACGTTTTGATTCTACAAAGTTGTAGAGATTGATTTTATCTTTTTAATGATACTAAGATCATAATTTTTCGTTAACTAAGCGAAAAAATATAATAGATTTACTGAACTGTTGTCACACAATTATGTACTTAGAACTTGACTAAGTGTTGGAACTTAATCTAATTATTCTTAGAATAATAATGGATTTAATGAGCTTAATAGTTAAACTAATGAGTTCTTCAAACTACATCAATCATTTTAACAAATAATTAACTTTAACAGACCTAATTATCTAATTACTTATTAATTAAGCAATTTGAGTTCAATTAATCATGACCTATTTAACTAATTATAATATATTTAAGTTATAGGACATAACATTTCTCTATCCAATTATGAAATTGTTACGTACCAATCATGATTCTATTTCCTATATTTCTTTCATAATCGTGTGTTTGTGCAACACAAACTCACAATTCCACACACAAAGATTTAAGTGAAAGGAAGGCCGAGCAAGCTGCATCAGTTGTCCAGTGGACGCTCTACGAGTTAGGACCATCAATTGTGCAGTGGAATCACTTGGAGTTGGGGCGTCATCAGGAGTTGCGTAGGATGACTAAGAGGGTTGAACCCTCCTGACTTCTTTGTCGGTATCATTTGCCTTATTGGCTTTTCTATTTCCACCAATATCATGGGTTTAAGTTTGTTTGTCTTGACTTTTCTATCATTGGTAAAAGTTTGCCATGTGTATTTCAGCCAGTGGTGAATGGTCCTAAGATCTTACTGAATTTTGTCAAACTTATAGCCCAATCTAAAGTAGTATAGTTGAGGACCTCACTGATCAGTTCAGAATTCTATAGGATTTAGTCTAAGACCTCATTGACCCAACCATACTTATAACTTAATGTCCAATGATTTCACTGGACAAAATTTCTACCTCTGCTATTGATTTCAACATTACAATTGTTGCCATGCATGCACCAAAACCAACTAAAATCAACAAAATGTCATCGTGCCGATGCCAACTGCTACAACAGTTGGCACACAACCAAAGAGGACCTATATATATAATGTGTAAGTATGCCAAAAAAAAATGATAAATTAAATTAAACTTGCCAAACTTGTAGTAATTAGCCACGAGATTCTTTTGAATGCTACAAAATAAACAACTTTTAGAATTTGTTTTGAAGGGAAGTAATGATATGGTATTCAAGGGAGGTTGACGAGATGGCCTTACTGTAGCCTTTCCCTTCGCCGGCATAATATCTCAAGAATTTTGGTAAAGAAAAAAAAAATTACAAGAACAAAGAGAAAACAATCTTTGATGCCGACCTTTTATGATCAACAAATCATAGAAGCCGTTAATTTTGAATTTGACATCTTATCAATTGAGCAAAAAAACGTTGAGGTCCCCTAAAACTTTTCTGTTGACCACAAATTTTTATTTAGTTGTTTTATTGTGTAATGGTATAAAATTTATACTAAGGTTCCAAATAGTTATAAACACTAAGATCTGTAAGAGTAGATTTACAATTTTAAAAGTTTATCGGTAGAACAAACATATTGAGGAACATAAGTAACTTTAGAAAAATAAATAAAATATGATAAAAAAGGGATAAATTTAAGTATATTCGGACTATAATGTCTTTCGAAAATCTAAACAGTATGGTCTTCTGTTATTTGGGTAAATTTATAATTGACCATGTATTTTCTCAGTCATTAACTATTCCTAACAATAAATATGACAAGGTGAAGCTGCGGCTATAACTAATAGACTTGGGCGAGTTACTAACTGTTGGGCCATGACCAATGCAAATGATAATTGTCAAAAGTGGGGGTGTTTGCAAGTCAGCTTGGTTTGATTAAAAAAAAAAAATATTTAAACCAAACTAAATTAAGCAATACTAAAAAATTGAACCAAATTGAATTGAACAAATTCAGTTTCGGTTTGTTTCATTTAAACCACTTGGTACATGCCTTCGGTCAAAACTTATGTGCGTCAACCCAAGTCCATGTTTGAACTAGAAAAATGTTAGTATGACGGAAAGGATGAAGGTGTTTTTCACAATTTTATAAGTGGCAACTAGTTAATGGTGTGTTTAAAAAACGATACAGCAAATGCAACCACGTGATAATAAAATGGAGAACCTTTCCCATCACACTAACAATTTCCTTTGAACTAATGTGCCAACTCAACGTAAGCATCAAAGCAGTTGTCTTATACGAATTTCCTAAGCTCCCTCTTCTAGTTTTTTTTTTATATATATATATATATATTGAATTTTGAAAAGGGGTGTCATGACTCATGAGGCGCTCGTATGTCTAAGTTCATTAAAAATGATCAAGGAAATATATATAGCTGGGAATCTCTCCGAGGTCCAAGAGGGGGTTACACACAATATTTTTAGTAAATGCTGCCGCACCGTGCGCAGCTAAGGATGCCGACAGGTTGGAAACAATGTGGATAGAGAATTATTTATTTTCGTAAATAATCTGAGTATCCATTAACTATTCTATAATTATAAAAAAAGGGTGTATTTGAAACTATTTTTAATATCTGAATAGAAGTGATTATAAATAGTTGTAGATATGCAAACTTAAATTATCCATTCGAAATGAAATATAAATATAAAAAATTAAGAGAAGCAAAGCACTTAAATTAAGTTCTCTCGTCAATAACATAACATAAAAATAACAGTCTAACTAAATTAGACTAAAATAAAATCTCTCACTTAAAATCCATAATATCTTAGACAGATAAAATAAGAAAAGTGATAAGATATATAAAAATATAATATATATTCATGGATAGCTGATAGTGATTTTAGAAACAAGACTATTGTTTTTTTTTATCTGCTAAGAAGGCGAGTTTAAAAATTATATCCATATCCGTTACTAATCAGAGATAAAAAGGCTATCCGCGAATCAGCCATTAAACTAGTGAACAGTACGGATAATTCGATTAACGATTATCATTGACATTCCTGTGTGCAGCCTGTTGATGCTTCTGAGTACAAAAGTTACAATGAATAATATTTGCTGCACCGTCAGGTGAAGTGGTGCAACCACATTAATTTTTTATTTTTTTAATGTTGGACCTCACATGTTTTACATGATAATATGATTTAAAACGTTCTAAAAAGTTTAAGAATATTATTAAATTTGTCTGGTTAAGGATAGTTTTACTGTTTATTAAAGTTTGTTTTTTATTTTTTTATTTTTTTAATTAGACTTTCAGGCGGTATGGTAAGTTTCACTCATACAAATATATGGGGCTTCTTACCGAGGATGTCTCTGCAATCTTTGGATTGTATTTTTTATTTTGCCACGTGAGTTTTATTCTTCATACGGCTGTCAATATATTTCCGATTTCATTTTTATTAATAGAAAATGATCCGTTAAAAATTACCCGTTAAATTATAAGAAACAAAAATAGATCTCCGATCATATATATATATATATCAAACAGTGAGAATATCTCTTGACAGTTTGATAAAAATAAGATCACAATAAGAAGTTGAAATTTTTTTAGAATTTAAATATGATTTCACGACACATGTTTGAGTATATTCATATGTAAACTAAGATCGATAGATAAAGTAGATTTTTAAAATTCAAAATTCATAGACTTTTAATTTTTACATATATTATTTTTTTGTAGATTTATTTTTTTAAAATTATTATAAGAAAATTTATGAAAAAGTGAATACTAATAGTAATTTTAAATAACTTCTTAATATAACGATGATGATAGCGGAAATTTCTGTTTACTTTCGTTTTTATTTTCGATTCTTAATTTAAAAGTAAAAATTGATGGAAAGTAAAAATATTCACTTCTACCTCTAATAAATTTATAAAATCCGAAAAACGAAAGTGTCATTTCTGTTTCTGTCTCCCACCGGTTGACAGCGCTATTCATTATTTAGGTCACGCGCGCACAACGTTCAGTGAATATAAACACCGCCCTCCCAATCAAACACATGATTCCTTCCGGTATGCGCATACGAGGTGACGACACAAACGGAAAAGAAACGTGCTTCAACGTCAGCTTCACGGGTCAAGTCAACCACCCGCGCCGCCCAGTTTGCTTGCGCTTTCTTTGCGCGTGCACGCACGACTACGCTTATAATCACCTCCTTAACGGATACCCGAATATCCGTTTCTCTGACCCTTTTGGAAGTTTAAAAGAAATATTTTTGAAAATCACAAGCGAAGAAAAATATTAATATATATTTGATTCAGATAATATAGATATAAATAAACTATATTTATTTTTTGAATCTACTTATCCATTTTTTTATTTGCAGTTAGCTTACCGACTGAGGCCGTTCCATGTTCCACTCTCATTTCTCACTTATGTATCACCGAAGTCTTTATCACATGGGGCATCATACACATCGCTCTCTTGGCCTTCATTTCTCGCCTATTTATATATAAGACTTAAAACTCAATTTTCACATCTAAGGTATTTAATAAACGATAAAAAATTTATGGAGGACCTAATTAAAAGAGTTTATACATAATTGTATCTTGAAACTAGAGTTTTATTTATCTTTCTTCTCCTTGGATGCAAAATAACAAGAAGTTTATGTTCACATACATTATTAATTTAACATTTAGATACCTACTTTAAAATTTTTGTATTGAATATATAAGAGCATAACATATATAAAGATAATAATTCATTTCTTTAGGCCCTTTTAATAACATGACGACTTATTCAGCTATTCAGAATTTTTAATAATAATAAAAGAAGTGTTTTGTTTTGATAGCTCTTCGGTTTTCTACCCAAAATAACATGGAGACAACTTTCATTTTTACAGTGGAACAATTTATTCCCAGAATAACATGAATATGCTTTCTAATTCTATTTCAAGTAAGTTAGTACTCCCAAAAAGGAAATAAAATGAAGGGATAATTTCATATTAGCTACTCTTATATGCTAAATTCCAAAAATATAATATTTATTTTCATAGTATATTATATACTCTTGCAAGATAACACCTCTACAGAATGTCATGATATTGACATACATGAAACATTTATCCATATTAAGTATGCCATCAAATAGGTTACTTAAAAATATTATACACATTAGGATGATACGTAGAATAACATGTAAGCAGAGATGGCACCTGTCAAATTTAATACATAAAAGAGTGGTTATTATGAAATTATCCTAAAAAATTGAATTAGCCATCCTACCCTGAAGGATGGAAGCAAGGATAAAACGGCTATTCCGATAACTATCCTTTTACAGCGATCTCCCGCGGTGCGGTGACCTGTTACGATGGCATTGAGCCTTCCATTCGAATTCTCGCCTTCTTCTTCCTCCGACGTGCCACGAAGGCAGCCAGCCGCTCCCAAACGCGTTCCCCAGGCTCCTTCTCCAACCTTGCCAGCTGCGAGGAAGCCTCGCCTCGCCTCCGCCTTCCCCCCCGTGGTTACTTCCGCTCGCGGGCTCCCATGGCGGTCCTGAACCGCCTGCTGAGAGCTTCCACTTCGCCGGCGTCGAATTCTCTTCTTTCCTCGGTGGTGCGGAGGGGGCTCTGCTCCCTGGCCTCTGAGGTGGAGCTCCGGCACCCCTCGCCGCCGCTCCTCGGCTCCCTGCCCGCGCGCAAGGGCCTGAAGGAGAGGAACGTGCAGTGGGTGTTCCTGGGGTGCCCCGGCGTGGGGAAGGGCACCTATGCCGGCCGCCTCTCGCAGCTGCTCGGCGTCCCACACATCGCCACCGGGGATCTCGTCCGCGAGGAGCTCAACTCGTCTGGCCCCTTAGCTGACCAGGTGACGCCTCGATTCCCTTCTGTTTCCGCTTTCCACTGTTAAATTTTGGTGTAAGGGTCTGTTTCCCCTTCCAATGGATACTTCGGAAGGATTTGAGGTGATCCTTTTCTTTTTTAATCGTGTTGCTGTTGGATTCTTTTGGAGATTTTTTCGAGGATCATGTATAGATTTCATGGTTAGTTGCGTTTGATCCAGTTGCCATACGCATAGCCTTTTGTGTTCTCCAGATAAGTTAGGAAACCTGACTGGGCATGTAAAGGGTATCAGGCTATCAGCTTCCCCACCTTATATAAAAAGGAAGCCTGTGATCTGTTCTTGTATATGAGCTGTGATATGCATGTGATTGTAGAGCTTTACCACTTCCCTTATGTTGGAAATATGGAAAGGAGTTTATTGGTAGGAGCGTATGCTCATTCTAGGACCTTTTTGAAATAACAGATAAAAAAAAACTCTTCTCCTCATTTGTTGACAAAAAAATTGGCTAGAAATAAACTTTACATTGTTTGAACAGAAAAGGTGATCATATTAATGTTGAGGCGCAGAGAGAGTATACAGGCAAAATCCGAGGAACTACGGGCACACTATGAGGTAAATGCATGCATCAGTGACATGTGAGAAACACAGTTCAGATGTCTACTGGGTGTGTCTCATTGTCTTTGGCTTGGTGCATAGATGGTTAACTTTAGGGAAGGAGAACAGATTGACATGGTGTCATAGGAATTATTTGTTTGGACGGGCAAGAGTTCATCACATTAAAGGTTCAGGGACACTCCATGAAGGAAAGTGGGTGGGAGACACAGACACTAGTTCAAGGGGAAGGGAAATATGTCATAGAGGAGAGGAACAAAGCAACTCTTCTTGCACTCAATGTTTCATGATTATCCTTATTGCTCATCCTTCAATCTCATCAACACTGGGATAATTTGCCAAGTCCACTGTCTATCAGAAATTATTCTAACAAATTTTTTTTTGGCTCATTGATCAAGATTTTATCTTGATTATCAATCAAAACAAGAGGATTGCAAGAGAGAGGGGCAAAAAAAGGATCAGAAATACAAAAGAAAAGAAGAAATAAAAACAAGATATAACATTTGGCAGGGGATCCAATCCCCAAAGGCTACCCCTATTTGTTCTGGTCTGCCTCACTGTTGGGCTTCTATGGGTACCCCCTTACACTTCTCATGCAAGGACATCAAGATAGATTGGAAGAATGCAGCAAGCTCTGGACCCAGTTTAGAGAGCTCCAAAAGCATTTCTGAGCATGAGTGGTGAGCATAAGGCTAAGTCTTTTATCTGCCTCTCAGGGTTTTGATCTTCTTTGAGGCCTTTAAGGCATTGTTCATCATAATAAAGGTAGAAATTGATAGAAAATCTGATTTGATCCTATGTGTAGCATTACTTCTTATATTCATGTGTTTGTGGATCCTTAGTAGATCTTTTCTCAGGTCCTTTCATCCCATTTGGGTTTCAGATCCTTATTGGACCTTTAGTGGGTTTTGGGTGGGCCCTACTAAGTCTTTTAAAAGGTATCATCTTAATGAATTCCGAGTGGGTTGTCATGAGCCCTTGAGCCTTTATTATCCTTACCCATTATCAGTTACCAAATAAGCTAATGTTCTTTAGTGGGCTTAAATTGTTCACTAAGCCCACGGAGTTTTCATGGTTAAATTGGATTCAGGCAAAATGTCTTCAGCCTAAAAGTTAAACATGGCCCAAATTAAGACTTGACAAATGTCTTCAGCCCATAATTTAAATCATAGCCCACAAATAACTTATTCAGGTCTGTTCGGAACTGTCCAAATCTCTAAATTGTCCTCAACCCTCTCATGTAATCCCATTTGAATCCCAAAATGAGCAAGATCCTGATGACTTAACTGGAGCGCAATCTAGGCTTATGACTTGAGCAATTAAACTAAACATCTAATCTCCTTTTGGGTTTTTAACATACAAAGAAGAACTAGGAGAACTTTATTCAAGAGGGTGTGGCAAGGTGAACTGTGTCACTGTTTCTCTTCAGTGGATTCTGAATAGCTTTTGGAAGAATTCTGATCACGGATTGATTCCAGGGTGTCATTGTTGGTAGGGGAACTATGAAGGTTACTCGTCCCCAATATGCCAATGATGTTTCTTTTACCACAGCAAAGGGGTCTAAACTTGTTAAGATATAACTGCTTTTGTTACTCTTAGAAATGGTCACATATCTCAAAGTTAGTTTTAATTAATCAGAAGTATCGGGAGTTAATTTGTCAGAAGAGATTGTCAGCAAAGGTACAAAGGTCTTTGGCTTCAGGTCTACTGATTTGTCTATAAAGTATTTACGCCTGCCCTTATCTTCTAGACCAATCAGATCTCAAGATTGGGGTTGCATTATTCAAAAATTTGATGTCAGGCTGGAGGGTTGGAAGGGCAAGTTACTATTGGAATTTATTGCAGTCAGATTTGTCTAACTTGGCTACGTACTACTTAATCAAAATTTCCCATTCCAAAGCTGGTAGAAAGGAGAATTATGTCTATTAGAGATCCCTTTTTTGGAAAGAAGCTAATAATGATGCCAAAGGGCTTGACTTAATTAAATGGGGCTGTGTGGTTGAAGAAAGGATGGAGGAGGTTTGGATTTATTTAGTTTCTCAACTTTTAACGAAGTTGCTTTTGCTGAATGGTTGGGAGACTTGTGCAGGCCGATGATGATGCTCTGTGGTGTTGTATCGTGAAAGAGATACTTGAAATGTCCCAAATGGGAGTTGAGACCAATGGTTTGAGACTTTGTGGTTATCCTTTGCGCCTTTGCATCATGAGCTATTTTGCAAATGGGTTAATTCAGTGCAGCCTATGTTTTTGTTTCAAGGGAGGGCAGGAGAACAGGGTTTTGGGATGATCACTCATGCTCCAAGAAAAGCCTTTTGAGTCAGGCCAGGCAGCTTGTGTCACTTAGAAAAAAATCAGGCAATTAATTATTTATGTGATGATAATTCTTTAGGTTGGCTGAAAACTGAACTTCAGGAGATAGCTTACCAATGAAGAAATTCAGAAGTTGGCAAGGCTGCTACACATATTAGACAAAGTGGCAAAGTTTGGTTTTCTCGACAAGTTGAAGATTATAGAGCATGGAGGTGGGAAAGAAATGGGATTTTCTCTGTGAGATCATTTGTGAAGTAAGTATCATGGTGGAGGGTGTGGTGGACTAATGAGATCTGGAAATGCAAGATACCTAGCAAGATTAAGCTATTCTCATGGAAAAATGCATGGAATAAGGTGAGATCTTTTCTAATATCAGCAGTTCATGTCATTTTTGTGCTTTATATTGTGAATCAGGTGTCCACCTCTTTGTTTCTTCATGTGGAATCATTGTTGTGCTGTGGAGAATCCTATGTGGATGCCTGTGTATGAATTGGCAGATTGTTGGAAGGTGGCATGTCCTATTCAGAAAGAGATGCAGCAGTGGCTGATGCTTCTGCCAGAAGTCACGTGGACTAGAGGAATAACAGGTTTTTCAGTGATCATTTCAAAAGTTTGTTGGCATTCAGTCATAAATTTCATCGAGGATTGGACTTACTCTCTAGAATTAATTTTCAGAGAATTTTATTCTGTACCAGAGGATTAAGGGATGGAGAAATTTCATTTTGTATTTTTTTCTCTCTCCCTTCTTACGAGGAAGGGGTATTCTTGGTTGTTCACTATTTTACCTTCTTGTTAGAATAGTGGTTTGTGGTCCTTACATTCTTGTCTTCGATTGACTATCCTGTAGCTCAGTTTGTCAATCTTTTTTGTACTCTCTTTTTTCTGTTATTTAGTGAATAGTGGCCTTGGTCACCATTTAAAAAAAGGAGAACTTGATTCAGGACAGATGATCCAAACACCCTCCTAAATCCTATGACCTGCCGTAAATGCTAAACAATCCTTAACTTTAAGTCCAAGTTAAGATTATTAGGACATTATTAAATCCTAAAAGCCAACTTAATAATTGAAATATTTCCAAGAACAAAAAAATCACCCGAAAGTGCCACAAACACCCTTCAAATACTAATGTAACTCTGAAAGATGCAAATGGCCCCAAAATCTAAAAGCTGACTAATTACCAAAATACACCTGCACTTGTTAAGGGGAATGCAACGCTGCTCTTGCCTTATTTATTAGGGTATTAAGTTGTGTAGCCTTTCTTTTTTTGGAAAGTGGAACAGATAATTGTGTGCTTGGGAGGAAAAGCAAATAAAAGAACATCAGTGCCAAGAGAAGATGATTGATTTATAGAGTAGGAATAGTTTCTATTACCTGACCAGACCAAAAATGGACCACATATAGGATGTAATAAGTTCCAAACACTTATTACAGTTGCAGGGAACTTCTTTTGTAATTTATAGCCTATAACATCAAACATTTTCTGGTTCATTCTTTCCATCGTCATTGTACAGTTGGGAACTTCTTTTATAACGAGGTCTTTGGGTTTTCTCTTTGGCCGTGCTCTTCTTGTTTGGCTACTTTCTATGTGGCCTGTACAACTTTTTCATCTATAGACTTTGTCCTTTTCTCATACCTTTTCTTTCTTTAATATATTAACTGCCATCTCCTTGTTCACCTTTGAAAAAAACTGTTCCAAAAACTGATTTAAGTCCCAACTTGCACATATGAAGCAAACAAAAGCCTTGTATATGGACAATGGTTTTATGTCTGTCTACGTGTCAAAATATTTGACCCCTTGAGATTTTGCACTTCTGGAGATGTCTAAATACTTGACTTGCATTTTTAATTTTAGATTTCTTCTTTTCCTTTTGTTATGACCCCTTGCATCCTTGGGTTCCCCGCTACCTCGCTTCTCTTCGGAAGATTTCCATATTTTTCCAGATATTCCTCAAGTTTCTGTAGCTATAGAACTAAAACTTTTCCAAACATCAAGACACAATCTCTTACCATCGTGTGGAAAAAATCTCTGGACACCTTTTGCTCCCCTCCCTCATCCATAGTTTTCCTGTTTACAGTACCATAGAAAGGGAATGACCTATCACGGATGCAATTGAACATGGTCTTTACTTCACAGCTGTGCCATATCATAATTGCTCTTTTCTATTCATTGAATAATTAAAGTATGATCAGTCTGTTCTCTTGAAATACATATTATGCTAGTGGAGTCCTGGTTAATGAAGAGAGACTACTCCAGTCTTCCCATTCATTCCCGCTTTTATCCCTAAGTTGAAGGAGCCAAGTTCACCTATATGAAAGTGAAGAAGACATTTCTCACAGTCAAATTCCTACTTTTGATGTCCTGTTTGGCAATGCTGTTACTTTTGCCCATTTTAAAGAGCTAACGCTGCCCAGAATTCAAGAGTACTTCTGATGGGTTCTTTTCTTAGGATTTCTCACTTAGGTTGACTGACTTGGTATTAGATAAAGACTTGAAAAGATTCAACAGTTAAGTCAGATTTACCGACTTGGTTGCTACTTAACAGAGGCACATTCTCTCTTACTTCTAACTTGTAGAATTTTGTTGCAAGTTCCCCTCTGAAATGGCGTATGCATCGTGGGAAGTCTTGTCTATGTGATTTCCCTGATCCTTATATGCATTTGGAAGCAGTTTTGCTGAAAACTGATTGGACTCATGCAAGTTGTTCCAGGTTACCCATATGATAAATCACGTCTGATTCCCTGATGATAGAGGCCTAGCACCTTTGTGTTTTCTCCCGCCTCCTCCTAAAACTTTTGTTAGGGATATAAGAATCCCATTTCCTATCTTTCAGCTTAGCTTCCTCAACATGTATCAACCAAGCAAGGTTCAAAAAATTGGACCTGATTGGCATGGATCTGCCAATTTGTATCTGATTTTGATAGGCGGATCAGATGATCTGGACAAGGATTGGCCCAGATTGAGTTTATCCTAGCTCCAGCAGCTACTTTAACTGGCCATTGGAGCCTCCATCTAGCCATTACTATTTGTTGGGAAATAGCCAGCAACTGCTAGTTGGGGCCTTGGGGGCCTTATGTCAGGGTCCCTCCTAGGGAACCATATTGTTCCCTCTAGGGCTTTCTAACCTCCTCTCCCGCACTTCCTCTCCCTCAATCTTTTCTTGTGTGGTTTGACAATCTCTCCTAGGACTTTCTAACCTCCTCTCCCCACTCTTTTCTTGTGGGGTGGTTTGAAAATCTCTCCTAGGACACCGTACATAGCAGACTTCTCTTGAATAAACTGGGGTTGGAGCATAACTAAGGAAACCACATGGACTCGGCTATAAGCCTATAACTTCTTTCATCTCTATCTCTGTAGCCAGCTTTTGTCAAAGATCTTTTTATCCAATTATCCAGTTCCTCCTCAAATTTGGGCTGTAAATTGACATCACGCAGGTGCTTGGGTCATAGGGTCTTCCATTGTTAGCCTATGCTTAATCTATTGGAGACATTAGGCCTAATTAATCATTACCCAATCTGGTGACCCTGAACTATTTCTCACCAAGCAATAATTTTTTTTATGCTGACATCATTGAACCATTATTGCCTTGAAGGCTTAGACTTATCAAGGCATTTAGTCCATGTTCCTCAACATGCTTTTAATGATGCTCTTGTCACTTGCTTCCCGATTAGGGCATCAATGGAGCGAATACGGAGCGGATATCATAGTATCCAACTCCACTCCATTTAGTATTATCCGAATATTTGAATCTGGATACTGTCTGACGGATAATGAAGTTTTCTATCCGAATTCGACTCCGCCAGATAATATCTAAATTCGGATAATAATTTGAATACTTAATTATTTCAACTTTGCCTAACTTATTGACTTGTAAATTTTATTCCTTGTAGTCTATGAATACCATAGATTTAAATGAATAAATACTCAAGTTATAAATATCTAGATAAATTTTAAAAACTTAAATGCTTTATTAATTATAGCTTAGATAATAACAAATGACTTAAACAATTTACCTAAATAAGTAAAATCACTAAAAATAAAAAAATCACAATAAACTTCATTATTATTGCTCAACACGTCTTAAGCATACTTCAAATATCAAATTACCATTTATTTAAACATATAAACATCATTAAAATTAGAAGAATTTATCAACAAATATTATCGGTCGGATAATAATTAGAGCGGATATCTATTTTCCGTTTCCGCTTCGAATATTAATCGGACAATTAAATGGATATTCAGATATGTCCGTTGGATGTTCTAATTGGATAAATATCCAACTAATCATATGCGGATACGAATCGGAGTCGGATATTATCCGGATCCGTTGACAACCCTATTCCCAACGTTCCATCAAGCCTTGAGCATCATTTTTGTTGTCAGCTATGCCATAGTTGTCAAGGATTCAAGGTAACCAAGGTGGTGGCCTACTGCCCTACTACTTACGCGACAGGGTAAGGTGCTAGGCGAAACCTAGTTTATATAACCAAATGTGTTTCAAAAGAACTATTACCTACATTTTCCACCATATAACTTCTATCAAATAGTTAATATACAAAGGGGATATTTATAGGAAAAGCTGGAATAGAGTAAATGACAAACATTAAGAAATTAATAAGAAAAAACTAACAAAAATTTGGGTACTCCCCAATCAAGAGGAAAAATTTAACCTGAAATTCGATATTCAAATAACCATGCTGCCACATAAAGAAATAACATAAATGTAAGACATTTCTAAGTAAACAATAGGTAAATGGACATAATAATATAGTTTTTCTACTTGCCAATTGTGTGAATATAGTGGCTGTGTAGAGGAAGGTAGAGGAACTAGGATTCTAAGAGCTTGAGATTAACTAGGAAAGGGAAATCCAATCAGCACTCTTTCCATTATTCTCTTTCCATTGTTCATGTAAGGGTTGTCAGTTTTCCAAAACTACCCTACAGCTTTATCTACAGACTAAAAGAGACCCTAAAACTAGAATGACTATTCCTATGCTTGGATGGGCTCGATGGCCCCAAGGCAGCCTAGGCAACCACCTTAATTGGCTGCTCGCCTAGATGCCACATCACGTGGGCACTATGCAGCTTCTTATAACGTAGATGACACCCTGGAAAGAATAAGCGATTTTGGCCATCTCCCTACTTGGCGACATCTTAGACAGTCAAAGGGGAAGGTGTCAGCAAGATCATGAAGAAATTGATGTAAAGCAACCTGCCATCTTGGAGAGAAATCACCTTAGGATCCTGGAGAGAGTGATTGCGAGGAGATGGCAACCTGTGATTGTCAACTGAATAAAGAGTCCAACTACCATTCATCTTTGCCCATGTAAGACTATAAAAAGGGGAATCCCTCAAATTCATAATAAACTGTGGTTCTCCTCCATCTGCGTGCACATCATCATTGGAGCATGTGGGAGTTATCTTCTACCTAATTGATATCTTCGGAAACGAGCTCCCCTGGACCTCTCATAGGAGGGCGAATGGGTCATTTTCCCATGTGTTTGGGATTGGGGGTCACAAAGGGCCGCCGGGGGGGGGGGGGGGGGTGAGTCCAAAGGATTTCATTTCATATCTTTGAATATCTCCCTTTTTCCTATATAATGTTATTACTGCACTTCTCCTTCACTCATTAGAATCTTTCTTGACTTAAATTTTGATCGAAAGACTTTATCAGAATCTTCACTCTATATATGCTTCCATTTAGGACTGCTAGACAGGCCCAAGACCTGCCACCCAGCCCATTTGAACTTGTGGTCTTAGGTTTGGATACACACCATTTACCCAATAGTATGCCCATCATCCCCATTCCAGGTAAAAAAGGTTGTAATTAGATTTCTGTCAATCTGGGCCTAAAATCCAGCCCATTTGGTAACCATATGAAGTTTAAGTCAAAGAATTCATTCCTAGGCTCATTTGAAACTTAAGCTTAGGTGAACAAGAAATGGGCCTGACCCATTTAACAGAACATGGGATCCATTTAGGGTTAGAGAATATCCAGTTCAGGTCTAGGCCCATGAGACCCGCGTCACTTTCATGCTTCACCTGGGGTATCATCCAATCCAATTGTCTTTTCTATCTTCATTTTGCTCATACTTCAGCTTTCTTCTCATATTCTATGACAATATGTAACAAGCACAAGATATAAGTCAAAAACCTCGGGGACAATCTCAGTTGATAACATTTGAGAGTACCGCTTTTTCATCTCTCTCCCAACTTGTTCATCTTTTTACCAAAACTCTATGCTCTTCTTTTTTAATAAATCAAATACATTCAAGGTCCATGCTTCTTTTCTCTCTCATCTTATCCGTCTGACAAATTTCTTTTTCCATCTTTTTCATTTAGTTGATCATACAAATCTTGTTGAGGTTTGAATTTGGCTTCATTGATTGCTCTTTTGCTTTTCTTTTTGACTTCCTTGCATTTCTTATTCTTTGTCAAGGTTTTTGGATAGTCTTTTTATTTTCACACCTTCCTGAAAATTTCCATTCCACCACCATGTCTTGTTTTTATTTGTCCAATCCCCTTGGTCTCTCCCAGGGATAGCTTTGCTTGTTATTCCTCATCTCCATTGTTCTGTGTCGAGTTTTCAATCACCTTTATCCTGTGACTTTTTCCTAAATACCTTCACTGAATTTCTTTTTTAATTTCCATTATCATACGACAAATTTTGTCTTGTTGGTTTATATACCTCCAATGCGTTGGTGTTGACCATGGTGTGGCGGACCTGCATGAATCAGATCAGTTTCGGGTCAGTCTGATCTGATCCCGTGCTCCGGTCCTCTGGTCCTAGACCGGGATTGGGAGCATCGGATGAGATCGGTGCGGATCGCCCAATCCCAGTCTGGATCGGCCAATCTGCACTGGATCGGGCTGACCCGGCCTCAACGCCTAGCTTTCAAACTTTGAAAGCTAGCAGTTGGGAACCGTTGGGAACATTCCCAATGGCTAGCTTGGGTCTTGGGGGGTCTATATAAACCCCCCAAGGCCACTCTCTACCCCATCCATCCAAGTGCCCTCCCCCCTCTCTCTCTCTCTCTCTCCCCATTTCTCTAAGTCTTTTCTATCTAATTATTAATTGCATATTTCTTTCCTTCTCTCTCTAAATTTTTTTCCTATCTAATTATATTTCTCTTCCTCTCGCTAAGTTTTTTTCTATCCCTTTAATATTTCTCCCTCCCTCTCTAAAATTTTCTATCTAATTAATGTTTCTCCCTCTTTCTCTTTAATTTTTTCTATCTAATTAACATTTCTCTTCTCTCTCTCTCTATTTTTTTATCTAATTACTATTTCTCTCCCTCTTTCTTCTACAAGTTTTCTCTTTCTAAAGTATAAATTCTAAAGTCAAAAATCTCGTCTATTGACTTGGTTATGGGAAGTGGCACTCTACAACGATCGGGTGGATTCTTCAAGACACTTTTTTTTAGTAAGTTGTCTTTCTATGATGCACACACTCTCTCTTTAACAACCTCTCTAAAATTTTCTCTTTCTTATTCTTTTTTTCCCCTTCCTTTAGATATATTAGTATTATAATCCTCAATAGTAAATAAAGTCTATAAGTTTACCAAGTTGTACTTTGGAAGAAATTAAGAAATGCACGCCATTCCTTTTTGCTATTGAGGATTCTCTGGTTATAGATACAAGCGACAATAAGAATACTAAATATTTAGTCAAATTTTTTGTCAATGACTGGAATCTATATCTCCTTTGGTGCTAGTGCTAGTGCTACATTCAGTACTAAAGGGGTATGTATTGTAGTCATTGATAAATAAATTGACTAAATGTTCAGTAACTTTATTGTCACTTGTGTCCAGAACCAGGTAATTCTTAGTAAAAAAAGAAAAGAAAGAATAGTGTATATTTTTTAATTTTCTTTAGAAGCACAACATGGTAAATTTATTAGTTTTATTTACTGTTGAGAACCATTAATACTAATGTATATAAGAGAAGAAAAAATAGTAAGAGAAAGAAAATTTTAGAGATGAAAGATAGAGAAAGAGTGTGTATTATAGAGAGACTAGTTACTAAGGGAAGAAGATAAACTTGACTTAGACAATAAGGTAAAGTGAAGAAATCAAGGTTTGAACAAAGATAATCATTTGTACAAATTTTTAAGATTTTTTTTTACATATTTTTAATTTTTTTTTACATATTTTTTTTTTTTCTGAACCCTTGTAATTTATGTAAGGGAGAAGGTGATCGGTCTGGGATTGGATCGGATTGGCCGATCCGATCGGGTTTGGATCGGGCCGATCTGTGCCCGATCTCTGATCCTTCCTTCCTTGGTGTAGACATCTAAGGTGAACTGTAGCGAAATAGACTCCCTAATAATAACCTTACAATCATCTATAAATTTGTTTACTATTCTATTTATATGAGGAAAAATCAATTGGCTCTTGTTTGGCCTACTCCAAAAGTTCCCAAAGGTTCTCTCTCTCTCTCAAAAACATGGTTGGCAGTATCAGCGGACACTGCTATGTATCGGCCAGCACAAACTGGTATCCGCCTGGACCGGTATGAAACCAGGAGTGAAACCGGTCCAAGCCGGTACTGTACCAGTACGTATCAGTTTCCGCCTTGCCTAATATGGGGTCCGATACCGATACTGACATACTTGCTCAAATTTTTTTGGCACTAAGTTTATATGCCAAGGCAAACCCTGGGACTGCATCACTACCCTCATTCCTCTGACTAAACTCATAGTCACCATTCACTAGTTCAAATCTGTTTTTACCTTTTTCTTCCTTTGGTTTGTCAAATGCCTTGTTATCCAAACCTACATGCCCATAAGCTTGCCACCACTTAGTATGGTACATTCACTAAGTCTCTTAAAGCATATGCTAATTCCATCTCCTTTCCTTAAGTATCTCCATATTCTAAGCTGTGAAACAAAAGTTACTACTCAATTTCCCCTTCTCTTCCCTAGATAGCTCTTACGTATCTATTGCTGCGGCCAAACTTTGCTACAGTGTAAACAATTTCCGTTATAGTGCATCACCTCTCCCATTCCCTTGTGCTTTTATTAGGCCAATTTATGGCCCATTATGTCTTTGTTAATTTTAGGAGTTATGGAAAATGAATAAGGGTAGTCCAAGAGTCGGATGGGGAATGGGAAGGGACGGGAGTTACAGATCTCCCTATATATGTATGTTGTTTTCATTTAGAAAGGGGAGATGAAATTGAGAAAATTTTTTTACCTGTGTATTGTGCGTGCAGAAACGGTTCTCTGCGAGAGAGAGCCCCATTTTCCCCCCCCCCCATCTTCCTTGGTGCGACGCCAAGGAATCTGTCCCCGGTGTGACGCCGGGAACTCCCCAATCCTCTGGTGCGAGGCCGAGGATCCTCCCTTCCACCCCCCCTTTCCCCCCCTCCTTGTCCCGCATCAAGAGGGATCCTTTGCTTCGTATTCTGCATCAATCAGTCCCTAACATGACAAGAGTGTAAGTGCAATCTGCACTGCTGCATGCATATCTACTTTAAGATTAACACTCTTTATTCACCTTTTGAAGTAAACAAATTTGTTAATGTTTCTCTTTTCATGGTTTCTGATCTTGCCAAAGCTCTCTTCTGTTTTGCAGGTGGTGATCGCAGTAGAAACTTATGCAGAGCATCATGTCTCATACCCCCCTTACACTTCGAGATTTTTTTGAAATATAGAATAGTACTACTATGCTCATTAATTCCCTGTTGTTTTAACATGTGAAATATGCATCAGCCATCGGTTGGCTGGGATGATCAGCAGGTTGGGTTGGTTCGCTGTCAGGCTGGGTGTTCTTTTGGCTGGCCCAACCTTGCTCAATCTCTGCAGAATTCAGTCCAAACTGTGCCAGTTTGGGGTGGATCATAGGCTGGTATGCCCTAAGTTTCATCCCTAGGCTCAGCTTGCAGCTCTCTTTCCCAGATATCAAGTGGTTGTTTGTCCTCCGAAGTGCTTTTTGTCTCCTTTCTTTGCGGTTTACTTCCTAAAGAGAGTTAATATGATAATTTTCTGCATGATGGTCATTGTTGAGCCAATAGATGAAATATTTGTAGTGTTGTCAGAAGTAGAAACTATAGGTTCTTTAATGAGGTGACCTTGTGTGACTCAGGTATTTCAAAAACTGGTTTCTTATAGGCTAAAACATGGAAAAAGCTTATTCAAGAATGGGGTAGATCTTATTATTCTTTCATAGTCCTTTCCTCAGGATACACCTTTGATCATAAAAATCTTTCTCTGCACTGTAATTTGTTTCTCATTATGTTTTGCTTGTGCCAAATGCAGTCACCTTTCTCAAGCTTCTTGTTGGCTGTTTTGCACGATTTGAAGAGTCACTAAAGGGCAAATTAGATTGGGATTGCCCATGCCTTTCAAAGATAGTTCATTTCCAATTCTGAAAAGTTATATGCTATTATAGTGATGTGGATTGGTCCTGCTCATGCAAGCATTAGAATCTACTTGACTCATCTGAATCTGCCTGTGTTCTGTCAAAGTGAACTTGTTTTTACCTGACAAAATTCTGGGTTTTTGGCTTCTTTGGGCTGAAAAATAAACTCAAAGTCCAGTACATGTTTGGCCATGCCAAAATGAGTATAATCAAAGAAAGCCGTTGACCGCACCATTGTCCTGATGGTGGTCCAACTGGTCATCCAATTGGGTGGATCATCATCCAGCAAGACTGTGTCAGCTTTGTGGGCCTGGGGAAATTCCTTGGCTCTCCATGTCTCTACCCAAGAGTTCGGATGGGAAGAGGATAAGAGGAAGAAGGGATCTAATGCTGTGGTCACATGCTGCGGGTTCTATGCTATCAATCTGTGTGATGCAACTGTTACAAACACAGGTGATGGGCAGTAGCAACCACTGGCACATTAGTAGCAGCCATATTGGAATCTGTCCTATCTCCTATTTTTCTGATTTCTGTTTTTTATTTTTATTTTTTATTTATTTATTTAAATTTCGTCAAAATTTTCTTTTTTATTTTTAGGTGTGAGGAGTGTGGGATCAGCAGTTTTCATCTGTATCAATGATGATTGGCCAGAATTAATCCCCAGTTTGATCCCATTCTGTACTTCATTCTTGATTTATACTCATATTTGTTATCAAGGTTTCATACAATTATTTTGTTATTATCATTGTAAACATTAATCCCTGTTTATTGATGGTCAGTCTAGTTTGTCTCTTATTAAGCTCATCAAGCATATTCTCTCTCGTGTTTTCCGCATCATTGAGGATACCAATTGTGCCATGGTCCTGGTGCCATAGCTGCCTGGCTGAAATTTACCGTGCAAAAGTGGCTCCATGCTCAGTAATGCTTCTGGATTGATCTGAATTTCGAAGTATAATGCAGGCCTATGGGCAAAAATAACAGAACTAAGCTTTTCATTGTTGATATAGAAAATAAGATTTTGTTGCTTTCATTTTGGAAGTCTTAATATTTTGATATTGTCTGATTTTCCATCTTGAATATATTTCATCTTCTTGCAGCTCTCAGGAATTGTGAATCAAGGCAAATTGGTTTCTGATGAAATCATAATAAGCTTGTTATCCAAGAGGCTTGAAAAGGGAGAAGCTAAGGGGGGATCAGGGTTCATTCTTGATGGATTTCCACGTACATTAAGGCAAGCGGTAAGCATTTGATGCTCATTTTGCATGCTATAAGTAGGTTGGCTAACTTGTCAATTCAAAGCACAAATTGCAGCTTCAATGCTAGCTTTTGCTCTTTACCCACACCACATATCATTATGCTATGGATAAGAACCAGCAACTCCAAGCCTAGATAAGTAGATATCGCAGTTCATTGCTCACAAATTTGAGCTTTACACTTCGATAGATGATAGCTGACTTTAATCCTGGAATACTGTGTTCTTACTCTGTTGTTTTTCTTGTCACATTATTCCTGTATGTGCTTGGATTCATCTTTTATTAGGGGCTTAATCTTGCTTGGTGTCTACTGTCGAGGATAATGTATCCAAAACATCTAGAAGTTATTTTTCCTATATGATCATTGCTAGGAGAATATGTGATATACTCCCAATTACTATCCGATTACAGAGATGTGTGTGAAAAATCTGGCTGGCTTTTGTTACATCAGAAGGTCTTGTCCTCAATCATGGTGTCATTCTTTGCATTCTTAATGCATGATTTTTTTTTAGTCTTGCATTCTACATCGAAGTGATTTATTAGATCTCTAAATTCTCTTTACCCCAATATTTTTCTGCACCATAAACAAGGAAGGTGGAATCAGATCAGAACATTAGATTGGTGGGTCCCGAATTGATCCGGATTTTGACCGGATTGGTAAAATCGGCTGATCTAAAGGAAGAATATCAATGGTTGAATCAGTTTGATTTTAATTAAAAAAACTAAAAAAATAAGAAAAATCATAAAGTTCATGGATTTAGATCCCGATCTATGGTTGGATCGACCAAGATCTGCCTGTGATCAACTGATACTAGCTGATTGAGCCCAGTTTGGACCAATTTGGCCTAAGATTTTCTCTTTCTTTTCATCTTCAGAAGGGGGTCGATTTCCCTCTGAATCGGATTTGTGGGGCTCGATGTGATCTGAATAGGCTGATCCAGATTGGAATCGGCCGATCCTGCAAACCATGACCATGAAAGGACGTTAGAACCAGTGGCTTTAGTGGTTCTGAGCTCACTGGTGACAGAATGAGACTGGTTGAAATTTTTGCATTTTCTTTATGTAATATTTCTTCTTAGTTTGTGCCTCTTTTCCACGAACTTTCAGGAAATACTTGAGGGAGTAACTGATATAGACTTGGTGATCAACCTAAAACTCCGTGAGGATGTGCTTCTTAAGAAGTGCCTGGGGAGACGGATTTGCAGCCAGTGCGGAGGAAATTTCAATGTTGCCTGCATTGACATCAAAGGAGAAAATGGGAAACCTGGGATATACATGGCTCCTCTCCTCCCTCCTGCAGGTTGTGCATCAAAGATGATCACCAGAGCTGATGACACTGAAGAGGTGGTAAGGGAACGTCTCCGTATATACAATGAGACGGTATGATTTATTACTTTTCCACTTTCAATTTCCAATGAATATTTTAACTTCACCACCATAAAGATTCCCTTGACGTGTCGACTACCATGGCTGCCATTCTTTTAGGTTGATAGACATCCACGAGGAAATATAATAGATATAACCTGTCCTAAACAGAGTTTGGCTAAGAAAACAAACAGATATAGATACTGTTTACATGATCATGCAGAAGTGAAGGATTGTCTTTGTGTCTGCTTTAATGATATAATCAAAAAATCATTTAATATCTCTTTTTGCCACTCAATTTTGTTCTTTAATGTTTTTTCTGGAATATCTTGAGAGAAGGCAGTGTATGATCAAGAAACAGG
This sequence comes from Zantedeschia hybrid cultivar, assembly GCA_030544215.1. Taxonomy (NCBI): domain Eukaryota; kingdom Viridiplantae; phylum Streptophyta; class Magnoliopsida; order Alismatales; family Araceae; genus Zantedeschia; species Zantedeschia hybrid cultivar. The sequence goes on along the minus strand of JARZZO010000015.1, from coordinate 70,083,617 downwards.
GCTTGCAATGGTTTTGCCTCTCAAAAAGGACAGGGCATCGAAGTTTTGCTCTCACTATTTTATGTTGAACATAATATTGGAGAAATTTAGAGGACAACGTTTGAATGTGGGGGAGAGAGGGGTAGGGAAGCAGGATGAGAGGGAGTTTCGACTCTTAAGAAACTCAAAGACTGAATTGAAACATTTTTAACGAGTGCAATTCCTGTAGGTGCAGGTGTGGAGGGGACTGGGTAAGTGCAACAGGAGGAAAGGAGTTTTTCCAAAAACCTCTTCATCGAGAATGGGAAAAGTTCTACAAGAAGGGGTTGTTTGAAAATTTCCCCTCTGCACTGACTTGAGTAACAGTCCAAACCTTCACTCAGAGGATCCCTTCTCATTTTTAATACATGTTGTAACGTGTATTAAACTTGCCTTAACAATAGTTTTTACTAATGTATGAATATAAAGATTGACAGAGCATAACCAAACAGATACTAGTAGCAAAATCCTATTCATAGAGCCATTCAATGCAGCTACTAAACACCACATTATGTTTAGACCACCGATTTTCTGCAAGCATTCTTTTCTGTAAAATGTTTGGATTTAAGTGACTACGAGACTTTCTATGTATGCAATCTCTGTTGGAATATACGCATCCATCATAAGAGAAATATGAATACTGACATGTAAACTTTCCTCACGTTTATGCTAAACTGTAGTGCCGTCATTCAATGATTGTTTCTGCAGACCCGGCCAGTGGAGGAGTTCTATCGCATCCGGGGGAAGCTCCTGGAGTTTGATCTACCAGGGGGGATCCCGGAATCATGGCCCAAACTTCTTCATGCTCTAAACCTTGATGACCATGATAGCAAGCAATCGCTAGCAGCATGATCAATAGTTGGGGTTAGTCATTCTTCGCATATGTTGCGTATGGTCGTGGCCTAGTAACATTCTTTCCAATAAGTGCAAAAGCTTGGCCGCCACTTGGTCGGGTGGTGGGTGTATTTGGTTGGGCATCCCACTGTTGGAGCAAAGTGAATTGTGCAATATCGTCATATTGATACGGGCATGATCGGCCAACTGTTTGTAGTTATTTGATCATATACATGGGACATTCCCTTTTCATCAGGTGTGGGGTTGCTTCTTCTGCGAGAGTTTGCAACTCAGCGTGGTGGCAGGATTGACGTGTAATCTAACATGTTTCCTTTATTTGTGAAAAGACTAATTCCTCCTATAGGAGCAGTCTAGTCTTCGTCATCGTCTGCAGAGCATGGAATATTATTTATTTCTAAGTTGCTTGTTCATTTTAGCACGTACTTGGTGAAATCTCTAGCTTGTACTTTTAGCCTTCATCTTCGATGCAAAAATTATTAGATAGAAGTGGATCAAAGTATCTATAGATTGAGTGAGATGTTGAAGATGGCACTCAACATGCCCTTAATCAACTGCTGCGTGCTTGTAAATGAGTTCCCCCAAGAGAAATACATGAGATGGATTAGGCGGCTGAGTTGGATGGTCACCATGCTCACAATTGGCTCAAGTCAATTGAAACGAACAATTTTGCTCCATTTGGGACAGTCGTGAACATATGCAATGAAACGGCCATCAAAGGTGACCTTTGATCTTGGCATTCCAGCCTCTGGATGTCGGACGGGTCTTATGCTCGGACCCTGATCACAGGGCCCTCCGTGCAACCTTGGTATCTTGACGCTAGGGCCAAATTGCTGTTGCGGCGTGCAGTAGAGAAATGCTTGATGTTGCAGTGCTTTGATTCATGGTTTGTCGTATCGGATCGACTTGTGCTGACTCGGACGATTCATACCGTATCGGGACGTGACTCGACCGAATCTGTACGATTTAGTAAATTTTTTTTTCATGCGACTCGTGCGAGTTGGCACGAGTCGATCTGGCTTGTACCAGATCATGGGAAATCCGTCCGACTCTTTGAGTCGGCGAACCTTGATCTGATCTCATTACTAACAGTTTGACGGCTCGGATAGTGTAATAGCACGATCTCATTTTGTTTTAATTTTTCACACGAATGCCAAGTTGAGGTAGTTCTCAAATTCAAAGCGATCAAGTGACAGTATCTACTTTGATCAGATGGCAGCGCTTCTTAACATAGCAATCTATATCGATTTGCAGTGCATTACATTTAAGTATTTCTCATTATGGTAACCTTGAAAAAACAGTGAACAGTGTCAAAAGCATCCACGTCGATGATCAATAACAGGTCGCTGTTCTTCTGTTATACGTGAATGTTTGGTTGAATATCCTCGTGGATTTCTGACGAGTGTCTCTTTAGTTTATTTGCGATTTTTTACAGATTTTCCTTGAGGATTAAGTATAAGCAAAAAAAATCCTCTAATCGGTAAATATTTAAATTACTCCTTAAACTTTCGTCCAGCGTAGCAATTGTTTCAATTATTCGTTAACCGAGAATATTGTGTGAACACTGTGATGAGGCAGAATCCGATTCGGCCAATTAAAACAAGTCCAACACTGAGATCATTCCAACAGTAGCAATAAAAGATCCACTGACAGTCTTCGGCCCATTAGCGGTCCAGCAGTCTTCGACCCAGTAAGCAGTCCAGTGGTCCTCGACTTATCAGCGGCCCAACAACCTTCGGCGCATCAGCGGCCCAACAGTCTTCAGCCCGTTAGCGGCCCAGCGACTCTCGGCCCAGTAGGCTTCAGTCTACTAAGCGGCATCAGGCCCATCAGCAGCCCCTCTTCCTTCGGCCCAATAACCGTATCCAGCTCACTCCGGTGGGGAGGTTAGGCGCTATGGCGGTTTATCAGTAAACCAAAATATAGTCCTATATCGGTTGCCACCACTAAGCAATCTCTATCTTCCGCTATAAATACACGGCTATTTATTACCAAAGGTATGTCTTCTCGACCCAAAGACTACAGTCCAAAAAACATTAAAGCTACTTCTTCTTCATTTTCTTCTGAATCGAATCTTCTTCAGAAGCTAACTTAGCCGTCGGAGGGATGAAACCCGGAACTCCTACTAACCGCTTCTTCTTCTTCTTCTTTTCCTCTTTCTGCAGGGACTTCGGTTTGAATCTTCGCCGACCTCTCCGAGTCGGTCTCGGCCGCCGACCTCGGGTCTTCTCCCTCTGGTCTCGACGTCTTTCGCCGGCTGGTCCGCTTCGCCCAAAGGAGTCTCGGCTTCGCCCTACGCCGGCTGGTCCGCCTCACCCGAAGGAGGCTCCACCTCGCCCTGCGCCGGCTGGTCAGTCTCGCCTGAAAGAGCCTCGGCCTCGCCCGGGCACCTTTCGGCTTCGGATCTTCGGCCCCGTTTCCGCCCTCGCCTCGTTCCGGATCTCCGTCGGTCTTCTTCACCGATCCGATCCAACTTCGAGTTCCATCATCAAATTCCAGTCTCGGAATCCGATCGTGATAACTTCAACTACATCACACTGTATCAAAAAATAAGAAAAGGAAAATAAGTTAAGTACAAAAGGAAAATAAGTTAAGTACGCTCTGCTCTCTCTTTTTTCCTCTCTTCCATTGCGTACTCCCACCCACACCAGACCCATAGTTACATGCCTGCGTTCAAAGGGGCAGACTCGAGGTCGAAGGACGAAATCTCATGGGCGACATTTTTGTACGTGGATGTGCTAAGCAACCCAAAAGTAAACCTCTCCTCTATTATACATTCTTTTATAGCGTCTTTTTTCCTCTTGTTAATGGAAAGTTCTTTTAAGAACTTTTTTATGCCATGACTCAGGTGGTGTTTAGTAAAACTTATTTTAAACATCTAAAGTCTAATTCTCTATCTACTTCTAAATCTGTAACTAAAAAAATAAAAAGAATAAGAGGTGCAAGAGAGCTTGTTTGATAATTAATTTAATTAACATCTAAATTAACATATTATTTTATAAATGAAAGAGTGTGATCGGCTACCTGATTCCAGATCCCAGTGGCGAAGACAAAGACCGTGGACACCGCCTACGGCGGCGAGACCCTATCAACCTAAAAGCTCCTCCCCATGACCCTGCTGAGCTCCACCACGACCCCCTTCCCCAGCCCGCACAGCGCCTCCCCGGTGGACCCCGTCACCATCTTCACCAGGAACTCGAACACCCCCCTCGACGCGGCGGCCGCAGGCGGCCACGCCATGGCCAGGAATGCCGGCTTGTGGGCGCCCTCCACCCGGAGCTGCAGGTATTGCCCCGGCGACACCATGGCCAGGTATTGCCCCGGGACCGTGAACGTCGCGACAAGGTCGGGGTGGTCGAATACGTCGGCGGCGATGTGGAAGAGGGTGCCGTCGTCGGAGGCAGGTCGGACGAGGGTTAGCGGAGCTTGGGCCCAGGTGGCCGCGTCCTGGCGGACGGCGGCGGCGACGACGACGAGGGAGCAGAGGCGGGGAGAGGGGAGGCGGGGGAAGGAGGAAAGGGTAGGGATCGTACCTCTGAAAAAAAAAAAAAAAGGCTTTTCTATTACTTAAAAGTTCAGATAAGTTTCAGACTTGAGAGGTAAAATCAGACATTCGTTTAGACATTTTTCCAAATGATCTAAAATTTCAGATATCTGACCTCTTCAAATTGAGAGACCGTTTAAGCTTTATCAAACGGCTCCTCAGACTCCAACAAGTCCTCAGTGTTATAACTTATAGTTAATTTTTAACTTTTCAAAGACAAGTCTAAAGATTAACTAGAGAGAGTCGAAGAAAACAAGATGCCGGCTACATGGAAGTAAAAGTGTGCACTCTTCCACATAAGAGTTAAACTTGCTGCACTGTCAGGTGCAGCTGTATTGTTTGGCAGTACAATAAGGATTTTTTTTTTTTAAAAATTTTTTGGTCGGTCCTAACATATCCAATGTGTTTATAGAGGCAGATCTTCGTTTAGATGATTAAAAGAAATCTTATAAGTAAAAAATTCTTCTTAGACTTGATCATTAAAGATACCTTTTTACTAGTTATTAGGATTCAATTCTTTTTAGTCATCTAATTAGAGATTGACATGTACTGAGACGCGGGTCATTAGAGCCGGCCTATTTTTTTTAAAATTTCTTGTAAAGATTGTGGATCAGTGGACCACCTCGATGGTCTTCTTGTTAGGCCCGCCCAAACATCTTTTCACTGGACCACGCTATCCACGTGCGTCCAATATCCAAGCCCGTGCAGAGCAAGTGTAAGTTTAAACGGACAAAGGCGGGCACAAACACAATATTTTTCACATGCCCAATTCGACATTCCCCTCTCTTTAGTTTCGTTTCAAATTGAAGTTTTTATTTTTCAGTCTTTATAATATTTGAATATTTTACAGTAATTACTATTATATAAAATTTAAAGTAAATATAAAAATATAAGGATCAATATATATATTGAAAGATTATAAGGACTGAAAAGTAATTTTTAATTTGAGATAATTTCATTTAGCCACCCTTTCGTTTTTAATTTAAAAAATGTCATGGTTAGTTGCATGCTATTTTATGTACCCTCACACAATGCATAATGTTTTAAAAATGCCATGGTGAGGCATACATTTTTTTCACATTTTTATTTTTCAGTCTATATAATCACGTAATATTAAGTCCATGCAATCTTCATATTTCCAAATCTTTGAATCATCTTGTAAAAGAGAGACTTTTTAGGAGGGTTAAGGTGCCTTTTAAGGATATTTAAAATAATTATAGGACTAAAAAAGAATATAAAGATTGCAAGAGCTAAGCGCCAATTTGATAGCCATATTTGTTATTATAGTATAATTAATTTCGACAATAACTTGCTGCACCGGCAACCGGCTGCTGGTGTTTTTTTTTTTTTTTTTTAAAAAAAGGGGTCGGCCTCATGGTGTCTTATATGGCCGTACAATCCGATCTTGGGTCGGATGACCCAGAAAAAGATGTTTTTTACTGTTTATTTTGGATCAGTTTTCAATTTTTTGTCTTTTTCTTAGGTCTTCATATCCGAGATGGGACTGTAAGACCATGTAGGGGTTGGACCCGACTAAAAAATATTTCATTTTTTTTTAAAAATAAAAACATCGGCAGCTAGTGTAGCAAGTTATTCTCATTAATTTCAGATTGCTTATATTGGAAGAAAATTCTTTTTGCTTTGGTGCATGATCCCGTAATATGAATAAACTATTTTAATTAAGTAAAATAAGTAAAAAAATATAATAAAAATATCATTAATATTTATTTTATGATATAATAAGCAATTCTAACACTTTTGTTTGAATTATTTATTTTTGTTATTCGATATAATTTATTGCTATATGTATAAGAAATCCGCACTATCAAAGTGGAATAGAAAGAATAAGAGGGAATAAACTATCTTATTTCCCCTTATTCTGATATCAAAGTTGCACTAAAGAATATTAGAAGATTATATGGATTAAAAAGGTAAAAGAACGTCCTACCCAGGGTGATGCCATCTTTTATGCACGTTACTTAAATAACACTCAAAAAGCATATTTGATATACATGTTATTTTATAAGGATAGTAAGATAATATGAGACTAAAGATGATATTTCTAAAATTTAACATTCAAGAGTGATTATTGTGAAATTGTCCTTTTCAATTTGGTTTGGTTTTTGCTGTTTGCCACTCCCAAAAGCCTTAGGCCATCCACATCCAGTAGAACCAAGGATGTCAATCTCGATATCAATACCTTTATAGGAGGGTACCGATATCGATACGTATCAGTATCAGTATTAGCCATATCAATCGGCACTGACCCATTTTGACTTGATAATGGCAAATAACACATTTTTTTAAAAAAACTATAAAGATTGTCCATGGGCAGAACCAGATAGGTCGCCCATGACTCACCAAGAAACGAATTTTTTGGCGCCATCTACTACTCTTTCTACGTGGTAGCACGATAGAGACGGGAGCTCTCCTTCCTGTTTCACAACGCTTCTCCTCTTCTCCTCCTCTCCTCCCCGCTCCTGCAAGGTAGATATGCCCCACTTCGGTTTCTTCCTCCAGTTTTCTTCCTACTACTACTCTCATGACGTGTTTGGAATTGAAAGTTTTTTTACATTTTTATTTAGTTATTTTGTGAGAAAAAAAGTAGATGTTGAAAGTCACTTTCACGGTATTTAATTCATTCTTTTTGGCAAAAACTACAACTTAGAGTTTCCTAAACTGAAGAAAAAGTTAAGTTGTTATGAGAGATTTGACTTTTACAACAACCTAAAATTACTTATAACTACTTGCATCTATCTTTTCTAATGTTATAAGAAGAAGTCAAAAATAGCTTTCAATTCAATGCTATGTAAAGGGGTTGTGTTGGCAACTTTTTTCGAACGAAGAACTAAGCTGACATATTTAGTGTATGGTCCCATGAATTTATAACATCGAGTTTGTTCTGTTTTTAAGAAATAAATATTAAAAATAAAATAACATGATTCTAAATATGGACTATACACTATGGGTTGGGTTGGTTTAGGCCTTCAGGTCAACACGACCTTAGAAAAATCTGATAAAAAATTTAAAAAGAAAATTATGCACGAAATGAATTGTTTTTTGTGATCTATTATTTGGGTTAGCATTGGATTGGGTCAGCTTGGATATGTTTAAGCTTAGGTTAGGTAGGGCAAGTTGGGAAAAGTCAGACGGAAATATCGATGCTACCGAGGTTGTTGAAGGTGGTGGTTTTGTTATCGTTGGTGATGATGTTCAAGACTTTGGTGATGGATAGTTTGGTGCAGCTCCTGGGTTGAATACAGTTTGTGTTTCTGAAAAATGCTTTGTAATTGTAAGGTTTACTTTGATTACATTAGGAAACCAATGTAATTGTAAGGTTTACTTTGATTACATTAGGAAACCAATGTAATATCGGATCCATTGTATATCGAATGTGGAGTAATGTTTGTTGTACTGCGTGTCCTGTATTGCGGCAAGTAGTGCCATCCAATCCAGCGGATTAGACGGTGGCAGCCAACCGTTTCCACCCTTTTTTTGTCAAATTTTTTAATTTTTTTAGAGTGTCGGATAAAAAATTAGACCGTACAGTCGGGAAGTTCGGGTTGGGTCCAAGCCAGCTACATATATATATATACATATATTGAAAAAAAAGCTTTTGGTACTCACCTCCGTTTGTTTGTAAAGAAAAAAGTATTTTTTTTAAAAAAAAATTATAAGCCGGCTTGGGGCCAACCCAAACTTCTCGACTATACTGTCCATTTTTTAATTGGACGTTTTAAAAAAAAATAAAAAATCTGACATTTTTTTTTTTTTTAAAGAAAATGACCTCCGATCTACTTGATCGGTGTCGAGCAAGCATTACTTCCTAATGTGACTATCCTTTATGGATGACGTGGTGACGCCTGGGGAAGAAACCGAACTACTAGTTAGAGTGAATAATGAAGGTACGCCCTTTTCTATCATTCCTTAATGATTTGGAGATGGAGTTGTTTTATTAATCCATTGCATTTCATTGGTTAGGAACTTAGGACACAACATCATATGTTGTTGAGCTAATCCTATCAATGCAGAGGGCCACATGCATTCTGCTTCAGCTCCTTAGTACATATTTAGGTATCTTTAGATGTCATAGCCATACAGCTTGTCAACTTGCTCATGGCTGTCCGATATTTGTTTATGAATTGATGAATACATAGTTTTATCTTCATGTCACTTTTCTTCTTATTTCCTTTGGTTTTGTTAGTTCTTTTGTGTGTTTAGAGTTAGTGATCTGGCAGTATTGAAACTTATTTGCTTGTGGATTGAGATAGTTTCTGTCTTCGGCAATATAATCTTCTTTCAATTGGCCTTTTTGCATGCACTCTGAGATGTACCTGAATTTTTAAAAACTTTGATCTTCTTGAATGTCTGATCCATCTCTTCTGACTTGGATATGCATTCCCAATCTTGTATTGTCATAGTTTATTTGATCTGCTGATCCTCCTTTTGGCATTTGAACTATGTTACTGCTTTTGTTTACTGTGTCAATATATCATGATATATTGGATTTTTTGGCGTAGCTTTGAGCTGAAAATATCTCTTTGTTTCATTTGCTGTATCCACGATTCTATGCATGTTTTCTTTCTGCCCGTTCTTGTAATGGGTTTCCATCAATTTGAAAAATGCAGGCGAATCAAATTTGAAGGTCATTGGAATTAGAGCTACACTTCCTTTTCCTTTTGATCATCAGATGCTAATCCGAGATCTCACTGTGCAGGTGGGCATAATTTTTCATGAATTGGTGGTCAGATGCTCGGTCCGCGCATTAAACTTGGCCGGCCCGGCCTGCATTGAAGTTTCACCCAGGCCGGCCCACGTTTTTTAATTAAGAGGTATTTGGACTTTCGACTCTGAACAAAGTTATCAACGACCAAGCTGAGGGCTTTAGTTCATGCCAAATTTCCAGCAACTTTTTTAGATAATATAGTTTAAATTAAACATGGAAGTCCGCTATTCAATGCATTCTTATCCATTTTCCTTTAGATAATATATTTTATTAGACTACATTTTTGTTAAGGGGCTGTTTAGTATGTTGTAAAATCCTGTAAAATGTGGTGAACAGCCACACACTATTTAAATTGTTGTAAATTTTATGTTACTTTTTTATATATTTGGAGTGTCGTAAATTTTCGTATTTCAAAACTAAATGACGCTAAATACTTCTTTTCGTTGATTTTGGAAATTACTGTAGACCAACAACCGGTGATTTTAAAAGCCCACTCTATACATGGTAGGGATACAAACGAGTGCCGGATTTGGTGTGGGTCCACCATATTTAAATTGTCTTTAGGGTACTATATATATAGTCAGTCATAAAAAAATTATATCCACTACCTTATCAATTATACATTTCAGTTTAGAAAGACCATCATTCTCTAAATTAACCAATAAATCCAAAGCGGTCAAAATTACATCTTGACGGTTTAATTAACTGCAAAAAATAGCATGCCTACTGAACCTTGCCAAACAAAATCGTGAAAACAACACAACAGTTGTCTCTAGACAGACAGTTGATGGGAAACTATAACCTAGCTCGAGAACTGGAGAAATCACCTCACACAAGATGCAACAAGAAGAAAACAGCACAGAGCATGCACGTCAAAAAAAAAAAAAAAGTAACTCCTCCAGATGACTGAAACTGACATCAGCCATACACAAAATCACCATCCTTGGTCCATATCCATTTCTTTTTCCCTTGAAAGGTATCCATAATCTGTACCCATATGCAAACAATTCCACAAGTAAAAGCAACCGGAAAACCGATTAATTAACATGCAAAGAATGAGTTCAAGATGATGGGGAAGTAAGATTAACTCCTAGATCAACTCACTCCATCTGTACTCTTTCTTCTGATGAGATTCACTATATGTAGTCTTCAGATCTACAGACTTTTTACCATCTATCTTCCTTCAAATAGGTTCCCATAAAAGTTACTTCTTAAGCTCACATCCTCCATAGCTCATGCTATATTTAAAATAAATAGGCAGCTGATGCCAAAACATATCAAATCAGGAGGAAAACTCATATGTATTATATACCAAACTGTCAGTTTCCTAGTCCGTCTGTGATGGCAAAAAATGATTTGAGTAGACATTTCATACATATTTTGAGAGGAAAAGCGATACATGAACCACATCATCTGTATCTGATATTACGAGACAAAAAATGATGACATATTACAAAAAAAATGTCACTCAGAAGTTTCTTTGGCACTTTCAGATCAACTTTCTTTGACGCCTCTCGTGCAGATTGGAAAGCAATGATCACAGATCTATCCAGCAGACTGATTTGAATTCCCTGCAATGATCACTTATTTGGCTTTCCCAGAAAAACAGGTCAAAAAAATAACCTGCTCACGTCGGAGGAAAAACAGCCGATTCTTCTTTGAAAGACTTGCATCCATTACAGGTCACATATTCATCTGAAAATAATAAAATAATAACAATTTTAACATAAAATATTAACAAAAATAACAAGCCAATCAAGCAAGGTATGCATGACATAGATTGGAAGCATGTCCAAGTGATCACAAGAGAGCTTTCGGAGTGTAGATGAGGCCCAAGCAATGTTGGACCAGAGAACCCAAGGGAATTTACCTCACAGAGATTCCCAGATTTCATCAAGGAGCCACTGATCGGAGCCCACTTGATCATGTCACTGCATGATTGACAATTTGGCTCGGTTCTGATGGTGTTCCATAGGGACCTGATTGCTTGTATGCATAGATGGCTGGAGCCACTGTCTAATCACTAGAAAGAAAGAGACAGGGAGTGGTCCTGGCAAGCCAAGTAAACCCATATTGTGTCACCACTCACTCATAGAATAAACACTTCCATCCTTGGACAAGGTGGTACCAGAAACTGAAGTGGGAGCCGTCTCTGAGCTGATACTGCAGATACTAATCCAATTTCCTGCAATTCAGATTCTTTTCCAACCCCAGGAACCATACAGTTGGGAATAGATCCTCTATTAATGGAGATTCTTAATGTGAAACCTCCCTCACTCTTGGACTTGCCAATGTATTCCCATTTCCCAAGACACCATGTGGAAGGAATCCTCCTGGAGAAGACAGCTTCATGCCTCTTCAAACTCCCATGGTTTTGTATGGTGAGGTTTGGAGGATCTGATATTCATGATCCCAAGTGCATTGGGCTCGACTCCCTCATACCGAAAAGGGCACAGTTATGTGCTGCTTATTAAACTAACAAGATCCAAACAAACCAAACTTTGACTCTGTTCAACTTGTTTACACAAGTATGACGATGCTTGTCCATCGTTCTGAGGTAGAACTACTAAACAAAAATGTATGAGAAATCTCAGGCCTTTGTAGCCACCATGAGAACAATTCTTCATATGATTTCAAATTCTACGACAAACTTTGGTTCAAGATTAGAAACTTGATTATAAAGCAGAACAGCAAGCATAGTCAATTCATGAAGCCGAATCAGATGACTACACATCCAACTCTACAAATCCCATATCTCAATACAAAAGAAAATCATGTGCAATGCTAATGAACAATATACAAGTTATCTTCTTAGTGCTGAAACTACCCTTGTGATTAGCCTAAAATATGGCTCAGATACTTGACAACAATATGGAGTGATTGTAAGCCATAATCTTCCGGGGCAGACTCAGACTGGAACGGGCCGTGTTCTCATCAGGAATTTGATTTTACTAAATACCTGACTCAAGACCAATCCATTGACAGTCATAAACTGGCTTTTTACTCTTGCAGAACATGAAAATCATGGGTCAATATTTGTAAAACAAACTCTATTAGAAACTAGATGAGGGTCTCATAGATCTATCAATGAAATGCGAGCTATCAATGAAATGCGAGTGATGAAGGATGTCATCATAGCAGTCTTGCACTTGAAGATAAAATATCTCAGTTTAATGAATATCATTAAGAAACGGAAATAGGATGATGAGTCTCCAGAAGGTTGGTCCAATAACTTTTACGTCCAATGCAAGTGCCCATTGACAAGATACAGGATTCGTGTTCTTTCTACCTCTATTGCAAAGTGATTACAGATACAATAATACAATACTAGATTGTAAGATCAACTGAATCTTGATATGCACCAAGAGAAAAAGGGGAACCTACATAAAAATGATGTTTTGCAAGCCCAACCTACAAAGCATTGTCCACATTTATAAACTGAAAATAAACTGAAGATAATCATCTAGAAATGTCTACTCCTGCAACTTTAGCAAAGTGGTGCGATCACGTCGCTGGATGGGATCTTCGAGCTCAAATGGATCACAGAGGAGGGCAATGGACGGGTACCTGAGGGAAGGATTCGCTCTGGGCCCAAATGCTTCCATCGTGGCCGATGATGGCGGTGGAGGTGAGGGTGTGGCCGATGGAGAGCTCCTGAACTCCGCCATGGTCTCCGGCACCAGCAGCTTCCTGCAGATTTCTATGTGAGTGGGACGGACTGGTCGTGCCTGGTGGAGGGGGTTATGTTGGAGGTGGAGGTGGGCGATTGAGGTGAGGGCGGGAGCACTGCAAGGAAGAAGTTTTGCAGATCTGGGACGGCTCCGGCCAGATCTATGGTTGCAGCAAGAGGGCAACGCTGGATCCACGGGTAGAGCAGCTGCAGCAAAAGAGGGCAGGGTGGCTCCGAGCAGACCTGGGGCATCTACGGCCAGATCTCGGGCAGCTCCGCCTAGATCCAGGGCTGCAACAAGGGGGCGGCGGCGCTGGAGCCCGGAGACGGGAGAGCTTCAACTGAGCGAGATGGAGCAGGGAGATGGGTTTAGGTTTAGGGTCCACGGGCTTGGCCTGATGAGAGCCATGGGCCTGTTGGGTGGCCGCCCGCGGGATGAAATCAAGGGCCTAAAATGTGACCCGCGACTGGCCTGGCCCTAAAGCCTGCGGGCCATCCCGGCCCATTGACAACACTAATATTTGGGTTTCCAACAGAGCTGTAGCCTATAGATCTAGGTGATTGAAATTATCACATATTAGCCGCAGAGATAAATCGATATAGAGAAAGGGAGGTACTGTGGCATACCACTGGAAGGAGTTTCATGGTCCCTTCTGCTGCCTACTGTGCAAGATGCTGGTTGTGCATAGACCATCCGTACCAACAACCCTCTACCAGTTGCAATGGGTGGTGGAAGTGGATGCAGAACAAAAGATGAGATATCTATAATTCCACAATCCATGGAAGAAGATCTCACCAGCTGGAGGTGGATGGATCATATAGAAGCTTATACCTTTGCTGCTCTTTGATGTCAACATGAGACATCTCCACCAATCACTTCGACGGGGTACAGAGTCTGTGGGGAGGGAGGAGTCTAGAAGTGCAAGATGAGAGAATGAGATGGAGGAGAGGGAAGAAATGGCAGGGGAGAGAGTCTGAGGTGAGTTTTTTTTTTTTTTTTGAGAGAGAGAAGGATGGGGAAGGGAGGGAGATGACATTTAGATTCTGATGTACACGTCTCACTATGATATATGATGAGAATACAGATAATATTCCTATCATAATGCAACAACTTCAAAAACTTATTCTTATCATTCTTAGTAAGCTTCTGATTAGGTCAGATCATTGGATTTTCAGTTGCCACTCATGTCCCTAAGTCGACTTCCATGTTTACATTGGTTATTAATGTCCACCGCCACCAGCCCTTATCACCGAACAAGCTACATAGGCCACAGAAAACCCTTCTAATACCATTCCTGGAAGACCAGAAGCAGGAGCCAAATTGAGAAATACAACTGAATCATACAAATTCAAATTACTGTTTACACTGAGGAGAACGTTTCTAATACAAGTCAAGAATTGAGAGCCAAATTGCCAAGAAACATTGGGGTGCACCTGATGAGAATGATAAATTGCTTTCTAGGTCCACATATTGAAAAAAATGAGCTACAGATAGAACTCAAGAATTGAAGATAGTGCCAAGAAAAAATGGAGGGCACCTAGTGCCAAGAAAAATTCAAAAACTACAGAAATAAATTGCATTGAGGGGCGGCAGGAGCATTCTCAGCTCCTGGTGTAAACAACAGTGATATTTACCAATGCAGAAACTTGTGACGCATGACCTGGAAGGCCCGAAATAAGCAGGTGTTTGACTGGGTATTGCATGCACTAGCTTTCTGTAAATGCTGGTGGTACAAATCTGTAGTTCTTGAGTGTCTGCTCGAAGATATGCCCCACCCTGAACAACTTTCCCTGCAATAAAATATTGGAATTGTTTATCCAGTAACAACAACAAAAGCCTCTGGCAGCAATGTTACAATGGTCTTTTCAGACCAGACCGTGTTTATCCAGAAATTCATTTGGGGAAGACATCGTTGGTGAAGAAATGAGACACTGGCCCCATCCAGAATGAACCACAGTCACCGGTCACCACATGCTGTGGTTCTAACGATCAATTTGAATTAGGCAAAATTTAGTTTTATCTGGAACAAAGGGTATGAGAACCCAAGAAGTCCAAAAATGTTTTATACCAAAATTGTGAATTTTCCAGTCTCAAAGCTATGCAACATCACACAATAACTGATATCTTCCTACCATGGTAACCTTGTAAGAATGCAAGTCTATTTATACATACAAGCAATCCAAAAGTTTGTAACTTTATAATCTTTTAAAAATGACCAGGGGAAAGGGAAAAAAGTTTGAAAATTGAATGTAGGTTTCTTGAGATACAGAAAAAATCAGGGATCATAATGTCTCCAGACAAACTAAAGTTGGACAAGATTCCACGAGAAGGAGTACTTCTATTGGCAAACAAACAATCTCATCAAATAAAATTAAATGCAATTCCCTGTACCTCCTCAAATGCCGCACCAATCATCTGAAGCCCAACAGGAAGGCCCGAAGGTACTCCTCCAACAAACCCACATGGAACAACCAGAGCAGGAAGTCCAGCCAAGTTAACATTGACCTGTTTTCCAGAGTACAATTATCACTGACTTATTTTTCAAGAATGAACTAAGAGACTCACCCATTTCCCTTTTCTGCAAAATTTTCCTATAAGGTGCATTTATTGCTAAGGAGGGGTGGATATACTGTCAATTTAATAAAAATAACAACAATGATAATGATAATAAATTTATTAATAATAACAATAATATTATAATAATAATATAACAACAACAACAGAGGTGGATACATCTAGTTAGCAGTATAGAGGGTGAGATTCCTCTGCAGTGTTATTCAGATAAAATTACAACAACAACTAAGCAAAGATATCGAAGGATGTAGACTCACTATGAGTCTCTTCCCTAATTTACAGCCGCCTGAACTCAAAGTAATAGAGTACCATGTTTTTTGTCCAATGTCAAAACAGTGTCTCTTGGTAGCTATTCTCGGTGTATAAATCCGTGTACAAGGTGTCATAGTAATCATTTTATCTCCTCGCACATTTACAATTGCTTAGAATGTTGCAAAAAGTAAAAAGTTGCATATACAGAAGAACCTTGAGAGGTAAACATTAAGCAGTAATAAAATATTTTACTAGGCTATTTGGTTAAGTAGGAAGCGTGTATCCTCTTTATAATAGACAATGAAGCAAAACAGTGAGCAATGAACAATAGAAAGATATATTACATATTTGAACATAATTGTAAGTGGAATAGTGTAGAAATACATTATGATTGAGAGAGCAGCTCTAGAAAGTGTGTGTGTATACCCCGGGGCGCATCTAATTTAGATGCACCTCCCAACCACCCATCCCCAATTCAAAATAATAATAATAATAAATAAATAATCATGAAAAAAATTAGAATATTCAAATACCCCCCTGTCCTCGAGATTTAATGTTCACCGTTGGATTGGGGATCAAAACTAAAACCCCAAAAGATGCGATCAACTCTAAGGGATAATTTGGCGAATTTTCTATTTTTGACTATTTTTCAGCATTTTCAGATGTTAATTTTTTATACCTATCTGAT
Source organism: Zantedeschia hybrid cultivar (assembly GCA_030544215.1). Classification (NCBI taxonomy): domain Eukaryota; kingdom Viridiplantae; phylum Streptophyta; class Magnoliopsida; order Alismatales; family Araceae; genus Zantedeschia; species Zantedeschia hybrid cultivar. The sequence continues at coordinate 70,067,292 of JARZZO010000015.1, read as the reverse complement.
CGGATGGCTCCAGTTGATTGTCAAGATCGGACGGTGAAAAGTTAAACCCCAGGGATGGGATCAGCCCTAAGGGCCTGTTTTAATATATATATATATATATAACGCACCTTGAGGCACATCTAACTTAGATGCCCCCCCCCCTAAAATCCCCACATCCCATTGTTTAAAAAATAATAACAATCATCAAACAATTTAACAGATTCAAATAACCTCCCCCCCTTAAGTTGGTTTCCATCCCTTGGGATTTGATTTTTACTGTCGGATATAAAAATTCAACCGTAGCTATCCAATCAAGTACATCCTTCACTAAAGATCACAACTAAAACCCCAAGAGATGAGATCAATCCTAAGGGTTAATCTGGCGATTTTTTTATTTATTTTTTGACTATTTTTTTGATATTTTTAGACATTAATTTCTTATACATATTCTGATCGGACGGCTCTAATTGATTTTCAAGATCGAACGATGAAAATTAATGCCCCAAAGATGAGAACAACCCTAAAGGGCCTATTTGAATATTTAAAAAATATCGACGATTTTTATTTTTTTCTAAACATGGAGAGGGTGGGTTTTCAGGGGGGTGCATCTAACTTAGATGTGCCCCGGAGCACGTTTGATCCTCTCTCTCTCTCTCTCTCAATATATATATATATATATATATATATATATATATATATATATATATATATATATATATATATATATATATATATAATCATTGATGAAACAAGGCCATAATAAAATTTTAAAACAATACTGAAAAGAGCACAAAAACTTTCAAAATATCTAATAGGGGAACTATAAGTTCAAAATATCTAAAATGGGCACCCTTTCCAAAGTTTGTACCTGAATGAGACAAAAGTTATATTGTTTCTAACATACTACCCAAGATACCCTCAATGTTCTACAAATAGATTGTCCCAATCTAAATGTGCATAATATGATTTTCTTATTTTTATTGTAAAATATCTAAATGAGAGTATTATTATTCTTTAATTACCAAAAGGGACACTAACCTCTGTCGTCAAGGCGCCCGCCTAGGCGCCTAGGCGCTTTTACAGCACCAAGGCGCTGGGGCGCCTTTTCAACAGGTGAAAAGGCGCCCAAGGCGCCCATATTAATGAAATCCAAGGTTCTTGCCCCTCTCTTTTTGTATATATACATATATGTATATATATACACATATAATTATATAAATACATACTAATACATATATATAGACATATTACATACATATATTTAGATTTATATACACAAACATGCATATACATCTAAATATATGTATCATGTATGTAAAATGTGTATGCATATATATATATATATATATATATATATATATATATATATACATCTATATACATATACATATTACATACATACATTTATACATAGATATATATGTATGTATGTCTAAATGTATGTATGTAATATGTGTGTACAATATATATATATATAATGAAGTTGATGCCTAGGCGATGCCTAGGCGGGCGCTTAAGCACTTAGGCGGTCCAGAACCCCAAGCACGCCTTGGTCGCCTTACCGCCTTGACAACTATGACACTAACGCTAGAAAACATCAAGAAAAGTCAATCCTCTAAAATTTAAAACTTAGAAGAGGCTCCTAAATTTTTATAATTTGTAAAAAAAAAACAAATATGTAAAAACATAATAAGCAATAACAGTAGGTTTTGAATTTTATTAGTAAGAATGAATAAAATGATAAGCATTATTATACTAGTAATCATTCATAAATTGATATTTGGTCATCATGGCAAGTAGGGTTGACACGGATTGGCTGATCTGATTGGTTTCAGGACAGTCCGATCTGATCCCGTGCCCAAATCCACCGAGTTGGACCAAAGATCGGCCAGATCAGCCAGATTGAACGATCCCCAGTCCGGATCGGGCAGTGGGAGTTATGTATAAACCCCTTAAGGCTTTTCTCCACAGCATCCAAACTCTCCCCCTCTCTCTCTAACCTTGCTCTCCCTCTCTTGCTAAGCTCTCTCCTTCCCTTTCTCTCTAAGCTTTCTCTCTCTAAGTTGTCTTATCTCTTTCTCTAAATCCATGGCAATTGGAGCTCTCCATGGCAATCAGATGGCAATCCATGGTGATCAGATCGGATCGGCTACATGGTCATCCATGGCGATTGGATGACTCCAAGGCGATGGGATCGACTCCAAAGTCCAAAGAAGGCATGGCTCTCTACAGCGATTGGATGCCTCTCCATCACCATCAATGATACCCCACGATGATCATTATAATTACAGTAGATTGTTGTAGCCTTTTAACTTTTATATTCCTTCGTCACACTTCCATCTTTGTGCTTAGAAGTATCACCAAAGAATATGAATTAGTACATGGACAATACACAAAATTGATGAATAATTTGTGTCAAATGATGATGACATGAGATGCAAATAACTGATCGATTTTGAGTGTTGCACATGTACAAATTTATATTCTTTTATGATACTTCTATTATTGAAGGAAGGATAAATATGGATTAAATATGGAAGTGCGACAAAGGAATGTAAATTATGAGTGTTGGGATTTATTTTTTTCTTTCAAGTTGTCGCAAATATTGTAAGTCCAAAATTGTGAATTATGCATTTTTAACGTAAATCATATGGAAAAGAAACAAGAAATAGAAAGATAACCAGAACCTAATATCATGTTTTATGGACGATATCTGAGATATGATCAAATGTGAATGATCATATTATCCTTCTTATCGGTTGTATCTAGGAGTGTATCAACTCCACTTCTAGATACAAGTGATAAGGATACTCCGATCATCCACATTTTGCAACAAATCGTATCTAGGATATTGTCCATAAAGTAGGATATCTTGGCTTTCCTTTTTTTCTTATTTCTTTTCCACATGATTTAGTGCATGACATAAAATTTTTAAATTCTCTGACGTAATTGTCCATATATTTGAAAATGAATCAGATTATTTTGCAATTTGCATAATTTCGTAACCATTTTTTTAACTTTTATAGACATTTCAAAAATCAAACAAATAAAGGGAGAACCAGACCGGATTGAATCGGATTGGATCAGCGGATTGAATCAAATCGGATCGGCCAATCCGATCATGTCCTGGACCAAGCCGAACTGTGCTGATCCCCAGTTATTCCTTCCTTGTTGGTCAAATTTGAGACAATAAATTTTTTACAATTAGCAAAATTTAGGATGATCTATTTGTAAAATGACCGAGGGTATTTTGGCTAGTTAGAAGAATATGGCTTTTGTCCTATACAGATATAAACTTTAAGAGGAGTGCCCCTTTAAATGTTTAAAATATATAGTGTCCATATTAGACATCTTGGAATTTCTTTGCCCTTTTTGAAAATTTTTCCTAAATTTTATTTCAATTTAGGTAAAAAACTATTGAAGATGGTCAAATGTCGGGGGGGGGGGGGGGGGGGGTGGTTGTTATCTTACAGTCATGATGTCACCTGCATACATGGCTAGTGGGTCATCGATCTTCTCACCTGAAAGAATATAAACTTTCAGCTTGCATCACAAAGGAGGACATAAGTCAACAAATGCAAAAGGGCATACCTATCTTATATGCAGCTGATGGTGCCGCAGGAGAAATAAGAACATCATTTTGATCCAATGCATCCTTGAAGCTTTTTCGAACCAAGGTCCTTACCTACAACACTTTGAAGACCTCTTAAAACTACTAAAATCACATTATTTCTGTGTATCTTATTCTTATTTTCTTTGGGGGAGGGTGCCATCCAAATAAGAAACAACAGTGTGACACCTGTTGAGCACGCTTGTAGTATGCATCATAGTATCCAGCAGATAACGCATATGTTCCCATCAAAATTCTCATTTTAACCTAAACAAATTATAAGTATGTCACTTGTCTACCAAATACAAACTACTAATGTCCCATTGTATATTCATTGTCATTATGAAACACTACTCAAGATGTAGGATGAAGTCAAATAAATTGCATGTGGAAAAAGAAAATGAATACCCATACCTCAGAACCAAACCCATTCGCACGTGAGTTTCCATAAAGGGATATCAGTTCATCTGCTGGAACCTGGTTTCCATACCTGATATGTAGAATTATTTCAGAAGACATGATGAATCAAATGATGACCAGCATTCAACATCTATGAAGGAAAATGCAAAGCATCAACAATAGAACACCTTATGCCATCATAACGTGATAAGTTGGAAGATGACTCAGATGAAGCTAGTATGTAGTATGCTGGCAAACCAAGAGAGAATGAAGGTAGAGATGCCTGCATTTTTGTCAAAGAAATCTTATACAGCCTTCCTGTAAGAGAATATGCTCATGCTTCATAAGTAACAAAATTCAAAGAAGCTATTACAAGAATACCTCTGTCACCACAGCTCCAAGATCTTCCAAATGTGCTGCAGCAGCCTGAATTGAGGATATTACCCCCACATCAACACCTTCCCCAAGAGTGTCGCGAATAACACCAATCCTTATTCCCTTCAAAGGTTTAGAATCCATGTGATCTGTTGAAATCAACTTTGGGACATAATCAGGGACCTCCTGTAAAGGACGAAGTATAAGAATTTATCACATAATGCCAATGTTGTTATACTGCAACAACCCCTTACAGCCAGCCTCCTTTGCATCATACAAACACAATGAGTCATGAAATTAGCCATTAGTTCATAACAACACAGATCAAAATGACACATATCATTCAGCTCAAGTACCATAAACTTAAAAGCGGTGGAGCGTTGTATCCAAAAGAATGTTCTTTGCCTAATAAAATTAGATACACAATCATCAACAAGTGACCAACAAGAGTTCTATAAAGAGAAAACAAAGAATGGAATAAAAATAATAACGATCGTTTACTGCTCTTATAAAGAAAAAAATGTTACTTTTATTAAAAGAAAAGTTCCCAATAAATAAACTGTCTCATCTTTGCATTCTCACGGTTCCATGAAGCTCATCTAATAATGCACAACCTTCCAGCATTCTGTTTATTTTCCATCTACCAATACCATACAATCAACATAGGCTTGTTCATCATAAATGAATAAGATCAAATAACATATAAAAGGAAACACACCGCTACAGTGAATAATGGTTTGGATATGCTAGGGTTGTGAATGGGCTGGCTCCACAGTGTCTGACCTTGGCATGACCCACAACCATGTGCAGCACAGTCTAGCAAGAATATGGACCAACTGGGCCCCTTGACAGCCACAATACACGGACTTATTTTCAAAGGAAGAAATAAACGGTATTCGACAATTTGAAAATGCCTAATGTTATTGCCAATATAATTAGCATCTTCACGATTACAGTAAAACACAAAAGCTCAAGGGCATGCACAAAACTGCACACCAGCTGGACCAAATGTTTTAAAAATGCCTTGGCGGGCCGAGAAGGTAGAACCACCTGCTGCCTAAATGGATGCCTAGTCGTCAAGGCAGGTGACTCATTAATGAGGCGGTTATTTTGTTAGTTTTTAACATTTGAACAGTATTTGTGCACTGTTAGACCTGGCTAAACATATTTCTATTTCTGATGACATTTGGGAATTTTTTCTATACATTAATCATAAAGAAGGAATAGTTATGACCTATTTTCACTTTTCAAACAAAGTATAAGAGATATAATATAATATATAATTAAAGATGAAGATCAAAAGTCACATTTGTCGAGGCATGAGGCTATTAACACATATTGTTGCATCTCAATAGCTTATGCATGTAATGTTGTATAAGAAATCCTATAACTACATGTCAAGATTGAGAATTATAGTCATTGTATACTAGATATGTGTAGATTAGGCTTACATGTATGAAAAAATTATAAATACAACCTTAAAGTGGAAAATTAGCAAAGAATCGAACCGACCTATCAATGCTAGAAAAGGGGTGAAGATACCATTCAATTTGTGCATTCCGGTATTTATTGATGTAGAGTTAATGTAGTCACTTTTTTTAATCATAAAGCTAACCATGAAGAAACATTAAACAATGAAACAAGTTAATATCTACATAAAGATCTTCAAGCTGTTATTAACTTATTATAAGTTTAGTCGTACCCAACATCTAGAGATACAGCACATGTTCTGCAATGTATTATCAAGGACATTTAGGTAATTACATATTTACATGAGGGGAAAAAACCATTGAGACAAAACTATCAAGAAAAGTCTGAGGCGGAAACCTTCAAGGCGGCCAACCCATCCGAGGTGCCTAGGCGGGCCACCTAATTGTAGGCGGCCGCTTCTTAAAACAGTGGCTGGGCCTAACTGAAATCCATGTTTGGTGATGGAGAGGGCAAAAGGTATGGCTAGCATTTTAAAATGTACAAACTCATTGTCAATATGGTTAGTATCTTCACGTTTACACTGAAACCTTTATGTAGAGATACATTAACAATTAGAGAACTAAAATAAGGATACCAACACGTTAAAACATGGAAGTAAGATTAGCTGGGGATTGAATCGAATTGCCCGATGATTGGTTTTTGGCTGAACCAGTCCAATCGCAGTCCAGCCCCTACCGATCCTAAGCCAGATTGGCTAGGATCGGCTGGATCAGCCGATCCACCCTATGATCGGCTCCCTGATCATCCGATCCAGCCAATCCGAACTTGAGGCTAGGGCACCAACGGCTAGTCAAACTAGCCATTGGAGACTTCATTTTTAAAAGGAAGTGGATTGAACCACTAATCTTATTAAATAATAAAAAGAGGTAGTACAATCAAAAGGTAGAGAAGAGGTTCCTCACCCAAATAAGAGAGGAAAGGTACTTTACAATATCGTTGACGTGTATCATAGCCCTCCAGTCTTCAACAGTAACTTTCAAAAAGAATTTACTCCAATTATATAGAAAAGACAAAGCACTAAAAGAAATGGTTCCCACATAAATTCTTCCCACGAATATGCAATTGTTTCGACTTTCGTCCCCCCGCCCCCCCCCCAAATGCTCCAGCAGACCGCATAAGGAAAAAGTAAAAGGATCTGTCTTTTGTTGTTTGTTCCCAATTGATGACGGAAATTACGAAATTGCTCCCACATTTCTTGCACTGTATGGAAGTCCAGTGGAACATTGAACTATTGAAGACAGAAGAGAAAATCTTCGAACCTTTCATGAAATAGAACATTCTATGAACATATGTTCCACATCTTCAGCTTCTTATCCACAAAGAGAACAAATTAGGTCATTGTCTGTACACCATTTCCTCCTATAAACCTTTGTAACTAATCGGTTTCAGAATACCAGCAGCATAAATGCCCTTTATCTTTAAAGGTAATTTAACCTTCCAAACTTCTCCGTGGTTTGGATAAGCGGGTTGTGAATCTACTATAACCTTATATAAAGAATTCACCGAAAATTTGCCATTATTTCTTATCCAGATAAAAGAATCCTTCCTGTCTGTATAACTCTGAACATTTGATAATAGCTGCAACAAGGACAACAGTTCTCCAGCTTCCTCATCCTTAAGATCCCTTCAAACAAGAATATTTCACTGAGCTTGTTGATTATGTATAAAATAATAATCCAAAACTAAAGTCCACTTATTTTTTTGAAAATGACATGGGTTGTACTGCCAATTTTGTTAAATAAAGAGAGGAAGTACAATCAAAGGATAGGGGAGGTTCCTATTCAATCCAAATAAACTGAGACAAATACAAGAATATGCTATTTGAAAGCCTTTTCCCAGGAAGTAGCAGACATCCCAAAAATGCGTCAAGACCAATTATAAAGAAAAGATAAGATCCTAAGAGAGATATTCTCAATATAGAGTTTACTTCCCTGGAAGATCACATCATTTCTCTCTCACCATAAGCTAAAGCAGACCGCATGTGGAAGAATACCAATAATGTCCTTTGTCTCTCTTTGATGCTTGCATGCCTTGGCTGTCTTGAAAAATCGCCACATTTCTGTGACAGTTTTGAACCTTGGTAAGTGAAGAAGAAAAATGGATATCCTTATTGACAGCTAGTGTATAGATGGCTGGAAACTTGTCTTTCAAGAAAAATTCCCTACCCACCTACCCTTCCAGAAGTAGGTATCCTGACCATTACCAACTTGAATACGGGTGTTATCAATAATCCAGCATGCAGATTCCAAGATGCCCTTCCAAGTTGGCGTCATAAATCTTATATTTTCTGTCTGCAACTAAATTCCAGGATACTCCTGATAGTGTTTGTGTAGGATGATTCTCTTCCACATAGTCTTCCTCATTCAAAGTTCCCAAAGCCATTCGCCTAATAAAGACAGATTCATGCTGACCAAATCTTTTACACCCAATCCCCCTTTATTAACTAATTACCATTTCCCCAGCGGAATAACGGTTGAACAATCTTTACTTCCACAAAAATCTACCTCCCAGTGACAAGTTTTTGGATTTCCACATGGAGACTAACTTTAGCATATGCTACAGTGCCTCCAACGGCTAGTTCGGGCTTGGGGATGGCTTGGGGGTCATAAATAGCCCCATTTGGCCATTCCCACCACAATTTCAAGCCCTTCTCACTCCTCTTTCTCTCTCTAAGCACTCTCTTTCTCTCTGCAACTCTCTCTTTCACTCTCCTCTTTTTTCTTATTTGCCATTAAGTTTGGCTGTGGAGGATGACTCTCTATGGCAATTAGATCGGCCCCAAAGAAGGTGTAGATTAGCTTGTTTGATGCAACTTTATAAGCTTGTTTATTGCATCTTTACGGTAGCCTGTTGTACCTTTGTAATCTTTATTTTATTTTGTCACACTTCCATGTTTGTCCTTAGGTAGATATGAAAGTATCACAAAGAATAGGAATCAGTGTCCTTAATTAAATATGAAAGTATCACAAAAGAATAGGAATCAGTACATTGGCAACACATAAAGTTGATGAATTATTTGTATTGAATGATGATCACATTGGATGCAAATAATTCATCAATTTTGAGTCTTGCACTGTTGCAAATGTATGAACTCTCATGCTTTTGTGATACTTCCATATTTAAGTAAGGATAATATGGAAGTGAGGAATGAATATAAAATTTCATGTAACTCTAAAGCTTGGGCAATGGAAAAGTTTCAATGTAACCCTACAAGTCTCAATATAAGAATACATTTTTTTGGATTCCAAAGTTCGCACTTTTTATGGACAACAAAAGCTATAGGACATGGATTAGCTCGGGATCGGTCCGAATCGGATCTGATTGGTCAAACCCAGACTGATTCATGCCCAATCCCCCATCCTTCATCCTACATTAAAATACTATATAAAAACCTGTACACGCACATCATTACCTAATATAACAGCTATGAAAACAAGTAGTGTATAGTTCAGAAAATTATAAAAACAGTGGTCGTTTTTTTTGAAGGTTTAAAAGAAAAAGAAAAAAGAAAAAAAGAGCAGTGGTCTTATCCTATTACACACATAAAAATTAGCCCAGGGCAAAGCACTATATGCATTTGTGCAGATAGATTTATTGATTAACACTCTCTTATTAAGTTGATGTGCTTTTTAAAAGATAACCTACAAAACAACATGGAAAATATTCCCCTACAAGACGTGCATTCAGAATTACAATGGCAAGGTGACAGAAACATTACGATGAAGGAACTTTACATGCTTACTACTGGTGGCGTCTAATCTATCATGTCCAGATATTGCATTTAGAAGAATTGCAGAATCAACCACTGATGATCCGAAGCATCCAATGACATCTAATGAAGATGCATATGCCATCAACCCAAATCGTGAGACACGTCCATAAGTTGGTTTGATTCCCACTACACCACAGAAGGATGCTGGCTGCCTCACACTACCTCCAGTGTCACTTCCCAAGGAAACTACACACTGTCTCGCAGAAACAGCAGCAGCAGAGCCCCCTGAAGATCCACCTGGAACTCTGGAGACATCCCAAGGGTTTGCAGTCACCTGTGAATACAATGGCTTCTTATATCATCAGTTTTAATGTCCACATAATATGCACATACAACTAAAAAAAAAAACAGCTTTAACTTAACATAGAGAGAAGAAAGTACTCCTGAGGATAGAGTGAAAAGGTCAAATGATGAACATAATAAAAGGCAAGGGCAGAGACATACTAACAAACAATGGCATGAATCTGGTAGAAAACAATAATCATCATATGGAGGGCACAACTGAACCTTAAGAATGTCGACGTCTGAGAAGAAAAATTAAAAGTAGCACAGACAATTGTCACCCATCTGAGCACCTTCATTCACAGAGCCAATACCAACTTACTGACGGATATAAACATGTTTTGGGTAAAGGAAATTAAAATGATATCTTGGATGCATAAACATAAGCTAAAGGCTCAAATCCAGGACAGTATACAATCTGAATGTGATTCCGAGACCTGAGTCATCAAATAACCAATATTACACTAAAGATGTAGATTTCCTTTATAATTTCGTTTACATTGCAAACAGCATCAGAAAATCAGCACACATAATCCTATCAGTACCTATTTCATAAGTTCTAACCTGTTGTTTACTTGTTAGCCTACATTATAGATAGCAGTGTTACATGGATATAATCCTATCAGTACTATTCCATAAGTTCAGTTACGTAACTTTCCTTCATGCTGATCTGCACATGAGATAACTAAAAACAATGGCCCCTCACTCAAAGGGAACTTGCATTAGTTTTCTGGCCCACATAAATCCAACACAGGAACCCACCAGAAAGTCTAGTGTTGCCCCCCACCCACCCCCACCCCCCCCAAGAAAAAATAAAAATAAAAATCAAAGAATTTATCGAAAAAAATATCATTTAAATTACTGCAGTGGATCAGTAACATCCATTGCCTGGCTCCATTCCTTTTTCTTCCTAACAGGTGAATTTCCATCAAACAAAAAACAACTCAACAACATAGATTCCCTTGGCATGGGGTTTCTAATTGGTCCCAAACTCCCAAAATAACTTGTCACCAAAGATTCCATCTTTACCACAAACTTATGCAGCGTACCCTTCTGTAACTGAAGTGCACTAAGGGTCCATTTGGTTGGGTGTAAAACTTAGTCGGAGAAAAAACACATATTCTAAGGAAGAGAATTTTGAAGACAAATGTCAACATAATCCATCATTTCATAAATATGAGAACTATTTTCATGAAAAAAACCCAAAGCAGACAGTAATTACCTAAAGCAAAATAATATAGACAGTCAAATAAAACACTCACAGGGGTATACATGGGACATTCACACACTGTGCATTCCTGACCACATCAGCCTTTACATAAACACCTTCTGTGCATGGAAAAGCACATGATCACGACCTGTGGTGCATTCCCGGCCACATCTGCCTTTACACAAACAACTTCTGGCATGGAAAAGCATACGTTCAAGCACTGCATCAGACATTATGCGCCCGCCAGGGCATGTTGGCTTTTACACAAGCATCTTTTGTGCATGCAAAAGCACATGTTCACACTGCTAAAATCCATTCTCATGAACTTTTCCGAAGATCTTTGCATACAAGGCATCTTATGTTACATGCTACCAAATGGATGCTAAAGCGCGCGAGAAACCCAGAAACTTCTCAATACCGACCAGTGGCAGAGGCATTTTTTTTCCTTTTTTTGGGTGGGAGTGGGGAGGGGGTGAATATCACCCCTTAACATGCGTCATTTTTCTTTCTTCCCATTTTTCTCATGAGATTTGACCCCCGCTTTTTTTTTTTTTTTTTTTTTTTTTGGGGGGGGGGGGGGGTGTCTAGGAGTCTTTTGGCACTTGGTATTGTACTCTGATTAAGGAAAGGCAGGTTGTCTTAGCCGACTGAGTGGTCATCTTTTCACACTGAGTTTCTGAGCATCACGATTCCATTTCACAGTGCAATACTAAGTGCCAAAAGACTCCTAGACCCAGGTGGGTTGTTTGACGCCAGAACTGTCATTACGTCTTTATCTGATCAAGTGGGAAAATATTTGTAGAAGTAAGGAGCAAGGTGGGGTGGGTCTCTACGGAATAGATATCTTCAACAAGGCTTTACTATCTAAATGGTTTAGAGACTTGGAGAAGACACATATACTTTATGGGCTTTGATTGTTAAAGACAAATACTTTTTCCGAACCAGCAGATGGTGCATAAATCCAGTCTCGACGTATAATATGTCACCACTATGGAAACACATTGTAAAGGCCGTGGATCTTCTCTTTATCTACAGAATTTTAGTTGGGGAATGGCAAGGATATATGCTTCTGGAAGGACAAATGGTTTTCAGAAAGATCTTTATCTGAGCAATTTAATCACTTGTATGATATCACTCTGCAATGCCAACAGCACACTGGTGAAAGTTCTGGATCATGATGGGAAAGGACTATGCAACCTTCAGCTCACAAGGGATCCTACGAATTTGGAAATGGGAGAGTTCTTACACCTGTTATCCTCCACTAATCCAATTCGTCTATCTCCCAATATTGAAGACAGAAGAGTGTGGAGATGGGATAGTAAAGGTAAATTTTTGGTTAGCTCTCTAGTGTGGTTTCTTGAATAAGCAGGATGCAGAGTCTGGTGGAAGAAATTTGTTTGGTCTAAGCACCTTCCTAGCAAAATCAAGCTGTTTCTGTGGAAGCTTCGCATAAATTGCCAACCAGCACAAGGATTATGAAATTGTTTCATATTCAAGATGCTAGTTGTGTTTTCAGTGCCATTCATGCAGAAGACCAAAGTCATCTTCTTTGTAAGTGTGGAATTGTCAATGTGCTATGGACTACGCTTTGCAGACTGCTAAATGTCAAATGGGTTGAGCCCACATCAATTATGGAGATGCTGAGATGGTGGGAAGAGAATTGTCCGGCACCTAAACAGATAGACATTTGGATTTTGTTTGCCCAGCTATGCTATGGGCAGTGTGGCTCGAAAGGAATAAGAGAAATTTTAGAGGTGATTTCAGCAGTGCCCTACACATCTTGAGAAGAACTATTATCTTGGAGGAAGACTGGGGTAGAGCTGCAAATCTTCTCCAAGATCCTTGCATGGAGGTGTTGAGGAAGGCTGCTCTTTGGAAGAACCTCACTGCTTGAAATTTCTTCTTTGGGTTCTGTTTTGTGTTGTAACCTGATTTATCAGCCTGATAAGACAAGATAAGGTGGTTGCTTCAAGTTTTGTTTCTTTCTTTCTGGAGTATGTGTTGAATCTTGTGTGATCTTTCCCTCCTTATGAGGAATGTATTGTCTTTGCTTATTTTCCTAATGAAATGTGACTTAAACAGTCTAAGCTATGTAATCTTAGTTGTACAGAAGAAAAGGATCAAACCTGCACGCGGTCTTGTTGACATTATCGGCAGCATGATCACATGGTTGTTCTTCTGTAATGTCACACGCTATGCCGTGGGCAGTTCACCAAGTCTTTTCCTTAGTGGTTAGGCCTTGTTTGTAACGCCTATATTTTCCTCTCCCTAGTTATGTGAACAGAAAGCACTTATATTTTCATCTTATCATGACTATGGCCTTCCTCTCATTTTATCTTCCCGATTGACCTAACTGACATTGGTCTTGGGAAAGGGTCTGGCTACAACAGCAAGCAACCCTTCTCACACATTTTGTAAAAGAAAGAAGACATAACTTGCAAATATTTGACACGGCTAAGAGAATATTTTTAAAAATCTTCTATTTTTTAATGAAAATCTCATTCCATGTAAACTAATTGAGGACAACTCACCTGTAGAAGATATTTTATTTGAATAAAAATAACTTATCAATAAATATTTAAATTTTTATCAAGCTAATTTTACTTTGCCCCCTTCCAAAATTTACTAGCACCCCCACTGAATACCGACCTGGAATGCGGACCTCTCGGTGGAGCTGCCCATGCCGAACTCGTCCAGGTTGGTCTTCCCCACCACGATGGCGCCTTTCTCCCGCAGCTTCCTCACCGCCGTGGCGTCGAAGGCCGGGCGGTACCCTTCCAGGATCCTCGACCCTCCGGTGGATGGCATGTCGGCGGTGCAGAGGTTATCCTTCACGCCCACCAGCACCCCCGCCAGCGGGCCCAACTCCTCCCCCTTCTCCACCGCCTTGTCGACCTCCTCCGCCTGCCTCAGCACCTCTTCCGCCTCTGCTACGTGGAGGAAGCTCCGCATAGTGGGCTCGGCCCCGCGGAGGCGCCGCAGGTAATCGGAGGCGACCTCGGTGGCCTTCTTGCGGCGGGAGAGCAGGGACTCGCGGATGGAGAGGATCTCGGAGGACGGCGGAGAGGAGGAGGAAGAGGAAGGGGCTGTGGCGGCGGCGGCGTGGGGGGAGTGGAGGAGACGACGGGGTTGGGGAGGCGGGTGAGGGTGGTGGAGGCGGCATTGGGCGAGGACGAGGCGGGGACTCTGCGTTGCACTGGCCATTTCTCTTCTCTCTCTCCCTCCCCACCGCTCGTCTGCTACCCTCCCACCCCTAGCCACTGCGGAGAGCACAGCAGCAAGTATAGATGTAAAAGGATGTCATATCCTTATACCTTAAGCAATGTGTATATCCTTATTCTTTAGGAAATATATGCATTCTTACTCCTATCCTTTAAAATTATTGGAAACGGATGTATAAATGTTACATTGTCGGATAATACCATGGTCATTATTTTTGTCTCCTGTTAACTTTTTACCAATCTAATATTATTCTTCACTCTTTCTCGTTATTCGTTAACCATTATAAAGGGTGGAAATGAATCTAGCTTTTACTGGTTAGAGCTTGATTAAAACACGTATACTTAAGAGTTTATGGGCCGAGACTAGGCAATTAGGTTGGAATTCCTATTCCATTTTATAATTTAACAAAATAGATACAATATTAATTATATATTTCATTTCGATCATGTTTGCAAGCTTTCAAATTAAGTTTAGTACTTAGTGTTCAATTTTATAATATTTTACAGTATTTTTAGTTGTTTGAAATAATGTAAAACAATATAAAGTAAAATCCTTATATGGGCCTTGTCTGCCCACTTCACAGCCCAATTCCCTTGGGTCAGTTTACAACAAACACCCACTGTAAACTAAAACAAGAAATTGAAGCATCCCTCTTGTTTTGTTTTACAAACAACCAAACAAATATTTCATAACTCTAAAACAAGAAAATTTCACGTGTTTTAATATCGGTGATTTTGAAACCAGTGATTTATCAAGTTTTACATTGAAACAAACAACCCCTAAATGGTCAATAAAATGTGGACGGAAAGGAAAGATAATGTCTTTTGGATAGGAGAGTTTAATTATTATTTTTTTTAGGATATTACTTGCTGCACTGGAAAAATAAAAAAGATTTATAAAGATTTCTGGGACTTGTTTTTTTTTAAATTGTTTTTGTGATTTTATAAAGATTGCTGTACTGGTGTTTTTTAATCTTTATAAATCTTTTCCTAAAAATCAATGTTCACCGAGGCACAATTTTTGTGATTGCTGGGACTTTTTTTTTAGCCTTTTTTAAGATCGTCACATTGGAGATCGGCTTGTATGAGTATGTAATTCGAGTTAGGGGCCACCAACCTTTTTTAAAATTAAAAAAACATCAGCAGTCCATGTAAGGTGCGGCAAGTAATACTCTTTTTTCTATTATAAATTTGTCTTATTATAAATTCATTTATCATATATATATAATGCTTTGCAAACTTATATTTGATTATTATGTATAATGATTTATAAATATCAAAGTGGATGCTAAAATAGACAAAACAAATAAAAAATGAAAAATATTGTTTGCTTACAATTTGGATGCACAACTTACATAGGCCAAAACCCAAAGAACCGGAGAAGAAAAAAGCACTAAGTTGAAGAAGAAGTATAGAAACATACAAATAACAATCTGCTTAGTTGGAAAACTCAAAAGTTTACTAAAGGGTCTGTTTGATACCATGTAAAACTTGCTACATGAAAAGGTTTTCCCGAAAAAGTTTTCAAAAACGTCCATTTGGTTTCATGTAAAATCCTAGTCAAAGGAAAACCAAATTTGTTGACCGACTCCTTTTCCCGATTTTGGCATCCACGGGCTCCTCCCGATGCCATTTTCCCCGCAGCATCTCTTCCCCCTTGCGAATAGGATTTTCCCCGAGCTCGTCTCCCTCCCGTGCGGCGGCTCGCCTCGCCTCTGGCTCTCCCTCTCTCGCCCGCAGCCACCACGGTGAGCTGATCTCCCTCACGCACCGCCGATGAGCTGATCTCTCACACACCTCATGCACCGCCGGTAAGCAGATCTCTCACGCACCTCACGACCGCCGACGAGCAGATCTCCCTCTCACAGACGAGCAACAGCGAGTTCGTCTCCCATAGCTGCAACAAGGTAACCCTCCGATCTGTTCTCCTATCTTTTCTCCCTCACGCATGCAGCCCTCCGCTAGATCGAGCTCCCGTCCGTCCTTGTCAACTCTCCGGCCATAGGGTGGCTGCTGCTGTCTCTGCCTCTTAAGCAATTCCATATGGGCCCTCATCTTCTCCTGTTTCCTCGCCCAAAGTCCCATTATCATCTCTGCGCTAGATCAAAAAAACCAGTAATAACATGTACGAGGCCGTAGACCTGGCCGAGCAGGAGCGTATCCTTGGGGCAGAGGAGGTGGACCCGGGTGAATTGCACGCCCTTGCCGGCATTGTTGCCGCCGGTGGCTCCCTTGGGTTGCCTAGGCTGCTGGTGCTGGTTTCCTAGATAGTGCATGATTTTTTTCCTGCATTCTGCTTCTCCAATGCTTCTTCTGTTTTTATGCAATGCATTAATCATGTATCAATTTCCTTAGATTTGTCATATTTTAAATTGTTGCCATGTTAGTTTACAAAGTTAGGAAGGAATGAAGAGATTGCTGGTAATCATTAGAAAGGTTTCTATGGATGTAATTTTAGTTTCTATATAGTCGCATAAATTTCATGACTAGTTTCTATATGGTCATAGAAATTCCATGCCAAAACTAATCTTTTTCTTTTCTCATGGATAAAATAGTAGTGGGTCTGGAAAGAACAAGGCGTTAGGATGAAATTATGACATGATGAAGATTTTCTTGCACATCCTCTATGACGCCTTATTCTCATATTTTTTGCCTTATCACCAAATCTATAATACATATTTTGTTTGTTAAGGCCCAGCAGAATCAATGGGTGAATTGGGAGTGGCATTCATCAAACTGAGAAAACTTGAAACAGAGGGGCCTGCTTATAATTCTTGGGGAATATGTCTTGCTCAGCTTTACTGCAGTTTGTTCCACATAACATTAGTCTATTTGGAAGGCATCCTGGTGGCTGGTGGCTGGCTTGGCTTCATCCGAAACCAAGAAGGCATCCTGGTGGCTGTCTTGGCTTGGCTTCATCCCAACTAAGTTTGGAGATTAGTTACATTCTGCTTCTCCTACGTAAGAATAAGATACTATTCTAGTTGATGCATAGATTTTTTCGGACATTTGGCTTCCCTATTGCTCAGTTATTGTGGTTAATAATCTAGGAGTGTGGATAATCTTTCTACTTCTTCTGAGCAAGTGAATAAAGGAAAAAAGAGGAAAAGATATCTTGATTTCAAAATTGATTTATTAGCAACCAAAATTGGAGAATTAGCTTCAACCATATCAAAGAATCGTAATCGTGATATTTCAACAGAACTATATGAGCAAGTGATGAAATGCAAGGATTTATGAAGAACCGCTATTAGTAAAAGTATTTGACTATTTACTTGAAAATGAAATCCAAGCTAGATCCTTTCTTGCTAGAAGTGATGCCTTACGTCAGAGGTGGTTAGATGATTTCTTTGGATTTTAATTTTCATCAGGTAACTACAATCCTTAGCTTTTATATGCAAGTTTTTTCCACTGTTTTTATATAGTGAATCTCAAATTTCACATTTAGGAGTCATGAGATCCTGCGTTTATATTTCAATTGGTTGTTCTTTTAAGTTCTTAATTTCTTATAGAATCATAAATATGGTCAAACTCACAGTGCAATGTATGACCCCTCTCGTCTCGCAAGATAATACCAATAGCACTCTTCTTGGCAGAAACATCTCCATCCACGTTGATTTTTAGTGATCTTGGGTCAGGGGGTTACCAAGTCTGTTTGGTTCTCTACTTTTGGGGGCATAATGGTGTCTAGTTTCCGTCCAAGAGGAGTATTCCATGACTGCTTACCTCATGATCCTGATTGACTGAGACTTGGAACCATCAAATATCATACGGGTCTAGAGCACTGTGTAACGACCCGCCACCCTATAATCGGAGATCCGATTACTAAATGGGTACCGAATCATTAATTTGGAACCAAACCAAGATCTAAGTAAGTCTGGGAGATAAATAATAAACTAAGCTAAACATTCACATCGCATTGAATTTGAAATGAAAATGCAGGAATTAAAAGTTATTACAATGCGACTCGATACAGCAAATAATTACATACCCCAACAGAAAAGGAATAATTAATCATACAGGCCAGAAATGAAATAACAACTACGTCGGGGCATACCCCGGAATAACAGCTGACGGCGCTCAACACATAGCCGCACTCTCCTCGCTAGGTCTGCCGGGAGTCCTCACCTGAAAACCGCAGGGGGGTGAGTCTCAAAGACAAGACTCAGTAGGGATCCTTCGATCCCCACTGCCCACGCACACACCCACAAGTGAAAAATACAACTGACGGTAAAGTAACAAGCACAGTGGTAATTACTATTCCTAGATCTCAATGCGAATCACATGCAGTCGAAATGTATTAAACATGCATATTTCTAAACCAGACGACTAGGGAACCCATAACCGCTGTCTCGATAGAACACGTCAACCACACAAACAACAGTGGGGAAAACATCGACCTGCTGAGACCAAGCAGTAACCCCTCGGATAGCACTCTAGCTACTCCGGCCCAACTGGCTCAGGTGGTTACTCCTTCCCTCAGCATGAGTGACACTCCGAAAGTACCACACCCACACCGGTACTAGCTGACTCCGGGGTTCACTAGGTGACCCTCTCTCACTAGGCGTCACCCCGCCCACGCCCCCACCGGCGCTGTGCTCCACCCACACCAGCACAGGGTGATAAAGCGCTACAACTGTCACTCCAGGTCCACAGTAACACAAAACCCGGCACAGTACGATCCGGTCACGTGAAAAGCCCGCAATCGCACGACACACAACGCAGTACCATCCGGTCATGAAGAATCCATCATTATCGAGTGCACTAAAGCATGCATTAACCATCTATCTAGCAGTATGAACACATTTTACTGGCATGAATTAGTGTAGTTTTGTCTTGAATCGCGTCGCCCAAGGCCGACGCCATTCAAGCTCCATGTACTGGTTCATAAAACATCAGTCTCAGAATCTGGCCTAAAAGGCGTCGACACCAGCAGTCGCCTTTTTAAAGGCGTCAACATCCTCAGACGCCATATAGCACAGAAATCCAGGATTTGCAGAAAACATTAATCAGGGGATTTCTGCCTTAAAAGGCGTCATGGTTACCCGACGCTATTACGAATCGCGTCGCCCACCCATAACGTCTTTTAGTCCCAGAATCCCCGAACCGACAGAGCCTCAGTAAAGCAGTTCATGTTTAAAAGGCGTCATGACGGCCCGACGCCCTTCAAAAAGGCGTCGTCCATGCACGACGTCTTTTAACCCCAGAAACTAGATCTGTCATGAGCCCGAGGGCTCCCCTTTTCATCTCCAAAAACCCCAAAATCACCCAAAACGGAGGAGAAAGAGAGGCAAACCCAAACATCACGAATCCAAATTCATAGAAATCCCCCATTTCATCAAGAAGAACTCCTAAACATGCTTGTTCTACCCCCCAGAACCGTAGATCTAAAACATGCTTTAAGAGGAAGAATCATGGTTCGAACATAAAACACTATGGGAATCGTCACCCTACCGGTTACTTGAACTCCTCCAAGCTTAAAGCCGTCCACCCGACTCGCCCCACGCCGCCGCCGGTACCTCCGTGGTCGTCCTTACTCCACCGTGACGTCGGCCGCCGTCCGGAGAGTAAAACGCCGCAATGGAAGTGGAGGTGGTAGTGGTGGGAGCTAGGTAGGGGATGGAGTGGAGGGAAAGATGAAATGGTGGGAGGAAAAGGGGGAGGAGAAGGGGCTGCCGCCGGAATCGCCGGAAGGGAGGAGCGAAAGAGAGAAGGAAGAAAATGGGGGAAAGAAGGAGGGCTCGCGGGGATAACCAGAGACTGGCTAAAATGCATCGACATGGACGGACGCCTATCAGGTGACGTGACGGCCGCTCTGACAGGACTCTGAAACGCGTCGTTCTACACAGACGCCGTTCAGGAGACATGTCAGGGCCGTGCTCTGACAATCCCAGAGTCGCACTCTGAAAGGCGTCGTCCCATGCGGACGCCGTTCAGACGACACGTCTGGGCCGTACTCTCGCGGCCCAAAGCCAGCCCACGTGGCATCCACGTGGGACAATCTAAAACGCGTCTGCCACGCCGGACGCCGTTTAAACCGCGTCGAGCAGGCTCGACGTGAAACAGAACAGGGTTCCAGCCCCGCTAGGGTCAGAACTACAGGGTCTGACCCCGAAAACCGGATCCGAAAATCTCAATCTTTACACTATGCAATATCACTGTGATCATATTGCTATTCCAGAACCTATGATCTCTCATAACAGGATGGATCAGTTTTGCAGAACTATTGGCTGTCAGCACTATATTGTAAACTCCACCCCATCACGAAGATGTGTTCTCTGGAAACATTTTATTCAATTGTAATGCTTGATTTGTCATGCTCAGTTTATTATATTATCAATTGAGAACATTGAACAGCCTACTAATTCCTATATTACTTTTGTTTATGCTAAATGTTCAGTTGTTGAGATGTTCAGTTCCTATAAAGTTCTCGAGCTCTATCTCTGTCCCATGGTTTATATCCAATGATTCTAATGCTATATGCTCATTATCAGAAAAGCATGGGGGCTCTTCCTCCTCCTCAATCGACAGAGATGAGTTTAATTCTTTCATTCAAGCATGCTCCCTCGTTGATGCCAGATTTGAACGGCCAAGCTAGTAGCAAAACTATCTTCGCCAGGCTTGATCGGGCAACAAAGCTACTTGCTACACAATTTCCCATCTATAAAAGTGGTCCATCTAGCTAGATTATATTCATATCACTCACCTTTATTAGTATGTTTAAAAATGCAAAGTGTGGACATAGATGTCTTTGTAACTGTGACTATTAGCTCCTCCATGATTTGAATCATATCCATCAACCTGGAGGTATGTATTTATTGTGCTTGTTAGATGACCTAAAATAATCTTCTTTGTTATATATCTGCTTGAATCTTATAATTGTCTGTGAATGGGCAAAATTTGTGGCCATGGTTTAAGTGGTCGCCACTGGAAGTTCAAGTTCAAATCTTGTTCTCCTTCCTTGTTGTTGTGTATACATTTTCGTTCATTTCTTATTTTGCCCTTACTGCCATAAATATCCTCTTATCAAAATGAGAAAAGACAAAAAATGTACTTTTCAACTTTTAATACCTTCTTACTAGTCTGTAGCTAGGGAATAGATTCTCATGTTCTTTCACGTATCAGCTTCCATGACTCCATCCATGTATTTTTTATTTCTGATGCATGGTTGCAACTTTAGTTTTAGGTGCAGACGGAAACAAGGAAATGCCTAGCAATGAAGACTATTGTGGTCTTAGAACATGAGTCTAGTCAGCAAAATACAAGTGGCAATTGAGAAAATCTAAGTACAAATATGCAATTTCAGAAGACTCTTCAATGAAAATCGGGTCTACTAAATTTGTTTTTGAGAAGTGTTGCAGAATTGAATTATCTAAGTCAGATTCTTAGGAAAATCGGATCCTTATCTTTGTTACTTACTGGGAATATGGCCAATTTTGTTGTTTAGAATTTGAACATCTCGTATGTTGTTGTGGTTTAGTTCTCATTAATCTTGTGTATGAACAATGACAGTTGAAACATAGAACAAAGGTTGACTTAATTCTACTTATGTGGACATGATGTTCTTTCTTTCGACTATATGATCAAATATCGAGTTAAGGTGTTCTCTTAAAAAAAGAGGAACGCATTTTTTTTTTTTACTTTACGATTCAAATTTTGATCATGTAGGTATATATATATATATATTTATTTGTACCATCCGCTCAAATGTCGAGTTGATCACCCAGCTCAAAAAATTAAAGAAAGAAGATTCTTTGACTCTTGCCATATTTATGTTAGTTGGTAATGTGACCAAATAAATATCGAGTTAGGGTGTTCTCTTAAAAAAAGAGGAACAAAAAAAGTTTTTTATTCTACAATTCAAATTTTGATCATGTGGGGGGATATATATTTTTTTTATTAGTACCGTCCATTCAAATGTCGAGTTGATCTCCTAACTCAAAAAATTAAAGAAGAAAGATTCTTCGACTCTATCATATTTATGTTAGTTGGTAATGAGACCAAATAAATATTGAGTTAAGGTGTTCTCTTAAAAAAAGAGGAACAAAATTCTTTTTTTTACTCTACAATTCAAATTTTGAACACGTAGGAGTATATATATATTTTTATTTGAACTGTCCGTTCAAACGTTGAGTTGATCTCCCAGTTCAAAAAATTAAAAAAAGAATATTCTTTAACTATACCATATTTATGTTAGTTGGTAATGTGAAAATTCTTTTATAAGCAAATAAATATATTAAGTTATTTTCACGAAAAACTTTTACGGAAAAACAAACAAATGAAAAGAACCGTCTGCTCAAACGTTGAGTTGATCTCCCAGCTCAAAAAATTTAAAAAAGAATATTCTTTAACTATACCATATTTATGTTAGTTGGTAATGTGAAAATTCTTTCATAAGCAAATAAATATATAAAATTATTTTCACGAAAAAGTTTTACGGACAAACAAACAAATAAAAAAGTTTTCAGAAAAAAGTTTTACGGACAAACAAACAAATGAAAACGTTTTCATTTTCTCGTAATTTGATTTTCTTAGAAAACGTTTTTCATCCGACCCTAACTTCCCTGTTGAGATATATAACTTAAAAAAGGGTTCTTCTTATTATTATTATTCTACCATTTCTTTTGGTTCTAAACTTAGTGGATGCAACACCAAGACTACACGACATTTCGGATCTGGAATAGAAGCTTAAAGAAGAGGAAGATGTAGAGATGGGTCCATGGAAGCCGTTCCACTTTCGTTTGGGTAACTCCAGCTGAAATGTAACCTTCCTTCCGCCTGTTCCCCGCACGCTGAGGGCGGTGTCCACATCCCGATGCCCAGTGACGTAGCACGTGAGTATGGTGGAGACGCGTAGAATGGAGAGGACATACGTTTTTAAATTAAAGTCCAACAGTATTGAGATGGAAAAGAAGACTAAATATTATAAAAAAAATTCTCTCATGTAATTTTAAAATTTGACACACACTTATTTTTTGTACTGTTAGACTCCGATCCAAACACGTATAGAAGACTTCTTCTCCGTAAAATGACATGTAGCATATGGTGCGAACTGGGAAGGGATCACCAGTTCATCTAATGCCCATTAATATGCGTGCTGGTGAAGAAGGGTTGAGATCATGATCTGACAAAAGTATTCTTGTAACGCACATTTCAACGCCAGCCACGATATTAATAAACATTAAGGGGGTGTTTGGGAACGCTTCCGAAACTCGAATTCGACTTTATCTTTGAGATAGAAGCTGGATAAAACTTTGTTTTCGAAATGAACTCCGAATAAATTAAGCATGTAGAAATCAGAACAAGGATTCAATTGCCAAATAAAACTCTAAAAATAATGATCTAACAAATTTGAAAGGCTTTGACACTGGATAGCCTCAGCTTCCACAAAGTGCACGTGCACACGTTCAGGTGCCTCTCTTCCAAATCGAGATCTTTTTAGTATAGTTGAGATAAGATTCGGTCACTTTGACTAAAAGGGTTTTTTTTTTTTGAAAAATTTCTCTGGAGAGTTTTTTCTAATTCTCCCCCAATTTCTCTGAAGATTTTCTTTGAAAGTCTCCCCCTCCCCCATCAAGTCTCATCCTCAGCTGTACTAAGAGAATCCTAATTCCTCCTTGCTGTGCCCTTTCGATTCTATCATTTATCTTTTCATGGACAGGAGAGAAATAGCAGCCACTTTATGTGAGAAACAAGATTTTCTAAACCTTTTTTCTTAGACCTGATTTAGTAATGGAGTAAGTTTAGAACAAAGGATGAAAGAGAATTCATATTTCAAAGATTTAAGAATTTTATTTTGGGAACCTAGAATCAAATAGGACTGCATCAATAAGAATAAAGGTTAGAATCTATATTATAGCAAATTTTATCATCCATACTGAGTCCACCCTTTGTCCATGCTAAAATAAAAGGCATCTATGGCAAATTAGACATTTTCTCTAATTCTTATTCACCTCTACTCAAAACACATTCAGCTACGGCAAAATAGAAATTCTTATTCAACACAGAATAACATTTGACATATCAAGTAAGAGGGGTGTAATAGAAAGTAGAACATACATTTTACATTGAATATATTCTTATCTA
The DNA here is from genome assembly GCA_030544215.1 of Zantedeschia hybrid cultivar. Taxonomy (NCBI): domain Eukaryota; kingdom Viridiplantae; phylum Streptophyta; class Magnoliopsida; order Alismatales; family Araceae; genus Zantedeschia; species Zantedeschia hybrid cultivar. The sequence goes on along the minus strand of JARZZO010000015.1, from coordinate 70,042,867 downwards.
AACTTTTAAACTTAGACTTCTCTGCTCCCTCTTGTTCTACTTGGTTCCGATCACGTAAATTTTCTTTTTTTTACTTTTGTCACTTTTTCCTTGATTGATGTAGGTCGGGTAAAATAAGTAAAAAATATACCAATCGAAACAAGGTGCAGTAAGGTTCAAAGAAAATCCTCATTCCAACAGATGAACCACTCCCTAACATATTCCACTGGTGGAGCGTAAAACCCACCAACTCCACGTTTTGTCGCAATTTGAGGAGCGTAGAGGCATCGTGGCATGGACCAGGTGGGAATAAGACCCATAACATGAGGAGCGCAGAGGTATCATGACATGGACCGAGTTGGAATAAGACCCACTACTGGTCATGGGCGTTTGTTCGGACATAGCCGTCATCCTTTCCGTATGTGTGCGTGAGAGAGAGAGAGAGAGAGTGAGTGAGTGAGTGAGTGTGTGTGTGTGTGAGAGAGAGAGAGAGAGAGTTTATGTGTGTGCGCGTGTGTGTAAGGGAGAGTGTGCATGTGTGTGTGTGTGTGTGTGAGAGAGAGAGAGAGAGAGAGAGAGAGAGAGAGTGAGTTTGTGTGTGTGCGCGTGTGTGTAAGGGAGAGTGTGCGTGCGTGCGTGTGTGTGTGTGAAAGAGAGATTGTGTGTGTGTGTGTGCCATCACAAATCGCCTTTAGCGGACACTGTTGAACTTGCTCCATATTCTTTAGAGGCACAATAGACCATCACATGACAAGAACGAAGAGAACAGGAGATATTAGGGCTGCAACTCGAGTTGGATTAGATCAAGTTGGATCAATATTCAACCTAACTGAAGCCTCAACATAACCCCCTCAACTCAAACTCAACTCATTTAACAATGTCCCAACCCAACTCAACCCATACAACCCTACCTTTATCGGATTGGGTCGGATTGAGTTGGTTATATCATTAATAGTCAATATTTTTTTATTTTTTTTCTTATTACCGAAGTTTCATGTATAATGAAATGAATGAATTTATGTATCTACCTTGACAAAATAACTAAAAAAGAAAGTATAAATATAATTATATGGCTACTAGTTAAGAGAATCTTTATTCATGTTGTAATCTTTTTTTTTTCAAAAATATAACTTAAGTAGAGTATATTTTAATAATCTAATTAATTATTTATATATATTAATGTCAAATTCTAGTTAAGTCGAATTAGTAGACCCTCAATTCAAACCCAATCCATCCAACTTCGGGTTGAAAGAACCTCCAACCTTAACCTAACTCAACTCTAACTTAGTCGGATTCAACCCGACCCAACTATCGGGTTGGTTCGCTCGAGTTCGGGTTGACCCACCCCAAAGTTGCAGCCCCAGAAGAGATCTATCTAAAGCTGTTCCCAGTTTCTTAGGAAGAACGTTGCTAAAATGGAAGCCTGGATCTGTTAGAAAACTAGAAAAGACGCGCTCCATTCTATGAGTTATTAGCTTCTTCTTCACTTCAGTGTTATTTGCCGCTAGATTAACTGCGCATGCTCTGATTCCCGTGGTTTCAACACTTTAAACCTTTCCGTCCTTGCAGGATTACTCCCTTGTTTATACCAAGAATGTTATGCATAATCCTACTCTTGTGATTTTCACACTTCACCTTTCTGCTTTGAATGAAGTTGAAGGATAGTTCCTTGTTTGTATCCAAAAAATCATGCATAATCTGAAGCCCTATTATTTCCATATTAGTCCTCTCTGTCCTTGGTATCTACGAATACTCTAAGTTAGTCTTTTGCATACACAAAAAAAAGGAATTTCATAATCATCTTAAGAAGTGTTGAGAATATGCTGGCACTAGAATTGATAATTTTCAAATGTCGGATACCTCAGAACTGTTTTCACTTACCAAATCCAACCAAAGGGGGAGGGATTTTTTGGGAACTGATATGCGGAATTGCAATTGTGATTTTTAAAGCCAACGGAAACAGAGAAGAAATATAGCGACCACTAAGTCTAAGGGCAAAATTAGTAGCTTAACCACTGACAAATCTAAGGAAGCCCTTAAGAAAAATCTATTCTAAGAACATATGAAGTTGAGTTGAAGCCAGACCTTCACCGAATGTGTACCGTAATTACATGAGAGACATCAATAACAGAAAAACATAATCCCAAACACAACACAATAATGCAAGTCAGCCCATTGCAGCTGTTCAGAATCCCTGAAGAACGGGTTACTGATGCTTTGTATAGATGTAAGTACAATACAAAGCCTCCCAACAGGATATCAATCTGGGTGTGGATGATTTCATGTTGGAGCGGCTATATAATAATCTTACATCGGTTAATTTCAGTTGTAGCCAGTGCTTATGATCTTGGGCCCCTTCAAACTCAACACCTGAGTTTTGTGGTTTGTAAGATGGTATCAGAGCAGGGTCTGACCCAACTTTATATTCTAATTTGAGCCACCTCCTGTTGTCTAATTTCCACGGCCCATCTTGGCCGTGAGGGGGAGTGTTGGAGTGATTATATAATAATCTTACATCGGTTAATTTCAATTGTGGCCAGTGCTTATGATCCTGGGCCCCTTCAAACTCAACACCTGGGTTTTGTGGTTTGTAAGACGGTATCAGAAATCAAAGATTGTTTAATAGATGGTGCCTACTCCACTCATTGCCTTAAGGTTTTGAGTTGGATGGCCCAATAATTTCAACATGGTATCAGAGCACATAGTTACGAACCGGGCGGCGCACCCTATATTTGTGGTCCATGTGACAGAGCCTAAAATCGGCATGCACGTGAGGGGGCGTGTCAGAATAGTCCTGTATTGGAAAAAGGACAAAATCAAAGATTGTTTAATAGATGGTGCCTACTCCACTCATTGCCTTAAGGTTTTGAGTTGGATGGCCCAATAACTTCAACATTTCACAATAGGATTGGTTAAAGATTTGGTGATGAATGGGAAACATTCAGTCAATTAACAAAATGAAGAGGACACCAAAAAGAACAGTACTCAGTATTTCAACAAGAGTAACAAGGAAGAAGGTGAATGGTAAGAATCTATATGTAAGTACAAAATATAATTGTCTTTACACACAAGGAGAATAGAAAGGAAAAGAAGTGTTGCATGGATAATTACTTGCACAGAGAGATTGGAACAAAATATGCAGCCAGCATATAAGGGAAAAAGGGGAAATAATCACCAGGAGACAATGTGCAACACATATCCTTCATTTGTAACCTTGACCCCCAAATGACCTGGCCTCTATTTAGCATGTGGCCCCTGGAATTCACAGTGCCTGTCTCTAATCTTCCTCTAAATGTTGGAAGATTGATGAAGATCTTCATGCCAAGATAAGGTAATAGATATGATGGGAGAAATGAATATGCAATCTCAAAGGACTACAGTGCAGAAAAGGCAAGAATATCAATCTGATAATAAATAGGCAATCTCAAAGGACTATCTAGTACTGTAGAAAGTACAAGAAAATAAAAGAGATTGATGGATCTTGTGTCAGTACATCAGACAGTTTCCGGAGCCTATTATGTCATTGATCAGCATCTAGGGCTGCGTTTGCATTCACTTCAGACCTCAATTTCGAGGTCCTTAGTCCTGGGAGAAGTTAGAAAAAGAAGCTAAAAACATGTTTAAAAGAAAAGGTTACATCATGATTCCAGATTTTCTCAAAACTAAACTTCTGAAAATGTCCAGGTGTCAATCCCATGCTCACTATCCATCCTTCCTTCAGCCTTTGGGAGAATCCAAAGAATTTTGGATAGTAGGAAAAAACTAGCCTCCCATAGCCAGGCCACAGTGTAAACAAACACTGTCCTTCGTCCTGAATCTTACGAGTAGGTATCTTAGCAGCAGCCACCATCAAGGACCTCCTTTACTAGCAGTAGCCACCATCAACACTGGTAGAGGAGATGTTGGCACTTGACTGGACTCTCTGAGCAGCATGTTATCTTCACTTGTGCACGTGATAGAAGCATGCTCCACAACTGGGCAAACCATTCCCTGACTACTCCCAAACCCACCCACCCCACACACACACGCACACACACACAAAAAAAAAAAGGTCGGGGTTTCCTTCAGTCGCCCGGCTGAGGGAACTCCTGCAGTTCCTCACCGCCCGACCCCCCAAAAAAAATGTCCTGACACTTTTCCTCTGTTTAATCATAAAAGGAGGGTTGCACATGCGCGGTGAGAGACTGCGTCAGCCGGGTGATTGAGGAAACCTCGATCCAAAAAAAAAGTCCCGATTCTTTTCCTCTGTTTAATCATAAAAGGAGGGCTAGACGTGCCCAAATCAAATTCCTAACCATGCTTATATCCACCAATCACCATAGAGAATGGGTGCTCAGTGGTGGTCAACGTCCATGGAAATCTAGTCTACTGCCACCCTAAGAACAATCCACCCCCACACTCAACACACAACAAAATTTTCCCAGGATCCACCCTGATCCAGTGGTCAGCGGCCCGTGATTAACTATTTGCATTTCTTATTCCGTTCAGAGGATGAGGAATGTTCCCTGCGTATTTCTGGCATTCTGGAGCAGCATCTGCAACATCCACGACAAATAATGCAAAAAAAAAAAGCTGCCCTAAAAAGGAAAAGATTCAACAAACAAGATCGCACTTGAATTTAGAAGAGGAATTCTCTAAAACTACTGAAAATTAAAACCGGAGATCATAAAAACGATAATTCTGAAACAAGGGCTTCTTATTTCCGTCGGTCTTAAAACCGGCATATTCAAACCCAACATTTTACCGCATTCAACGTCAAACCAAACGGCCCTTAACATTCCCAATAGCAGAGATCAAAAGAAAATGGAGTTGACCAGAAGTTCCCACCTCAATCGCCCGAGGATAGATCCAAGGGGGAACCAACCCCACCCACCCCCACCCCCAACCATCAGAAGAACCTTAGTTCTTATCGTTGGAGAGTTAGACTTCGTTTACCATGGGATGCCATGGTCGCGGTGGAGAGGAGAAGCCAGCCGTGTAAGCTCGCCGATCGCATTGAGTTCTTCACACCAGACGACGCCGCGAGCAGCAGAAGACGGAGGACCTGGAAGGAGTGGAGGAGGCAAACCAGGAGCGGGAAGGCGGACGCGGAGCGGTCCTCCATGCCCCGCCTTCGCTCCCGCCATTTTCGAACAGTGGGGGTAGGGATTGTTACAAAGAGGGATTTTGTACATATGCCCACTACTATATTTGTATACGCTCTTGACTTCTGCACATGTTATTAATATCTTTTATATCTTCAAAAAAATTACAGTTATATCCTTTTGTCAAGATATTATGAATTCTAACTAAATATGTTAGAAAGATTTTAACAATTTTCATAAAGTGAAAGATATATATGCAATATATATATATATATATATATATATATATGAAACGTTTTGGCATATTTGGGAAGAGTTTAGAGTGGTTTAACCAAAGTGATATAACCACAGCTTGTCTAAGGATGTTAAAGGTATTTATAATAATATAGGAGAGTCAAAAGTATACATATAAATGTATATTTATATATAATTCATAAATATAATTTTTTGTATATATACCTCTATAGACCACTATATTTTTGTGTATTTCTCAACTCTCATGTATTGTTATAAATACTCTTAACAAGATAAGATCTTCAAAGAAATTATTGTTACGTCCGTTTATCGAAATGTCTTGAACTCTAATTGAATATGTCAAAAAGATGCCTTCAACTCTAGTAAAGTCAGGGATATATGTTCAAAAATATCATAATTTTTTTGGCATATTTTGTTGGAATGTACAATATTTTGGCCAAAAAAATATGACCACAACTTTTCTAACATTGTTAGGAGCATGTAAAAAAGATATGGGAGTCAAGGATATACCTGCAAATATGATGATTTATAGGAGTATATATAGAAAACTCCTTGCGATATCTTATACGTAAAACTATCAAATCATTATTTTATATAATATTAATTAACAAAAAATTATACATCGTTAAACCGAAGTTGTGAATTCTTTGGAGTTTAAAACTGAAGGAAATCTAAATTTTTAGATTTGGATTTTAGTATTTTTTGTTGTAAATATCAACAGTTTACACTAGGGGTGTTCCTTATTTGGTTCAAACCGAAAAATCAAACCAAATCGGATCAAATTTTTGGTTTGGTTCAGTTTGAAAACTAGTTCGATTTCCAAGCCCCTTCAACCCGTACAAACCGAACCAAATTGGAAATTCAAAATAATATTATATTTAATTTGTTCTCACACTCTAACACATGAACCCACCAAGCCCGCCACAAGCAGCATAACTCACACTTAGGCGTCAACATTAAAACTTATAAGGTAGCAAAACCTTTTTAATTTACGACTCAGACTAAAGATGTGGCAGTGAGAGTTCCTACGTAGTGCGGTGTCATATTAGTCTTGTACCGGATGTTATTGTTTTCCTGCTTCTACATAGGCTCTATAAAAGAAGCCTCACCGCTGGCTTTGCCTTGCAGCTGGGCTGGTGGCCCAATAAGCGCCTTAATGCCAGACTGGATTCAAAAGTAAATATGCTCCTTAGATAAAATTTTCTTCATCTAAGTGGGTTCTATCCGACCCAAACTAAAGAAAACCGAATGTTTTCAGTTTGATCTAGTTCGGTTTCAAGAGTGAGTCGGTTTGGTTTGATTTCAAAAAAAATTTCTCCAAACCAAATTGAACCGTGAACGCCCCTAATTTACACCACAGTATATTTGAATTCTCTTGCAATCTTTTTATGGAGAGAGAGCACTTGGCTTATCCCCCTTGTTGCCACAGTTGACATTGCTCTACTAGCCAAACATAGTTATGGGTATTGCCATTGGCTGTTACTTACTCCATGTGCTAGACATCTAGTATTCTTGCATTTTTATTCACATTGCATCCCTATTGACCATGGAGGGTAAGGCTGCAACTTTAGGTGGTTCAACCCGTGCCCGAGTTAACCAACTTGACGGTTGAGCTGGGTAATGATTGAAGAGTTTTTTCAACCCGACAGTAGATGGGTTGGGTTGAGTTGAAAGTTGGCCAACTTGACATAATTTGAATTCGATATTAATATATATAATGATAACTTAGATCACTAGAATATATTCTATTTTAACTTTATACCATTCAAAAAAAATAATTTATGATATGAGTAAAGATGTTCTCAAATAGTATTCACGTAATTCTATTTGTAACTTTTTTTATTACTTTATTAAGATAGATAGTTAAATTCATTTATATCTTTGTATATGAAAGTCTGATGATAAGAAAAAAAAATGCTAAAAATATGGATTGTTAAAGAAATAACCCGATCCAACCTGATGAAGGTTGGGTCACATAGGTTGGTTTGGGTTGGAGATTGCTAGATGGGTTGGATTAGAGTTGAAAAAGTTGGGTTGAGGGTTGGGTTAGGGTTGAGGAGTCGTTGGGGATAGTCCCACATCAGATATTCCATAGAATCATTCATTGATATAGTGATATGACTCCCTTAACTCAACCCTAAGTTTTGAGTTGAACATGAGTAGGCCCAATAACAAAACCTTTACATGGTATCAGAATGGGCTTTGTGTCCTAGGTATTACATGTCTGGCCATGGTGCCTAATGGCCACATGTTAATGCCTAATGTCGGCCTGCACATGCCGAGGCGTGTTGGGGATAGTCCCACATCGAATATTCTACGGAACCATCCATCTATATAATGATATCTCCCCTTCAATTCAACGCTTAGATTTTGAGTTGAACATTAAGTTGGCCCAATAACAAAACTTTTACATGGTATCATATCATAGGGGGCTTTGTATCTTAAGTATCACACATCTGACTACGGTACCTAATGCTCATGTGTCAATCCCTAATGTTTACATACATCGCACATGAGCCAATTGCGCTCTCTCTCTCTCTCTCAGCCACATTATCGGAGAATTCAAACCTCCTTCCTTTTATTTAAATCTTGCAGAACAATGTGGCCAGACGCAGCAGCTTACATGGTCTCATCGCAGGGGACAGATAAAAGGGTCCTCATTTATATGTTATACATGCATATTACAAAAACTGAAAGTTTATTCTTTTAAAAATGCATTTGTTATAACATTCTCTTTGGTGGATATAGCACCATATACGTTTCCCTCGATGAAATGTCCATCAAACATGATAGATTATATTCACAATATTTCATCACATCTATTAAATTCATATGTTTTAAGAAAGTAAAGATCAAATTAAATGATCAAAATGAAATATTATCTTTATAAATGATTTTATTGACCGCAATTTATAGGGTGTTTGGGATTTTTTTTTCTTTTAAAGTTATTTTATACTTGAAATTTATTTTATCAAAAGTTTACTTTGACTTTTAAAATTACTGCATTTTGATTCTTTCTTTATTTGGTAAATTTGTTGTTATTTTTTAGAGAGTCTAGAAGTAAGCAAAGGAGAGAGAGAGAGAGAGAGAGAGAGAGAATTGTTGGCATGAGAGAAGAAAGTAGAAGGGGAGAGAAATGTGGAGAGAGACAGGGATGTGGAGAGAGAGAAAGTTTACTCAAAATCAAAATACTCATGAATTGTTTTATTTTTTAGAGAGACTTATGAAAGGTGAGATGCTTTTAAAAAAAACAAAAAAAAACAAAATGAGAGAGAGATCTTCCCAACATGTTTTCCTCTTCATTTTATTGTTAAATTTTAATTTAAAAGTAAAAAAAAATACAATAAAAATGCATCCAAACACTCTAGCGAGTCTCTAAACCAAGAACGTATTGCCAATGAAATCACTAGTTATCGAGATGTGGATCCATCCCATCCTAACACAAGTAGAAAGGGATAATGTTTGCTACAAACAAAGTTTCAAGATACCATGGTCTGATCTTGAGATCGGACCTCATGAAGATCGGAACAAGTATTAGGAAAATTCTCATATTAATGTTACAACTATTATCTGATCGCAGGATTGGACGACATGTAGACTGAAATAAATATTAGAGGAAGTATTCAATCAACAAAAAGATAAACCATCTTCTCATTCCCTCCCACCTCTTCCTTCCTACAAATTGATAATTTCGCTCCTAACGTTACAGAAACAAACACCTAAAAACTCAACGCCACTTTGATTGGAGACTAGGAGAAGAATAAGGGTGAATAAAAGAAGAATAAGCTTAATTTTACTTTAACAAGTAGAATGGCTTATACCGTGCAGAATAACGTATTCGGAGAATAAGGAGAATAAATCATCTTATCCTAGACCCAAGAATTGTTTATTCTTCTTATTTCGTCAGTAAGCCCCACAAAATTATCAAATCTAAACACCATTTATTTCGTTAAATCCTATGTAATAACTTATTTTGCAAATAATGTCAGACAAAAATAGAAACAAAAGGATGACCCGCTAAAACCCAATCCCGCCGCATAGGTGCGTATCGCTACGCACGCAGGGCGAAGCATGTCGGAAAGCCTTGATTTCGACGCCGCATCTGTCCGTCATCGCAGACACCGTAACCGTAGCCATAGCCGTCATCATCCGGACGCCGTGCGTAGCGATGCTAACAAGAACCCCGAACACCACGCCCCTCCACTGTTCCCCCTCTCTCTTTCTCTCTAATCCCACCTCTCTCTGCTGGCGTGTTCCCTCCTTTTCTCTTCTCTCTCCACTTTCTCTCTCCATCCTCTCTCTAGCTGGCGTCGCCATCTGCAGAAGACGACAGCCCTGCCCGTCCTCGCCTCCCCATTCGATCGCCTCGTTTCCCCATCCATCTGTTGGCTGGTATGGATCATTACTTTGATTGGTACGAGATGTCTGATAGTCGACGGGTCCGATTTGCCAAAATGAAACTTATGGGCCAAGCTAAGACCTTCTGGTCTAATGTAGAAGCCCTTCTTAGGCAGCGATATCAGGAGCCCGTAGAGACATGGGATGTGATGAAGGTGAAACTTCGGGAGAAGTACCTTCCTGCCACATACCATAATCGCCTTATTGATAAGTGGCAGAACCTCACCCAAGGAAACCGTACCGTGGCTAAGTACATCTTTGAGTTTGATACCTATCTTTTGAGATGTAGTGTTCGAGAAGAGGGTGCGATGACCCTTTCACGCTTTCGGAAGGGTTTACGATCCACTTTTCAGCGCGAGTTATTCAGGAGGGATGTATCTACTTTAGAATATGACTATCATGTAGCACTCGAGGCCGAGCAATTAGAGATTGAGAGTGAGCCCTTCCAGCGCCCGAGGCCCCCTTTTCAGCGCCCTCTTGACACTCGAGGTGCACCTGCTTACCCACAGAGAGGACCTATGATTCGACCCCAGGATCCGTCTCGTCAGGAGGTTTCTGCTCCCAAACCCCGTATTCCTATCCGAGAGCAGCCGCTACCACTTCCTACCCCTCCCGCTCGCCCCCAGGCAGCAGCCCCACCATTCCGACGGGAGGATAGAGGGAAGGCTCCCATGACAGGAGAGTCCTCTACTGTTGGTCCGCATACTCAGTGCTTCCGATGCCATGGATATGGTCACTATGCATCTCATTGTCTTACCCGTACCTTGACTTTAGATGGCATTGAGTCTGAAGAGCACCCGTTAGTCACTGAGGAGGTCCAATATGAGGCAGATGAGGATGTGGCCAATGAGTTTCAAACAGATGATCCTATAGTTGGTTGTATTCAGAGAGAGTACCACCTTGTGGAGGGTATCGTGGACCCTCCCGAGAGAGGTAGATTAGGTGTGGTCCGTTGCATCTTGAACCAGCCCAAAGTCAGTGATGACTGGCGCAGGACCGCGATCTTTCATACCTATTTTAAACATGATGGTAAGATGTGTAAAGTGATCATTGATAGTGGAAGTTGCATCAACGCAATCTCCACGAATACAATTGCATACCTAGGCTTGACCCCTGTGGACCATCCGAGTCCATATCGTGTGTCTTGGGTGGACTCGACGTCCATTCCGATTCGGATGAGATGTTTGGTCCCTATTCATTTTCCTCCTTATGATGATCTCATTTGGTGTGATGTCTTACCTATGGAGGTTGGGAGCATTATCTTAGGCAGACCATAGATTTATGATATGAACGCCGTTCTTTATGGTCGATCCAACACTTGCGTGTTTCAGTTTGGCACTCGCCGCATCACTTTGAACCCCTCCCGGCCTCAAACATCTGCTCAGCAGGAATCTACTCAGCCTAGCACTTCTTCTCCTAGTGCTTCTGCTACTTTTGGAGCTTCATCTGTTACACCTAGTAATGTCAAATTTAAAGGTTCTGCTACTCCTAGCTCGACTCGTTCGGGTAATACTCCCACGCATAGGGATTCTATTCTTGGAGAGCCCCCATCTAAGACTCTTCAATTGATCAGTGCGAGGGAATTTGAACGAGAGTGTATCGAGAGTGATACGATCTATGCCCTTACAGTCAGGGAGACTATGGATGAGAAGACCTCAAATGAGCATCCACCTGAGGTTGCTGCTGTCCTTCAAGAGTTCCAGGATGTATTTCCAAAGGATTTGCCAGATGGTTTACCTCTTATGCGTGACATCCAGCACGCTATTGATCTCGTTCCAGGGTCCACTTTGCCCAACCTGCCTCATTATAGGCTCAACCCCACTGAGCATGCCGAGTTGCGGAGGCAGGTTGAGGAGCTCCTGAGGAGAGGCTCGATTCGGGAGAGTATGAGTCCTTACGCTGTTCCCGCACTATTAGCTCCAAAGAAAGATGGTACTTGGAGAATATGCGTGGATAGTCGTGCTATCAATCGAATCACTGTCAAATACCGTTTTCCTACTCCCCGCTTGGATAACATGTTAGATATGATGGCGGGAGCCACTATATTTTCCAAAGTTGATCTCAAAAGTGGCTATCACCAGGTCAGGATCTGTCCAGGTGATGAGTGGAAGACGGCCTTCAAAACGAAGGATGGTCTTTATGAGTGGTTGGTAATGCCCTTTGGGCTATCCAACGCCCCTAGTACCTTCATGCGGCTAATGACCCAGGTTCTTCGACCCTTTATTGGGACATTTGTGGTCGTATATTTTGATGATATTCTCATCTATAGTCGGACTAGGGAAGATCATGTGGACCATTTGCACCAGATTTGTGCCGTCCTTCGGAAGGAGCAGCTGTATGGTAACCTCAAGAAGTGTGCATTCATGACTGACAGGATAGTTTTCTTGGGGTTCATTGTATCCACTGAGGGTGTTTCTACAGACCCTGAAAAGGTTGAGCAATAGTAGAGTGGCCTGAGCCCCAGAATATCCACGATGTTCGTAGTTTCCATGGCTTGGCTACATTCTACCGTCGTTTTATACATGGGTTCAGCACGATTACGGCTCAAATCACTGATTGCATCAAGAAAGGAGCCTTTGTCTGGACCAAGGCTGTCGCATCAGCCTTCCATGACATCAAGAAGCGGATGACTCAAGCACATGTTCTTCGATTACCAGATTTTTCTAAAGTGTTTGAGGTTTCTTGTGATGTTTCTGGTGTTGGCATAGGTGGAGTATTGAGCCAGGAGGGTCACCCTGTTGCTTACTTCAGCGAGAAATTGAATGATGTTAAGCTGAGGTATTCCACTTATGACAAGGAATTTTATGCGGTAGTCCAGGCTCTGCGTTATTGGAGGCACTATCTCTTGCCTCTAAAGTTTGTTCTCTACTATGATCAGGAGGCTCTCAGATTTCTCCATGCCCAGAAGAAGCTCAACTCAAGGCACAGCCGCTGGGTAGAGTTTCTCCAGGCATACACATTTGTCCTCAAACATCGTGCGGGCGTGGAGAATCGTGTGGCCGACGCGCTCAGTCGTCGAGCTTATCTTTTATCTGTTGTCAGCGCAGAGGTCACGGGGTTCAAGAGACTATGTGAGGAGTACCCAGCTTGTCCTGATTTCGGCCCGATCCACACGACACTTCATTCTGGACCCTCCAGAGAGTTTAGTGATTATATTCTTCAGGAGGGATTTCTATTTCGTAGAGATAGGCTGTGTATCCCGCGGACTTCAGTCCGTGATTTCTTAGTTTGGGAGATCCATGCAGGTGGTATAGCCGGTCATTTCGGCCGCAATAAGACCATAGAGTTGGTGGAGCACCGGTTCTATTGGCCTAGTCTGAAGCGCGACGTGGCACGCATTGTGTCTCAGTGCCGCACTTGCGCTATGGCTAAGCAGAAGAAGCAGAATACCGGATTGTACACTCCGCTCCCCGTGCCAGATAGTCCGTGGCAGGATGTTAGTATGGACTTTGTTTTAGGCCTGCCACGAACGGTCCGAAAGCACGATTCCATCTTGGTGGTTGTCGATAGGTTTTCGAAGATCGCTCATTTTATGCCCTGCTCCAAGACTTCTGATGCGTCTAGAGTAGCCCGTTTGATCTTTGATGGGGTTATCTGTTTGCATGGGCTACCAAAGACCATAGTCACGGACAGGGATGTCCGTTTTACGAGCTATTTTTGGAAGACCTTATGGTATCTGTTGGGCACTAAGCTCAAGTTCTACACAGCTTATCACCCTCAGACTGATGGGCAAACTGAGGTAGTTAATAGGAGTCTGGGGGATCTGTTACGTTGTCTAGTGGGAGAGCATGCGCGTAGTTGGGACTTGATCCTATCTCATGCTGAGTTCGCGTATAATGATTCGGTCAATAGGTCTACAGGTATGAGTCCTTTTGAGATTGTCACTGGCCATAGACCTAGAAGGCCCTTGGATCTAGTTCCTTTGCCCGTTCAGGCCCGTGTGTCAGAGTCTGCCGAGTCGTTAGCTGAGCATATAAGGAGCTTGCATGACACAGTCCGTCGTCACATAGAAATCAGCAATAAGCATTATAAAAGTTAGGCAGATGCACACCGACGTCCACAAGAGTTTCAGGAGGGTGACTACATCATGATCAGGGTCAGACCTGAGCGGTTTCCATCTAGGACCGTTAAGAAGCTACAAGCTAGAGGAACCGGTCCTTTCAAGATCTTGAAGCGTGTAGGGTCCAATGAGTATGTTGTTGAGTTACCACCAGATTATGGCATTAGTTCCACATTCAATGTCTCTGATCTGATACCATATCGGGACCCAACAGTGATTCCCAATGATCCATTTGAGCCTTCTCCTCCCCTTGAGAGTGACCCCACACATGAGTGTCCACCTGCAGCCCCAATACCTACTCGGCGTGAGCAGATTGAGCATATACTGGATGAGCAGGTTGTTACATCTCGAGAGGGTGCACATCACCGATACTTGGTTCGTTGGAGAGGACGACCGCCTTCAGATGACACTTGGATCACTCGAGCCGAGTTGCAGAGGATCAACCCCGACCTCCTGGAGCGCTACCAGAGCAGCAACGATCCTTACTCGACAGGGTCGAGTTCCTCCCAGCGGGAGAGAATTGGTGAGGACACCCGAGCCTCAGTCCGGTTCCGCCCGGACCTCGTCTACCGCCATCGGAGGATCCATCCGACGTCCTTGTGGCTTGGGGACGAGTTGGAGCCCATGTGAGGCTTGAGACCTCTTTATTTGCTGTTATTAGGGCCATTTATGGTCCGTTATGTATCTTTTCCGTTTTTAGCGATTTTCGATGTGTAACAGTAGGAGGGGAAGGGGCAGACGTTATGGAACCCCCCCTATATGTATGTTGTTTTCGTTTAGAAATAAAAGGATGGATGATTGAAAGCAAATACCTGCAGTGCGTGTTGTTCTCTGTGAGAGAGAGACTTCCACCCATCTTCCTTGGTCCGACGCCGAGGGATCTCTTCCCCCCTGCTCCGGTGTGAAGCCGGAGAACCTCCCGCGGTGCGACGCCGGCCGGGTTCCCTTCCCCAGTCCCCCCCTTCTTTCCCTTCTTCCCTGGCGTTCGCCGGACCCCCAAGTCGTCGTCGCCTTGCCGCGCCATCTCCGAAGCCACCGGGCCGCCGCCCCACGCAGTTGCCGTCAACGCCCCACGTAGTCGCCGTCGCCACACCAGGCCGCTGTCGCCGTCGCCACACCAGGCCGCCGTCGCTGCTTGCCCCGCCGCCTGCCACCACGGACTCCACCACCAGCGAAGCCCCACCCAAGCCCTATTCCGCTCTCGGTTCGTGCAGGTGAAGGAGAAGAAGAAGAAAGAAGGAAGAGGAGAAGGGCTCGTGCCCTTATGGACTTAGCCCGGTCAAACCGGATTTGGAGTCCTATTGGTTCGAGCCAGTTCAGAAAAGAAGAGGTGGTCTGAGCCATCTGGTTCAAACCAAGTGCGGTCAGGTTCGAACCAAGAGTCAATTCAAGTTCCTGATGGTGCAACAGGGGTGCAATTGGAGCCGTTATCGCACCTCCTTCACGCAGAGCTCGTTCGTGCTCCGATTTGCGTGCCGTCTGCATCGTTGGGTTCGTATCGACGAGACCTATCCCGATCTAGAGTGCTACTGTTGCAGATCTGCCTCGTTTTGCGTGTCGCTGCTGCACGCATACTGAGGAGTTCGATCAAGCATCCCAAAGCCAATCTATCTCCTCGAACTGCGTGCCGGCCTCCAGGTGCACCAAACTCGCAGCTGCCAACGAACCGATCTGCCTTGTTTTGCGTGCCATTGCTGCACGCATACTGAGGACTCCGATCGTGTTTTTCGAAGTCCGTACCAGCCGCCTCGATTTGCGTGCCGATATCCCGGAGTGCTGATATGGCTGCACGCTTCCCGAGGCAGCCTACCAGCGACCATCTCGCGACCACTGACCCGTCAGCTGCTATGATTACCACCCCAGATCGATTTATTTGTGTTTATTGTAACCTTTTACCTCCCTGCGAGGAGTGGGCCATTATTTTATTGTATTTGGTAGGTAGTACACAAGCACCGGGTGATTTTGTCTCACGCACCAACGTGGAGGTACATGCTAACCTTCTTATTTCGATTTGCTTGTCTCGTATGTGCTCTTATCTGCCACTGAATCGAGAGATAGGTCCTAGCCCGTGATTCTTCATCACTGTTGGCTATGAGTGCGCTATACCGATCCCGAGTTCCAACAGAACTTTGGGGTGGTCCTAATTCCTAGACTTGTGGTAGTTTCTCAACTACCAAACAGTCCGATGCTTCCTCATCGCGAGAGAGACGGCTTTTCAGCTACTTTTACTTATAGGCGTGGTAATCTGACTAGACTATTGTGCGACTTGAACTGCAGTTGTCCTAACTTTTAAATGCTTATTGCTGAAATTCTATCAACGCCCGTGAGTCTGTTAGCTGTCCCGCATCACCGTCTATGGGAAATTCCGCAGTTTCAGCTTTCAATTTGATTTTTTTTTTTTTAATAAAATTGCCGGCGATAGTTTCATGATTGTTTCTGTGATCTTGATGCTTTCATTTCACGGTTCTTTCTGTGATTTTGATGCTTTTTGTGTGAGTTAATCGCGGGGAATTCTGGTTTTGTGGGAATTTGTGAATGGGGGTGCATTGCGCTCAGCTCAATCTGTTGGATAATATTGAAAAGATTGTGGCTTTGGCTAGTCTTCGGCAACGAGGCCAAGTCCATGGACCCGAATTCATATAAATAGCTTGTGATACACTTTAGAGAGGGAAAATGGGTTGGACCGTGTCTTCCTAGACAGAGCCTCTGTTCCTGGAAATTGTAATTCCAAGCAGCTTTTGCCTGGAAAGCCTGGATTAATGAGTTAAAATGTGCATTTCATTCACCTACATAAGCATTTCCTGCTGTCAATTGGTCCAGAATCTTCGGGCGACAGTGATTTATGTTAGATCTCCCTTCCCTTTTTACCCTGACAGATGGGAGCCTTTCTGGAATCTAGATGGAGTTGGATTTTTCATTCTTTAGCAAAAAAAAAAGGGCTTTGCGGGGGAGGGGGAGTAAGGCAAGAGCCTAAGCATACAAGGAGATGCATTCATATTTTGTTATTGGCTCCAGTAGAAGGAAGAGGTTGGAACTGGAGTTGTGCAGTATACAGTCAATGGAGTTGTTTTGCACTGGAGAGTTGTGACATTTGGATAGTTTGCTATGAAGTTAGGGTTGCTCAGAGGCAGCGATTAATGTATGCTGGAGCGATATTTTGTAAATTACATAGTGGAGGTGAAAATGAAAGTTTCTCTGTCAATCCCAAAATAATTAAAAAGATTAGATGGAGATGGAGTCCTAGGTTTGATTCCTATTAAGATACAGATGTTTTTCCAGTTGGAACTGACTAAAGTGATGATTTTATTTGTCTGAATAGATGGAGCCATGCAAGGATTTACTGAATACTGGTTAAAGAAATTATGAAAAAGAAACTGCTGAGGGAGGTGACAAGGTGCTCAATAGGTGTGCTGTAAGCAGCTATTGAGCTGGTCTTAGTGTAACAAGTGTAATGGATGAAGCTGCCTTGAACTTACACCCACTCTCAATGTAATGTGTATCGAAGGATCTTCATCAATATGTGTGTGGAAGGATCTTCATCAATATGTGTGTGGAAGGATCTTCATCAACTTTCCCTTTGGATGTTTTGTGTACTTTGACAATGGTTCAGCCCTAAGCATCTGACCTACACTGAAACAGAACCTCCATAAAGATAGTGATCTGACTAATTTTTACGTTAAATGCAAACCTGCAGTGACTCATTTTATTCTCAAACCTCCTTCAGCTTCTGGATTTCAGTGGATTTTGCAAAATGTTCCGTCATGGCTTCTACCCAAGCACTTGGCGATTTGTTTCAATTATCAATATTTCTCAATCACCCCCAGTCCTTTCTCTAGTTCTTTTATTCCTCCCCTCAAGTTGCTCATTTTGTTGCCCCTTCTCCTCTAGTCAACTTTAAAATAATGAACACCTACATGTTTATTTTGCTCCCCCTGATGAAGAAAAGTTGTGTTTCTTCACCCAGTAGCTACCGGCTGATCTCTGGATCACTTGCCAAGACATGAAGCCACTTGATTAAGTTATTCATTTCTTTTCTCCGCCAAAACACACACAAGCCCGGGGAAAAAGGACAAAAGAGTTCAATGAGGATCTCCGTATCAACTCTTTTTTCCATTGTGAAAGAGTCAAAGCACAGTATGAATTCTGATCCACTATCTGGATTATCATTTTCTTTATTGTTGTATACATGCATTTAGAACAATGCATGCGCAAAGCTTACACTGGGGGATCTCCTATTTGATAGAAAATTTGAAAGGAACAAGTGAGGCAAGCCTTTGATGTACTTCCGCAAATATCTTTATAAATGGATACAAAATCTTCTAACTTGAAATGCCAGTGTAACCAATGTACTTCCGCAAATATCTTTATAAATGGATACAAAATATTCTAGTATAAATCATTTCACCCATCAAACTAAAATTAGTCTTATTCTTCTCTAATTCTGCAAGCAAAGTGGGGATTTAAAGCCTGATATAACTTATCAAATCTTGTGGTCGCAATATTTTCTTATTAATCAGACGTATTTTGTAACTGCTGAGTTTTGTATCCTATTTAAGTGCTCATTTAATCCTTCTGGACCTTGAGAGTTGTGAATGCTGCAAATTAGGAAAGTAAGAGACAAAAACATAGGATTAAATTGGATAAGCGAGATATAATCTTGACAATACAATCAACAAGCCGACTATTGTTGTGTTTGAAAGTGCCTTTATTTCACCAATTTTAAAAAAAAACTTGATGTTCTAATAAAGTGTTAGAGGAGTATAGGTCTTTAAAAGTTAAAAATTAGCACCAGGAATTCCACCTGGATAGTTCATTTAAGTTTACCTTTGTAGTTTTAAAATAAAATGTAGTGAGTGTTCGCATACATTGATGAAACGATGAGCATTTTATCTTAGAAAATATTCTGTTTTTTCAAGTCTTTTTGAAAGGTTACCTTCAGAATTATCTCCACTTAGTTTTTGGAGAAAATTAACTAATTTTCCTCTTGTTTCTCTCCCTTCTTCTGTTAACTCATTTTCCTTGTGTTTCTCTTCTTTAGACTGGAATTTGGATAGACAAAGCCAAAATTATTTCATTTAGAAAAGCTTTGACTGTCAGAAAGTTCAATGATCAGAATATGTTGATTAAATATTTCCAAGCATTAGTTGAGCTCATGATATCAGTTGAATCACATTGGCTCCTTGAGGAATAGCTTCCAAAAGGGTGCTACATCAATTTTTTTCATACCGAATTGGACAATATAATTCTAGATTGAGAAAATAACTGCTGCACCGTAGCAACTCGCAATTACAGCAGCTGCTGTACCCACAGGGCACAGTCGCATGATTGACTCACACATAATTTGAGTCATCTGATCAAAGATTGGACAATATAAACGTCAAGATAGGATGTATCTTTTAACATGACGTTCTTTTTTTAAAAAAAAAAGAAAAAAATACATCTCAACTATGCTGTCCGATCTTAACAACACGATGACGGATGGGTCTCCAAAAGGGTGCTATGATAATTTTTCTTATCAGATTGGACAGCATAATTTTAGATTGAGAATCAGATACTTAGCAGAACAGGGCTATATGCTGATTATGCCCTAATAAAACAAGACAGCAAACACGTCTTCCCCTAATGCAACAAAATACAATCAAAAGAGAACCTGAAAATGAATAAAGAAAAGATTTACAGGATATATACCTGTACAGAGCTTTACAGGATATATACCTATACACAGCACACTGCATCTCAAAACTGCTGCACCTTCACTTTACAAGCTGCCACCAGATGTGTGCACGAGCACAATGAAGCTGATGAGACTTGAGATGCCTGTCATCCACATTTCTTAATGCAGATCTCTGTCAAAATATTGACAACAACCTGCTTCGCCTGGTAAGCAAGCAGCTAACAGCTACTGTGTGATGCATGCTACTGAACGATAAATGAGACAAATCCACTGTCGAGAGCTTCAACAAAATTGGTAGTCTGAGCTGTGTAAGGTCACAAAATGGTCATCATGTATGTTCTTCAGAAGATCATCTGTGCCTTTCCAAATGTACCAAGATATTGAAGCTGCAACAAGAAATCTGCATTAGCATAAGCTCTCAATGGGATTCCAATGACACTGGAAAGAATGTCAGCAAGCGAGGAATGCGGGTATGATCAAAATCTTTGCAAGGCCCAGGTGCAAAGGACACCGATCAAACATCATGCCAGCAAGCGAGGAATGCGGGTATGATCATTAAATCAAGCAGTGTACAGTTTTCAGATATAATTTTTTGAAGTTCAGAAAGGCATAGATGATCTCATGTGTACAACAGTAATACCTAATAAAAAAACCATATGGAATGAACTTGTTAATATACGATTTTTCAAGATTCAGAAAAAAAAAGGGCAGCTATATTGATATGAACAAATAACACCTTAGCATTAAACTGTATGGAAGTCTGACAAGAAAATGGTTGACTTATTGATAAGCAGTAATTTGTTTAAAAGCTCGTCCAGATCCAAAACTAAATTTTCTTGCATACTATGGATTAGCATGAAGACAATCTTATAAGAATCTTAGTCATCTTTCTTGCATTGTTAGAAATTTGTGTTATTCTGGTCACGATTACATTGCAATGAGGCCAGAAGCCTCTTGAATAGAAAATCATGGTCTGCTGTGACTATCCGAAGGAAAATGTATCATAGAGCTTTCAATGGGATACCCAGAAGCCTGGCATTTCTTGACCAACCCAGTGACCTCTAATTTGTCAAGAACATGATTTTTATTGATGAGCAAACAGCCCAAAATCTATATGAATCTATTTGCTGGATCAACTGGCCTTTTCAGTGACCTAGCATTAGTGGCATGACTGAAGATTCAGATGTGTTCTGTTACGAGGAAGGTCAGGAGTTTTGGACACTGAAACTGAAGGAAAGCTCTACAGAATTCATGGCAGCCTTAGTTTCTCAGGTAATCTAGTTCAGTCCCTTTTACCTGGAGGAGGAGCCACTTCCTGTTCTCTTGTGATGTGCAACAATATTGTCCCTGAGAGGACAGTTATGAAACCACACAGCTCTGATGTTATACTGCTCACATCCTGACCAGACCAATCCTAATTAAAGAATGAGAGGATGAGCACTTAGCATTAATCTTATTTTAGAAAACAAATAAAATTGCAATCAAACATCCATAATAATGAATGAAGTACCTTGAACATTATTGCACTTGCAAGTATCGTCAATGTTGTAAACATTACGTAATAAATTGGAGAAACAATTGCTGTGTTGAAGGTGTCCAATGCCTGAAATAGAAACACTACAAATTCTTTCATAATGCTTCCACAAATACATTCTCGTTTAGGTTTCATGATAAATGGGAAGGCAACTGATAATTTTGATATAACAATGAAGCAGTGGAGAGTCTGGAGGCATCATATATCAGACAATGAAGAACGAGAATATCGTCTCTTTACAAAAATCTTACAATGACAAATCCCTTGTTTAATGTCAAGAAAAAAATTCAGCAAGCATGCCAAGTTAACATTCTGCCTACACCAACAGCCACTTCCCTTGCAAAGTAAAGATTGAACATGTGAAGATGTAGGTATATAAAAGACATGTGATATGGAAGCTCCAACAACAATTTTTCTGACATGCTGGAGACTTGTAAGCATAAAATATACACAATTTTAAAAATCAACAGCTTCATTCTCCATTTATCTCCAAGGAGTTTGAATGGGATTGCCCTTGGATCAGCTGGGCCCAACTCCAGAACCCGATCAAATTGGAGTGGCCAGATTGGCTGATTCAAGGGAGCAAAACCAATCCAAATATAATATAATAAAATAAAAAAATGTCACTTTACAAAGTGACAAGGATATATTTTATATAATTATTTTAATAATAATGAAGATCCAGGGGAAATTTTACTTATAGTAACACCTATTTCATTGTTTACACCTGCTTACATCCTCCACTCCCAAGTCCATTCCCCTACGTTCTGGACTGGCCTTCCCTTGCTAACCCCCCTCTCGCTGCCCCCCCCCCCCCACACACACACACACACCAAACAAACTTCTAGCTTATCATCTATATCTTCGGCCAAACTGAGCAGGGATAGGGGAATTTCATAGCCATCATGCTGGCAAAGGCTGCAAAGCCTAATTATGCTTCAGGCTCAGGCTCCACCAAACAAGTCAAGGAAAACAAGTCTCAATAGCAACCACAAACTCGTTTCATCAATCTCAGATTGGGCTAGGATCTTGTCAACTAAGCACTATACCAGCCTAAAATGTCAAGATAGAAACAGAATTACTTAGTGGTGACTGTGGCATTTGCTATTGGTTCCTACTAGTTATGCATTTATATATTTAGTGAAGCACTTGGCAAGGATGGGCACAATGCTTAGATGAAAGCCAATAGTTGATTTTCTGATTTATAACCTGACATAGTAACCTATACAAGAATCATTAGGTCTCAACAAAACAAGGGAGAACACAAGAATTTCACAAATAACCTTTTACTTTTAATAACTTTTTACTTTTCTTTCTCTTTCCTTTTATTTTTTCTTTTTGCTTGGATGAACATTAAGGGCTGTGCATGGGTGGAGGTGGAAGTGATGCAGCTGCAATGGCCCGTAAAAATGGTGCTCATAGAAATCTATAAATGAGAATGGTAATGATATCTCATTTCTCACTCAGAAAAAACACTTGCAATAACCTCTAGACTTAGAATACGTGGGAGGTTTGTCAAGAACTTTTAACTATCAAGAAAGAAACTAATGTATCTACCCTAAGGCTTCTACAACACCTTATGTATGAATGGTTTGCATGTAGCCCTCAAGGATCTTGGATATGTGAAAAACAAGAAGCACACTTCACATATTCAAAACAGCACCTAGATGATGGTTTTATGTGCTATCATCTTATTATCGATCAATTGCCTACCCAATTAGATCCCACCTTGAGGGGTTTGTGAGAAAGACAAGCACAAAATCTTAGAGGTTACCTAAATTAAATCATGGTGTGTCAGATCGGCATGGACCAGATTGGATCGGCCAATCCAAATGGGTTTACGGCCGAAGCGGTCCAGTCCCAATCTAAGTCTCTCCTGACCCTAGGCCAGATTGGCTAGGATCAGTTGGGAACTTGGGATCAGCTGGATCGGCTGATCCAAGGGACGATTCGCCCCAGGATTAGCCGATCCCAACCAGCCATTGGGGCTCCAATGGCTACTTTGACTAACTCTAGCTGCCTAGCATGCTAGAGGGCCTCCAACAGCTAGTCAGGGGTTGGGACCTTTTGGTAACATGGGGGACCGGTGGGGCCCACGAAGTGCGCTGTATTGCACTCCCCAACATGATACATCTTTAAGGTGCATTGTCAATTTAACATCAATATGATCTATTCAAAAGGGTCAAGGTCAAAACCTTGATACTATGTCATATGTGCGAGCAATAAAATGAGGAATGAATAAGAAAATTGTGCTGCATGGCAGCATTTAGGTGTGGAACACTGTTTCAAAGAAATCAAAGGGTCTTCCTGTTGTAGTTGGATGTAATTAATGCCAGCCTGTGGACCATCGAAAAGCGTCCCAAATTCAAAAGAACCCAAGTAACCTGTTTTATTGGGCAAGTCAACAAAATTTCAGGGCACAATTGCCCAGCATACAAATAAAATCACATACAATGAATGGCAAGAAATCATGATTCCCCAGAACAAAGCAAATCAACCAAATAAGTAACAAGTCATTAAATAAAAAATGACCATTAACAACTCCACTGGGGACTCTTTTCGCCTTTCATCTTCTTCTCAGAAGAAGTGTTCCACTACCTACGCTACTAATTATATTTGCTTATGCTTGCAACGCTCTCATCTCGTCTCGCTCACTTTTCCTTGCTCACCATGGAATCAGCTCACATCACTTTTGGCCCACACATGGTGGCCAACCATCTCAAACATGGATACTTGGTTACTCCAATTGCCCGCGGGAGCTTCATGACAGGAGTCGGCTCTCCTTACTTCTTAGGGGTTGTGCTGGCCCAACAATCAATTTTATCTCTCGCTGCAGATAATGGTTCAAGCAACTACAACAGTGCCAACAATAGAACTAATGCTCGGTTTTCTTGCTCGCCTAGGCAATGAAGTAGGTTGAGGCGAGCCAAAACGCCTTGCAAGCCCTCATGTTCGCCTCATTCACCTAGGCACATGCATATGATATCTATGCCATAAGCTTGTTTCTTTTTTAATATATGGTACTGCTTTTTTCTTATTCTTAATTATTTCGCCTCTTTTACCAATATCTAATGCCTTTTCTCACTTACATGCTATCACATTTTTTTCTTATTTTTGATGATTCATAAGACCATCCACTACTTATATGAATGGTGGATGGTCTTAGGACATTGCATGTTGGCATGATCTGTGCTTCTCAAAGTCTCACATTTGATTATCTTAGATGTTTTTTTATTTTTATTTTTCTTGCTTTATCATTTTCTTCATTCATAGTGATCTATGAGAGAGCACAACACCTCAACACCGAGGCCATCACCTAGGCATTTAAGGCTGAGGAGAACCCCTGGGCACTTCAGTTGCCTCTTGCCTCTGACTACATAGGAACACAATTATACCTTGGTTTCCCAAGGCTCTAGAATAAAATTTTAACTTATATCTATGATAGAAGCAAAATGTATTATCAGCATTGGCTTTATTAAATTAAATCAAATTGGACAAACATGTTGGGCAGAGCATCTATAACTAGATTATCAACTCACACCTGATCGTCAAAGCCCCAGTCCATGTAGCTGATTCAAAGTGGGTGCATTACCTGACCAATTTCAGAATCACCAGCAGATATTTGATGGGTATAGACCAATGTTAAAGCTATGACGTGTACAGTGAAGACTTAGACAGTAGGCCATCAAAAGAACTTTTGCTGAGCAAAAGGATGAAATGACCTACATATGTCTCTATTGACCATTGATTCACAGTGGGAAACAATAAACTAATATGCAGCTTTAGTTGGGGTAAGAGGAACCTCACCTCACCTCTTCCTCTTTTTTTTATTGTACTTCCTCTGTTACTTATCAATAAAATTGGAGGTACAATCCACAACCTCCTTTTTATTGTACTTCCTCTGTTTTTATTGTACAATCCACATCTTTCTTTCAAAAAAAAAAAAAAAAACACAGCTTTATGACTGGAACACAAGGAGAAAGCTAAAAGATGACAAGATAAAAAAACAGAAACTTCAGACAGCAAAAATCAGAAAAATAGTTGTAACATGAGAGAAGCACCCACCTTGTTAAGGTAATTCAACTGAGTGACAACACAGATAACTGCAACTGAGATAAAAAGCCAGGTTTGTGGATACGAAATTTGATTTATTCCCTCCAATGTAAGCTTTATGGCAATCCCGATAGCTTTTATACTAACAACCTACAAGAATAATGGATAAGCTTTAGAAGTTACTGATTGGCCATAGTAGCTGTCAGTGTTTGTGGGAGATGGCAAGTCTAAGAACCTAAAACCAAAGAAGTTACCGTCAACGATCCCATTAGAGAGCAGATGCCCAGATAAACCAATATGTTTGTCTGCCCATACCGAGGTTCAAAATGCAGCACCAGAGCCAAAACAGTTGATATGGTAACAGCAGCATACACTAAAAAAGCTGGGCATTCAAACAAACAACAGAAAGTATGAGCTAAAAAATAAAATTTCTCACCTAAATTAAAATTAAAATTGATCAAATTGTTCATATTGATACCAGGCTGTGTTGCAAGCACCCAGATTTCATCTATTGAACTTGGAAGTTGCTCCTGAGGTGCATGGATTACAATCACGACTGAACCAACAATGCAGGACACACATCCCAGAACACCCAATTTCTGCAGCTGCTCCTTCAGCATAAAGTGCGCTAACACAGCACTGGCAAGTTATAAATATGTAAGTTTTCTCTAGTCCATGATTCTTCATCTTCAGACTTGTATGAAGTTGAAAATGAGCATTACCTGACAATTATACTCAACGCACCAAGAGGAGTCACTAAGACTGCTGGAGCGAAAACATAAGCTACGAAGTTTGCAACCTCACCAACAAGCACTGTTTGCCCAAGATACAAGCCCAAGACAAATGAATCAATCACAATCCATAAACTCAATTAAGGTATCTATGAAAAATTCAGTTGCTATTTTGTCAGTCTTGTTTCTTACTTGTCAACATTCCAGCCCACCACAGTGGCTCCAATAAATAGTCATATCCTCCAACCCCTGTTACAGTATGAAAATGATTAAAAAAAGAACAGAAATGACGCGTTCAAGATGCAGTTCAGAAAAGTTGGTTAAGCAATGCCAACACCTAAAAAAAAAAAGACAACGAATCGAGTAGAAATTAGAATCAAGGGAGAGCATGACCGAACTTAACCAAGTTATTCGTTTTCTCATTGGTTACACTGGCATTTCAAGTTAGAAGATTTTGTATCCATTTATAAAGATATTTGCGGAAGTACATCAAAGGCTTGCCTCACTTGTTCCTTTCAAATTTTCTATCAAATAGGAGATCCCCCAGTGTAAGCTTTGTGCATGCATTGTTCTAAATGCATGTATACAACAATAAAGAAAATGATAATCCAGATAGTGGATCAGAATTCATACTGTGCTTTGACTCTTTCACAATGGAAAAAAGAGTTGATACGGAGATCCTCATTGAACTCTTTTGTCCTTTTTCCCCGGGCTTGTGTGTGTTTTGGCGGAGAAAAGAAATGAATAACTTAATCAAGTGGCTTCATGTCTTGGCAAGCGATCCAGAGATCAGCCGGTAGCTACTGGGTGAAGAAACACAACTTTTCTTCATCAGGGGGAGCAAAATAAACATGTAGGTGTTCATTATTTTAAAGTTGACTAGAGGAGAAGGGGCAACAAAATGAGCAACTTGAGGGGAGGAATAAAAGAACTAGAGAAAGGACTGGGGGTGATTGAGAAATATTGATAATTGAAACAAATCGCCAAGTGCTTGGGTAGAAGCCATGACGGAACATTTTGCAAAATCCACTGAAATCCAGAAGCTGAAGGAGGTTTGAGCATAAAATGAGTCACTGCAGGTTTGCATTTAACGTAAAAATTAGTCAGAGCACTATCTTTATGGAGGTTCTGTTTCAGTGTAGGTCAGATGCTTAGGGCTGAACCATTGTCAAAGTACACAAAACATCCAAAGGGAAAGTTGATGAAGATCCTTCCACACACATATTGATGAAGATCCTTCGATACACATTACATTGAGAGTGGGTGTAAGTTCAAGGCAGCTTCATCCATTACACTTGTTACACTAAGACCAGCTCAATAGCTGCTTACAGCACACCTATTGAGCACATTGTCACCTCCCTCAGCAGTTTCTTTTTCATAATTTCTTTAACCAGTATTCAGTAAATCCTTGCATGGCTCCATCTATTCAGACAAATAAAATCATCACTTTAGTCAGTTCCAACTGGAAAAACATCTGTATCTGAATAGGAATCAAACCTAGGACTCCATCTCCATCTAATCTTTTTAATTATTTTGGGATTGACAGAGAAACTTTCATTTTCACCTCCACTATGTAATTTACAAAATATCGCTCCAGCATACATTGATCGCTGCCTCTGAGCAACCCTAACTTCATAGCAAACTATCCAAATGTCACAACTCTCCAGTGCAAAACAACTCCATTGACTGTATACTGCACAACTCCAGTTCCAACCTCTTCCTTCTACTGGAGCCAATAACAAAATATGAATGCATCTCCTTGTATGCTTAGGCTCTTGCCTTAGTCCCCCTCCCCCGCAAAGCCCTTTTTTTTTTGCTAAAGAATGAAAAATCCAACTCCATCCAGATTCCAGAAAGGCTCCCATCTGTCAGGGTAAAAAGGGAAGGGAGATCTAACATAAATCACTGTCGCCCGAAGATTCTGGACCAATTGACAGCAGGAAATGCTTATGTAGGTGAATGAAATGCACATTTTAACTCATTAATCCAGGCTTTCCAGGCAAAAGCTGCTTGGAATTACAATTTCCAGGAACAGAGGCTCTGTCTAGGAAGACACGGTCCAACCCATTTCCCCTCTCTAAAGTGTATCACAAGCTATTTATATGAATTCGGGTCCATGGACTTGGCCTCGTTGCCGAAGACTAGCCAAAGCCACAATCTTTTCAATATTATCCAACAGATTGAGCTGAGCGCAATGCACCCCCATTCACAAATTCCCACAAAACCAGAATTCCCCGCGATTAACTCACACAAAAAGCATCAAAATCACAGAAAGAACCGTGAAATGAAAGCATCAAGATCACAGAAACAATCATGAAACTATCGCCGGCAATTTTATTAAAAAAAAAAAAATCAAATTGAAAGCTGAAACTGCGGAATTTCCCAGACGGACAATCCAACCGACGGCGATCCAAGCAAATCACCCAAAATCAGAATCTAGCCGTCGGCGCAAAAGCAAAACAAACAAAACCCGTCCTTCCAAACGAGATCCAGATTCTGCAGACGCCACCCCCTGACCTGCCCGCGTGCCCGAGACCCCGGCGCGCTTGAGCCCCTTCTTCTTCAGGATGAAGCTGGCGCCGATGAAGGCGCTCGAGAGCACCGCCAGCGCGAGGCCCCTCGTGTTGTCGGAGACCGTCATCTGGTGCCCTCTGCTGCGCCCAACCCACCACGGTACCACCCACCCCCACCTCTCTCTATCTCTATACCCGCCTTCTTCGGCTTCGCCTCCGAGGAGTAGAAGAAGGGAGGAGAGCAATTAAGGGAGGGGATATACCCCAAAATACCGCAGAAAGGGGTGGGCTTGGGCTTGCGCCGCCGAGTTCAAATTCCTCCCGCCAGGTGATTCGAATCCTCTCGCGGCAGGGGAAACGAGGCGATCGAATGGGGAGGCGAGGACGGGCAGGGCTGTCGTCTTCTGCAGATGGCGACGCCAGCTAGAGAGAGGATAGAGAGAGAAAGTGGAGAGAGAAGAGAGAAAAGGAGGGAACACGCCAGCAGAGAGAGGTGGGATTAGAGAGAAAGAGAGAGGGGGAACAGTGGAGGGGCGTGGTGTTCGGGGTTCTTGTTAGCATCGCTACGCACGGCGTCCGGATGATGACGGCTATGGCTACGGTTACGGTGTCTGCGATGACGGACAGATGCGGCGTCGAAATCAAGGCTTTCCGACGTGCATCGCCCTGCGTGCGTAGCGATACGCACCTATGCGGCGGGATTGGGTTTTAGCGGGTCATCCTTTTGTTTCTATTTTTGTCTGACTTTATTTGCAAAATAAGTTATTACATAGGATTTAACGAAATAAATGGTGTTTAGATTTGATAATTTTGTAGGGTTTACTGACGAAATAAGAAGAATAAACAATTCTTGGGTCTAAGATAAGATGATTTATTCTCCTTATTCTCCGGTATAAGCCATTCTACTTGTTAAAGTAAAATTAAGCTTATTCTTCTTTTATTCACTCTTATTCTTCTCCCGGTCTCCAATCAAAGTGGCGTTGAGTTTTTAGGTGTTTGTTTCTGTAACGTTAGGAGCGAAATTATCAATTTGTAGGAAGGAAGAGGTGGGAGGGAATGAGAAGATGGTTTATCTTTTTGTTGATTGAATACTTCCTCTAATATTTATTTCAGTCTACATGTCGTCCAATCCTGCGATCAGATAATAGTTGTAACATTAATATGAGAATTTTCCTAATACTTGTTCCGATCTTCATGAGGTCCGATCTCAAGATCAGACCATGGTATCTTGAAACTTTGTTTGTAGCAAACATTATCCCTTTCTACTTGTGTTAGGATGGGATGGATCCACATCTCGATAACTAGTGATTTCATTGGCAATACGTTCTTGGTTTAGAGACTCGCTAGAGTGTTTGGATGCATTTTTATTGTATTTTTTTTTACTTTTAAATTAAAATTTAACAATAAAATGAAGAGGAAAACATGTTGGGAAGATCTCTCTCTCATTTTGTTTTTTTTTGTTTTTTTTAAAAGCATCTCACCTTTCATAAGTCTCTCTAAAAAATAAAACAATTCATGAGTATTTTGATTTTGAGTAAACTTTCTCTCTCTCCACATCCCTGTCTCTCTCCACATTTCTCTCCCCTTCTACTTTCTTCTCTCATGCCAACAATTCTCTCTCTCTCTCTCTCTCTCTCTCTCCTTTGCTTACTTCTAGACTCTCTAAAAAATAACAACAAATTTACCAAATAAAGAAAGAATCAAAATGCAGTAATTTTAAAAGTCAAAGTAAACTTTTGATAAAATAAATTTCAAGTATAAAATAACTTTAAAAGAAAAAAAAATCCCAAACACCCTATAAATTGCGGTCAATAAAATCATTTATAAAGATAATATTTCATTTTGATCATTTAATTTGATCTTTACTTTCTTAAAACATATGAATTTAATAGATGTGATGAAATATTGTGAATATAATCTATCATGTTTGATGGACATTTCATCGAGGGAAACGTATATGGTGCTATATCCACCAAAGAGAATGTTATAACAAATGCATTTTTAAAAGAATAAACTTTCAGTTTTTGTAATATGCATGTATAACATATAAATGAGGACCCTTTTATCTGTCCCCTGCGATGAGACCATGTAAGCTGCTGCGTCTGGCCACATTGTTCTGCAAGATTTAAATAAAAGGAAGGAGGTTTGAATTCTCCGATAATGTGGCTGAGAGAGAGAGAGAGAGCGCAATTGGCTCATGTGCGATGTATGTAAACATTAGGGATTGACACATGAGCATTAGGTACCGTAGTCAGATGTGTGATACTTAAGATACAAAGCCCCCTATGATATGATACCATGTAAAAGTTTTGTTATTGGGCCAACTTAATGTTCAACTCAAAATCTAAGCGTTGAATTGAAGGGGAGATATCATTATATAGATGGATGGTTCCGTAGAATATTCGATGTGGGACTATCCCCAACACGCCTCGGCATGTGCAGGCCGACATTAGGCATTAACATGTGGCCATTAGGCACCATGGCCAGACATGTAATACCTAGGACACAAAGCCCATTCTGATACCATGTAAAGGTTTTGTTATTGGGCCTACTCATGTTCAACTCAAAACTTAGGGTTGAGTTAAGGGAGTCATATCACTATATCAATGAATGATTCTATGGAATATCTGATGTGGGACTATCCCCAACGACTCCTCAACCCTAACCCAACCCTCAACCCAACTTTTTCAACTCTAATCCAACCCATCTAGCAATCTCCAACCCAAACCAACCTATGTGACCCAACCTTCATCAGGTTGGATCGGGTTATTTCTTTAACAATCCATATTTTTAGCATTTTTTTTTCTTATCATCAGACTTTCATATACAAAGATATAAATGAATTTAACTATCTATCTTAATAAAGTAATAAAAAAAGTTACAAATAGAATTACGTGAATACTATTTGAGAACATCTTTACTCATATCATAAATTATTTTTTTTGAATGGTATAAAGTTAAAATAGAATATATTCTAGTGATCTAAGTTATCATTATATATATTAATATCGAATTCAAATTATGTCAAGTTGGCCAACTTTCAACTCAACCCAACCCATCTACTGTCGGGTTGAAAAAACTCTTCAATCATTACCCAGCTCAACCGTCAAGTTGGTTAACTCGGGCACGGGTTGAACCACCTAAAGTTGCAGCCTTACCCTCCATGGTCAATAGGGATGCAATGTGAATAAAAATGCAAGAATACTAGATGTCTAGCACATGGAGTAAGTAACAGCCAATGGCAATACCCATAACTATGTTTGGCTAGTAGAGCAATGTCAACTGTGGCAACAAGGGGGATAAGCCAAGTGCTCTCTCTCCATAAAAAGATTGCAAGAGAATTCAAATATACTGTGGTGTAAATTAGGGGCGTTCACGGTTCAATTTGGTTTGGAGAAATTTTTTTTGAAATCAAACCAAACCGACTCACTCTTGAAACCGAACTAGATCAAACTGAAAACATTCGGTTTTCTTTAGTTTGGGTCGGATAGAACCCACTTAGATGAAGAAAATTTTATCTAAGGAGCATATTTACTTTTGAATCCAGTCTGGCATTAAGGCGCTTATTGGGCCACCAGCCCAGCTGCAAGGCAAAGCCAGCGGTGAGGCTTCTTTTATAGAGCCTATGTAGAAGCAGGAAAACAATAACATCCGGTACAAGACTAATATGACACCGCACTACGTAGGAACTCTCACTGCCACATCTTTAGTCTGAGTCGTAAATTAAAAAGGTTTTGCTACCTTATAAGTTTTAATGTTGACGCCTAAGTGTGAGTTATGCTGCTTGTGGCGGGCTTGGTGGGTTCATGTGTTAGAGTGTGAGAACAAATTAAATATAATATTATTTTGAATTTCCAATTTGGTTCGGTTTGTACGGGTTGAAGGGGCTTGGAAATCGAACTAGTTTTCAAACTGAACCAAACCAAAAATTTGATCCGATTTGGTTTGATTTTTCGGTTTGAACCAAATAAGGAACACCCCTAGTGTAAACTGTTGATATTTACAACAAAAAATACTAAAATCCAAATCTAAAAATTTAGATTTCCTTCAGTTTTAAACTCCAAAGAATTCACAACTTCGGTTTAACGATGTATAATTTTTTGTTAATTAATATTATATAAAATAATGATTTGATAGTTTTACGTATAAGATATCGCAAGGAGTTTTCTATATATACTCCTATAAATCATCATATTTGCAGGTATATCCTTGACTCCCATATCTTTTTTACATGCTCCTAACAATGTTAGAAAAGTTGTGGTCATATTTTTTTGGCCAAAATATTGTACATTCCAACAAAATATGCCAAAAAAATTATGATATTTTTGAACATATATCCCTGACTTTACTAGAGTTGAAGGCATCTTTTTGACATATTCAATTAGAGTTCAAGACATTTCGATAAACGGACGTAACAATAATTTCTTTGAAGATCTTATCTTGTTAAGAGTATTTATAACAATACATGAGAGTTGAGAAATACACAAAAATATAGTGGTCTATAGAGGTATATATACAAAAAATTATATTTATGAATTATATATAAATATACATTTATATGTATACTTTTGACTCTCCTATATTATTATAAATACCTTTAACATCCTTAGACAAGCTGTGGTTATATCACTTTGGTTAAACCACTCTAAACTCTTCCCAAATATGCCAAAACGTTTCATATATATATATATATATATATATATATATTGCATATATATCTTTCACTTTATGAAAATTGTTAAAATCTTTCTAACATATTTAGTTAGAATTCATAATATCTTGACAAAAGGATATAACTGTAATTTTTTTGAAGATATAAAAGATATTAATAACATGTGCAGAAGTCAAGAGCGTATACAAATATAGTAGTGGGCATATGTACAAAATCCCTCTTTGTAACAATCCCTACCCCCACTGTTCGAAAATGGCGGGAGCGAAGGCGGGGCATGGAGGACCGCTCCGCGTCCGCCTTCCCGCTCCTGGTTTGCCTCCTCCACTCCTTCCAGGTCCTCCGTCTTCTGCTGCTCGCGGCGTCGTCTGGTGTGAAGAACTCAATGCGATCGGCGAGCTTACACGGCTGGCTTCTCCTCTCCACCGCGACCATGGCATCCCATGGTAAACGAAGTCTAACTCTCCAACGATAAGAACTAAGGTTCTTCTGATGGTTGGGGGTGGGGGTGGGTGGGGTTGGTTCCCCCTTGGATCTATCCTCGGGCGATTGAGGTGGGAACTTCTGGTCAACTCCATTTTCTTTTGATCTCTGCTATTGGGAATGTTAAGGGCCGTTTGGTTTGACGTTGAATGCGGTAAAATGTTGGGTTTGAATATGCCGGTTTTAAGACCGACGGAAATAAGAAGCCCTTGTTTCAGAATTATCGTTTTTATGATCTCCGGTTTTAATTTTCAGTAGTTTTAGAGAATTCCTCTTCTAAATTCAAGTGCGATCTTGTTTGTTGAATCTTTTCCTTTTTAGGGCAGCTTTTTTTTTTTGCATTATTTGTCGTGGATGTTGCAGATGCTGCTCCAGAATGCCAGAAATACGCAGGGAACATTCCTCATCCTCTGAACGGAATAAGAAATGCAAATAGTTAATCACGGGCCGCTGACCACTGGATCAGGGTGGATCCTGGGAAAATTTTGTTGTGTGTTGAGTGTGGGGGTGGATTGTTCTTAGGGTGGCAGTAGACTAGATTTCCATGGACGTTGACCACCACTGAGCACCCATTCTCTATGGTGATTGGTGGATATAAGCATGGTTAGGAATTTGATTTGGGCACGTCTAGCCCTCCTTTTATGATTAAACAGAGGAAAAGAATCGGGACTTTTTTTTTGGATCGAGGTTTCCTCAATCACCCGGCTGACGCAGTCTCTCACCGCGCATGTGCAACCCTCCTTTTATGATTAAACAGAGGAAAAGTGTCAGGACATTTTTTTTGGGGGGTCGGGCGGTGAGGAACTGCAGGAGTTCCCTCAGCCGGGCGACTGAAGGAAACCCCGACCTTTTTTTTTTTGTGTGTGTGTGCGTGTGTGTGTGGGGTGGGTGGGTTTGGGAGTAGTCAGGGAATGGTTTGCCCAGTTGTGGAGCATGCTTCTATCACGTGCACAAGTGAAGATAACATGCTGCTCAGAGAGTCCAGTCAAGTGCCAACATCTCCTCTACCAGTGTTGATGGTGGCTACTGCTAGTAAAGGAGGTCCTTGATGGTGGCTGCTGCTAAGATACCTACTCGTAAGATTCAGGACGAAGGACAGTGTTTGTTTACACTGTGGCCTGGCTATGGGAGGCTAGTTTTTTCCTACTATCCAAAATTCTTTGGATTCTCCCAAAGGCTGAAGGAAGGATGGATAGTGAGCATGGGATTGACACCTGGACATTTTCAGAAGTTTAGTTTTGAGAAAATCTGGAATCATGATGTAACCTTTTCTTTTAAACATGTTTTTAGCTTCTTTTTCTAACTTCTCCCAGGACTAAGGACCTCGAAATTGAGGTCTGAAGTGAATGCAAACGCAGCCCTAGATGCTGATCAATGACATAATAGGCTCCGGAAACTGTCTGATGTACTGACACAAGATCCATCAATCTCTTTTATTTTCTTGTACTTTCTACAGTACTAGATAGTCCTTTGAGATTGCCTATTTATTATCAGATTGATATTCTTGCCTTTTCTGCACTGTAGTCCTTTGAGATTGCATATTCATTTCTCCCATCATATCTATTACCTTATCTTGGCATGAAGATCTTCATCAATCTTCCAACATTTAGAGGAAGATTAGAGACAGGCACTGTGAATTCCAGGGGCCACATGCTAAATAGAGGCCAGGTCATTTGGGGGTCAAGGTTACAAATGAAGGATATGTGTTGCACATTGTCTCCTGGTGATTATTTCCCCTTTTTCCCTTATATGCTGGCTGCATATTTTGTTCCAATCTCTCTGTGCAAGTAATTATCCATGCAACACTTCTTTTCCTTTCTATTCTCCTTGTGTGTAAAGACAATTATATTTTGTACTTACATATAGATTCTTACCATTCACCTTCTTCCTTGTTACTCTTGTTGAAATACTGAGTACTGTTCTTTTTGGTGTCCTCTTCATTTTGTTAATTGACTGAATGTTTCCCATTCATCACCAAATCTTTAACCAATCCTATTGTGAAATGTTGAAGTTATTGGGCCATCCAACTCAAAACCTTAAGGCAATGAGTGGAGTAGGCACCATCTATTAAACAATCTTTGATTTTGTCCTTTTTCCAATACAGGACTATTCTGACACGCCCCCTCACGTGCATGCCGATTTTAGGCTCTGTCACATGGACCACAAATATAGGGTGCGCCGCCCGGTTCGTAACTATGTGCTCTGATACCATGTTGAAATTATTGGGCCATCCAACTCAAAACCTTAAGGCAATGAGTGGAGTAGGCACCATCTATTAAACAATCTTTGATTTCTGATACCGTCTTACAAACCACAAAACCCAGGTGTTGAGTTTGAAGGGGCCCAGGATCATAAGCACTGGCCACAATTGAAATTAACCGATGTAAGATTATTATATAATCACTCCAACACTCCCCCTCACGGCCAAGATGGGCCGTGGAAATTAGACAACAGGAGGTGGCTCAAATTAGAATATAAAGTTGGGTCAGACCCTGCTCTGATACCATCTTACAAACCACAAAACTCAGGTGTTGAGTTTGAAGGGGCCCAAGATCATAAGCACTGGCTACAACTGAAATTAACCGATGTAAGATTATTATATAGCCGCTCCAACATGAAATCATCCACACCCAGATTGATATCCTGTTGGGAGGCTTTGTATTGTACTTACATCTATACAAAGCATCAGTAACCCGTTCTTCAGGGATTCTGAACAGCTGCAATGGGCTGACTTGCATTATTGTGTTGTGTTTGGGATTATGTTTTTCTGTTATTGATGTCTCTCATGTAATTACGGTACACATTCGGTGAAGGTCTGGCTTCAACTCAACTTCATATGTTCTTAGAATAGATTTTTCTTAAGGGCTTCCTTAGATTTGTCAGTGGTTAAGCTACTAATTTTGCCCTTAGACTTAGTGGTCGCTATATTTCTTCTCTGTTTCCGTTGGCTTTAAAAATCACAATTGCAATTCCGCATATCAGTTCCCAAAAAATCCCTCCCCCTTTGGTTGGATTTGGTAAGTGAAAACAGTTCTGAGGTATCCGACATTTGAAAATTATCAATTCTAGTGCCAGCATATTCTCAACACTTCTTAAGATGATTATGAAATTCCTTTTTTTTGTGTATGCAAAAGACTAACTTAGAGTATTCGTAGATACCAAGGACAGAGAGGACTAATATGGAAATAATAGGGCTTCAGATTATGCATGATTTTTTGGATACAAACAAGGAACTATCCTTCAACTTCATTCAAAGCAGAAAGGTGAAGTGTGAAAATCACAAGAGTAGGATTATGCATAACATTCTTGGTATAAACAAGGGAGTAATCCTGCAAGGACGGAAAGGTTTAAAGTGTTGAAACCACGGGAATCAGAGCATGCGCAGTTAATCTAGCGGCAAATAACACTGAAGTGAAGAAGAAGCTAATAACTCATAGAATGGAGCGCGTCTTTTCTAGTTTTCTAACAGATCCAGGCTTCCATTTTAGCAACGTTCTTCCTAAGAAACTGGGAACAGCTTTAGATAGATCTCTTCTGGGGCTGCAACTTTGGGGTGGGTCAACCCGAACTCGAGCGAACCAACCCGATAGTTGGGTCGGGTTGAATCCGACTAAGTTAGAGTTGAGTTAGGTTAAGGTTGGAGGTTCTTTCAACCCGAAGTTGGATGGATTGGGTTTGAATTGAGGGTCTACTAATTCGACTTAACTAGAATTTGACATTAATATATATAAATAATTAATTAGATTATTAAAATATACTCTACTTAAGTTATATTTTTGAAAAAAAAAAGATTACAACATGAATAAAGATTCTCTTAACTAGTAGCCATATAATTATATTTATACTTTCTTTTTTAGTTATTTTGTCAAGGTAGATACATAAATTCATTCATTTCATTATACATGAAACTTCGGTAATAAGAAAAAAAATAAAAAAATATTGACTATTAATGATATAACCAACTCAATCCGACCCAATCCGATAAAGGTAGGGTTGTATGGGTTGAGTTGGGTTGGGACATTGTTAAATGAGTTGAGTTTGAGTTGAGGGGGTTATGTTGAGGCTTCAGTTAGGTTGAATATTGATCCAACTTGATCTAATCCAACTCGAGTTGCAGCCCTAATATCTCCTGTTCTCTTCGTTCTTGTCATGTGATGGTCTATTGTGCCTCTAAAGAATATGGAGCAAGTTCAACAGTGTCCGCTAAAGGCGATTTGTGATGGCACACACACACACACAATCTCTCTTTCACACACACACACGCACGCACGCACACTCTCCCTTACACACACGCGCACACACACAAACTCACTCTCTCTCTCTCTCTCTCTCTCTCTCTCTCACACACACACACACACACACATGCACACTCTCCCTTACACACACGCGCACACACATAAACTCTCTCTCTCTCTCTCTCACACACACACACACTCACTCACTCACTCACTCTCTCTCTCTCTCTCTCACGCACACATACGGAAAGGATGACGGCTATGTCCGAACAAACGCCCATGACCAGTAGTGGGTCTTATTCCAACTCGGTCCATGTCATGATACCTCTGCGCTCCTCATGTTATGGGTCTTATTCCCACCTGGTCCATGCCACGATGCCTCTACGCTCCTCAAATTGCGACAAAACGTGGAGTTGGTGGGTTTTACGCTCCACCAGTGGAATATGTTAGGGAGTGGTTCATCTGTTGGAATGAGGATTTTCTTTGAACCTTACTGCACCTTGTTTCGATTGGTATATTTTTTACTTATTTTACCCGACCTACATCAATCAAGGAAAAAGTGACAAAAGTAAAAAAAAGAAAATTTACGTGATCGGAACCAAGTAGAACAAGAGGGAGCAGAGAAGTCTAAGTTTAAAAGTTTAGATAAGAATATATTCAATGTAAAATGTATGTTCTACTTTCTATTACACCCCTCTTACTTGATATGTCAAATGTTATTCTGTGTTGAATAAGAATTTCTATTTTGCCGTAGCTGAATGTGTTTTGAGTAGAGGTGAATAAGAATTAGAGAAAATGTCTAATTTGCCATAGATGCCTTTTATTTTAGCATGGACAAAGGGTGGACTCAGTATGGATGATAAAATTTGCTATAATATAGATTCTAACCTTTATTCTTATTGATGCAGTCCTATTTGATTCTAGGTTCCCAAAATAAAATTCTTAAATCTTTGAAATATGAATTCTCTTTCATCCTTTGTTCTAAACTTACTCCATTACTAAATCAGGTCTAAGAAAAAAGGTTTAGAAAATCTTGTTTCTCACATAAAGTGGCTGCTATTTCTCTCCTGTCCATGAAAAGATAAATGATAGAATCGAAAGGGCACAGCAAGGAGGAATTAGGATTCTCTTAGTACAGCTGAGGATGAGACTTGATGGGGGAGGGGGAGACTTTCAAAGAAAATCTTCAGAGAAATTGGGGGAGAATTAGAAAAAACTCTCCAGAGAAATTTTTCAAAAAAAAAAAACCCTTTTAGTCAAAGTGACCGAATCTTATCTCAACTATACTAAAAAGATCTCGATTTGGAAGAGAGGCACCTGAACGTGTGCACGTGCACTTTGTGGAAGCTGAGGCTATCCAGTGTCAAAGCCTTTCAAATTTGTTAGATCATTATTTTTAGAGTTTTATTTGGCAATTGAATCCTTGTTCTGATTTCTACATGCTTAATTTATTCGGAGTTCATTTCGAAAACAAAGTTTTATCCAGCTTCTATCTCAAAGATAAAGTCGAATTCGAGTTTCGGAAGCGTTCCCAAACACCCCCTTAATGTTTATTAATATCGTGGCTGGCGTTGAAATGTGCGTTACAAGAATACTTTTGTCAGATCATGATCTCAACCCTTCTTCACCAGCACGCATATTAATGGGCATTAGATGAACTGGTGATCCCTTCCCAGTTCGCACCATATGCTACATGTCATTTTACGGAGAAGAAGTCTTCTATACGTGTTTGGATCGGAGTCTAACAGTACAAAAAATAAGTGTGTGTCAAATTTTAAAATTACATGAGAGAATTTTTTTTATAATATTTAGTCTTCTTTTCCATCTCAATACTGTTGGACTTTAATTTAAAAACGTATGTCCTCTCCATTCTACGCGTCTCCACCATACTCACGTGCTACGTCACTGGGCATCGGGATGTGGACACCGCCCTCAGCGTGCGGGGAACAGGCGGAAGGAAGGTTACATTTCAGCTGGAGTTACCCAAACGAAAGTGGAACGGCTTCCATGGACCCATCTCTACATCTTCCTCTTCTTTAAGCTTCTATTCCAGATCCGAAATGTCGTGTAGTCTTGGTGTTGCATCCACTAAGTTTAGAACCAAAAGAAATGGTAGAATAATAATAATAAGAAGAACCCTTTTTTAAGTTATACATCTCAGCAGGGAAGTTAGTGTGTGGAGGCTACGGCATCTCCCCGCCGCCATTAGGCAATTAGGCCTCGATCCCAAGGCCCACCTCTCTTCCTGGATCTCCCCCTTCTCTTTTCCGGATTCGCATCGTCTGTTTTTCTGTACCATTTTTGTTCACTTGTACATCTATTAGTTATATCAGCAAAGCATAACACAGAAATCCAATCAAATAATAAAGAGTAATATTTGCTGCAGTTCGTCTAGATTTAGATTTAGGGGGATTTTTAAGATATGTTTTTCTTTATTCTTTTTGATTTTATGTTTGAATTTTTAAATTTTTTTTAAAACGTCCGATCAAAAATTAAACGGTACAGTCTGAGTTGTTGGAATCGACTCTGATCCGACTGTATATATATTTTTTAAAAAAATTTCGACACAAACCTCGATTTACGTATAAAAAGTAAAAAAGTTTTTTTTTTAAAATTATACAATTGGGTCGGAAAAGACTCAAGTAACTCGACTGTATGGTCCGATTTTTGATCGGACGTTCTAAAAAAATTAAAAAATTAGAATATAAAATAAAAAAAATAAAAAAAATCTCCAAAAGCCTCCCCTAAATCTAGACTGGCTGCACGCAACAAGTATTACTCTTTATTATTTGATTGGGTTTTTGTGTTTTGCTTTTGACATAACTAATAGATGTACAAGTAGTCCAAGGAACACAAATGGTATAGGAAAAGTTTCCACAGACGATCCCAATCTCCCTTTTCCGGACACATTCTTCAGAAAACAGCATCTTCGCCGACCCTTCTGTCCCTTCCCCACCATGTGAATGTGTGTGCTAGATGCAACATAGCATGTACTGGGAAGACAAAAATATATTCTTCGTTTCGCCTGGCGCTGGCTTTGCTCCCCCCCAAGTTTATTTAACAACACACTTCTCTGTGTTCTCTGCGCCTGTGTTTTCCTCTATCTTTCAGCTCATTCGCTAGTAGTGGTCTGCAATTACAGTACCGGGGGGAGGGGGGATGTCGACGGCCGGAGGGTCCATGGCGCCTTCGGCGCCGGCGGCCGTAGCACTGGCCGTATGCGCCTTGGTCTTGGGCCTCGCCGGCATTGTCGGCGCTGAGCCGGAGCTTTACTTCGACTGGACGGTCTCCTATGGTCGGATTGCTCCACTGGGTGTAGCTAAACAGGTTAGGCTACCAATCTAATTTCGTTTTCTTTCTTCCAGAGGAAAAAATATTTGCTTCAATAATACCGTTATTAGACATTGCAATGCAAGTCACATCAACAGCTTTCAAATTTTAAGATCCGCTGCGTTCTTGATGGTGGTGCATACTGGAACTCTTCCTAAAACATTGCATGGTTGGACTGTGATATGACTGATGTTATGGTTTCCTGACGCAGGTGATTCTTATCAATGGCCAGTTCCCGGGGCCTCTGCTGAACACGACCACCAACGACGTGATCCATGTGAACGTCCGGAACAACCTCTCCGAGCCCTTCCTCCTCACATGGTGCGTGCCCTTAGCTTCTCTCTGGTTAATCAATTTGCATGCACATCCTGGTTCTTCCTTTGGAGCAAGAGTTGTACGTACCCATGGGGGATTTCGTTCATGAGTGGTGGGTGCGTACGTAGGTTGTGATCTAAATTTGTGGTGCGTTGGGATAGGAACGGGGTGCAGCAGAGGAAGAACTCGTGGGAGGACGGGGTGGCGGGGACCAACTGTCCCATCCTCCCTGGGCAGAACTGGACCTACCGGTTCCAGGTGAAGGACCAGATAGGGAGCTTCTTCTACTACCCCAGCCTGCTCCTGCAGCGCGCCGGCGGCGGCTACGGCCCCATCCGCATCAACAACCGCATCGTCATCCCGATACCATTCCCCTTCCCCCGGGACGACTTCGACATCCTGGTCGGAGACTGGTACAATACTGACTACAAGGTCTCTCCTCCTTCTTCTTCTTCTCCTCCTCCTCCTCCCTTCTGGCCGGCGGCGGTCTCAGCCGGCGGTTCTTGTTATCACTATCATGTGGTTTATATATGGCAGGCCATGAGATCGGGTCTAGACGGAGGGCGTCCACTGTCTGATCCTGATGGGATTCTCATCAACGGGCGGGGCCCCGGCGGGTCGAGCTTCACCTTCCAGCCGGGTAAGAACGTTCCCCTAAACGTTCACCATTGTTAGGATAAGCCTCCATTGTTTAAGATACAGATCAAAATACATGTTTAAATGAAATGTGTCTTCTCTACTTTAATAATTATTTATCACTATGTTTACATTGCTATCTAAACTGAAAGGCTTCCCTATTGTCGATTGACTTGGTCCTAACAGTTAAAACGTCACCTGCCATGATAGGTCAGGTTCTGTCTTTAGGTAGTGTTTGTTAACATGGTAAAGACGTATTATGCTGTCTTTTCACATTATATTTTAGATTCTGTTAGAATTGTTCCCCCCCCCCCCTTTAGATTCTTGGAGAATCCGCAAGCTAGTCTAGATGTGATACTGCTCTTGATTTTGAGGGCTGTCGCTTTTCTTTAAAAATATGTGGATGTAACTGACTCTTATTTGTTCGTGATTAAGTATGACTACTTTATTTTTACGAGAATTTATCCTGAGGATGGACGCAGAAATTTTGTCTAATGGGGTCATTAGAACATTAAATTATAAGCACGACTGGGCAGTGGATGTTTGGGCTAGATCATATAGGGTCTTGAGTTAGACTAGTGGGATCTTGAGCTAAAACAGTGAAGTTTCGGACTAGACTACTTTAAATTAGGTCAATATGTTTGACAAAATCCAGTGGGATGAATGCTGGATCTGCTGCTGCTGGGATTATCAATAAAATTTAATGAGCGTATGGGAAATAAAGAGAAACACTTACTGCAATATCTTTGAGTCATTACAGTATAAGTGCCGTCTGATATGCGTACCTTTTTACGCTGCGCTGCATCTCTGCGGGATGGTCTAACAACTGTGTACCGTCCAATCTACTAATTAATCAACGGTTGCAATCGTAATATCTAGAAAGGTTGCATATTTCTCGAAAACAAACGCTATCTTTGCCTTGGATCTTAGGTAAGGTTGCCTGCCAAAAACCTTAATAAATGGTAGTGCAGGATAGATGAGCTCACGCAAGTCATTGTGAAGAAGTTAGGAATGGAGCTGTGGAGTTCCAAGTCATGAATTCACCCGTTGAAGTGCGACATGCAACGTGGGGAGGCGGGCAGGTGGGGAAGGATTCAACGGGAACGTGAAAGGCACGTTACAGGGGTGGGGAATTATTGAAGGGATCCGGGACAAGGCAACTGCATGATGTGTTCATGGCCGTCGTCTTCTTGCAACAGAAGCTTTCTATATATTGGTGTTTCTTTGCGGGGAATCGCACAATCCTCCCTAGACCATACGTTGTGCAGATGGGTGGGTTGTGACAGAGAGGACCAAACTGGCTGGATTTGGACACCTTGTGGCCTGTCGCCCGCCCATGGCCCTTCCCTGGATCGACCCCAAGCATGCAACAAGAGCTTTAAATAAGTGATAATGTGGTGGAAGGACATGCCAACATTCCTTAAAGGATGGTGGGGTCTCCTCTCATGGGGGCTCTTCGTCCTCCCTTTTGGGCTTCTCTGCAGCAGGCGTGATTCTTCTTCTTTCTGACTAAGGTAGAATCTTGTTTCAGCAGTAAATTAGCAGGCACTTGATGTTTATTGAAGGAAGCTCCACAGGAAGACAATTCCCCTAGATTAAGCTACAGCCTGTTCATGAATATTGCCTATAGAATTTGGTAGATCTATCTATATATATATATATATACAAATCATTTCGAAATTATTAACGGGTCATCTGATCCAAATTTTAAGACTGAGAAACGGAAAAGACACATGTTCTGATTGAGAAATACTTACTAGCTAGCTGCAATGTCTTACTGCCCTGCCTTGCATGGA
This sequence comes from Zantedeschia hybrid cultivar, assembly GCA_030544215.1. Classification (NCBI taxonomy): domain Eukaryota; kingdom Viridiplantae; phylum Streptophyta; class Magnoliopsida; order Alismatales; family Araceae; genus Zantedeschia; species Zantedeschia hybrid cultivar. Next base: position 69,999,122 of record JARZZO010000015.1, on the reverse strand, counting down.
AGGTAGCAGGACCTTACAAATTGTTAGCTGTCCAAAATATTTTTCATTTTACTATTAATCTAACATACTTTGATTTTGACCGACTTGGATCAAATTATCACACTGATAATTAACGAACCAAGCCTACCTTCCTCACCTCATAGAACAACGTGGAGAGCAGCCAGCTGCAAGCGCCCCATTGAACGGACTAACAATATCTGAAAAGAGATCATGGTGTGAGAGAGATCTAAGCTGTTGTTCTTCCTGCCTCAGGGGCTACCTACAGGCTGAGGATTTCAAACGTGGGTCTGAAGACCTCTATAAACTTCAGGATCCAAGGGCACAAGCTGCTGCTGGTCGAGGCCGAGGGTTCCTATGTGCTCAAGGAGAACTACACCTCCATCGACATCCATGCCGGCCAGTCTTTCTCTGCCCTGGTTACGGCTGACCAGCCCTCCAACTCCTCCTACTACATCATTGCGAGCTCTCGCTTCGTCAACCGCAACCTCACCGGTCTTGCCATCCTCCGCTACTATGGCGGCTATAGCGGCTTGCCGAGCAGCCAACTCCCCAAGGGGCCAGACAATTTCGACTATGCCTTCTCCTTGAATCAGGCCCGTTCCATAAGGTAATACTCACTGTGTTTGTCGCCACCTAGACCTATGTCTCATTATATTATTTGACTGTCTTACTCAAGATCTTAAGATATATTTTGAATACAGTGATGTCACATTCTTTGTTATTATTTCAACATCTGTATTGTTCAAAATCTTAGAGTATCGAATAGATTGATGCCATCCTCTGTTGTCTTACCATCACTTGCTTTCCTTATCGGAATAGATGGGACTTGGCCGTCGGAGCGGCGCGACCCAACCCACAGGGCTCCTATCACTATGGGCAGATCCCCATCACCCGCACCATCGTCCTCCGAGGCGATGCGGCGGTTCTTGATGGCAACCGCACGAGGTACACAGTGAATGGGATCTCCTTCATCTACCCTAACACCCCGCTGAAGCTAGCAGACTACTACAAGATCCCTAACGTGTTCACGCCTGGGTCGATCCCCGACGCGCCGGACGGCCGCCGCCCGGCGCTGGGGACCTCCGTCCTCGACACGCATTACCGGGACTTCGTCCAGATCGTCTTTGAGAACAATGAGGACGAGATGCAGTCTTGGCATGTGGCCGGATATGGCGTCTTTGTAGTTGGGTGAGCTCGTCCCTGCCTCATCTTTCCAGCTTCTCTGGCACAAACTTGCTCTCAAATGGATCCAAGGAGCTGCCGAGGTAAGGGAACGTTTGACGTCTTCCAAAATTTGACCGTTGGATTTTGATTTGACAGGATGGATTTTGGCGTTTGGGATAGCGGGAAGCGCTCCATTTATAACCTGGTAGATGCTGTGTACCGTTCCACCGTGCAGGTATGGGTTCTCCTTCTATAGTGAACATCAACAAAGTAGATTAATCACAGCAAAATTAAAGAGAAGTAAATTTTTATGTGTCCTCTTAAAGTGAGAGTGATTTATTTATTTATTAGGATTTTTTCAGGTGCATAATAAAAATGATAAGATTATCTTCAGATGATGTGAGATGGCCTACACCATCTCTTTTCATCACAAACCCAATTAAATGACTTGCCATTTGCATTGACTGAAATTTGCTGAAATCTTTGGGTTAATTGATGTAAAAAGGAAATTTTTTTTTTTTTTTTTTGGTTTCTGTTTAAAAAGGCATACAAACTAAAATCAGGGATTTTGTTTTCATTAATTTTGAAACTAATCATTTCAAAATCTAGTGTTTTGGGCAATTGACATGGTCCAAGTGGTCCCTAAGAAAATTTACGATTAGGCAAGGTATCATAATAGTTGAAAAATAATTCAACTTTTAATAATTTTTAAAGAAAAAATTTGTTTAATATGTCATAGTCATGAAATAAATTGCACACGTGTCACAACAATAAACGCATTTGGATGTATCCGGTGACTTCCTGTACTGAGCAAAACCGGTCGCTACCATCACTTCAACTTTTTAAGTGAATGATTAAGATACGACAGTGCCTAATTGTTTCATCATTATTGTTTTGAAATTTAATTGTAAAACCATTCACTAAAGATTGAGTTAGAGAAACATGAATGAGATCTTTTGGACCTCTCTTCTTGGTTCCTGTGTGCCCCCCAAGATATGGAAATGATGGGACATAGTTCTCAGAAAAATGACAGTGTACTAATGAATGATTAAGATGTGACAGTGCCTAATTATTTCATCATCATTGTTTTGAAAGTTATAATTAATTTATGATTAAACTCTAGTTGCTGCAACTTGTGTGGGGAATCAGTTTAAATCGGTAAAATATCTTCATGAAGTAAAGATCTGATGCAATTAAGTGAAGGTTTGGTTTTTGTGATCAGCAGATCATGGCCCATTGAGAAGCTGAACCAAAGACTAAAGCTCACAGTCCGAACATTTAAAAAAAGAGAAATATTTGCTGTAATATGTCTTAGACATGACGGTAGAAGTGCCATCTAATCGGCACTGTACACATTATTTAAGACATGCTGCATCTCTTGCGGGGTGATATAGCGACTGTATGCCGTCCGATTGCCCTACTTAGAGAGCAGTTATACTGCATAACAAGGGGTGACGGCAAAAATGGGCCGGCTCCGTTGTCGGCTAGATCAGGACAACAGAATTTGGGCCAAATATTTGTGCAACGTGCATGCTAAAGGGGCCGACAGCCAAACTGGGCCACCTGCGTTGTCGTAGTTCAGCTGTAAGATTCCAGTGGCCCCGCCTTCATGTAGGCCTCTACCCTTGGCCTGTAACTACCATGAGCAATGCCCAAACTAAGTCCAAGATATTTGTTCTTATATTTGTCATTAGCAACAGTAATATCACAGTTTGTAGCAGTAAATAGGAGGCACTTGATTATGTTCCACCAGTTTTGATATTTATGTGCATGAGATGTATCTGCTGTTATAACAAATTTAATATAAGAATTAAGTTATATCACTGACGTTTGAATTCAGACTTTGAGGATCTGAAAACTCCCTTTCCCTCCCCCCTCCACCCACAACTCTCTTTTTAACAGCTAAATGTTGCCCTTCAGGCTTCTCATATATCAGTTACGACATTGACATGCTAGACTCTAAATGGTGCATCAGTTTTTTAGTTGTCCTGCCTCTTATTGAGATTAATGTTGCTCTTTCTTAGAATAGATAGTTTAGTTAGCATATGTTCAAAAGTTGGGTCAGTTGCTGTGCTTTTGCTGTAAAAGAGCATTATCTGAATTTTTTACGATATTACAGTCACTCAAATTAATTAGAAATTGTTCGTGTGGCTGGCCTGTAATGAAATAGGGTATAACTTAGGCCTCAGCGTTCCAGATACGTGGGTACTGGGGTCTAGATAACATGGACAATAATGGATTCAACTGTGTAGAGCAATTGACTTCACCTCTTGGCATGGCCTCTTTTTGAGAGGTCTTGGATTCAAGTCTGTAAGAATTGTAAAACCTTCTCCTGCTGTTGGGTCCTGGTGTGTCGCCAGTTTAAGATTATTTCTCCGGAGGTTAACTTAGATCTGAAATAAACGCCTTGTTAGACAGAACTATCAAAACTGCACTGAATATTCTCCTTTTGGAAGGAAATATCGGACTTTACTCTAGAAATCGAATCCTGATCTACTGTATACATATTCGGCCAACTGAGTCACCCTTAAAAAAAAAAAAAGATCACGTAGACAATAATGCATCCAAGTCCAAGTGGATTGAATGGGACTAGGTGTATTGGAGATTCTTTGGTTTTAGTCCAGCTTTGGTTTTGGTCCAGAGCCAAAAGTTAGAAGTAATCTCAAAGTTTATCTACAGAGTCTTTCAGTTTATTTACTAATATATGCAGGTATATCCGAAGTCGTGGACCGCAGTGCTCCTATCTTTGGACAACATGGGGATGTGGAACATAAGATCCCAACTAGAAGACAAGCGTTATTTGGGGCAAGAACTCTACATGCGTGTCAAGGGAGATGATCCTATACCCTCCTACCGTGATGAGTCTCCTATTCCAGATAATGTTCTCAAGTGTGGCAGAGCTGCCCGTTGATGGCCCTTTGTATTATTATTTATTAGAAGAGGTCTGATTCAGTGGGCTCGACCCCACCATGCGGTCGAGTGCCACAGTGATGAAACTTTTTTACTTTACTTTTTCTATTTTTTTACAGAGGGAGATAAGTGAAAAAAATCTCCTGATCGTAATGCTCGATCGCATGGTGCGGTCAAACTCACTTAATCACTTTTCTATTAGAATTGTTACATTGTGTGGCACCCTTTTCTTGTGCCTTTGGGGTGTCTATTTTTTGTTGCTTCCACTTCATATTTCTTTCTTATCAGCATGTGTACTCTCTAGATGTTTTTTGCTCCTTGCTCCCACAACAAAGTTCACACAGGGGTTTGGAGCATGCCCCTCTTCTATTTGAGGGGAAAATACCCTAGCTCATAAGGTTATGTGTCTTTTGAGATCCTATATGTTCTTCTCTGCAGTGTTACGAAGGGGTTCAATTGTTCCTTGTAATTTTTTTTTTACTATGTTATGTGAAACTGAAGTGGAAGTATTCATATCTACATTGGTTCAAGTTATTGACTTATTCTTTCTCCTTTTTCCTTTTTGAAATTACTGTAGAGCAGTTGTTGCTGCAAACTTGTTGATAGAAAAATAAGCAAACAAGAAGACCTAATGGGTCAAATCCATTCACAAGAAGACCTGCCTGCTCCACAGAAAAGATGCATAGGATGCAATCATCCTCAGTTTTAATTATATGTGCAATAATAATGCTGCCCATTCTACAAATTGAACCACAAAATTGCCAAGAAATAGTTCATCATGGCCAGTGGCGGACGCAGAAATTTTGTCCAGTAGACTTACTCGGACATTAGATCATAAGTATGGCCGGGCCAGTGGATCTTGAGTTAAGTCATATGGGGTCTTGTATTAGATTAGTAGGGTTCTGGACTGCGTCAGTGGGGTTCCGAATTAGACTGTTTTGAATTGGGCCAATGAATTTGACAAAATTCAGTGGGGTCCTAAGACTCCATTGGATGAATACTGGGTCCGTCACTGGTCATGACAAGTTATATGATTGTTAAAACTGTAATTCTTTTCAGAATCTAGGGGAATTTTCAAGCCTTGTTTCTTGGTTTTGTACACTTAAAGTACAACCAAAAGATAACAACGGTGTTATTCCTTTTCTGCCAAATTGTCACTCATGTCTTTACTCTTACTTAGAGATCTTCGCCATCTACTCTAAGGAGTCATTTGATTTGACGTAAAATATCATAACATGGTATTGAATATTGGATTTCATGTCTCACAAGAATGCAATGTATGTGACTTAAGTATTACAGTAATGTATATCAAAGCAAACAACATCTAAATAGAAAAAATTTCTGCATGGGAAAGAGAACTTAAGCACATGCTAACACGTACGACCACAGTGAAATCATGGAAAGGGAGTTCTTGTGTCCAGTATATTTCACATTTGTGGCTGTTTGGCACTTCACGTGTTGCTATGGCAATTATTTTGGAAGATTCTCTTAGGTGGACAGTGACTGTTTTGTAATATTCTCCTAGCCCAACAATGGCATGCTACGATTGGCGATCACATGGGAGTTGGCCTGCAAGCTCATCTCAGGCGGAGAGATCCAACTTCAACGCTCATGATAATAATGATGAGTAATATTTACTGCACTGCGCAGGCGCAACCATCAGATTATGTCACGCGTGATCTGATGACCAAATTACATCTTCCTAAGTTTCGCCTTTTTTTTACTTGAGCTGGGTTTCTGAATCCTAATTATGAAAAAAATGGGATTTCACTTCAACATCAAGCTATTACATCATATCAAGATAGAATCCAATAGGTGCACTCACATGGGTGCAATGCTATAATTTATGAACATGCATATTGGACATGGCGATATCTTAAAATTAGAACACGAGGACACGGACAATATATGAACATGTACATGATACACACCTATAATATAATATAATTATTGAAACTCATTTGAAATATAAAGGACATAACTTAAATATTCGCATGTTATCATAAACCAAGTACTTTAAGAAATCTTGAATGTTTATTTTGAAAACTTAAAGTAGAAGGTTGGATACGGGTGTCCAAATGTCGTGTCGTGGCCGAGTGTCCGACACAGCTCTCTAATATAAATAAAAATGTCCAACAAATCATAGAGATAATCACAGGTGCAGCAAATATTTCTGAATGAAGTGGGGAATGAATTTTCAGTGGGCTCTAAACTAACCTAAATTTACTCGACCCACTGGAGGTGTTTTTTTTTTTTTTTTGGTATAGAACATCGATTTTACTGTATCTTTGAAAGTTTGATTACAGTCTAATTCAAGACAATACGGAAAGTTTCCTTCGCTTTATAGAATTTAATTACGCGGTGCTCTAATGTGTAAAAACTAACATGGCAGGCCGTCTCATCTTTGCATTAATCTAGGGGGTGGAACTTGGGCGGGTTGGGTGGGGTGACACGGAATTTGGGCTTAGCCCAAATTCAAGAACGGCCCAACCCAATTTTAACCGAGTCATGTTTAGTGAATCTGGGCTGGGTTGGGCCAGCCTGAGTTGGCCATATTCAAATCTTATCTCTCACGCATGTCCCTCTCTGATGCCTGTCCTGGTGCAACAACCACCTCTACAACTTGCTGGGTTAGGTAGAATTTATACACTGGTTGAAGTCGGGCCAGCCCAATTTGAGCTCAACCCAGCCTAAATTAACCCAGTCCAATTTAGTCATTGGGTAGACTCATACCCAAGAAAATGTACCAGACCTGTACCAATTTCAATAAGACTGGTGGGTAAACAGGTAACTGGGTTGAGCCTTAGCTCTGCTTCTTAATTCTTCATATTGAAAGGTAAGTGAGCCTAAGGAAGAATCTGGTTAGAGTTTAACACAGCATTTTTTTTTTTGAACTTTTTTTAGGTCGGCCTTAATATGTCTTACATGTTTATATAGACCAATCTTCGAACTGAAAAACATTAAAAATAAAAAAAATATTATTGGGCTTTGCCCATTTAAAACTTTTTTTTGCTGTTCATTAGTAATTGATTTTTAATTTTTTAAACTTTTTGGATTATCTGATCAGGGATCCGTCTCTAAGGACACATGAAGCATGTTGGAGTGACTTAAAAAATTTTTTAAGAAGAATTTTTTTTCTTGCTGCATCACAGTAAGTTAAACTCATTTAGTTATCCTAAACTCTAATTTAGTTGGCAAGTGGGTCCAATTTAAGGTCTAATTTCCCAGAAATCTGATTGCAATTATGTAAAAAATAATAACATAATTGTTATTAGGTAAACGGCTATACCCATATCCAAACGTAACAGGTCCACATGGGTCCCTTAACCGGTCTGTGCCCATTTTGACGGCCCTAAATAATTAATAAGAGCAATATCTGCTGTAGTGTCCCCCATGTTGCATTGGGGGTAGCAAGTTAAACTAGTTGTTTTGAGAATTTTTTTAGGTCAGATCCGACATGTTCTATCCGTCCGTACAGCTCGATCTCTGATCGGACGATTCCAAAAAATTTTAAAAGTGAAAAAATTATTATTAATCTTGACCTATTAAGGATATTTTTTATTGGGGCTCGATTTTAGATTTTATAAATTTTTTTAAGATCATACGATTGGAGATCGGACTGTATGGACAGGTAAAACGTGTCGAACCCGACCTAAAAAAATTATTATCATTATTTTTAACTTGCTGCAATACTTCCACTGTACACCGGGGAGCATTACAGCAAGTATTACTTGATTAATAATGCAAGGGGTCAGTGGTTCGGACTAGGTCCCGAGGCCTTGAGTTTGGCTCAACTTTTAACTGGGCTGGCCGTCAATTTCTCTCATGGGACACAAGATCATATCTTAATCCCACTTTTGGGCCTAAGTTCTAAATAAGCCTAATGGACACCAAAAGAACAATAGTTGCTGCAATATCCTTACGTGCTGCATGTAGGAACATTGCAATGGGTATTTTTTTTTTTAATTTATTTTAGGTCGAAACCGAGGTGCCTTAGATGTTCATACAGGTCGATCATCAATCGGACGTCCAAAAAAAATCTGAAAAATCAAAAACTGTTATTGGGCTCGGCCTGTTTAAGACATTTTTACTGTTCTTTGGTGCTAGGTTTTTGATTTCTTGATTTTTCAAGCTTTTTTGGGACGTCTAATCAGTGATCTGCCTATATGAATGTCTAGGGCACCTTGGGGTCAACCTGAAAAATTTAAGACATTTGACTATGTTTAGTGCTAAAAGTTACAAATATTTTAATAGATGTTGAAAAGTAAAGCTTTTATATTGATATATAACTATGGTAAAAGATGTGAACATATAATGCAACATTAAAGCGCATTAATTTTTTTTCTAAGAAAAGTACTTGCTACAATGCCTTCACACAGCCCTCCGATTACACTTTGTGCGATTTGCCTTATTGGGTTATGTTTTTTTTAAACTGTACAATTAATGATCTAATGGTATAAAAGCCAAGCTCAAGTTGTCTCCCAACTTAGAAATTGTTTTTTCTTTGAAAAAAAGGATTTTATTTTATTGAACTACCATTTGATCTTGAAGACCGAACAATAACGTCAAGATGATAAAATTTAGGTTAGACCTCAAGGCTCCCTAGCATTTTTTTTTTTTGAAACTAAAACGGTTCCATTCATATATATTCAGAGAAGTGTACAAAAATCTGCTGTTAAGGCAGAGAGTAATTGAGGGAGAACAAGGGGGAAATCCCAGGAGGATTGTGATATGGAGGAGGCTGCTAACTGAGCCAAGTCATGAGCCACCCGATTACCAGATCTAGGCACAAAAGAGACGGATAGCAAAGGCTCCGAACTAAGCCTATGTTGACATTCATTGATTAATGCCAAGGCTTTCCACGGAGGAGGGCGTTGGCCATAAATGGCCTGGATGATGGAGAGGGCATCTCCCTCAATGATGACAGGTTTTCGAATGAAGCTGGCCAACGTAATACCATGTAACAATGCTCTAGCCTCACAGATTACAGGATGGGAATCCTCTCTGATGAATGTTTTACACATTAAAAGAGTTCTAGCTGCATTCATGAGAACAAGTCCAATACTGTTGTATCCATCTTTTAAAGCTCCATCAACATTGATTTTGTAGGAATTGGTAGGGGGAGCTGACCATGTTTGGTTGGGTATCTTATTTGAACCATCTATCCCAATGGAAACTGACCAAGAGTTAAACTCAGATAAGGCTCTGTTAAGGATGATGTGTGGGTTCGAAAGTTTACCCTCCATCACAAATTTGCACCTGTGTTTTCATAATTGCCACAAGAGAAAACATTTGAGAGCCAAGTGAGTAAACTTCACAAGTTCATCAGGATATGGGTCATTAACCATTTAAGCAATCTCTCTTCCAGATTCCCATTGTTAGCATCTGTACGATATGAGAAGGGGGAGGCAAACCGGATAGCTCGGACAATCTGACAATGAAACAATATATGGTCAAGAGACTCTTCGACAGCATCACATCACAGCATTTAGACACTTTTCTAGAGAACCTAGCGAGTCTGGCATTAGTTGGAACTGCTCCATTTAAAGCTTTCCACAAAAAAATAGATGATTATGGGAGGAATATTCCTAGTCATCTTAGGATGCCAAAGACATTTCCAAATGCTAGCTCTGCTAGAAGAAGTCGGTCTCTGCACATTAGCCAAACATCTGTATGCTGATTTAACATTGAAGTTACCATCAGTGGTAGGTTTCCAAATCAGTTTATCAGTTCCTCAGACACTGAATGAGGATTGAATAACTCAACAATTTTATCCGTATCCCATGCTCCATTAGATATTAGCTCATCAACTTGTTGGGGGATAGGACCTTCATAACCGTGTTTAACAGTTGCCAGATAAGGTAGATCCGGAATCCAAGCATCCTTCCAGATATTTATATGAGCACTAGATTTGACTGACCAAATGCAACGACTAAGAATATCCTGCCTAATAGATAACATACCAGCCCAGGTGGAGGAGATGTTATGTTTCTTCTTGATCTCCCAGAAGGACTCCGATCGCAAGTATTTATCTCTCAGTAGACAAGCCCACGGACTTCCAAAATCTTGTAAAAATTTCAAAGTAACTTTCATTAGGGCTGCCTTATTATAAATCCTGAAATCACGGATGCCCAAACCTCCTTGATGTTTGTGGGAGGTAATCTTATCTCAACTAGTGAGATTAAGTCTACGATTCTCTGAAATACCCCACCAGAAATTTTTCTGTATTCTATTAAGATTCTTGAGTAAGGTTGTTGGGAGTAAAGAAGTTTCTATGAGATGAGTTGGGATTGCACTGAGAGTAGATTTGATGAGCACAGTTCTGCCCGCTGTAAAGAGGGTGTTTGCCTTCCACCTATTTAAACGCTGACGTAGACGATCTTCAATGAATTGAAATTGTTTGATTTTACCCCTTTTAAGGCAAATAGGCACTCCTAGATAAAGTGAATCTCCCTTCAGGAGGGGTACATGGCAGATGTCTAACAGCTGTTTACGAATGTGGTTAGGTGTATTTGGGCTAAACATAATGCCAGACTCCCTAGCATTATAGCAAGTATTTTTCTTTTCCTAAATATGGCCATGCTAAGTTGAACTCTAGCCTTGTCATTTTCCAAGAAAGATTTGCTGCGATACCCTTGCACTTTGTGATGCACGTGGATAGCAATGTGCGGGTGCTGCATCTGATCTATAGATTGGACGGCAGCACAGGCGTGCGCCTAAGCATGCACTTGGAGGTTGCACCCATGTGACCTGAGCTGTCAAATTGCAAGGAACATGATCTTTATTTTTTAATTCTTTAAACCGTCCGATCTTGATTGGACAAGGTGGATGCCAAATTTGAATGAATTATAAGCTCGCCAGATTTGATCTCTCTCTCTCTTGTGATCAAAATAGATCAGTGCATGGCCATCCACGTGGATTGTTGGACTCAAGACTTTGGAGGAAGGGCTTGGTCTTGGAGGAGGCTCCTTTAAAGTTCCAACTATAAAAGTCAATTAAACCTAGTTGCATATATATTTCTAAAGGCTATAGCAGTTGTTACACCTTTATCATTGTAAATACCATTCCGAACTTAGATATCTCACTGCAGGACCAACATTTTTCCTATGAGTCCCGCTACCTAAGGAGAGCACACGATGCCCATCGAATTAACGCAATAGCCTATCTACACTTTACTTTGACCTTTATCATCTTCAATATTCTTATTGTTAATATCTGTCCATAAGTCAACTACATATTAGTTTTCGAGATTTATGAACTAGTTAATTAGAGAGGCTATTTTTGTTTATGAACTAGTTAACTAGAGCAGGAGCTTTGATACAAGAGTATCAGTTTTAATACTTTGATGAGTATCTCTTTACCGAAAGACCATTAATTCGATCAGGACTAACATTTGGAATTGACATCGTCTTCATCTTGCATCACATGCACATATCAGCTTAATTCTGTCCTCTATAAGAAGGTTGTAGGCCAAATCGTGTCATGCTCCTGACCCTCCCTTGTGGTAGGGGCACAGGCAATTTCGACTCCTTTGTAAGGAAAAGATTCTCCATAAATGGGGGACTTTGTGTACTTTCAAAGGGTTCAATCTTTGAAAAAATGTTCCATTCCTCTGGTACTTTCTGTCTTCTGTATCCCCTAATTCTTGCTCTTCATTAATTTCTTCATTCTCTGAGGTAGACAAGGTCCCCAAGTAAGTGGTTATCAACCCTATATTTCTCTTTAAGTTGTCATATTAGCTACCTCCCATGCATATGGCAAATTCATATATTAGACCCCATGAGCCATGGTCATGTTAGTGTCATAGTATAGGCAGCTTGGTCAATTTTCTGGGAAAAACAGTCTTGTTGAAGTAGAAGCCATTAATCTATACTATAATATAAAAAGAAGGTTTATATTTTCCCGTCAAAATTAAAACTAGGATATGTGGCAGCGGGAAAATTTCTTTCTCTCTTTATCTTTATCTCTCTCTCTCTCTCTTCCTCTCCATCTCTCTTTATGATGAATCAGGGCCTCTGTCTGACCTACCTAGTAGCCTATTCGCTTGTTTTGATTTTTAGAAATAGGCCACCGTGAATCAGAAATAGAATATTTATGCATATTCCTTATTTTATTTTTATGCCTTTTGTGACTTATAGACATCTAAGCAAAATGTTTTCTTATTTTAAAATCGTAAAAATTTATTAATATTCTGTCATTTTTGAATAGGTCTTTTTTTAGAATTGATGTATTAATTTTTTGGATAATTATAAATATTAACTTGACTTATGCTATTTAAAAAATCTGCTTATTCAAATCTGATATTTTTCTGTGCATCGCATGGGCATAGAGCTAGTAGATTCTAGTAACTTAGATACTTCTCAGGTAACCAACAAAATTTCTGATGAATTTATTTTCAAATTTTTTGTTAGAGCTTATGTTGATGAACTTAAGACTTAGGTCATTCTCATAAGAAAGGCAATCTGTGTTTGGGAATGCAGGAGAGCCACAAAGAAGCAAAATGTGTTCCAGTAAAACATGGTTACAACATCAAAAAAAGGTAAGCCGACCTTGTCTTGTTGGAATAATTTTCCAACCATCGATTGCACGAGAAGATTTGAGAATGTGTCTAGAATTATTTTGAGGGCCTGATATTAGTGGGATGAATTTGTTGGAATATAAAAGTTTTTCCAAATGAAAATTTATCATGTCATAATTCTTCTATTTCTCAGCGTTGCAGATTTTGAAAAGGTGAATTCTTAACATGGTACTGGCCTTCTTAGGTGAATAAAGATTTTCTTTTCATTCAACAAAAGAGAATAACACTGCGAGCTTAAAAACTTCTTCTACCCTTCAACTTTAGTGTGCCGCGAGATTATTTTTCTTTATTTATTGATTACTTCTTCGGAGATCGGCTTTTATTACGAAATATTCTCTCGTTAAGAGGAAATATCAGGTTTTACAGAAATCTAACCTTTAGTCTCCTATATATATGTATATATATCTGACCAACCGGGTCACCCGTAAACAAAAGAAAGACAAGGAAATCAGGGATAAAAGTACATGTTGGAAAAATTGTGGGACTTTCTCAAAGTGTTACCAAATGGGCCATGAAAGAAGAAGACAAATCCATTGTCATTCCACAAATCAAAATTACCAAAGTTGCACTTCATTCTGTAGTGGCTTGGCTTAGGTACGAAAAGATAAATTTGCCATCATGTCTAAAATCACAGTCATATAAGATCCTATCCATATTCCAAAAAGAGTAGACAAGTGAAAATTATCATGAATATGTAATCTACTTTAGGGAGTCAAAACAACAAAGATGCATAATTTTTAGAAAGTTGATGATATGTCTCATCAACCTCTGCTGTTGAGGGCTGTTTGAAAACTAAAAGTAATACAATTCTAGGAAGAGAAATCAATAGATTCTAATACAATCTAAATAATAGATTGTGGAAAAATCTAAAAAGGTGAAACATGATTCAATGAAAAAAATGTCGTATCAACAATGGGTTAACTTAAAATCTTTAATGATACTTAATATAGCCGAAGCTATCACGACTGGATTCTGAAGCTGGAATCCGAAGTTTCGGGATCCGGAGCTGGGTCGGATCGGTGAAAGAGACCCGATAGGGATCCGGAAGGCGACGGAGGCAGAGGCGAAGACGAAGGTCCGAGGCCGAGAGTGGTTCGGTCGGAGGCTGGCTTGTCTTCGGAAAGTGGGGCCGATGCTCCTCCGGTCAATGAGTGGGCGGTGCGGAACCGTCTCCTTCGGTCGAGGGGCAGCCGGCGCACGGCGTCGAGACCGGTGGGAGAAGTCCGAGGTCGGCGGCCGAGACCGAGTCGGGGAGGTCGGCGATGATTCGAACTGAGCCCCTGCAGGAGGGAAAGAAGAAGAAACCGGTCAGCAGGAGTCCCGGGCTTCGGCCCTTAGGAACCCCCTCCGACGGTTAAGTTAGCTTCTGAAGAAGATTCGATTCAGAAGGCAAAGAGTAGCTTTAATGCTATTTGGACTATGGTCTTTGAGGGTCTCGGAGACATACCTTTGACAATAAATAGCGGTGTATTTATAGCGGATGATAGATGTTGCTTAATGGTGGCAGCCGATATAGGACTATGTTCTGGGTTTACTGGTAAATCGCTATAGTGCCTAACCCTCTCACCGGAGTGGGCCGGATACGGCTACTGGGCCAAAGAGGGTTGGGCCGCTGATGAGCCGAAGCCTACTGGGTCGAAGGCTAATGTGCCGCTTACGGGCCGAGGGCTGTTGGGCCGTTAGCGGGCCGAGGGCCTCCTGAAGGCCTTTTAGTGCTGCTGCTGGGCTGAATTGGGTTTGGGCTTGTTTTAATGGGCCGAATCGGATTCTGCCTCATCAATACTAAAATCTCATTTGACAACATCAACGTTTTTTTCTGAACTTTTCTGTGTCTATTTTAAGGTTATCCACCAAGTCCAAGGATAGTGATGTTACCAAATGCATCCTAACCCTAGTTAAGTGGCGTTTGCATTGACTTGATACAACCAACATGTGCAATATCACCATATCTCATAATGACTAATAGAAACATGGGGAAGTCTCAGTGCACACCCATGCTGCACGTGAGTGCCTATCAGCACGCGGAGTGCGCGCACACCCGCCCGGGTGGGTGTGCACCAAGCAAAACTCTAGAAACATTTGACGGTCAAAGTACTTTACATCACTCTCTCAAGTCATCTGGTGCTCCTCGTAATGGTGATCAACCTTACATGACCTGTCCTTCCAGCAGTTTGTGGCTATAGATAGAAAATAAAATCTAGAAGGGTAACTGTAGATAGAGACTAATCCCAATTGATGTAATAAATGATCATACAGATCTCCTTACAAACTAGCCATGTTTTGATAAGGTTTGAGCCACCCTATATAGGTCAACCCGGACTTATGGGATATTTAGGAACTTTTTTTTCTTTTTCTTGAGACCATTACCCACTTCAAAAAATATTTCATTAGAACTTCTTTTTCTTGAAACATTTAGGAAGGTTTGGGTAAATTAGAGGAAACAAGAAAAAGTGAAGTAGAGCCAAGATTTGGAAAGTGGAGAGGAGTAATACTTACTGCATTGGGCCGCCCCCCCCCCCCCCCCCCCCCTATCGCATTAGGAGCATTGCAGTCGGTAAAAGAATTTTCTTTAGGTTGGTTCCGAGGTGCCCTCCCCTACCGTTTAATGCAATGCTTGATCGGACGATCAAAAAAATCTGAAAAATAAAAAATCATTATGGGGCTCGTCCCATTAAGAGGTATTTTTTCACTACTGATTAGCTTGATTTTTGATTTTTCGGATTTTGTTTGGTCGTCCAATCGGACATTACACTTTACGGCCAGATAAGACAATGCGAGACCGACCTAAAAAAAATCATTTTTTTTTGAACCCATTGCAATGCCCCCATTGCGATTGGGGGGGGGGGCATTGTAGCAGTATTTACTCTATGAAGAGTGTGCTACAAACTTCTCTTGGATAAAAAATAAGGTGGGATCTACTTTTACCACGGAAGAATTTAATAAAGGGCAAAATATTTTCCCAAAAATTAGGAGACTTATTCAAATGCGGTTGAGACCTGATTTTCTCTTTTAAAAACTGAGAGCACAAACATCTAACAAAAGCTCCCAGATTTTCTCTTTTAAAAATTGAGAGAACAAACATATGAAAAAAGCTCCCAGATACCTCATTAAAACAGTTAGGTTTGAATTTGGCTAGATCTCTCAAGTTAGATCGAATTTGAAAGAATGAATTTATGCCAAGCTCGTTAGAACTACTTTTTGGTAATAATATTATATTCTTATCGTAAATATATGTAAACAATAAATAAAAGAGAATTTTGTGGATATATCTCTGTAATCTGTCACATTTATATTTGTACTCTAAAGTCAATTTGTTTTAATATCTCTACATTTTAAAAAAATTGGGCGCACGCTCTCATTATCAACACTATTTAGTGTAAGAATAGAAATGGCTAATGATGTCCTTAGGGTTTGCACCATATGTAGGAATATAGGTATGTATATTGAATATTATATGGACGTATATACAAAAGCTTATTTTAAAGTTAGAAGGTAAGTTAGTCATTTCGGTCTTAAAATTAAACGATGTTGATGGCTAAGGTATATACATACAATTTTTTAGAATGAATGGGCATTAAAGACTGTTGCCTCCCCTTGGCCACTCACCATGAGGGCTTTCCCCGTGTCCGCTCGATGCCTTTTCCGTCGGACCTCGTGATAAAGTGTTAAATTGATCATTTAAAGGCAATCATATGCATCATACTCATATTTTTATCTGCAAAATAGCATGAAATGATGGATAATTGTGTAACAAGTCCAACGGTACCAATTTCATCAAATTCTGACTTAAAAACATCGTCATTTCATGTGATCAAATGAGTGTAGCGCATTTGCGGTTTTTCGACAAAACCGAGACGAAATGAATAAATATGATGATATTTTTATGATAATGCGTTAATTTATATTTATTTTATGTGAACAGGACATGCCGATGACGCAGTGCAGCTGGTGGAGTTTTCGAAAATTTGGGGAAGTCTAGTGTGCGGATTTCAATTAAAACAGGGGTAAAAATACAATTTGATTCCTTCATTCGCTGGAGTTTCCTAAAACCCACTATTTTCCTCCGTCTCTCCGAATTCCTAAACACATCCCTTCCTTTATTTTAAAAATCATCTCTCTCTTTCTTGTTTTAGAAAGTCGAATCCTATTTCTTTTCCAATTTCCTCTTCCTCTCCAGATCCAAATCCTGTCCCTTCTCCAAGTCTCCCACATATCCTCCTCCTTTTCCAACTCAAACCCGGCAGCCTCTCCTCCTTCTCCTCTCTATAAATCTCTCCTCTCCTCTTTCTCTTCCTGGGCCGTCTCTGTTCTCTCGCTGTTTTTAGTTTTTCCCAGTCTCCTCTTCTTTTCCAAAACCTCTCTTCCCGCAGCCCTCTCTCTTCTATTTTCTCTCCCTCTCTCCGGGTTCTCTCTCTCTCTCGTTCTCTCCTCTGGTTTCTCTCGTCCTCCCTCTTTGTTTCTCTCATCTTCTCCGTTTCCTTCCTCCCTCCTAGCCCTCTCCTTCTCCACTCTCCGCAGCCCTCTCCTCTTTCTCTTCCTCTCCGGTTTCCCGTTCTCCCTCCTCCTCTCTCTCCCTGTTACGTTTCTCTTCCTCCCTTTCTCTTCTCTTCCTCTCTCCCGTATCCTCTCTTAGTTTGTTTTCACAGCATCCGTCCCCCTTCCTCTGTTCTCTCCTTCTTCATATCTCTTTCTCCTCTCTCCCACACAATCGCTGTCTCCCCCACGCTTGCTCCGGCAGCACCAGCAGAGCTCCACGTGTAGCCGCTCCAGCGTGCAGACACGCATGCAGGCACGTCCGCTGAAGCTGCAACGTGCCTCCAACGCGGCAAAGCACATGCACGAACATCCCCTGCTGCGCTTGAAGCCGCCGCACTCCACCGCACCTGAAGCTTCCCCACGACCTGCATGCTCGTCCAGCACCCCAGCACCCCTCCACGCAGCTCCAACCCTCCTCCAACGAAGCAGCAGCCGGCTTCCTCCCACGCTTGCCAGCAGCAGCAACGTGCAGCAACTCCTCGCTGCAACGCACCGCCAGCATCCTCCTGCACCTCCACGTGGTGAAGCCTTCACCTGCATGCAGCAGCTTCCACTAGCAGCCGGCCGTCCAGCAGCTGTCCAAGAGTTTCCACGCAGCAGCTTCTTCATCAACATCTCCACCAACCTGCAGCAGCTGCTCGTGCAGCAGCTCTCCCAGCCACGAAGCCTGTCCAACGTGAAGCCTGCAGCAGCCACGTTCCAAGCCAGCAAATCCCAGCACCAGCCAGCTTCTTCCAAGCACTCCACGTAGCCGTCCAAGCTGCAGCAAGCCCGGACCACTGCGCCACCCCCCTTTCCTTGTGGTCCACTGCGCCGGCAGACCCACATATTGTTGTTGGGTTGCCCTTTCTATTTCCCCTACTAGCATAGTCTTTGTTATTTAATTAGGGGTAGTTGTTAGTTATTTAATGTTTAGGTATTGTTTAATTAGTTAGTGGTTATTTAATTAGGGTTAATTTTTGAATAGTTGTTGTTTAATTAATTATTAGTTGTTAATTAGGTTATTTGATTCATGACAATTAATGATTTATACATTTAATAGTTTGTCTTTGATGTTGTAATTTTCTTTGTCGTGCTTATTTCCTAATTGTGTTTGTGTTTAATTTCTGAAAAAGAAAAGAGAGAAAAAGATTTGTTTAATTTAGATAATTATAACTTTAGGTAATATTAGTTAACTTAATTGTAGTTTAATTAAGTAATTAGTTTACTTAAAATCTTACTTATTTTTAGATTAACTAAAGTCCAAAGTTTTCAAAATTAGAATCTTAACTCCCTGTGGATCGACTCGGACTCACCACTATTAAATTTTCAAAATCTGATTTGAGTGAGCCGGATAAATTTAGATTGAACGTTTTCATGTGTTTAACGACGCACAATTCGAAACGATCACCTCGCCCCCATGACGGCTTCACCTCCTTGATATTGCCGCTTGGCCGCCCTCTTTTGTCGCCTCATCCCCTCGAGCCTCACGGTCACGTGGGCCCTGCCCGTCATCGGGTCCACCAACAGAATTCCTTCGGGAATGTCTAAGTACCCGAGAGAAGGCCCAACGTCGAGCCCTTGGATCTTTACAAGTGGTGGATCTATCGGAGCTGCCTCGCTATCTTTGCCCTTAGCTTGTGTCTACTCCCACGCAGCAAGAGCGGCCTGAACGAACGTCTTAGCTGAAAAGCAAAGCACATGGTTAATGCATGACTGAGACGAAAAAATATATTGGCAAAGATCGAGAAAGACTCACCCCTAGACTCCAGCAGGACAAGGACAACCACCAACAAGGTCCTCTCAGTAACTTCGAAGTTGGCATTGGTCACGAGCTGAGTCTTGAGGGCCACCTTCCTCGACTTCACATCTGGAAGAATTCGATAAGACAGTGGATCTTCTCGCATGAGAGTGAAGTTGAAAGTACTGCAGAAGTCCCAAAGAGGAATCATTGCAAGATCTCGGGTCACAAAGAAGAAACAGTTCTTCCACGATTTGTGGTCGAGCTGGTGGAACTGAGTCAGAGGAACAAGTTGCAGGGACGGGACTTCACTTAGAAGAACTCGTCATCAATTTAGCTATGAGGAAGGCACTGGAACATGCACCGGAATAGGAGAGTTGAGGAAATTACCCTTCGCTCATAGCAGACGAAGAAGAAGGTGTAGATGTAAAACCAGGTGTTGAAGGTGAGTTGGGCAGGAGCTAGTTTACTGTTGCAGGAGATTACAGACGAAGCAGGGAATCGGGAGACGAAAATCGACAAGGCACGTCTCCTTGTAGGTTACAAAAGAATTGGAGGCCTTAGAAGAAAGTCAGTCATCGAGACCGATCTCAACCAGGCGGTACTCGTAGGGCATTCTATACTCCTCCATCAGCCTGCCTAACTTAGCATGCTTAACCACACTATGGCTATGACGGGCCAACGCAGGAGCCCTCGCCTCAGACTGGCTGAAGGTACTAGCAACCTCGTCGGACGCTATAATTGAGGTCTCCGAAGAATCTTTGGACTATAGAGAAGAAGGATCGCTAAGCGAGGAAGAAGTAGAAGACTCGGGAGACCATGAAGTGGACTTGGAGAAAGAAGAAGAAGGATGTAAGGAAGTCCTAAAAGACTCTGAAGAATCGACAGACTTGGAAGCCAAGGTGGACACACCGAAGAAAGTGCAAGAGATGCTTAGGCGACAGTGAATATCCTTTTCCTCAACTCTGGCAAGCGATTGGAATACTCAAGAAAATGCAGAAGGAAGGTTGGCTTCTCCCGAACCCTGCCTTTATAAGGGAAGGTCAACCAAACCCACCGCCTCTTTGACCTGCCTGGGATATCGAGAGGTGCCAAAATGGTCCGCCATGATAATTGACCAGGCGTACCGTCTGAAGCCAAAGGGACACACCTCATCATGACGACTCAAGACTTCTCGTCACCTGTGAGATGACGCCACATGTACAATTGACACATCTGGGATTATTCGAGGAGCGCGAACGACAGAGGGACGTTAATCTCATTCCTTAAATAGGCGTCCTTTCAAAGTAGAACCGGTGCCTTGTTTCCCACGCCTACTGGTCTTATTAACCCTCTTTGAACTTCCTGCTCAATGTTACTCCTACATTCGAATTTTGAATTTAGGAGTGAGGGGGCCAATGATGAGGAGTGATTAGGATCCGACCCAATTAGGCCCAACTAGTCGAAGGCCCAAGGACCCACGGCTCATAGGCCATCACGCGAGGGCACTACGTGACTTCTCCCGATATCTCGACAGGCAAGTTGAAGATTGGGACGCAGTGTACGGCTCTTAGTTCTAGGAGAGCCAAAGGTAAGAGGACTAAGATCTCAGTAGATAAGTTCCGAGATCACTAACGTCTCAGTCGAAGCTCCCGAGTGCCGAGAGGAGCCTATCTTCTTGGTAAGCCAAAGCCTTCGCTTCAACTGGAGGAGGCTATGTCTATGGACTCAAAGGTCACTGTCTCCCGAGTGTCTGAGAGAGAGGAGGCCCCCAGATCAATCCATAACTTTATCCTGCCATTAGACGGTACTCGCGGTCTAATAACGTGACCGTCCATTTAAGACAGGTCCCACGATATGCTCTTTCCATCACGCGAGAAGATCCCTCTTTCCAGTCTAGTATCCCACAATCCCTTCGATCAAGGAATATGGATTGTAGGTCAATTAACTCCACAAGGACAACGGCCCTTACGATACTACACATAGATGGGATAATATATACCTCAACCTCTCTCTTGAAAGAGGTACATCTAATACTACACTCAACCCTAGAGAATTCTCCCTCTTCTACTTCTGAGGAACCTAACTTAGGCATTAAAGGATCTCCCCCCCCCCCCCCCCCAGGAGAATAGGGGCCTGAGGAACCTAACTTAGGCATTAAAGGATCTCCCCCCCCCCAGGAGAATAGGGGCCTCTGACGTCTCTTCTTCCTCTTGCAAGTTTTACTCTGGACGTTCCTTGCTCTACAAATTCTATCGGACGGTCATCGTCGTCTGACCAATTTTTGACCGCTACAATATGTAAAGAATATAATTATCCAGTCAATTATTAGTTTATGAGTCAATTATAGATAAGCTTTTTAAATTGATACTATTAGCTTAAAAAGTTTGGCATCCACCGGATCTCACTCACTTGAATCTCTCTGTTCTTGATCTTAGAAATAAGAGAAATACTTAGTGTTATATCCAGTAGTGGAGCCACGGGGGCAATTGCCCCACCTTCCCTTCAATTGATCTGGCCTTTCAAATATTAGGAAATTAACCTACGCTCTAATTCCGGTATTTCTAAAAACCCAGCACATCAAAGTCCTAGACAATAGGCTTTCTCCCTTTCAAGTCCTCCAAATCTATGAAATCTAGACATGGCAAGAGTCCTAACCTAATTAGGACGAAAGGAGGTTAGGAAAGAAACTTGTACCATGCCTTATACATACACGTGTAGATCTGAGGATGCATCCTTGGGCACAAAGTTGGAAGGGACGAGTGCATCTCGTGAGTAGCTTCAAGAGGAGGACGTAGAAGCCGGAAGCATGCAGACTTTGGCCTTCTATGAGATGGTTCTTCGTCCTATCTTTGAGGTCGACTTCTGTCTGTGCTTTTATTAACTTACATTTTTTTTATGATTTCTTCTGCTCAATGTCCTTACTAAATTAAAAGTTTCAATAACATTTTAGAGAAATCAATGCATCTTATTTCTTTTGTATAGTAGTTTAATAAATCGGGTATATATACATATATATCGCAGATCAGGATATAATTCCGAACAAAACCAATATTTCCTCTCCATAGGGAGATAATTTCATAGCGTACCAACAGTTTCACTTAATTGGCAATAATTCTGGATTCAAATTAATCTCTTTGGAGAAGTAATCTCGCGAACATGGAAACATAATCTTTTGACGCACTTTGACCGAACAGCAAATAGAGTTTTTAAGCTTCCAATCGACTTGTCAATATAGATCAATTTTTGATGCTGTTAGTACATAAAAGTATTGGTTTAAGATACATTGTTCAATCATGTATTGAGATTTGAGTCTATCTTGACTTAATTATGCTTTGTTTAAGACCTAAGTTAATTAGAAGCGTTGAAATTTTTTGTTGAATTTACGTCTAGTACCTATTCCTTCAGCTACGTCAACGGCAAGTGTACTGCCTTCACAAAGAGACCGTATTTGGACAAGGATGCACAATGGCGTCAGCTACTACCCTCCTCTTATTTTTAAATTATACTAAATTTTAACTTATTTCTCTATTATTGTGTTAACATTAATGCTGTCTCTTATTTAAAAATTAATATCACTCATTATTTTTATGGCATTGTAATGTTTGAGAAAATTTTGTATCATATCAATTTTGTTTCTTGTATTTCTGTATTATATCAATTTCGTTTACTATGTTTTGCATTATATCAATTTTGTTAGTTAGTGATGTCAACATAAAATTATTTTTAAGTTTCTTTAACTTGCAAAAAGAATACTGTGTTCGACTACTCGCACAAATTTATAATTTTTTTTTTTTTTTTACTAAATCAGTTCTACTTTGCCTCCCTTCCAAAACTTTCTGACTCCGCCACTGGCCATATCCTTAGACATTGCAGTTTCAATTGCCATTTATTACTGCACGCAGTCGTTGTGTCATCGTTAGGACATGCTCCCTTCAATCAGACGGTGTTACAATCACAATAAATTTGACTGAAAACAGACCTTTTGCTATCTTGCAAATGAGGTGGGATCCTTTGGACTTATTTTACTTAGGCTTGTGTATGTCTGCATTTACATGAAGTAAAAATTAAAAGGCCTTCTCCACTCACATGGGTACACTGACCCATCTATTTGGGTCTGTGGAGGCACATAAGAGTTCAGAAAAATGACTTTGAGGATCTAATCTCTGGCAAACTATATGGGAATGATCTTATTCCCAACTTTATGTTCATGCTG
This sequence comes from Zantedeschia hybrid cultivar, assembly GCA_030544215.1. Classification (NCBI taxonomy): domain Eukaryota; kingdom Viridiplantae; phylum Streptophyta; class Magnoliopsida; order Alismatales; family Araceae; genus Zantedeschia; species Zantedeschia hybrid cultivar. The sequence continues at coordinate 69,976,019 of JARZZO010000015.1, read as the reverse complement.
GTGTGTTCCTGTCTGACCGGCAATGCGGTTATAGGAAAGCTTTCTGAAAGGGAAAATGCTAGGTAGATGGGAAATGTTCCCTACTTTCTTTACCTAGCCGACGTGAGTGCATGGAATAGGTTCCTATTATTAACAACTTTCCATCAGTTTTACAAAGAAGTCCCTCAACTTGTGTCCTTCCTTTAAGGGGGTAAAAGAATTAGGTAAGATCTCAGGTCATGCTATTTTTTTTTGAAAGGAGCCAGAGGTCGAGTATGTACAACTATTTACAAGTGACTGGAGTTTCAATCTGGAACCCGAGATTTTCCTTTAGAATTGGAGATAATTCCGGTCAAGTCGATGGGTCCGCCTAATTAGGCGACAATTCTAGATCCGTCTGATTTATGAGGAAGTAATCCCATGTATCAGGGGACAAAGATTCCAACAACGCCTGGGCTGCATGGTTGCGGGGTTTTTAGGCCCCAACCAGAAACGAACCTGAGACCTCCCTTGTGGAAGGGAGATGGTGAACCAACTACCCTAAGCAGTTGGTCCCCGGTCATGCTATTTTTATACCTTTAATGTACCCTTCTAAGATGCTCCCTCTTTCACCACCCTCAATTGAATTCACCATAATCGTCACAACAAAAAATTCACTACAATTGAGTTTGATGGCTGAGGGATTAAGAGTACGAATAATACTTGTTGCAATGCCTCTGAGTGCTGCATGCTGGGACATTACAGTGGGTAATTTTTTTTTCTTTTTTTTTTAGATCGGCCCGGAAGTATTTGAATCGCCCATATAATGCAATGCCCGTACTTTTCATTTGGTTCGATTTTTGATTTTTCAGATTTTTTTTAGATCATCTGATCAATTATTGTACTGTACATACGATAAGGATATTTTGGGGCCGACCTATATATATATATATATATATATATATATTTTCGTTTACCTACAACAGTGCTTATGGGTGCAGTAAGTAGAAATATTGCAGCAAATATTACTCTAAAAGTATATATTAAAGGTGTTACTTAAGAAAGTACAAAAATATTTCCCTTCTGAAAAGTCCCGCTGTGTCCCTAGTTATCGACCATGGATCCGCCGGACGTTTTCATAAATGATTAGGATCCCGATCAGGGTGACACCCATCAACGTCAGAATGCGACTCACAGCGGATCCAATCAACTGTGTACGGCATTGAATTAGATAAGGTAGTTTCCTACATGACGTCCAACCAAAATAGAGGGAAATCACTTAGGTTTCTTGTAGAAAAAAGAGTAAATACTTACTACACAAGTACCCATGTCACATGGGTCGCCGGCTATTGGTATTTTTAAGTTATATTTTTTTATTTTCCTGATAGCTCTCCATCTGACCTATGTAACAGGCCCCTGGTGTTTTTTAATTTTTTAAAATTCTTTTTGATGGCTCCTTATTTGACTTATATGGTCATACAATCCGATCTTGATCGGATGATCTAAAAAAGTTTTATCTTTTTTTGGATCGTCTGATCTAAGATCAGATTGTTCGACCATATAATACATCATGAGGCCCACTAAAGTAAATTTGAAAAAAGGTTTTTTTAACTTAAAAGCAAGTAATACTTGTGGAAAAATATCTGCGATAGCGTGTAAGATGTTACAGTATAACTGCTATTTGATCGGTGGACCAGATAAAACATACTTACCACACAAAAAGGTAAGGTGGGTGTGAAGTCTCTAATTGGCAGAAAAGATGGCAGTTACACTGTAATACTCAAGATAACATGGTGTAATTAATCATGCGGGATTTACATGTTTTCTCTTCCGGGATATTGTGTCACACAAGAAAGATTTATTGAACCTTCAAAACTCTGAACGAAATATAATTAAATCATTTTTAGTCCATTTGTGGTTTATATAATTCTTTTTCATAGATGAATTATATCTATTTTTCACACTTAGGATTTGTATATACAACAAATATATATATATATATATATATATATATATATATATATATGTGTGTGTGTGTGTCAAGAGGACTTTTTTTAGTATTTAGATTAAAAGAAGAAAGTGATAAACTGTAAATTCACTTGCAAAACAAGGTTGGATTGCACTATACATATGAGAAAAGGATGTGTTTGGCATAGCTATTACTTAGCTATTATAATTAATTTTAAATTACAACAAAAGTTAAATCTCTCCAAATTGGCTCATTTTTTTTAATTTAAAAAAGTTTCAAATTAGAATATTTGATTGGAAGCCAAAAAATAATCAAAGCACAATATAAGTGACTTTTAACATCTATTTTTTTCCTACTAAATAAAAATTTAAAAGTACTTCTAACTAGAAGCTGCCCCAAATACAGCCAAAAAGAAGAGATAAAACATGGTGGGGAAGGAGCAAATGTAGCAAGAAAGAGACCAATCAGAATGCACAGTGCGGAAGAGAGACACATGAATGATGGCTTGCCTAACCACACGTAGGAAGATTTAAGTGTAAGTTTCCCTCTTGTGGTGAATAAATGAGTGTTGTGTACACGAATGATGGGTATAAAGAGTTTGGATTTAAGCAGGTTAACAAGGTATTTGAGTTTGAAGTACTTTAGAAAAGATTTTCAATAGATTGAAGACTTCAAAGATGTTCTTTGTACAGGATAATGAATATAGCAGCCTTTCAGGTCTAAAAGAGGTTCACAAAGCCTTTTTATGATATGAAGAGAGTAAAAAAAGAATATGCTTTATACTATCTGATTTTAAGTACAATTTGTTAATTTGCTTAGACTTATTATGTGGATAATGATAATACAGTGTTCGCGGCCTGTAAATTTGATCATGGACTGTTATACTATGTTAAAAGTATAAGATTATTTACTTTTCAGTCCTTATAATCATCCAGTATGTATTCTTTATAAACCTTTCTCTTTTAAGAATGATTTAAAAATTGTGGGAGTTTTGTGGAATTTTGAAGTTTACACAGACTTGTAAAAAACATTTAAAGATTAGAGTCTGAAAAGTAAAAATTCTTAAAGTTTATTGAGCCATCCATGGAACCTTAAGTTACTGAATGGAATAGGTTTCACCCATTTAAGGATATCTTAGTTTGTCTTTTTAACTAATTTCTAACTTTTGTAAGAGTCACATAGTTGATCAACTTAAGGGGCTATTTTGTTTGATGGTATCATAAAAATAAAACACCATATTTGCATATCTTGCAAATGTGGTGCATTATAGTATTTCATGTCAAATCAAACGACTCTTTGATACTTTATTTTCAACTTTTAATGGGACAATAGAATGAAATGGCAACCTTTACTGAAGACTTTCAGATGTGTCAAATGATATTTATAAAAAGATTAATTATTTAATTGCGTACATACCTTGAAGTGTTCTCCAATCATTGACGACATTTGAAAATGGGTCTTGCTTACTTAATTAGATGCAATTTGTATTCAAAATATTTTAGAATAGAAAACTTATTCAAAATATTTTAAAATATAAAACTTTATGGCAAATCTAATGCCTCTCTCTCTCTCTAACAATAGGGGAACAAAGCGTACGGACGTGGTTTCTGTCTACATACTGCAAAAAGCCATGAAGGCAAGATGGCTTTAACTCAACTGTAAAAAAGAAAAAGAAAAGAAAGGAAAAAAGAGTCCAAGCTACAATCCAGACACCAATGAAATTTAAATTTACACCTTGGGTCTTATGCAACATATCAAAAATTATTTAAGAGTAATATTGGCTTATTGACTTAACTACCCCTAGATCCATTGGCTTATTGACTTAACTAGATCCAAATGCATAATAACTTTATCTGATCGCATGATCCCTCCTATGTAGTACTTTATGCTTAGGTTTGGCAAGAAATTCTAACAATCTAGCATGATGGGTTTCGACCTATTTCTATTGTCAAAGATAAACTGAGTTGTTAGAGTTGAGACCAAAGATCCAATTCTTTTCCCCATCATCTATGCAATTTCTTTGAGAAAAAACAAGGAAAAATTAGTACACTTTCATACATTGAAGACCCTTAAGTTGTCATGAATAAATGACAATTAGAATTATATTTAGTGGCTTAAAAAGTTTCATATGTTATTATCTGATTTAGAATATATCCATGGGCTGTACAATTTGTCCTAAGATTTCTTCTGAACAAAATGCCATTATGCAATTTGTTGGCATAAGATAAGTAAAATAGCTAGACTTTAAAAGTGCACAGATTTAGTGGTCCTCAATCACATGCACTAGCATGGATCTATATACCAAAATAATTCACGTTTCCCTCAAAAGAAACTTTTCAAATCATATAATTCAAATAATACGATATATGGCATCTCTAATGGGCCACATACCAATTCCTCGGCGGTACAATTATAACAAGTTTTAAATGGAAATTCGTGGGGATATCTCATGATTGAGCTATCTTCATTAAAAGTTCACTTCAGATTTTGTGTAAAATATTTTACGCATGTTATTAATACAAATAAGGATGGATATTTTATTTTAAAAGTTTGAACTTTTATAAACTAGATTATACACAATAGTTATTTTTGAGGATGAAAATTTCCATGTCATGGCATTATTCATATCCAACCAATGTCGAGGCGCCATGACTCCGATATGACAAGACATGTATAAGACTACCTAGCATCATTAGATGGGTGCACTACACTATAAACCGCAATCTCATTTTTCTAACTAGTTGCCTAGTGCAATTGGTTCATCTCTTGTCTTTTAATTGGGAGGTCTCAAATTTTGTTCTTGATTGGAACCTAAAATCTCTCTTAGGATATTTATCCTCAGCCCATAAGATTACTTCCTCAGATGATCAAGTGGATCTAGATTTCTTACCTAATTAGATGAAATTATCGATCAGTTTGAAATTATCTCCAACTCTTAAAGATCTCTCAGACTTTGCCTCTATTCACGTGTAAATATCTATACCAGTTCAAAAAAAAAAAAAAAAGAAGCAATCCCGAATCCCGATTCCCCTTTTCTCAAGGAGGGGTGAGCTTTAGGTTTTAATCTTTCAAATCTAGTTGAAATATAGAAAAACACTCTACAATCTATTTATTAGGTAAAAACTCTCGATAATCTCATTTTTATTTTAAAAAGCTTTTTAAAGACAGATATTCAAGATTTTTTTTTAAATTTTAGAAATCTTTATCAAATAATGTAAGCTTTAAAGGCTATTTTAGTTAAATTAAGAGAATTAATTAAAAGGGTCAAGAATATCTTCATAAAATATCACACTTCTATGATATATAAAATGTGGTATTTATATTAGTTTATAATTTTTGTTGTCAACCCAAATGACCTCAAAATCATAAGGGATGACTTCACATTAACTGTTCTTGTATGCTAAATTTCAAAGATGTTATGCGTACTTACATATTATCTCACATGGCCTCATAAGATACATATCTATCAAATATTTTATTTAAGTGGCATATACGAAACTCTCTCATGCAAGTCAAATATGTCATCACTGTGACAATTTTAAAATATTAAACATATTTAGAGGGTATGAAAGACACTACATAATTAAACATAACATTGTACATATTAAGAGTGTTTAATATGAAACTATCTCTTAACTTAAAGAGATTTTTGCATATATATCTATAAAAAAATATCATATTTGCATGTATATCTCATCTCCCACATATTATTTCTAATATTCTTGAAATCTCAAAAATGTTGCAGTTATGCCCCCTCAGTCAAAATACTGTCAACTCCAACCGAACATGCCAAAAACATTCCATAGATTTTGATAACATTAGGAGTATACATACAAAATTCTAATGAATTTATAGGTATATATGCAAACTATCAGTGAATTTTAGGGATATGTATGCAAAAACTTTAAGTTTGATTTAACGACATTTTGACGGAAAGGTATAATTGTAACATTTCTGAGATTTTAGGGGTATTGAAAATAATATGTGAGAGTTGAGAGGATATATATAAATATGATATTTTTTAAGAATATATATATATGCAAAAATCCCTAACTTAAATAGGAGGATTCGGAAAGCTTTATAAAGGAAATTATCTTAAAGTTCTTGCCCCTCTAGGCCGTTAACCGCTCCGCTTTCCTCCTATGGAGCGACCCGGGGAGGGGCCCGCAGCTAGGGCTGGCAATGAGCCGAGCCGAGCCGAGCTTTGCATGGCTCGGGCTCGGCTCGGGTCAATGGAGCTTGGCTCGAGTTCGAGCTCGAGCTCGGTTCGAGCTCTAAATCTGGGCTCGAGCTCGGCTCGACTCGTTTTCGCCAGGTTCGAGCTCGAACCAATAAAATTTGGACATATGCGATTTAATTTTACTCATTTGATGCAGAATGAGGATTTTTTAGTATTCTTATTCAAACTTGTGTAATAATACTCTACCAAGACATATAAAATAAAAACTAATCAATTCAATTAAAATCCCAAGGAAGACAATTAAATGCATAATAAAAAATGAATAAGAACCTTAATGGGCAGATTTTGAACTCAATTAAACATGAATATAGACTTTTTGTGATAATACTAATTACATATATGAAAATTTAAACGCGGGATACTGATGGAATGCCACTTTGACCTAGTTTGGAAAAATTAAAAAAAACATGTTAAATATTTCGAGCCGGCTCACGAGCTCACGAGCCGAGCTACCCTAAGCTTGAGCTCGGCTCGTTAAGCTATTCGAGCTTTTACTTAAGCTTGAGCTCGACTCGTTTGACATTTCGAGTCGAGCCGAACCGAGCTGAAATCGAGCCGAGCCCGAGCGGCTCGCGAGCGGCTCGGCTCATTGCCAGCCCTACCCGCAGCCGCCCGGTCCCGGGCGGTGCCCGAAGCGGTGCAACAAGCCAGCAGCTCCACGAACGGACGGGATGGTGATGGGGCCACCGTTACGATTATATATGTGCAGATATAAATAACGATTTATAAATAGACCCGGGCGAGGAGGAAGGGGAGCAACACCCGTTTGACCTTGTAAACGCCGTCGCCGCGGTGGAAGGGAGCAGAGCCCCCCCTCCCCCCACCTCCACCACCATCTCGCACGCCACAGGAACAGAGCAGGAGGAAGACGGAGGAGATCGGCGATGAGATCACTGGAACACCACCGCAGCCATCGCCCATCTCCACCACCTGCAGGCCCATTTCATCGTTCGCTGTGAATTGCCTTCTTGGGATCAGAAGCGCTGCCTGTTCGTCTTCCGCCATCACCACCGTGTGGGGTTAGCAGGGATCTGGATTCTGGAAGTGGGTTTGGTTTTGTTCCTGTTGTTGTTGTTGTTTACCAATGGTGGATCCTTGGCGGTGGTCCGTTGAAGGGTAGGGCGCTGGTGGTGGCGGGAGGAGGTGGGTAGGAGGAGGAAGGGGAGTCGAGCATGGCGGACGGGGTGAAGCAGATCCTGCAGACGCCGATCCAGTTGGCGGACCAGGTGACGAAGATGGCGGACGACGTGCACGCGTCGTTCCGGGCGGACTGTTTGGAGCTGAAGGCGAAGACGGAGAGGCTGGCGGGGCTGCTGCGGCAGGCGGCGCGGGCGGACCTGTACGAGCGCCCCACCCGGCGCATCATGGACGACACGGAGCAGGTGCTGGAGAAGGCGCTGGCGCTGGTGGCCAAGTGCCGCGCCGCGCACGGCCTCGTCAAGCGCGTCTTCACCATCATCCCCGCCGCCGCCTTCAAGAAGATGTCCTCCCAGCTGGAGAACTCCATCGGCGACGTCTCCTGGCTGCTGCGCGTCTCCGCCACGCGCAGCCACGGCGGGGACGACGACGACGACGACGGATACCTGGGGCTGCCCCCCATCGCCTCCAACGAGCCCATCCTCTGCCTCATCTGGGAGCAGGTGGCCAAGCTCCACAACGGGTCCCTGGACAACCGCGCCGACGCGGCCGCCTCGCTCGTCTCCCTCGCCCGCGACAACGACCGCTACGGCAAGCTCATCATCGAGGAGGGGGGCGTGGTGCCGCTGCTGAAGCTGGTGAAGGAGGGGCGGGTGGAGGGGCAGGAGAGCGCGGCGCACGCCGTCGGCCTGCTGGGGCGCGACCCGGAGAGCGTGGACCAGATGCTGCACGCCGGCGTCTGCTCCGTCTTCGCCAAGGTGCTCAAGGAGGGACCCATGAAGGTGCAGGCCATGGTGGCCTGGGCCGTGGCGGAGCTCGCCACCAACAGCGGCCCCAAGTGCCAGGACCTCTTCGCCCAGCACAACGTCATCCGCCTACTCGTCAGCCACCTCGCCTTCGAGACCGTGCAGGAGCACAGCAAGTACGCCGTCCCCTCCAAGGCCGGCGGCCGCATGTCCATCCACTCCGTCGTCCTCGCCAACAACACCTCCGCCACCGACGGCCCCCTCCCCCAGAATGGCAGCGTTGCGGACGACGACAGGCAGGCGCCGTTGAAGCATCCCATGGGCGGCCATGCCCAGACGAGCCAGATGCACTCCGTTGTGCAATCCACCATCGCAGCCAAGTCCTCAAACTCCCACCCTTCCAACAGCAACAGCACCACCCCTTCCCGGCAGCAGCAGCACCACATAACACTGTCGGGGGCGAGCCTGAAGGGGAGAGAGTTCGAGGAGCCGGAGACCAAGGCCACCATGAAGGCAATGGCGGCCAGGGCGCTGTGGAAGCTGGCCAAGGGCAACCCGGCCATCTGCAAGAACATCACCGAGTCTAGGGCCCTCCTCTGCTTCGCCGTGCTCCTGGAGAAGGGCCCCGAGGAGGTGCAGTACAACTCCGCCATGGCGCTCATGGAGATCACCCGCGTGGCGGAGAAGGACGCCGACCTGCGCCGCTCCGCCTTCAAGCCCAACTCGCCGGCGGCGCGCGCTGTGGTGGACCAGATGCTGCGGGTGGTGCAGAAGGCCGACTCGGACGACCTTCTCCTCCCCTGCATCACCGCCATGGGCTGCCTCTCCCGCACCTTCCGCGCGACGGAGACCCGCGTCATTGGCCCCCTGGTGCGTCTGCTCGACGAGAGAGAAGGCTACGTCTCCCGCGAGGCCGTGGTGGCGCTCACCAAGTTCGCCTGCACCGAGAACTACCTCCACTTCGACCACTCCAAGGCCATCATCGCCGCCGGCGGCCCCAAGCACCTGGTGCAGCTCGTCTACTTCGGCGAGCAGCCCTGCCTCCAGGTCGAGGCGCTAGTGCTGCTCTGCTACATCGCCCACCACGTCCCCGACGACGAGTCGCTGGCGCAGGCGGAGGCGCTCACGGTGCTCGAGTGGGCGTCCAAGCAGGGGTTCATGGTGCAGGACCATGCCGCGGAGGCGCTGCTGGCGGAGGCCAAGGGCAGGTTGGAGCTCTACCAGTCCAGAAGCACCCGCGGCTTCCCCTGACGTGCTGCAGAGGCTCCAGATGGGCTCCATTTCGTGGGGAGGGAGGTGTTCTGTAACCTTAAGCTTGGGAGGAGGGAGAAGACCCCCAAGGCCCTTCCGCCATGGCCTCCGGCAAGTTCCCACCACGGAGGCCGGAGGCCATGGCGACAGAAGAGGGAGAAGGAGAGGGAGAGATGTCCCTTCCCTTCCTCCCTGGGCAGCAGCTAGCTCATGGGGGTGTGTGGTGTCCAGTTTTGATGTTAGAAGACCATTTCCTCCATTTCCTTGCTGTGTTTTCTGCTCCTCCCACTGTTGGTGGGTGTGGGAGCAGTTCAAGAGTTTTCTTCAAGACTTGGGCTTGGGCTTTCTCTCCCTCTCTCTATATGTTTTCGGTTGTTCTGGCCTACTTGATAATTAAATTTTAGTTTTAATGTAGAGGGCAAGCTCACAGTTGGCTGTTGTCAGCATCTCTACAGATTCCAAGCTTGGGTTCCATCATAAGTTAATGACAGAGAAATATGCAGAAGAAGAGGATCCCCAATGGGGCTTTTGGGGAACATGAGAGCTGTAGCCACTTATAAACTATCTATAAACTAGAATGTGTTGGTTCAGATTTTGGCCTTCTTTTGGTTCTGCCCTTTTTCTAGTATGTGGCATTTCCAAATGGGGACTTGTGACTTAAAAGAACCTTTTCTTCAATTTCCTCTTAGAAGAAAATGGAGAGATCAGATTTCTTTTAGTCAGCTGCCAAACATCTTTTGTAGCTTTTATATGTTTGTATAAGGAAGTCATTTTATAACATAACCAAACAACCCATAGAAATGGCTTCTAACTAAAATTTTCAGTAAACACATTCTCAGCTCTGGATACTACAACTTTACATTTTGAGGAAACATGACTTCATCTGTTTTCTTTGGACCTTTTTCACATCATGGCATATCTCCAAGTTCAGAATGTCTCTCATGGTTTGTTTTGTTTGAAGTATCTAAAATACTCATTTTCAATATTTTACATCAAATCCAGTGACCCCTTACATGATACAAAGTATGATACAAAACGATTAAATAACAACTATTCATGAGAACGGTGTATTTGATGAAATAAGCACTTGAGGACACATCAATTGCCATGTTGTGAATCCTGATCAGTAATAGGGCCAAAGCAGCCAAAGTCCTAGCTAGATTCATCCCTTCACTTCTGCCTAGCAAAGCTGCTACCTATAAATTGTTGGATCTCATTACATTAAGTTGGTACTATGAACCAACCAAAAAATAAAAAAATAAAAAAATGAGAAACAAGTGCAGTGGTTGTGATTGTTTGTCAGAGATAAGGTGAGGCAATAAAATGTAAAGGGTGGTATTTGGGTTCAAGGTTGAACAGTTGAACCCCTATTATGTTATGATCCATTTAAGGGTTCTATTCGATGATGTTTTCTTTCAATTTTTGAGATGAAAAGCCCCCAGACATCATGCATATACATGCCCTTGAAGTTACTCTTTGGAATAAGAACCCGCATCCGGATTGTTCTCCAGTATAGGTAGCCTAATCATTTTTTTCAAATCAGGTGGAAAGAGGGCAGGTTTCAGCCAAAACATTTGCTACATTTGGTGGAGACTATGATCATTAGATTCCTCTTTTCAGGAGCAAACCATTATAAGCTGCCTGTACCTTTGTCCAAAAAAAGTGAGTCCTATTTTAAATAGAAAAATGGTATAGTGTGTAAATCTGATTGCCTCACTTTTGAACTAGGAACTATTCGTTATGAATTTGTAATATGAACCTCAGTCCAAATTTCTTCTCTAAAAAGGTAAGAAAAGTGTGGAAGATTTTTAAGATAAGGTAAGGTTAGCCTGAATATAAATTAACTAGACCAATTTAATTTGCATACTATAGTGGGTTGTCCTCGTACCAAAGCATATGGACATACAGTGCTAGCCATCCGAACAGTGACAGATTCAGCATTCATCCAGTGGGGTCCTAAGACTCTACTGGATTTTGTTAAATTTATTGGCCTAATTCAAAGCAATCTAGTCCAGGATCCGACTGACCCAACTCAAAACCCTGTTGGACCAACTCAGGATCCCATATGACCTAGTCCAAGACCTCACTGACTCAACCATGCTTATGACCAAATATCCAAGTGGCTCTATTGGACAAAATTTCTGCGTCCGCCACCGCAACCCAATATTGAAGAAGTCCTAAGGGTGAAGTTGATATATAATTTTATAGAACAACACCAATCTTACTCCCTTAATGTACTCCTTCCATCTTCACCATCTCCTTGGGTGTTCCAAGATTATCAGAAGAAGTCCATTGCATGTAATAAACGCAGATGGGTTGTTAAGACACGAAGAATACCTTAAATGAGTTTGTTTAAAGGAGTACAAGTAGCATTTCCCAAACTTTGATTTCAAATAATTCTGCCACGGACATGAATTATTTGATCATTTTGTCGGGTAATCATTTTTAAACCTTTCTCAAGAGAACAAACACCAAAGTTTCTAGGAGGGAATGTGCTAGATATGCTTTCCAAAAGACTCTTCAGATGAAATGATTATACGAACTTCTATTCATAAAAGGTATGATACAACACGTACCCATAAGTTTATGGCGTGGTGGATGCACAACTTTCTCCTTTGGAGAGGTCATGAGATTAATTTCCGCGGCAACAGATTCACTTGCTTTTTATTGGACAGTATCTTCCGCCCCATGCAAGGTGGGATTTCCTCACCTCTTGTCCGTGGGTGGGTGGGGTGGATGCACTACCTTTCTTATGCAAATTTACCCCATGTATTCACAATTCTTACAATATAGTTGGCTTCGACCCTGCCACCCGAGGAGAGCACTCCAACCACTCGGCCGTGCGACTAAAAAGAAATAGAAATAGCGGATCAATCTATGGCTCAATTCAACCCAATCTATATTAAAAGAAATTGGGTTGGTCCAAGTTATATAAATCGAATTAGGTTAAACTTGAGATGACAATAGTTAAATCTGGACTGAGTTAGATTGAAAATAGATTAATCTAGTTTAATCTATTGACTTTTATTATAAATCATATAAAAAATAAAACATTTCTAACAAACTATTTATAAACAGGATCAGTCCAAACTAACCTAATCTAATCAAATCCAACCCACTCATTATTGAATTGGGACTGAATTTGGATTAAATTGAGCTGAATTATTTTGAATTTGAGTTAGACTCAAATTATCACATAGCCCAACCCAACTCCTTCAATTTACATCCCTAAACATTCCTCTTCTCAAATGTGATGGATGACTAACCGACATTGCATAGGCAGATTTACAACTAAAGGACCAATCTTGATCTCCACACTTGGGTGGACACTCATATTTCACAATCATCTAGTATGCCATGTGATGCAGCATCTCCCCCGGCCCCCAAGAGTAGTCTCCATCAGCAGTTGAGCATGTGAAACTTCCCGTGGGGGAGTACATTGTCCCCTATTGGCAACATTTTCTTGCTCGCTATGTGCAGTGCCCAAAGGCTCCAAAACAGATGAAGATATCCCACCAAACTGTGCAACGTTTCCTTCACGTAAGGGCAGTACGTAGGACATCAAAGGATTCGTATTCCCCTCATTAGGGGGTTGCTAGCTAGAGTGGCCAAGTTGCTACCTTCCAATTTCTAGAGAAATGAGGCAAAATAGTGGCATGGGTTTTTAATAATTCAGAGGGATCACTCAAGAGGTTGGATGATTTGGTATTGGACAATGATTCATAATAATTCAGAGGGATCACTCAAGAGGTTGGATGATTTGGTATTGGACAATGATTCATAAAATTAAAATATCTGGTTCTATAATACTAAAGTCTGTAGGAACTCATACCCGGTGAGCCAGATCGAATTGAACCGAGTGATGTGAATCATATCAATTGACTAGTCACTTAGAAAGCTCGAAACTAAGGCGACTTTTGGAACAAGATCTTAATTTTAATTAGTAGACTCCTTACCTTTTCACATGACTAAACGAGATTGTTTTCATCATTTATCTAAGATAAACTAGGGAGAAGTACAACGAAAGTGTATAATTTTTTTTTCTTCTTCAAGTCACATAAAAAGTTATTGAGAGGCCTATCAAATTTGAGGTCTAAGTTGTTAGAATAGTTTTACGTCGGGAAAATGACAAAATCAAAAAATGTTTAGTAGATGGTATCTATTCCATTCATTACCTTAAGATTTTGAGTTGGATGACCTAATAACTTCAACATGATATTAGAGCCCATAGTTATGAACTGGACCGTACACTTCGTATTTGTGGTCTACGTGACAGAGCCTAAAATGGCCTGCACGTGAGAGAGCGTGTTAGAATAGTCTTACGTCGGGCAAATGACAAAATCAAAAAGTGTTTAATAGATGGTGCCTACTCCACTCATTATCTTAAGGTTTTGAGTTGGATGACCCAATAACTTCAACATAGTAATCTCATTTCACTTCTTTTATAATATAAAAGCAGGTGCCGTTGTAGGTCCATGAATCATGGATTCGTTTTATCTTTTTTATAATCCTAGACCACTCACTAGGAGGTTAATTAGACCCACAGCCCAAAGGAGTGAGTTTGAATTCAAAACCTTAGAAGTTAATTTCAATAGGTATGGATTCAGTTTTTTATTTTGTAGAACGGCATATTTTTTGTAGACATGGGATGATACTTTTAATCTTTGAAATTTGAGATCTTCTGGTTATAAACCAAATGAGTTTACCTTCTTTTCATGCACTCTCATGCAATCCACCGTAGGATCAACTATACAGCACAGTAAGGAGAGCATTTCTTCAAGGGGAATGCTTTTTGTGTTCCCTTGGCTCCAATTTGTTTTGCAGAATAAGTTATTCGAAATTATTTATACATGAAATAGCGTATACTAGAATAAGGGGCGTTTAGATTTGATAATTATGTGAGACTCACTGACGGAATATAAAGGATAAACAATTATTGAGTCTAAGGTCGAATTGTTTATTTTCTTTATTTTAGTACATACAATTCTAACAAGGTATAAGTCATTTTGTCCATCAAATTAGAATTAATTTTATTCTAAAAATAAATAATCTTATTCTTCTCTAATTCTGCAAACAAAGTAGGACTTGAAGAAGTCTTCTCTAATTCTTAACGTACTCCAAATCTCTGAACCATCTAACTGAATTTATTACTGTAAACATTTTGTTACGATGATCAAAGTGAATTCCTCCATCTTGCTTTTCCATTGCTAGGCAGCTGAAACCTCAAGACTTCACTTGGGTTTAAGTTAGTCGGCCTCGGATAGAGTTCTTTCATCAAGTCTTATATTGCCAATTATCCATGTTAATGTGTCTTAAAAACATGTGAATAATTATATTTGTCTCCGAGTTTTTGAAGAACAGCTTTATTTCTAGGCAGCTGGTGTCTAATTGACGTGAATCTCTCATTTATCATGTTGACGACCGAAAGAAACTTAGTTTCGATAGCTACACCGATGATAAAACACTGATTATGCGATTATGTCTGCAATCACTTAATTTTGATAATTTGGCTTGGATTTTTCCCCTCTCAAACAGATCTTTTTCCCACATGAGGGTACCACTTTGATCAACAATGTTGTTCTGGTCACTATTCATTTTGGGCATTGCCTCGTCTAATTATTTTGACTCATGTTGCCTCATTCAAGCTGACTCAACTTTTATCATTGCAAATTTCTAGCAAGTTGAGTTGATATAAATCAATATCACGTAAGCATCGATCGATTTGATCTACCCTTGCATGAGTCCGCATGAGTTGATACGTGTAGAATACCATCCTGTAGGCTAAATGGTAAAGAATGGCCTCTTCAAGCTTGAGATATATAGCAGATTCGAGGACCATTAAGTGCATAAAAATATCTTTTCATGAGTACGTGGTCCATGAAATTTCTTCTTAGTGATGGTTCCGGACTCGGATTATTCGCCCGATAAGGCAGAAAAATCGTCCGTATGGAAGGAAGTGTTACTGTGTGGATTTATCCCTAATTAAGTTAAAAGAATACCAAGTCTCGTGAGATTTAAATCTTAACTATTTGAGAGCCATTACACATAACTGACCAAGTGGCTTGTCCCTTAAAAAAAAAAAAAACAGATACGTGTACAAGTTGAACAGATCTATTCTAAAAAGAATTCAGCTTGGTGCACATATGCCGATAGATGTGTATGCACACCCGTGTTGATAGGTCAACACAGATACATGCCAAACGGGTACATGCAGGATGAAGATTTTTACTTTATCTAGTAAAAATGTTATCTCCACCCACTGCGAGAAGATAGAGAACTGACGACGGCTGAAAGCTCTCTCAAAAGTTTAAAAATAATCACAAATGTGTTTTAAAATACTTAAAATCCGACACAAGAGTCATCTCAAAGAACTTGTTAAAAAGATTCATCGTATGACCTTTTGTGTCTCTGCACTCTCCCATTTCGACCACCCGTGTTTGTAAATCAAGTTTTGTATTTGTGGGAATGAAACAAGACAAGTATTGAACAAAAAGTTTACCAACTCTATACGATGAACGGGACAGTTTATTTTATTATTTCGACAGCCAAAGGAGATTGCATGGAATCTTATCTCCCATGGAGGGCCAAGCCTGAAAGCTTTACCTGATCTTTGGCTGTGAACATATCCTTACTTATCGATACAAGATCATCTCGACCTCCTCTTACGTATTCCTTAAGGGCACGACACTTAATCAGGACGCGGTGTGCGCGCACGCTCAGCGTGCCGGGGTGTGCACCAAGTACTACTCATCTCTTAATATATCTTCACTTGTATGGATCCGAGATAAATCTGCCATTTAATGAAATAAAATAAATGAAATACTTAGTCCATGTGAAATGAAAGGCCATTGAGACTGCACACAGAGTATAAGGTGCAAAGAATCTAGTCTCATCTTTATATTATAAAAGCAGGCAGCTTCATAGTTTACACATTGGTATCATGCTGTTCTCCTTATGGGCACTTGAAGAAGGAGATATATTGTCAGCTAATTAAGCCCAAGAACTGAAAAAAGAAAAAGAAATTAACGTACGAGGATGATGTTACGTTAACTTCACTAAATGGAACCACTTCAAACCAAATCTAACTATCCGGGTTAAGATTTGAAGAATTTGGTTTCATTACGGCCATAGGATGTGTGTGATCGAGCTCAATCTATGTCACTTGAGTCTTGATCTACGGCCGCCAATCTTTGAAAGTAGAGGGTCGACAAGATTAAAAATAAAAAATCCACCTCATCAATGTTATTTTATTTTATTTTGCAAATTTGCCGTAATCTGCTGATATTATCGGAGCTTGGACTATTCAAGCTTATAAGAGACCTAAGTGTAAATTTGGATATAATTTTTATGTAAATATTCTTGGGGAAATCTTGTTCACTTAAAAATATATCTTCAAATTATAATGTTATGAACACTCATCAAAGAGGAAAAGCTATCACGATTAGCCTCTATGAGGTCAAGAATATCCTAGTGTATATATACCACATTTTATACATACAACTTGGGTGACATAAAAAAGGATAATTATGATGTTTTTTTATCTATTTAAAGAGGGTATTCATCATATTATAATCATATTCTTGGGATGTTTTTATGTAAATAAAATTTCAAAGCTCAATTTGGATTGGGTAATACTTATGTTGGTTCTTTTCAAATAAGTTTCAGACTGACAGAAATTTGGTTGGACCTTTCTTGTTCATCTAATCCAGCCTGGGTATCCAAAGGATGGGTTGAAACCAGCTAATTCTTTTTTTTTTTTAAACTGTTAATTCTTGGTCACTTGATCCCCACTACTATTGAGTAAATGTTTCAATTATACACTTGGCTCAAATTGACCCTGACCTAAGTTCTCTAATTTACAACCTTAGGCCTCTTAACGAAGGGAGTTTTAGATTCTCAAAATTCTCGGAGAAATAGAAACGAGAGACTAATTTCTGTGGAAGATAAAAAATAAAAAAAAATTAGAGAAACAACTTTTAATAAACGAAAAACACATGTTCGTAAATTTTTTTTCTTGGATTCTATTCTCCCATAGGGATTTTTCTCTCCTTGGATTCTACTATTCCATAGGGAGGGATCAGGGAACAAAATCCAGTGAACTAGGGAATAATTCAAGAATATGTGAATAATTTTCCAACTGACATTTTCTAATCACAGCCCCCCAAAGAGTGGTTGCCAGCCTTCTGATCAGCTATCATGTGGAACTAACTATGGAAATCTTGTTTTTCATATAATAAACAGATATTCTTGAAAGGTTGTTGTCTTTTTAAAAATTTTATTATTCTTGCATCTAAAAGCTGTTTCTAAACATCTTTTAAGACGTGTTTGGCAAAACTTCTACTTGAAAGCCGCTCTTGACTTTCACTTTTCACATAGAATGAGTCGAGGGTGAGATGTTATAATTAATTTTAGTTTGGTACAGACGTCAACTCTTTCGTAACAATCTTATTTTTTCTTCAATCTTGAATACTCCACCTTGTAGGTTTTGGTTGGAATTTAAAATACAAGTAAAATACTACATAAACGGCTTCTAAGATCCAATGACTTCCACAAAAAATAACTATGAAAGTGCAAAAATCCTTCCAAATGGAAGCTACCCCAAATTCAGCCTTAAATAGTTTGTCTTCTTCAGTCTAGTTGAAAAATGCTCTGGGAAGAAGCTTATTTCTAAACTGACCTCTTCTCAGAAGCAGCTTCTCATATGTAAGATCTAGCATAACTTAACATTAATTTAACTCCCTCTTTGTCCAGAGGGACTACATGTACTCCATATTCGAATCTTACTCTTACATTTATTGTCCTCATTCAACTTATCCTTGGCTGCACTGCCTTACAGCCAATTGTGAATTTGTGATGCAACTTGGTAAGTGTGAGCTGAGCAAGGATCTCCTTTCAAACCCTGCACAATTAGATCTTTCTGTCTGGGAGGTCATTGCCAAACTTGTGAAAGATTTAAACTGTGTGTGTGTGTTTCCTCTCTGTTGTGTTTGTTGTGGTAAATGAGATGCTCCGTTGCCATTGTTATTGTTGGACCATTGTGGCAGGCGGTAGCCGTGATGGAATAATGCGTATGTAAAAGACAGGAAAAATTATGACATGTTTAATTGAGACCGGAACATATTAGAGACTATTCTAATTGCTTCATACTCGGACAAATAAGAAGAGAACCCAAAAAATTCTTTACATTGGATGTGCAGATGTCTCACTGTACTTTGATTGGAGAATAGGAGAAGACTAAGACCTTTTATTCTTAGAATTAGGTTAATTCTAATTTAACGGATGTATTGACTTTTACCGTGTTAGAATTACTTATATCAGAATAAGGAGAAAAAGTCATTTTATTCTAGACCTAATAATTGTTTATTCTTCTTATTCTGTTAGTGGACCCCACCAAACTATCAAATTAAAACACTCCTTATTCTAGTATACGTTATTCTGAATAAATAATCCGAAAAACTTATTCTGCAATCAAAGTGTTTAACGTGGATGTTTTCTTGTAACAATGTAGTGCTTCATATATTTATCAAGCTTGCTTGTTGTTAAGATTAAATAGAATTATAAGTACCTAATATATATCCCCCTATTTTGTTGTCCGACTAGAAACGTATGCGCACATCGTTCAAGATGCATATGCTCAAGTTGTACACCAAAAAAAAAACCCAAGATTGCTTTTTACTTGAATAGCTCTGTTAAAATTTTTATTTACATAAAAATATTTCCTAACCTATAATAAATACTACGAACACAAGGAAATATCTTACAATTGTCTTTCTCAATATTGAATCAGGGTTATATGTATGAATCAACGTAAACATGATAATTTTCCTTCTAAACAAGGCATTGATAGTGTTACAATTTTTTTAAAAAATATTTTATGTAAATAAAATATTTACCAAGAGTATTATATAAAATCCCAACAGTTAAACATGGAAGACTTTTTTTTTACCTTTTTCAGCCACAAGTTTGCACTCTTGACAGAAAGAATTCACATTTTTATTGCACATCAGCAAGTATTCCTTGGTGAATCTGTTCTCATATGTTCTTGTCGTTGTCTTGGAATCCAAATACTCATATGTAGATGTACCGTCCATAAACACAAAGCACAAGATTCAGAGAGGACGGAATGAACATGGATCAAACTCCTAAAGCACCAATAAAAACTATGATGTGTGCATAGAAGCTATTGAGGTGTTAGGATTTGCAGAGCTATGTTTTAAATCTCAGTTCCTAGAAACTCATGTTCCTCAAAGAAGGAAAAAAGGTTCTTAGAATCCGATGCAATAGCGGACGCATAAATTTTGTCCAGTGAGATCACTCGGACATTAGGTCATAAACATGGTTGGATCAGTGAGATCTTTGACTAAGTCATATGGGGTCATGGATTGGACCAGTGGAATTGAGCTGAGTCTACGGAGTTCTAAATTAGATTGTTTTGAATTGAGACAATACATTTGACAAAATATAATGGGGTCCTAGGACCCCATTGAATGAATGTTGGATCCGCCACTGACCCGATGGACCTAACTTGAATGGGGCTTAGATAAAGGTGTTGTTTGGTATACTGTACCATAGCGTAAAATATTTTTAAATATTATTTTAGTATTTTTTATGTTCGACATATAGTAAATATTTAGGTTAAAGTATGATCCACAGTCATAAAACATATATGTATCCGATCTAAGGTCATGACATTTCTTGTGTTTTGGCTTCTAATAATATTTTTCATATTTTTGACATTTAGAAAGTAGATGCTATTCTAATACCTGTGAAATGAGAAGTCTTATCATATCATACTTTGCTATATATCCTTTTTACCACATATGTCTGAGTTATCTGATTTTTTGATTAAGAACTCTTTATTGGACAAGCCACTTGTAAGTAGTTCTAATAAGAACCATCTAGTTATTTGATCAAATGACTTCTGATAAACATATGGTAAGACATATATTATAATCACATCCCTTTTGTTTTTTCCAAATGGTTGCCATGTTCAGCTATCATTAAACTCGAAAGGACCAAAATAATTAATTCCTTGCCCAAAACTCACATATTGTTTCAAATGGAGCAAAATTTTATGAAGATTTTTTCTTACATGGGAGATGACAGCTCTACTGTGGAGTAACTGGGAATATCCAAACCTGAAGATTCCGGGTCCAAACAGGTTGGGTATTGGGTCTTTGACCAATACAACTTGGGCGGAATGGGTGAGGCCGAACAAATTTGGGCCTCTCCAAATTTAAGAGGTCCAGCATCAAGTTCGCTCCAGCCCATGGGCCGCAGGCCGTTCTAGGCAATTGCATGCATTACAATCATTTTCACATCTACTTTTTAATATTTATTTTGATAGTATATTATCAATTCTATTTGATAATTAAAAAATGCCTGATGTATGCATTACATGCACCAGTGCCATGGAGATTGCATTACATGCATTATACATTGCCCAATAGGCATCATCACATATTGTGTGCGACTTGTATTAGGCATCACATCATATGCAACTTGTTAAGAAGATCAATATGCATGAGCAGCATGAAGGGTAAGAGAAAAATGGAAATAGATACTTTATTTTTCGTTTCTGTTTTCAGATCAAATAGAAAATGAATGCTGAAATAGAAATATGTTTTTCCATTTTTTCACTTTTATTTCCAATATTACATGAAGGACATGAAAGTAAAAAATAATTATTTCCGTTTCCATCTCCGGCCATTTTACAGTCCTACTTTTGAACTAATTCCACCATCTCTCTCAAAATCTCCGTATCATCTGAAAGAAAGTAGTGCGATTAGGTACCTTGATCGTATGGTTTCAAGAACCCAATTTTGGATCTCACTTGGATCACATGAGGGTATGATATTTTTTTCTTCTTTTCTCTTAGTTGTTTGATCTTTTGATGAGATGACATTGACGCAAAGCGTAGATGATTCTATTTTTCTTAAAAGATATTGGCATTTTCGGTGCAGCCGTCTGATCTTGAGCATTAAAAAAAAAAGAGTAGCGGTATCTTGTGCATGATGAGATTGTAATGTCGGGGCTACATACTGCAATGCAATGCAAGGCATTGCCGCAAGTAAGTCATCTTGCAATTAAGATACTATTGGTCCACATAGACATGTGTCATGTAACACCTCGGTTCAAATGACATCGAACCACTCTGACTCGATGTATCACCGGATCACGATCAGTCATAATCATTCTATCTATTGGGAATGATCAGTTAGAACTAGAGAGGGTAGAATTAAGTATACATTGATATGAGAAAGTCTTATACACACGACCAATCATATATGTCCAGAGCAAGGAAAATAAAGTACATAATTCAAGTATAAATTATTACATAGTGACAAAATTCCACAAAGAAAAGAATAACAGTTGCATCCTCCCATCGATGAACACACCTAGCTAAAGCCACCACACAGACCAAGCCAACCACCCACACCTCAAGACTTCTCTGGCAACTCGGAATCTAAAAGTACAGTAGCCTAAGTCTTCATAATAGAGAGCTCAGTGGGAATCCCGTGCCCATGGGGGACCACAAAATCTCTACTAAACACGAGAAAACGATATATAAACAATTTCAATTGAAATAATGTATGATTAGAAATAAATTACTTAATTTAAAATAAGTTTTTAATCATGAATTGATCCCATGGTAAGTCATCACTGGTTACAATTCATATGTATTTCGGAATCATCATCATCATGTCAGTCATATAATTAATTGGTATTTCAGGGAATAACATTCACTAGCATCATTGATTAACCATCTATCTTTCGGATTCGACAATCCCGTCGGATTCCTTATTCGTCCAATGCCACTCAACCTTTTTAGGACTTTCTAAAATTCTTAAAGGTGTGGCAAAAAGCAAGGTCGTTTGAGAGACGATGTACACTACTACATAGTCTAAAGCCCTCAGTCAAGGTGCGCACACAAATGGGTTAATCACTTACCACTATCTTTGGTCAAAATCTATAATAAAAAAGTGTCGGGTCCTACATATCTAGACCCTATCATATGGCAAATTGGACTCTGACCTAACTCTATCACATGGCTGAAACCCCACACCTTCCCGAGCGAGTACATCACATGGGTATCAAGAGTTAGTGGGGTTAGTCATCCAATTAATCAAGGGAACATAAGCCAATTAATATCAAATTTTCACAATAAAGACTCACTATAAAAGAACTTATAATCATATGTGAAACTTCTACCATTACCTTTAATTGAAACCATTGCAATCCATAAAACAAGAGTTAACAATCAATGCACGAAGTCTAAGGTCAATGGCTTTCATCACCTTTCAAATGTTGATTAGGATCCCAAATGGTCGACTGATCCTATCGAAACGGTCGATCGTTTGGTCTCATAGAAACCAAATTGATCGAACTTTCACTTCGGTTGCTTATTTCCTTCCAAATGTTGACCGTTTGGCTTCACATAAACCAAATGAGCCAACTTCATTAGTTGGGTCGTCGTTTCTCTTGAAACAGTTGACCATTTCTTGACAGTTAGCAAAACCCGTCAAAAAACAGTGAGGTTTCGAACCAAATGTCAAATTTTGACTGTACCATTAAAAATTCACACGCTAAACTTAAAAACCATTCATAGGTATTACAGAATGCTATGCTAACTACCTCGTACATTAAAGTCAAGCTAATTAAAATAGTTAAGTAAGCCGCATTAATTCACATGTTATTTTGACGTCTATTTTCGGAGGCCACCACACATCCACAAGAATGAGGTTGGATCTTCTTTAATTCAAAATCAATTATTACAAAATTTAAACTACAACAACTAGACACACAGATATTACCAATTCTACAACATGCAAGACGATCCATTTACTATAGACACTACAATAATTATCACAACATAGACAATCCATCATTCCCGGAATACATTTTTCCACCTATGAAAACTAAGGTATTTACCATCCAAATCTTTATTATCAATTAAGAGCTTAGGGGAAAGAATGACCTTAAGAAACATAAATTTATGTACATGCAACACAATTAGAGTTCAAAGAACTAACATGCACATATGATCGCAAAGAAACACATATATTAGCATCACCATGCCTTCAAATGGACTTCCATTAATCCAAATGAGTCTCTAAGAACCAATCCAAACTTCTAAAGAGTAGAAGAGAATTCCAAGCTCCTCTACTATAAATCCTCTACCAAGATGGCAATTCCACTCAAGAAAACTCTAAGAGGAAAATCTCCTAAGGCTTCCTAGCTACCAAGATCACCAAAGGAGTCCTTCAAGCATCAAGCTCCAACATGCACCATGGAATCACCACCCAATCAAGAGAGAGTGAGAGGGGAAGAGGAGAGTATGGGGAGGAGATGGAAAAGATGGATTCAGATTCCTTTTCCTCCCTCTAAATATACCATGCACAAATTGCAAATCCCCCCTCCAACTATAAAAAACAAGCCTTCATACCCCTATACACCATTGGGCCCTTTAAAAGTCAATACTTAAGGCCCAATATCTCCTAATTGGGTTCCAAGTCTAGCCCACTAATCTAACAGAGTCTAGTGACAAAGATGACTTGACAAGTATTAAATAAGGGTGCAGAATTCTGAGCATGACAAATGTATATGAACGTGACAAATGCTGTATGATAAATAGTTTGTAAGTGTGACAAATAATATTTGTCACATCTAATGAATATTTGTCACATGTAAAAAGTATTTGTCATTCCTACGGCAAAGGGCGTGACAAATGTTTTGTAGGTGTGACAAATGCTCTGCAGGCGTGACAATATTATTTGTCATGCCCACAAAATTGTCACTCCTACGTACATTTATCATGCTCAGAGTCCTGCACTCGCACTAATGCTTATCAGGCTACTTGAAAAAAGTAGCCCAGCTCATGTGACACTTACTTATGTAGACTAATGGCATCTTGCATTGCAAGATGACTCAACTTGCCATGATTTAAACTAACACCTCCAACAATGTCAATTCATAGAGTTGCCATGTATACCTTCTATTTTGGGAAAAAAATTGAATCCAATTTACTGATGATTTGAACTTTGGTATTTTTTGAAAACAAGAGGGTAGGGACTACGTCTTATTGGACACTTTTTTGGAGATATTAATATGAGATTAATCTCAGTAGGCATTGTAGAGGTTGGGAAAGTGGATAGATCCAACGGCTACGACACTCCGAAGCCCCCCTGATATGTCGTATAGATCTTCCTCCTCCATGATGGACCTGCACATGATCAAGAAGAAAAGAGAGAGATCAGGTGACCTTGGCTCTAGTTTTAGGGAAAAGTCCTCTGATGCTTAAATTCGGATTTGGGTTTTTCCAAGAGGGTGAGCTTTTCTCACTTGATTGCATATGAAGTGCTTACCTTTTTAATGGAGGGCGTAGGATGATACATATACCACCTCTCTTCCTGGTAGAATCCGTACGTGTCCCTGTACGGTCTACACATACGTAGGCATGAGCCTACCGTAAAAAGTTACAGGAGCTATATGCGACATGTCTGGATAAGTAGAATCTTATTGGCAAAGATGTTTAAATTTTTATCCGAAAGGATAAGACAAAAGGTTAGATGACATAGTGAGTAGGCATCCTCAGGAGTGTAGGGGGATGCTTGGTCATGATTACACCACATGGTGGCTTGGGGTTTTGGAAAATATTCTTTAGACCTTGGAAAGAAATAGCAGCTACTATAGGAACATCGGTAATGAACTCCTGATAGCGTTGGATCAACTTAGTTCAGAGTTTCAGGGCTTCTCGGGCTTGTTGGACTTTCTAAAAGTCCCTTGTACAAGCACCGTGGGCCGTAATCGCCGTAGACGTTTTTGGTGGATACTTCATCTTTCGTAGGCTCTCTGGGCCTCTTTGCACTGGGCCTATTATTAGGTTGCATCGGTCTTCCCCTCTTCTATTTGGTGAAACTTCTAGTTGCAAGTTATTTTTGGTTTTACTTTTTAGAAAGAAAAGATGAATAAGAGTGGTTATAACTAATTTTGTTTGGTTGCAAAATTCAACCCTTTTCTAATAACCTTACTTTTTCTCCAATCTAATCAGTTTTTATTACTTTTGGCACAAGTCCTAATACAATAAATTAGTACATAAATAGCTTCTAAGATCTCATTTCTTTTTACCAAAATAATTAGATGGTAGTGCAAAAGTGTTTCTAATTGAAAGCTGTCCCACCAGAGCCTTACGCTGCAAACTAGCCCAAATGTACTGGATTCAATACGGATTTTAAGATGGGTCTTCACTATCATATCGGTTTAAAAAAGACTATCCATTAATGTACTTTTAAGTAATAATTAGTCAGATAATGAAATGATCTATGACCATATATATTTAGTTTAAGAAGAAATCAGTATCTATTATCTTATCTGGTATGCATATCATTTTATAAAGATTATCGGTTAACCGTCTTATAAACTAGTAATCGAGAATGATAGAAGTAAAGAACTTCCTACTTTGACACCATTTTGTCCGTCCACTTATTCCTGAAACCTGTTTGTTTCTGGATTCGGGAGTTATTAACAAGTTTTCTGGGTACCTAATATTAAGTTATTGAGATTATGTATTCTTACTTCTACTATTTTTTTTTTTTCCGTGTTAAATCTGAAAAGTTCCACCATTACTTCCTTTACCATTTGAATAGCTCCGATATGTTATTTGTATGTTTTCCTTTCTTACAGGAGAAAATTGAAAAACTATCTGTTTATGTATTTAAAGGACAAGGAAAATTAAAGGATAAGGTACAAGTTAAAAGTTAAATGATAAAGTAAAGGGATACATGTAGGATAATCAAGGATACAAATTAAAGGACACCTATAGGGTACAAAAGGATAGTTTAGAGGATATATAAAGGATACTTCAAACACACTTGAAGGATGAAGTGAAGACTTAAAGGATACATTGAAGGATAATTTAAAGGTAAACTGAGAGATACTTAAAGAATAAATTAAAAGATAAAGGATATTAAATGATAACTTAGAGGATACTTAAAGGATAGTTTAAAGGAAACATAAAGGAAATGATATTTAAATGATGACTTAGAGGATACTTAAAGAATAAATTATAGGATACACTAAATGATACTTAAAGGAAACGTAAACAATAAATATGAAGGATAACCTAGAGGATACTTAAAGGATAAATTAGAGGATACGTAAATGATAAATTAGGGGATACATAAATGATAAATTAAAGGATAATTTGGGGATATATAAAAGTATTTAGAAAAATCCATCACATATAAATTAAAAGATACATCAAGGATAAATGACAGTAAATCTAACATATGTCCAAACCTATATTAAAAAATATTAGAGTCAGTCATTAGAGTTTAATGACCTCCCCTCCGCGCCCCCCCCCCCCCCCCCCCCCCAGCTCTCTTTTTTTCCCCCTCCATATTTTTCCAAGATCACTACTAATATTAAATATTAAAGACATAAAAAATATGAGTACCAAAATTTGTACCGTGCTAAAGCTATTATTCTAACCAACCAATGCATACAGTAGTAATTTTTAGAAAAACCTAATGATCAATCTCTAGTTAGAGTTCCCTTTTCCTTAGAAATTAATATTGATATGAATTAGCTTGGTACTTTAAATCAAGTCCTAATTGTTACACTAATCGAATTGAAATGCAAGATGTTCTAGTCAACTCATTTTCATTATTTTTTTGGGTGTTTTACTCTTCAGTCCCAACACTCTTTCAATATTCCTTATATGCCCCCGCAACTTTCATATTTTCCTTAAAGGCCCCTTACAATCCTTCGACCCTTTCTAAAAAGCCCATGCAGTTAACAGTTCTAAAGAAAAGGAATCTTCTGGAATATTCACAGAATATTCCTTCTTCCTTACCCATCTCTCTCGCAAAGCCTGTGGTGGAGCATCCTCCACGCATGCACACCATCTCCCTCGACCCTGGCAGACCTTCTCCCGGCCGGCCCTCAACTACATCACAAGATTCACAACTGGTTGCCTAACAGATCCCTCTGCCACGGTGGAGAATCTTTCCCAGTGTTGGAGCCATCGTCATCGACAGTGGTGGAGCCAAAAAAAACCCTAGAAGGAGGGGCAGAGTGAGGTTAATTAAATAAAAGGTATTTTATTATAATCATTAGTAGAATATTTTTATAATTAAGTTAGTTTTAACGAGCCACAAAATTTTATATGCTTACATGTTGAATATTACATTTTACAAATTTATAAGTCATCTAATCATACTTTATATTTAAAAAGTTTAGATAAATTGAATTCAAACTCGCAACATTATTTAGAGAGAGAGAGAGAGCACTTTTTTTCGGAAATATTAGGAATGGGAACGTGGGATGGTCTTTGGTAACGATATCTTATGTGAGAATTCCTTATTTTCATCTTGACAAAGGGAGTTTAGAAACTTGCCCAGGACAAGCAATATGAATTCATGAGGATCTTGATCTCAAAATTTAATGCTTAACTAAAGGAGTTAAAAGAAGAAACTTTTGCTTGGAAATACTCTTGTTGGGAGCCTAGGGAGGTTTTTTATTTTGACGTATGTAGGAGTGTCAAGTAGGCGGACTAGTCCGGGGTCCAGTCCAACTTAGCTCATATTAAAGAAAATTAGGTTGACTCAACTTATATAAATTGGGTTGAACTAAATTTGAATTGACATTAGTTAAATGTGGGTTAGGTTTAGTTGAAAACGAGCTGACCAAATTTAATTTATTGATTTTTACAATAATGCATACAAAAAGTAAAATACTTCTAACAAACCATTTATAAACATGGCCAACTCAATTCAACTCACTCATTATCGAATTTGGGCTGAATTAAAATTAAACTTGAGCTGAATTTGAGATGGACTAAAATTGGGTCGAGTTATTTTGAATTTAGGTTAGACCCAAATTATCATAACCCAGTCCAAGCCGCCCAATTTGCATCCCTAGAAATATGGTATATTACAGTTGAGAATGTGAGAGTTTCTTATTTTTATCTTGACATAAGAATTTTTAGGAACTTATCCCACCACAAATAAAATGAATTCATTAGGATCTAGGCTCTCAAAAATTACTGCTTAAATAAAATTAATAAAAGGAAACTAAAAACTTTGAATTGGAATTAGGTGGTTCCGTTCAATGAGAGAATCTACTGGAACATATCCCATCTCGCAGCACTTTCTTGACCCCTAGTTAGGCTTAACCATGGTTCAATTAAAGCCATCGAACAATGACGTTAGGAAACTACCAAGACCAAGAGGACATTTGCCGGACAACATTGAAAGATTGTAGGGCGTTGTACGGAAATATAAGGATTTTAAGAAGTTATAAAAATATTGAAAGCTACTAAGGACACAGCAGTAAAACATCCTAATTTTGTTCTTTTATGATTTCTGCCCAGGTCAGCACGTAACCGGAACTGCACCGTCAAGAGTCTAGAGTCTAGACGATAAATCGCACTCCTCCGCTTCGTTCTCTCTCTTCTACCGCTGCATCTGCTCGCCATGGAGTCCGGCGGCGACAGCAGCGAGATTGTGGCGGAGTTTCCCGATGCCATCCGGGTCTACAAGGACGGCCGCGTGGAGCGGCTCAAGGGCACCGAGGTGGTCCCCGCCTCCGTCGACCCCGCCACGGGCGTTTCCTCCAAGGACGTCGTGGTCGACCCCAGCACCGGCGTCTCCGCCCGGCTCTACCTCCCCCCACTTGCCGACGCCTTCGCCGACGAGAAGCTCCCCGTCCTCGTCTACTTCCACGGCGGCGGCTTCATCATCGAGTCCCCTTTCTCCCCTCTTTACCACGGCTACCTCAACTCCGTCGTCGCCCGCGCCCGGGTCGTCGCCGTCTCCGTCCACTACCGCCTCGCACCGGAGCACCCGCTCCCCGCCGCCTACGACGACTCCTGGTCGGCGCTCCGGTGGGTGGTCTCGCACGCCGCCGCGGCCCGCCCGGACCCGTGGGTCGCGGACCACGGCGACTTTAACCGGCTCTTCCTGGCCGGTGACAGCGCGGGGGGCAACATCGTCCACCACCTGGCGCTGCGCGCCGCCTCGGAGGGCCTCGGCGGCGGCGTGGAGATCCAGGGGATCATTCTGACCCATTCCTTCTTCTGGGGGGCGGGGCCCGTGGGGAAGGAGACGGTGGATCCAAAGTGGACGGCGGGGTTGGAGTCTCTGTGGAGGCTCGCGTGCCCGTCGTCGGCGAGGGGCGTGGAGGACCCCGCCTTGAACCCGACGGCGGAGGGGGCGCCGAGCCTGGCGGGGCTGGGATGCCGGCGGGTGCTGGTGTTTGTGGCGGGGAAGGACGTCCTGAGGGAGCGGGAGTGGCACTACTACGAGGCGCTGCGGGGGAGCGGGTGGCCGGGAGTGGCGGAGGCGGTGGAGGCGGAGGGAGAAGACCACGTCTTCCACCTCTTCAACCCGACCTCCGGCAAGGCCGCCGAGAAGATGGAGCACCTGGCGGCCTTCCTCAACGGAGCCTAGGCTAGGCAAGGCTGGTTATTTTACTGATACCGGGAAGGGAGAAGGGGGAGCAGCTCCATCTCTTGTTAGAATCGTTGTTCCCTTTTCTTTTCATATTGTAATTTCCTTCCCATCTTATTTGTGTTGGTTTTTAATTTAAAGAAGATTTCAAATAATCATGTGTTCCACTACGTATAATACCAATCTTCCATTTTAAGGGAATACGTTCTGGTTTTGTTTCTCCCGGGCTCCAGAGCCATCTCTTTTTCCTTTTTTATTAGATTTTTACAATGATATTTATCTTAGATTTTTAATTGCGGATTTATCAATATTATCTTTTATATTGTTATAAATAATATCAGTGCATCGTTATACTTCTTGAGTGAAGTGGGTGTGGCCAGAAGAAATTGCGGCCACTCCATATTCGAAAAGGCCTAGATTCACTCCAGTGCATGGGGATGGGCCGCAGGCCATTCTAACTAAGCTCTCTCCTGCAATGTCACCGAGCTAGGATTCGAGAAAAATGGAAATAGATATTTTCATTTTCATTTCCATGTTCAAATAGAAAACGAATGAAAAAATGGAAACATATATTTTAATTTCTGCTTCCATTTTCGATATTACATGAAGGAAACAAAAGTAAAGATATCTACTTCTGTTTCTGTCTTTGACCTATTTACAGCCTACCTTTGAACTAATTCCACTCTCTCAAAATCTCTGTATCATCCGAAGAGAAAGTAGAGTGACTAAGAATCTTGATCTTATAATCTCAGAAACCTAATTTTGAATGAGAAACACGTGCTGCATGCATGGGCATTACCACGGCGCATTGCAATACTGACAAGTGGCCATGTGATTGGAAGCGTGATTTGACTTGAATCGTGCGAGAGTACGATCTTTTCTGTTTTTCTTTTCTTTTAGCTGTCCGATCTTTTGATGAGATGATACGGACATTACCTATGGATGATTCCTATATTCCTTTGTTTTTTTTTAAAAAACGTCCGATCTTGAAAATAAAAAAACTTGAGTTGCAATATCTCGAGCACGATTAGATTGCAATGTTGCAGCAAGCATTTCTCACTATGACTGGGCCCAAATTAGGTGCAATCCCCTAGAATATGGGTCTAAACATATACCTCCAATCATCTGTATTCATAGAGTTGCCACGTATCCCTTCTACTTGGGGAAAAGCAAATTGAACCCAAGTGTACTGATGATTTGACTTTCGGCATTTTCTGAAAACAGAAGTAGAGGGCCCATGTCGTATTGGGCCTTTAACGGGGATATTAATACGAGATTAATCTTATAAGTCTAATTAAAAGATATTTTTGACTTTTACTTTTCACATGAAAAAAGATGAATGAGAATGCTTATCACTAACTTTGATTGGTCACAAAGTAAATGTGTTCCAAGCAATCTTGTGCTTTTCTCTAATGTAGGAAGTTCTAATTTGTAACAACTTTTGGTCGGAAGCCGATGCAATTAAAAAAGTACATAAATAGCTTCCAAACTTATTTTTTCCTTGAAAATAATTAGACGATAGTACAAAAGCATTTCCAATTTGGTGCTGCCCTAAACACAGTCCTATGCTACCTACTAGTTCAAATGGGCAGCATATAATATGGATTTTAGATGGATTCTCATTATGGTATTAGTTTAAAAGGGTTATCTGTTAATTGATTTGTAAACTAATAATTAGTTAGATAATAGCATGATCAATTGCCGTATGTATTCATTATAGAAGAAGTCTCTATCTATTACCTTATCTGGTATGCATAGAGGGTTTTAAGCGAATAAAAAGAATGGAAGGACTTATGAAGTACATTGGAAGATTGTAAGAAGGAAAAATAGAAAATCCTAGTTCTTAGGGATTTTTGTATACGGACTCCTAAAAGATATCATATTAGTTCTCACATATTATTATGAACACTCTTAAAATCTTCAGAAAAGTTGCAGTTATATCTTCCATGAAAAATAACATAAACTTGTTTGTCAAATAGTTTTCATAAATCTTATTAACGTTAGAGGTACATATACGAAATACTAGTAAATTTTGGGGTATATGTGTAAAATATTAGTAAATTTAAGAGATATCAATATAAATTTTTTAAATTTAATTTAATAGCATTTTGATAAGAAGACATAATTTTGCTTTTTTGAAACTTTCAAGAATATTAATAATAATATGTGAGAAGTGGGAGATATTACATATAAATATAATACTTATTAAGAGTATATATACAAAAGCTATTTTTTATATAATTTCATGCGTCGCGTCTAGTGAGGTAGCTTGGTCCCCACGTAACTCCACCCGCAATGGCTTCTTATGACTATAAAAGAGAACATACTTCCACCCATTCGCCATGCATCTCTCTCTCTCTCTCTCTCTCCTTCTGTGGTGTCTGATCGCCATGGAATCCGGCGGCGACAGCAACAAGGTCGTGGCGGAGTTTACCGATTTCGTCCGGGTCTACAGGGACGGCCGCGTGGAGCGGCTCAAGGGCACCGAGGTAGTCCCTGCCTCCGTCGACTCCGCCACGGGCGTTTCCTCCAAGGACGTCGTCATCGACCCAAGCACCGGCCTCTCCGCCCGGCTCTACCTCCCCTCACTTGCCGCCGCCGCCGCCGCCGACGAGAAGCTCCCCGTCCTCGTCTACTTCCACGGTGGCGGCTTCGTCATCGAGTCCCCTTTCTCCCCTGCTTACCATGCCTACCTCAACTCCGTCGTCGCCTGTGCCCGGGTCGTCGCCGTCTCTGTCCACTACCGCCGCGCCCCGGAGCACCCGCTCCCCGCCGCCTACGACGACTCCTGGTCGGCGCTCCGGTGGGTGGTCTCGCACGCCGCCGCAGCCGGCCCCGACCCGTGGATCGCCGACCACGGCGACTTTAACCGGCTCTTCCTGGCCGGTGACAGCGCGGGGGGCAACATCGCCCACAACCTGGCGATGCGCGCCGCCGCGGAGGGCCTCGGCGGCGGCGTGGAGATCCAAGGGATCATTCTGACCCACCCCTTCTTCTGGGGTGCGGCGCCGGTGGGGAAGGAGACGGCGGATCCGAAGTTCAGGGCGGGGTTGGAGTCTCTGTGGAGGCTCGTGTGCCCGTCGTCGGCGAGAGGGGTGGAGGACCCAGCCTTGAACCCGACGGCGGAGGGGGCGCCGAGCCTGGCGGGGCTGGGATGCCGGCGGGTGCTGGTGTTTGTGGCGGCGAAGGACTTCCTCAGGGAGCGCGGGAGGCACTACTACGAGGCACTGCGGGGGAGCGGGTGGCCGGGGATCGCGGAGGTGGTGGAGTCGGAGGGGGAAGACCACGTCTTCCACCTCTTCAACCCCACCTCCGGCAAGGCAGCGGAGATGATGGAGCACCTGGTGGCCTTCCTGCACGGCGCCTAAGCTAGGCAAGGCTGGTTATTACTGCCACTGGGAAGTGGGAAGGGGGAGCTGCTCTCTCTCTTGTTAGAATTATTGCTGCTTTCCATAATAAAATAATTTCCTCCCTATCTTATTGTGTGTTGCCAAGAAGATTTTATCTAATCATGTGTGTTCCACTACATATAATACCAATCTTCCATTTTAATGGAATAAATTCTGGTTTTTATTTCTCCCTAGATTCAGAGCCATCTCTTTTTTCTCTGTTTTTTCAGATATTGGTATATATGTATCCATCGTTGAAAGTATCAACTGTTGAATAGTAGGCGTCGCGTGTTGACTGATCTTACGAATGATCAAAGTGTTGAAACTTAGGTGAAAGTGACTCCATATAGGGCCCCTCTTGTTCTTACATTTTTATTCTTTTGTGATGCTACTACGTTCTAGAGAAATGTTTTGTTGACTGGTAGAGTGCTGAAACAGTGGAGAATGGAAGTGATGCCATAAGATAATGGGTGCAATTACTCCAGCTTCCAACCATCCGCATGCACCCTGTCTCATTCTTGAAGGACGATTTTTTCACTTTTACTATTGTTTTTCTATCTTATCTTAGGGAAATAATAAATTGGGTCTTTAATAATGCGAGAGGCCCAAAAAAGGGTTGTCCACCGTTTGGCCCAAAAGGCCTCGTATCTTTGTTCGGTTGTAGTACTCGAGTAATTAAAAGGCCAGCCCTAGGCCCGCCCCGGTAGGGATCCAGCCCTATCAAAACCCAAGCCCGAAAGGACCCAAGCAGCTACATGCCAAATAAGAACCTCCCTGGGATCAAACAGGCAACCCCTGCTCTCAAGCCGGTTGTAGGGTCCCACTGGACTAGGGGTGTAAATAGAGTGGATAGGGAGCTGACGTTTTAATGTCCGTCTCTTTATAATAATCGGATAATTTGTATCCGCTCAATTTACGGAGAGGGATATTTTTTGGGTTCCGAGCGGATATGGATAATATGTAGATATTTGAATATTTTTTTTATATAATATAATATTTGTTTAAAAATATATAAAATTATAAAAAAAAATAGTAACTATTTGATAAAAAAATATTATTTTAAGTACTAATTAGTAGTTGAGATTTGGGGGTTTAAAGTTTTACCCACTCAAATATCTTATATGGATATATATATATCATTGGATTTTAGATTTAATGGTCATGATTCACTCTCTATTTAGAGCGGTGACAAAGTGAATGCGAGATTTCTGTAACCGTTGCATTTATGATCTGGATCATAAATAGATGTCCACTTATCATCTGTCAGATATTAATTTCATATAAATAAATATGTCATTCTATCTTAGAAGAAGCCTTCAAAGAAGAAAGTGAAGAAAGAAGACATGCTTCTATCAAATTTGGTGTGACGAAGTTTCAATCAAATTTCATTTTTAGGATCCACCTATCAACCCTAAACATGAATCCAAAATAAAAATTCAAATTTCATGTGATTTTTGGGTGATTTTGATTTTTCAAAATTAGAAGTCAACGTCGCACGGGAGGATAACATTTACATATGGATGCTCACTCTTCTGTTATAAAGAGAGAAGAATATTTGTAATATTTTTTAGATTTTTTTAAAAACTTTTTTTTATCCCTATTATCACTCAATGTTTCTTATTAATTTTTGCAATCTTTATATTTCCTTAAAATTCTTGTAATCTTTGAACCCTCCTTAAAAGTCCCTCTTAGGGATGATTGAGGACTCTTCAAGAAATATTTTAAACAAGTATAGGAATTAATAAGGAATATAAAGATTACAAGGACTAATGAGAAATATTGAATTATTATAATAACTGAAAAATAAAAAAATCCTATTTTTGAGTACGTTTAAAAGTGTGTCAAAGAGCTATCTTATTTTATCATTTGACCACACAATCCTCCGATAAAAAAGGGCTTCCATGCAATTGAGCACTAGAGCAGTTAAGAGCCATAGGAGTGTACTAAAACCTAAAACTCTTAGTCTGATCCCGTGATTGAAGCACGATTACAATTGCACTGTAGTTGGGCACTGCATCAAGTGTTATTGTTACTACTTTCTCAGACATCTGAGGTTTGGCAGACATGAACAGAATGCTCCTTTTCACCCTGAAATCTCACATTTATATTTGAAGTGCTTATTCGTCTAGGGAGACTGCACGAGCCACGGAAAGAACAGACGATTTCTGTGCTAGTAGTTTGTGTTTAAATTTCGAGTAATACTTCACGCGTATATAGTGCATCATGTCGGCATTGTCGTCTGATCTCTTAGATTGGGCGGTAGTGAATGGTGAACTTTTTTAAAAGAAAAAATTGCTGAGCTGGAGCAAATCTCTAGCTCAGCATCCCTACTGTCATATCTTGGTTAAAAAAATGGAAAAAAAAAAAAAACTAAATCCCACACTCGTGCAATATGATGCTGCACTATGCAGAGTTCAACTTGTTGCTGCATCACAAGCAGTGCAGCAAGTACTACTCCTAAATTTCAGATTAGAGAGATGGAGAAAGTTCTTTCCAGACCTGAAAGTTCAGTAGAGGCAAACTATCAAGAGTAATATATGCTCCAATCCTCTAGCTATTTGATCACTTAGAAAATACAATGACACAACAACAAAAAAGCCTTTTTTTAATTGTCTAGCCTACAAGACCTTTGATCATATGACTGTAAGATTAAAAAAATCTCATTTTGATGTCATTACACAAACTAACACTTAAAAAAAGGTATTAACACTTTGGAACAGGTATTACTCAATTATCATTACCCAAACTAACACTTTGGAAATAACATAATGCCTGAGACCCATAGCCAACCCTCGTGGATCCTATATTTTGGGTCTGGTTATATCTGTTGACTTAATATCAGACCCATTATCTCTCATATAAGCTAAATCTTGTCAAAATTTATGTACACTTGGACCTAAAATTAGCCCCTTTTAAATAGTATGCCAGTTTTTAAAGGGAAATTTATTCTTTGGCCCATTTTAAATTCTGACTAAACACACTGGGGGTCCAACACCTGACTGGCTTGTCCATTGACCCAGCAAACTTAACAGGTCTCTTTGGGTCTGGGGGCAGTAATTTTGGTCCGGATCTACCAGCCCAAGCCCGCTTACAGCTCTACCTAGGAAGAGCACTAACTAGGGATGCAAATGAACCTAGATTTACCCTGTTCAAGTTTGATCCGATTAATTCTAATCGAGTTCGAACTGAGTATCTATGATGATTGTTCAAACTTGACTTGTTTAGATATAAAATGAGTTTGAGCCGAGTATCAATTAGCTCATGGTGAGTACCAAGTTGTTTGCACTCCCAGTTATTTGGTAGAAAACTTTATAAGACATTAAATATGTTATTAACTAAGTTTATTCGTGAATACACTACTAAGGTAAATATACTACTAAGGTAGCTACTATACGAAGGTTTAAGATTTCTAAATCCAGAAATCTTCACTTCTCACTAAAAAACAAAATAAACCAGATTTCTTAATCTACTAACAACTTTTTAAGCAAAAAACCTAAAGACAGTTGCAAGAGTTCAGCTATCTTGGTGTTAAACATTGGGGAGCCAAAAACATAAGGTACCTCTATCCCTAGGCCATAGAGCAAGGGCCGGCCCAGTCGAACAGCAGGCTGGGCTGAGCCCAGCTGCTTTTACAGACTTTATCCAAGTCTTCTTTGAGGAGTAATACTTACTGCAGCATGAGCATACAGCTGTCCGATCGGGTTCAATTGAATAACCGCAATAGTAATATTTTTTTAATAAAAAAAATTGAAGAGAAGGGAACAATTTTAAGGACCTGTCCGATAGCTAACAAATAGAAAAAAAAGATAGTATAACGCCCCCCTTTTTTGATTTTTTTAAAAACTTTGATCGTACGAATTAACTTCTAGAGTTGTTTCTTTCCTCTGAGATTTTTTTGGTTGGGAAAATAAAAATAAATTTGTTGCAATAACTGAATCTGATTGAATAGCTGTAGCAAGTATTTCCCGAGAAGAGAAAACTCCTACAACGCCCCCGGCTTCTGCAGGCCTTAGTACATCCGCCATTTGTTCCATCGGATAAGAGGATAAATTTAAGGATGCATGAAGAATAAATTAAGGAATTAAAGGATAAATTAAAGAATAAATGAGAGGATACTTAAAAGATATATAAAGGATAAATTAAAAGCTAAGGATAATAGAGGATACATATAAAAGATAAGTTAGATGATGCTTAAAGGATAAGTTAAAGGATACATAGAGGGTAATTAAAGGATACATAAAGGATAAATAAAGGATACTAAAGGATACATAAAGGATAAATTAGAGGTGCTTAAAGGATACATAGAGGATAAATTAAAGGACACTTACAAGGAAAAAATAGAGGATACTTAAAGGATACACAAAGGATACTTAGATGATAAGTTAAGGATACTTAAAGGATACACAAAGGATAAATATATAAAGGATATATACATGACATAGAAAGGATACATAAAGCATACTTAGAGGATAAATTAAAGGATACATAAAGGAAAGGATGTATACAGGATATAGAAAGGATACATAAAGCATACTTAGAGGATAATTTAAAGGATACATAAAGGATGGTTAGAAGATGCTTAAAAGATAAATTAGAGGATACTTAAAGGATAAATGAAAGCATACATAATGGATATTTAAATGATGCGTAAAGGATAAATTAGATAAACTAAAGAATCAGAGTACATATTAGAGGATACATACAGGATAAATTAAAAGATACTTAAAGGATATACAAAGGATAAATTAAAACATGTATAAAGGATAAATTAGAGGATAATTAAATAGAGGATACATAAAAGAAGCTTAAGGGATAAATAAAGTATACGTAGAGGATAAATAAAAGATAAGGATGTGCAGAAGGTATTTAAAGGATAAATTAAAGGAGACATATTGAAGGGACATTTCAAGGACAAATTAAAATTGTGCACTCATTGATATAGTACCAACAAAGCTGAGAAGAAAGGGTGCAATATTAGCAAGGCAACTTTATCACGAGATATGGTACCATTCTGGACTGGTCTTTCTCCCTGTTACCTCTTTTTTAGGGGTGTTCACTATTTGGTTCAACCCGAAAAATCAAACTAAACCAGACCAAATTTTCGGTTTGGTTCGGTTTGAAAACTAGTTCGGTTCGGTTTTCAAGTTCCTTCAACTCGTAGAAATCGAACCAAACCGAAAATAAAAAATAATGTTGTACTTAAATTTCTCTAACACTTCGTAACACACGACGCTCACCAACCTCTACAAATGGGCACATCAAAGGTTCTCCGACACTTCTCCGGCACCCACGTAATGGGTCACGGTGAAGGCTCTACCTTAACTATTATAAGGAAAAAATACTCTTTAGGTTGGCCGATGTCGGACTACAGCTGGCTTTGCAGTGCAGTGCCATTCATCTAGGATTTTAGTCCTATACTGGACGTCTTCTTTTATCACTTCTGCACAGGGTCTATAAAGGGAAGAGTCCTGGGGTTTATTGCTTGCAGCTGGGCCGGTGGCCCAATAAGAACTTTAATGCCAAACAAGTAGGTAAATGAGCTCAATAAATCCAAAGAAAAATATTCTACAGTTAAGTCGGTTTAAACCGATCCAAACCAAAGTAAACCGAACATTTTCGGTTTGGTTCGGTTTGGTTTGATTTGAAATTTTTTTCTTCTAAACTAAACCAAACCGAACTGTGAACACCCCTACTCCTTTCCACTTCTACGAAGACTGTTATCTCTATGGATTTTTGTATATATGCCTTGAAAACTAGGGTATTCATATCTATACCCTAACTTCGATATATTATATGGAATATCCCTAAAAACTTTAGAAACCTTGTGGCTATGCCCCTCAAAATATTGATAACTCTAACCGAATATGTCAGGAAGATTTTGTAAATTTTGATAAAACTAAGAGCATACATGTAAAACTTTAACAAATTTTAGAGTATGTGTAAAAGTATCTATAATCTTTTTAGTATATTATGTTAGAGTTAATGACTTTTGACAGAAGGGGATAGCCGCAATATTTCTGAAGTTTTCAAAGGTAGGAAATTGGGGGTATAGATACTAATATACTAGTTTTTAAGAGTATATATGCAAAAATCCCTATTTCTAGCTGTCTGGTTTTCCTTGAGACATTTGAATATAGTCATATCCTATATCGCCCCATCATTGAGTTGAACATTTCCTCTGGTGGGGCATTGCTTAAGTGATTCTATGACCCAATGTGTGGTCAGCTCATCAAGAAAACCCACTATCAATATTTTGTTTAGGATAACATTACAATCATAATCAATAACATGAGAAAGAACATTTATTCTTCTCAATTTTGCCTTTACTATCCAAGATAAAGTAATGCTAAGATGCCAAGCTCAAGAGTTTTCACAATCAAAACATAGTGGTCACCCACTTGGTGTCAACACTCTATGGCATAAACAGGTGGACTGCAATCTATGCTCTTAGAGACTATTTTTTATTTCAAGATTTATATGATCTGATTGAGTCTCCTCTTCTTGTGAATGTATGAGTTCCTGCTGAAATCTTTTCTACCACCATACTGTCCTTCCAACCTTAACATACAAATATTGCTTGTAGTCCTCTACTTCTTGTTTTAGAAAGCATAATGAATTCAGTTGTCATCTAGCATTGGACTGTGGATTCAGCTCACAATGCACAAGTGTGGGGTTAGCAGCTCTTTTTTTATTTCCTGACTCTCACTTTGTTTGCGGAATAGGGCTGGAATAACCAGTACAAAGATTCTATTCTGGTTTAATCGCGAGGATGCCTAATTCTTCAATTCACCCTAGTCTCCAAACTCTACCTGAAATGCTTAATTCTCTAAATTCTCCCAATTTCACTCTTTATTTCACTCCTTACTCAACTTATTCCTACTAAATCACTTGAAATAGCGCAATATAATTCTTTTTATTTTGGGTGGAATACTATTAACTTACCAAATCAAAATACCTTTTATTCTGATTTAAGAAATTCTCAAAATCTTATTCTAGTTTAAACTATTCTGCAACTTGAGAACCTAAATCTCCTCATGCAATTAGACTGTCTGAAAACTTTTATCCTTGTGTACATGCTTAGCCATCTCCCATAGTTTTGTGTTCTTTCCTTGCATTTGGTTGGGAGATCCACCCGACCCTCTATTTTAAGTTAATTTTTCCTTTTGAAAATGATTTTAAGTTGAATGTGACCCAGATCGAGATCAGAATCAACATTGACCAATTAGGTTGTTTTAGCTTGTCACTTTTGTATGATACCAACTTGTAAAGTTAATATCGAGTTTATTTATACACAAAAAAGATGGAGTTTGTCTTCTAAAATTGATCTACTAATCCATCGGCTATCTTTACATTTTTTTTTCTTTTGTCAAGAGCCAAATGTTCAAAATTCAAATCCCTGGATCAGGATTGATGAGTAGTCTACACTATTCCACAAAACCAATTGGTCAGTTCTTTTGTGATCTGAGTAATTATGTAATTTGCACGTCGTCATCATCATTATATTATTCATTCTTCTGATTTCAAAATTTTGTTTCATGGGCTTAGAAATCTAAAGTCGTTAAACTAGATATACAGCAATAGAAGACTTCTTTCTAACATAACGAAAATAACAAAAAATTAAATGATGTGTGTAACAAAACTTTCTAAAAATCACATATCAAATACAAATACAAAATATATGTGACAAAATAACATGGGAAAGTGAGTATTCTAATATACGTAATAAAAAACATTCTGGGAGGGAATAAACTAAAATTTAGAGGAGAGATAAATTTCCTACTTCCCAACGGTAGATGTTAAAGGAGGGGATTCCACACGTGCAGGGAGCATTTGCACGTGTGTCCCCTCTTAGTCTTCAATAGGCAAGCGGCAAATGGCAGAGAAGAATCAAGGGAACGTCCCTTTGCCTTTATATGTATTCCATGAAACCCTAGTTTGAGAAGGATAACAACTCTTTGTCTTTGTAAGGGAGAAGGAGAAGATGAAGAGAGCATGGATATTCAGTGAAAGTGGTATGTAGCCAACTTTAGGCAATTGCAGAAAGCTGACTGTTCCTTGGTAACCCCACTCCAATCTAAGAAGTTCTAATTCAAAGGTTTTAATTGGAAACTAAAAAAAACGAAAATGCTATATAAAGAATTTGAAGCACCTTGATGGGTCGAAATCCATAATGATTAGAACCCTCTGCCGATGATCGGAGGGTTGGGAATCAATTGTTCTTGCAAAAGAGAACAATGTTAAGGGTCCTTGACGATAACCCAGGAGAACTCTCTTCGATGCCTAAGTAAGAAGGCTAAAGTATCGGAAGAAAGCAGAGAGAACGTGGACTTATGAGAGCATATCTTAACTTGTGCAACTGGGGATCCTTATACAGTTGTGTAGAGCCTCACGAGTAACCGGTCTCGTTTAGGAAAGAAAGCTGGGTTTGGGTAGCAGTCCCAAAGCAGAAAGGACCGTCTTAGGGAGGTCAAATTTATGACGGGTTCCTAGATTCGTCTTGATCCGGCCTGAGTCGCGATAGACTGGGCTAAGGGGGCGAAGTTTTCCAATCCACGTTGACTTCCAAGTCAAGTAAGGCCTTTAATTTGATCGAGTCGGTCCGAGTGTTTTGTTAGGAAGTAGATTCAAACCCTGCTCCCCCGTTCTTGATGTTAAAGCTGTTGTTGCCTAATTCTGGGGCCTCTCTTAGATTGAGTCTGGGCTAGGGCCCAAACAGAACAGCACTAGCCTACTTTGGCAGAGTGTGTGCCCCATCCGAGCTGCATTTGATGGTTTGCGCGTAGAATTGTTGGGCCGGCCTACTAATTATTTGGCTAGGCAAAGTTCTTCTCCTTCGCACCTAATTTCTTTCTCTTAAAGTGACTAAACGATAATCTAGAGACACTTTTAATTAGAAGTCGCACCAAACTATGTTTGGCACAACTTCTAGTTGAAAATATTTTTGGGTTTCCACCTGGTTATTTATTTGGGAGAAAAAGAGATTAGCTACTGAAAGTCATTTAGGTAGTACTTTGGTTAGTATTAAGAGTTTTTAGATTGGGTAAAATAGAATTGCAAGGAAAGATTCGACTTTCTTAGTATATCTAAAATTATTTTTATCACTCATGATATTTAACATCTTTGTATTAGAAGTGACAATACAAATTAACTTTCAACTAAAGATTTTGCCAAACACATCCTTAATCAATAATCTTATGTTCTATCTTCGTGGTCCCTGGAGTCCCTTGGACTATTTGGCTGGTCAAAACATTGATACTTTATTTTGAGTAATACTTGCGGCACCGCATGCAGTACAATAAGTAAGATGCAGCTCCAACTTTTTTATTTTTTATTTTTCTAATCAGGTCTATCATGTCGGACTTGTTGTTACAATCCAATCTCAGATTGGATGATACAAAAAAAATCTAAAAAATAAAAAATCAAACTCCAATGAATAGTAAAAACATAATTCTGTTTTTGATTATTCAGACTTCTTTTGATCGTTCGATCAAATATCAAGTTCTACGGACATATCGGACTTGATTTAAAAAGGATTAAAAATAAAAAAGTTAAGATTACATCCCATGTCCGTGCAACAACTTTCTGCACCGTATGTAATACAACAAGTATTACTTCTCTATTTTTTTTTTTTTATGTTGTGACCAGCGCATGACCCCCACTGCTTGTTTTATTATGGGACGACTTATGATGTTTATATCGATCTATTATGCGTCCCTGCTTTTTGTACTAGTAATCCTCATACAATAACTATCCTAGTTATGACACATCTTTTATTTAATTTCAAATCCTCTTATTCGTTTCGTACTTTAGTTGTTGGAAACAAAATTGTTGCAATGTGGACATAGCCAGCTTTCGGTGGGCTGGGCTTGAAGGAGTCATGGTCCAGCGGAAGCCCGGACCAGTTAGTTTCGTGCACATCAGATACATTAAATATTAAATTTATGAATGTT
Source organism: Zantedeschia hybrid cultivar (assembly GCA_030544215.1). Lineage (NCBI taxonomy): Eukaryota > Viridiplantae > Streptophyta > Magnoliopsida > Alismatales > Araceae > Zantedeschia > Zantedeschia hybrid cultivar. The sequence goes on along the minus strand of JARZZO010000015.1, from coordinate 69,932,929 downwards.
ATGCATGGTTTATGATGAGGCAGAATCCGATTCGGCCCATTGAACCAGGCCCAAACCCCATTCAGCCCAACAACAGCAGTACCAGGCCCTCCGGCAGCCTTCGGCCCGTCAGCGGCCCAGCAGCCTTCGGCCCATAAGCGACATCGTCGCTCTTGGCCCAACAGGCTTCAGCCCGTCAGCGGCCCACTAGCCTACGGCCCGGGAGCAGCGCGGCAGCCCAGAGGTCAGCAGGCTTCGGCCCGTCAGCGGCCCAACCCCCTTCGGCCTGGTAGCCGAGTCCGGCCCACTCCGGTGGCAGATCGGGCACTATGGCGGTTTATCAGTAAACCATCATTTAGTCCTATATCGGCTGCCACCGTTAACCATCCGCTATCCTCCGCTATAAATACCCCGCTATTTATGGCCAAAGGGGTGGTGAAAAAAACGGATGCCTCCCCAAGCTTCCGAAACCCTTAAAGGACTTCTGTCCGAATAGCATAAAAGCTGCTCTTTCTTGCCTTCTGAATCGAATCTTCTTCAGGAGCTAACTTGACCGTCGGAGGGGGTTCCCCAGGGCTGACGTCCGGGACTCCTACTGACTGGTTCTTCTTCTTCTTTCCTTCATGCAGGGGCTTGATTCGAATCATCGCCGACCTCCCCGAGTCGGTCTCGGCCGCCGACCTCGGATTCCTCTCCCTGGTCTCGACGCCGAACGCCGGCTGCCCCAAGACAGGAGACTCGGTCTCGCGCTGAAGGAGCCTTCGGGCTCACTATCCAAGAGCAAGCCCGCTCCGAGTCGCCCCCGGCCTCGGACCTTCGGCTTCGACTCCGCCGCCTGTCGACGAGCAGAGGGGAGGAAGCTCATCCCCGCCGTTCCTTCTCAGGAGACTCGGTCTCGCGCCGAAGGAGCCTTCGGACTCGCTATCCAAGCCAGAAGACTAGGTCTCGCGCGGAAGGAGCCTTCGGGCTCACTGTACAAGAGAAAACCCGCTCCAAGAGGGCGGCAGGAGACCCGGTCTCGCCCTGAAGGAGCCTCCGAGCTCGCTCTCTAACAGCAGGCCCGCTCCGAGTCGCCTCCAGCATCGGACCCCTGGCTCCGCCTCTGCGTCCTTCGCCTTCCGGATCCCCGTCGGGCCCCTCTCAAACACCGATCCGACCCAGCTCCGGATCCTCTTCTTTTCGGATTCCGGCTGCGAAATCCGGTCGTGATAGATCCAGTCTACATCACTTTATAAATATAATGATATAAGTCACATTGGTCAGCAAGACCTTGAAACTCAAAAAATTGTGACACTCCCAATGTAAAAAAAAAAAAAAGTGCTGTAAAATAACCTGTTGCTTTCAAGCTATAAGGAGATACTGTTCTATGATTCTTTACAACGTTCCATGATGTCTTACAATAAACAAAGTGACCCTTTGGGCAAACGTTGTTAACTCTGAAAATTTTGAATGTAAGGACGATATATATGCAAGAATTAAACCTAAACATTCTGCATAATCATAATATTGGTTCATAAATAATAACATAAGTAGGAAACTCATATACGGCATGTCCGAGTCCAGGGCTCCGGGTTACATTTAATTAGGCCAGGACATGGCCAGAAATGTGATGGGTCGGGTTCAGCAGGACGTTTAGATGGCAGTCTAACAATACTGAGCGGGGAAAGGCACATGTATTTGTTAAATTTGGGTTCTTTCCTCTTTCAATACTGTTAGACTCGGGTTTAAAGATATATTGAAAGAAATTCCTCGCATCTTTTATTGACACTTTTTTTATAAGACGAAATCTTTAGATCTCATTCTTTAAATCTATATACTTTCGCTCATAAAAATCAAAAATGAATTTGGATACCTCGCATGTTTCTTTTTAAAATCGAATGACTAATGACTGAGTCATGTTTAACCCTCATAAATGTGAAGATAAGATGAGAGTCCTAGATTACGTATCCCTTTCGGCATAGAAGACGTAGAGGTCATTTTCCAAAACAGTAAGATATAATATTCTTTGACCTTATGACGAAATGGCGAATGGACGCTACCAAATGATTGATTTGAAGATTCCATGACAAAACCCTTGGCAAATCATGATCGCTTGCCAACAACAAATGGGTCACTTCACTTGGGCAGATGGGAAGCATCTTTTCTTATTCCTAAAGTTGTTCTTGATGAGGACTGAGGCCGGCTGCCGGCCAGCGTTTCTTGTCCGAGCCTGTCTGTGATTTGGAAGGAAGGTGGTGAAAATTTTCCTTTCAAAATTTTTGTACCAAACTGGCTCTCAAAGGTGGATGGCATTTCCCTTTCCATTCTCTGGCTTTACGGTCTCTTATTCTTGTGGCCATGTGTTCTTGGGAAACTTTGTTCGGTTCGTTTGGGAATCTGATTCTTATGGATGTTATTGCTATCCTAAAAAGTGTGTGGCTCTTGTTTTTTTTCTTTTTTGAGCAATAATAATAACTCTTTCGTTCCTCTTCGAACCAGTAGACAATCCTTACAAAGTACTCTCTCTACTCAACACCGTATTACACCTGATGCAGTCGAAGTATTCATGGACGGTTCTTAGATGCGCGATCCGAGATCTAGAAGAAGATTCAAGATCGAGAGAGATCTGGAGGACGAGAGGGCACCTGCAGGGAGAAGAAGTTTCGTCAGCAAGGGTCCCGCGTGTGGAGCCCTCTCGAATGGTTAAGTCAGTTATTGAGAAGAGGATAAGGATGAGACATATTGAGAGTAAGAGAAAGCTTATGTCATTTACCTTTTCCGATGCAAGCAGTGTTCTATTTATATGGAGTAGGTAGAAAAATCTTATTTATGTCAGACGATGTAGGATTATTTATAGATATGAGGACACATATTCTCAAAAATATGATGCCTCTCCTCCATTATTGAGCCGAAGGTCCATGTCCTTTCTAACTTCGGACTGGGGCCAAGTCTGGGAGGCTCTCGCCGCTCGGCCCACTCGGCCCTCGGCTTATTTGATCAATCTGGGCCTGTCTCTCGGCCCAGTTACTTAGGTCCATACGGCTTATCCCATCAACACCCATACCTCCTGTTGTACTTTTAACCCACTACATTAACTTCCATATGAAAAGGAGATAAACTTGAACGGTAGAAATAAAAAATAGTAGGGAATAGCTGGATAAAGATGTCGGAGATGATACTAGTAGAGGGAGCCTCTTCTTCGCAAAGCAACAAGCTAATCCCTCGAAACCCATGGGGTTGCATATAAGGTTCAACATCTTGAACACGTGGACCTCAGAGTGCATGCCCCCTACCTGAGGCATGGAGGATATCCGCAAAAAACCAAGGTCCTAACAAACCGATAAAAAACTTATATGGCCTGCTTTGAAGAAGAAATATAAATCACGATGACTTCTACAAGATACGACAAAGGTCGTGATAAGTAACTCATTAGTGAACACAAACTAATTGGGAGAAGATATGCCACAGAAGAGAAGGTGGCAGTCGAGCTCTAACCAGAGGCGAACAAACCGAGGTATAGAAATCACTCGGACTTACCTGACCAAAAACCTCTCAGAAGAGGGATTTACCTTCCAGCTGGGAGAAGGTTCCTCCCCACGATGGGGGAGAGGGAGGGGGGGCGGGGAGAAGGCTCTTGTTGCTTCATATGGCATTCTTTGCTGTGGATGTTTTGTTGGTTGTTTTCTTCATAAGGTTTTCCCCTTCTTTCTCAATTATTGATGGTATAACTAAACGTGCAGAAGTTCTGTTCGAACTTAGTTCAGGTCTCGGATGGCCAACTTGGTTTTGTGAGTTCTCATGCTGGAATTTTGTGCAGAGTGTTCTATCTAAGGAACCCAATTGTAAGGCCTCTAAGGGTGTGTCACTGTTGCATATGCTGGAAGCAAAGAATGATGGATTTGGATGGATAGGAAGTGAAATGTGTTCCACTCAAGTCAGGGTTTGGGGTTCTGTCTGTGGGCCATTTTGAACTGTCAGTAATACTTACTGTAATAGCGTCCCAAAGTATAACAGTTGCATCTATCAAATCATTAGATCAGATAACATTTGATCGGACGACGGTTGCAACTGTAGTACTTTTGAATTCTTACAACAAATATTACATTTTTACTCGAACTTTTGGAAGAGGAGTTTCTTCAACTGGTGAATAGGCCCACGAGTGAAAATAATAACCAAAGGCCTAGAATGGGATAGCATATGGCCCTCTTAGATAATCAAATATATGTGGAATAAAACGACTTATTCGGATTACCTAAGTTTATTGTCTCTGATTGTTTGGTTCCATCGGTCAAAATGTTTGAATTATTTATTATAGTTAAAACAAAAGTTATTTATATTTCTTTTTATTATTTTATATTTTGCTTATTTATTTAATATTATTCCAAATAGAATATCAAAATTACTAAAACCAAAAGTCTCTAGTTCTGTCGTAAGCAATTCCCACATCAGCAATCCAATTATCAAAGAGGGCTTTGTAATTTTGAGGGCTTCCACGAATTAAAGGCATGCTTGTCACAGCTTTCCATCTGAAAGCAATCCAAACTCGCGGAGAGTCACAACTTCTGCCTGAGTTAATATATTTTTAACTCGAGTTTTTACAATTAGATCTAACTTTTTTAGTTACTCTTTTAAGAATGTAAAACTTAAAAATTAGTATTATAAAAATCTATTTTTTTTCATCATCGAAAAATTTGAATTGCGAGAGAAATCTTAAATACAACTAGGTGCCGAAAACAACATGAAAAATTTAAAAGCTCATTCAATTCTAACTACTGGCAATAGCATCTATTTTGACATAACCCATCACTACAACCATAAAACAGCAGGTGCTTCTGCTCTAATTTAATTTCCAGCCGCAAACAGTGTTGGCAGCACTCATTAATATCCCTTCCCTTGGGCAAGAAGGATACTGAGATAAGTGAGATCTAAGATAAGATTTGGATCCATTACTTGCAAGTGTGCTTTGACAAGATGGGAATCGTAAATTAGTTAGTATTATCTCATAAAAATATAAAAATAATAATAATAATAATTTAAAAATAGTTATTATTATTTGAAGAGATTGTAATAACAATAATAATAATAATAATAATAATAATAATAATAATAAAGACATAAAAATATAAAATATAAATATTAATAGGGAGAGAGAAAAATGTGAAAGAGGATAATAATAATAATAATAATACTTAGGCAAAGAGAGAGTGGAGAGTAAGAGAATTAATGATAGAGAGGGGAAAAGAGAGATGGTGAGGGAGAGAATTAATGAGAAAGAGGAGGAGAGAGAGAATTAATAGGAGATATGGATATTAATATGGGAGGAGAAGAGAGAGAGTTTAAGAAGGAAACATACAATTCTAGTATTGACACGCGACACTGAAAAACTCTATTTTATATATATGTATATAATAGAGTTTTATATTATATATATATAATAGAATTTTATTATATATATATATAATAGAGTCACACAAAGGCAAGTGACTGTTTGTCCAGCAGATCCATTGTCCAGCGTTTGTCTTCTATTTTTACTACTAATTGTTGTGGACTATTCAAACACACCTTCAGATATAGTAGACTAGACATGGAAGAGATCTAAGCAAAAACTGGAATATTCCCCTCAGTTCTCAAAGGCAAGTGACAGAATCTTCAATCCGAATTGTTGTGGACTATTCAAACACACCTTCAGATATAGTAGACTAGACATGGAAGAGATCTAAGCAAAAACTGGAATATTCCCCTCAGTCACACAAAGGCAAGTGACAGAATCTTCAATCCGAATGAAAAAGGGAGAATAGGAGAATAGGAGAAGAATAAGGAAGAATAAAAGGAGAATAAATTTAATTTAATTTTGACTAGCGGAATGACTTATACCGGTGCCGAATAGTCTATTCGGAGAATAAGGAGAATAAGCAATTCGACCTTAGACCCAAGAATTACTTATCCTTCTTATTCCGCCAGTAGGTCCCACAGAATTATCAAAGCTAAGCACTCCTTATTCTAATATACGTTATTTCGAATAAGTAATTCTAGATTAACCTATTCTGCAATCAAATTAAGGCAAAGCAAAGTGGAACACTACTGCAACAAGGAAAGAGAAGGGAGATCGAACAGCAGGCATCAAGGAGGCTGCACCCTTGAATCCAACCATTCCATGCATGTGCAAACGGAGAGTTCCCATGGCGTCGGCGTTTGGTGGGATTCCGAAGAGTCAAGTCGCTGGCTTGGCTACCCATGCAGCCACCAATCCCCTTGCACCTTCTCCCCCAATGAGAACTTCCCACATCTCAACGAAATGGACAGTAAACAGCAAGAAATTATGGAGAAATGGATGAGCCCTTCATATGGCGTTAATGGAGGCCGTTTTCCTTAATGGAGGAGGTTGCTGCAACGAACCAGCCGTATCACCCGTCGCCACCCGTCCCTGCCACCTTCTCTGGCGAGTGACTCAGCCCTTGTGTGGCAGGACACGAATGGAGAGAAGGGAGGGGCCATGCAGGGCTGTCACCTCCACCTGCCGCCGGCCCCCTCTTCCCCGGCCTCCGACCAACCCCTTTGATGACGACGTGAGGAGGGCAAGCAACCCTCCAAGTCCTCCTGCAGGTTCCCCCCAGATTACTTAATTTGCTGGCAGTTTCTGTGACACAGCTTAGCCATAAAAATAAGATGAGATAAGCGAGTGCAGTGGTGGGTTAGTGCAATGAAATAAGATAAGTGCGTGCTGTGGAGGATTTGTGCAATGGCTAAGACTGGAGGTCTCTTTTAGTGCTCATTTAGTGCACGCCATGGGAGATGGTGAAATGTTAACTACTCATCGGAGGGGTCCTCTTTAAGAGATGGGATACTCTAAATGCAGGTTTGGGTTGGACTCGGTCAGCGCAGAGAGGGAAGCTTTTTAAAAATTTCTCTAGTGTCATATTTTTCTCATTCCTAATTAAAAGCTTTTTCTAAAGGAAATTAATATAGTAACACTACTTCTTAACACTCTTTTTTAACATGCTCAAGTGGCACGTATATATTGAAAAAATAGTATTAGAAAATGGTGTTATTATGTATACTGTTTTTTCATTTTGTAAAACTTCTTTCCCCCTCTCTTATTTATTGAGACTACTCATCTAACCGTGCATTTACTGAATTTGCACTCGGCATCCAATGCTGTCATGTGCGTCGGTGTCAAATTAGGATCATCTCAACACAAGGAAGAAGGAAATTTTCATAGTAAAAAATGAGTGAACGTTAGTAGGGGTACTCTATTTTCCTTTTTTTTTTTTTTTCGATTTGTCCTTATTAAAAGGGAAAAAATTTGTGCACTTGAATTTGAAATCCGTATATTAATTCATAACTATAAATATTTCCTGTTCCTTTACAGTGATATTTGAAGGCCGTACGTCAGGGTTAAGGATACCTCGATGAGCATGGAATATTCCGGGCAGGAGGGTTGGTGTGTGCTCATTAGGTGCATGTGGTTGTGGGTCGAAATCAAGTTAATGTTGAGGTGACTTATGGCTAGTAATTGTATAAAAATAGATGTTCTTACTGTGATTGCAAACGTTAATTTTATAGGTACTTGTTGAGATAACCTTACATTGATTTTTTCTTTATGAGTCAGGTGGATCCCGAGGTGTCTTATACGTCTGTACAGGTTGATCTTCGATCGAACGACTCAAAAAAAATTGAAAATAAAAAATCAAGTCCCAATGAATGATAAAATATGCCACCAAATAATAATTTTTAGCTTTTTAGATTTTCTTAGATCGTTCGGTCGGAAATCGACCTGTACAAACATGTAGGACATCTCGTGACCCACTTGAAAAAATATTAAAATAATTTTTATAACCCACTGCTGCGGCAAACATAAGTCTTCCTTTATAGAAGTATGAAATATAACTTTCAATTAATTTTTTTTACTCTTTTATTTGTATTGAATTTATTAAAATTATCATTTTAATTAGTTAAAAATTCAATTCATTAAAGAACCCATGACCCTCTAAAGCTAAACATCCTAGCTATGCCCGTGAATCATACTACTCGACAATAAAGTCTAGACTTCTAGTGGATGTCCCCAACGTTTATGCCCAAAAATGTGTAGTCTATGTGCATGGTAGTCCAAGCAGAACCATTAGAATACCTGGTAGTTGTTAACTCCGTGGTCGTCTTCAGAAAAAAGTGGAGGATAAGGTGGAGATATCAGGTTTTCTCAGAGATATGCTTGCATCCTTTAGAGATAATTTCCCTTCAGGAAATAATTCCAAGAATATAGCACACATAAATATTATTAATGTTCCTCTTACTTTTCAGTCTATAATTTTTCAATATATTATAATATTAGTTTTTGTATTCATAGGATATTCATAGAACTAGCAGGTGTACAAAACGGATTATTCATAGAGATTGTTTTTTCTATTTACTGTATTTTAATCAAAATATATTAGAAATATTTTGTGAAGACTTCTAATATCTTTCTTTTTTGATGGTTTGCTAATCGAAAAGATTTTTGAAGAAGCATTCAGAGATTGTTGGAGGTTTAAATTAAATACAAAAAATTGTAGAGACGAATATAGAATATTGAAAAATTATACGAGTCGAGAAGTAAAAAAAAGCTCTATTATAAAATAATTGTCCAGCATTTTCAGATGTCCTTCCCAAGTAGGCACATCTGAAAATTCGAAAACAAACTAATTGTAGACATACTCTGTAAGGTTTACATAGAATTAGACCCAACATAACTTCTTTCTCATTTATCAGTTACAGAAAATATAATAGTGCAAATAGAAATTTCTTGGGATCCATACACCAATCTTATTTGCACCACTTGTAAGTGGATACATCACCAGAAGGTATGACGACCTCAAGGTACGTCTCATAGCTGTTGATGAAGGCTAACGTAAATTGATTGCAATGAAAGTGCATGCATATGACAAGCATTCTCTCTTTTCTTAGAGTAATACTTTTTGCATTGAGGGTGCATATTGCAATGACCCTCAATATAGTAGATAAATAAATAAATAATATATATATATTTTTAGGTCATGTACTCCGAAGTATCCTACATGTCCGTACATGTCGATATCTGATCGGACGATCTAAAAAAGTTCTGAAAAATCAAAAATCGTTATTGAATTCGACCCATTAAGAACATTTTTTACTATTCATTAGGACTCAATTTTTTATTTTTCATTTTTTTTAAAAGTCGTCGGATCGGAGATTGACTTGTACGGACATGTAAGATACTCGGGACTCCCTTAAAAGTTTTTTTCAATTTTTTTTTTTTATTTACCCATTGCACTGAGAGTCAGTGCGTGCATCAAGTGTTACTCTTTTTTTTATTTTATTGTCTCTTCTTCATCTATCTCTAAATGCTGTTTGGTTTAAGAAATAATAATTAAAATTATTATATTTTTGTGAGACACAAATGTAATATTTTAATATGTTTGTTTTACATTAAATCAAACGACTCTTTTTTTGAAAATGTAATAGCCTCAATGTGACAAACAAAGGGTTTATTATGATTGATATTACTTTTATACGAAATAAGATCCAAAGCTTGAATCGATAGACTAAATACTCAATAATTTAGTCAAATTATTATCAGGTTTAAATTTCATATTCAAGCGTCTGATCCATGTGGGTCCCGCACTGGAATGAGGAGGCTATAGTGGAAGATGATAAAAAAGGTTTAGGAGACAAATCTTTATCAAATATAGAATCTTATATTATATTAGTATGTGAGAAGAAAAGCTTTCTTTGCATATTAATAAATTAACTTAGATTTGACAGAAAGATAGATTGACAAATTAGGGGAAAGGACTAGCTAGAAGCACAGCAAGCTGAGCTGCTTGATTCGGTGTCAGTGAGGAATTATTTTTTCCCCTTTCTCTCTTTTTGTTCCCCACAGAATGTGGGGGCATCATGGGAGAAGTGGGGAGTTAGAAGATGGAGAGTTACCTGTTCAACTCATTTATTAAGTGTTATTTGATTTGGTCTGTGATACACAGCAGCAAAAGTCGTAAATAGTCATAAAATGATGTTTTCTTGTTGTGTTTGGTATGTGATAAACCGTTTTACGGTATTTTTTCCTGCGTTTGATATGTCGTAAATAACCATATTCAAAATTAACTGACTTCAAAAAATTTTCTATTATCTTATTTTGGTTTACAGTCCACAATCATTATAAATTAAAATCGGTGATTTTAAAATTAAAGATTTTATTTTCGTTGTTTTAAAATTCGTAATTTTAAAACCGAGATTTTATAGTATTTTATGATGCACCAAATGACAACTAAGCTCACGGTTCGACTTTAGCATTTCCTTTAAACTTAGCTTATTTAGTTAATCGTACTAGTTAAACCAAATCTTTTTGTAATCTTGGTGCCTTGAACATGAGAGTAGATTGTTGAATGTGAGTAATACTAACACCTATCGCTAATTATGTAGATCACCGTGAACTAATAACTGTCACTCAATGACGGTGACGTTGACGACACATGGTTCCTCTTCCCATGATATGACAAAGGAATTCCTATAATCTCTCCGTATTCTTTATAAGTCTTTCAAATCTTTATATTTATTTAAAATATCTTTAAAAGGTCCCTCAATTCTTTCTAAAAAAGTTTCACCTTGATTTTGTTATAGCCATTTTTACCTTTCAGTCTCTATATTCTTTCGATTTTAGGAAGAGTTCCTTCCCAGGGTTTTTTTAGGAAGAGCTAAGGAGCCTTTTAAAGATATTTTAAATAAACACAAAGATTAATAAAAATATAAAGATTTGAAGGATATAAAGAATATTAAAAAATTATAGGAACTGAAAATAAAAATCCATATATTGAACTCAAGGTGAGGTCAAATTGGTTGGACTAGCACACCCACCATGTGTTGTCGGAACCGGATTTCAGCCACGGCCAACCGTAAGGCTGCAAATGAGCTGAGTTGAGCCGAATTGTACTTTGTTTAAATTTGATTTGATTAATTTCAATCGAGTTCGAATTCAAGTCAAATTTTTATAATGATTGTTCAAATTTGGTTCATTTAAATATTAAATGAGCTCGAGTCAAATGTTAAGTAGCTCGCGAGTTCCATAAATCTATGATATATTTAATTTAGTTTTTTATCTTAAATGAATAAATTCAAGTTAAGCTATAGTAAGTAACAAGTCGTCTGCATCGTAGCTATTTGATAAAAAGTTTTATAAGATATTAGAATATCTTATTAATTAAGATTATTCACGATCAAAATAACTCAATAAATGTTTAAAAACAATTAATGAGTACTTAAACGAATTTTTAATGAATATTAAATGAACTCTTAATGAGTGCTTAAACGAACTTGTTCACGAGCAGAATTGAACCGAGTTCGCTTATATTCAAATTTGACTTAACGAATTGAACTCAAAATTTTATTCAAATTTATTTTATATAACTTAATAAACAAGCAGCGTCAAATTCTTATCCAGCAATCTTAAAAGCTATTTATTGAATGTACTGATTCATTTGCGGTCCTCGCCCAACGTGACCATGGTCCACGAACACCAGGGAACCTTCCCACGCCCACCGGCCACGCGAATCCGGAGCTCCGCCGCCGCCTGGCTCCGCATAATGTTATAAGGTCATCCTAAACAAACGTGCGCAACATCAATTAGGCAATGCTGCCCTTGTTTAAGATGCTAATCACATTCTTTTATTGTCTACTTTGTGCATTGTGGTAAATACAAGTCATTATTAAACTACAATGGATATTTTAAGCCCTTGATTGATAAATGCAAGTTTATGAGTAATGTTGTGGTACCACTTTTGTATTTAGATTGTGTTTGGCGTAGCTTTTAATTGAAAGTTAAGTACTATTAATTTTCTCTTATAATATAAAATGATAATTAAAAATAATTTATATAGTTGTACTAGTCAAATTTTCACTGACAATCTTATTTTTTCTCTAATATAAAAAGTTCTAATTTAGAGTTTTTAATTGAGAGCTAAAAAAACAATCAAAATATTGTAGAAGTGACTTTTAACATCTATTTTTTTTTCCTCTCAAAATAAGTAGAAAAAATTCTGAAAGTACTTCCAATTAGAAGACAAGGTCTTAAATTATTAAAAACTAAGTTCAACGATTTCAACCTTTAGTTTGACACTTCTCAAGTAGAATCACCTGATCTCTATAAATGTGATAAAAAGATGTAGCACTTTAACATCGCTTTAAACTAGGAGAGTGTAAAAGTTATGTAAATTCAAGTCTCTAAAACCTACATTTAGGTGTTGAGGAGTAAGGTTAAATTAAGGAATAATGGTCTCCTTTGTATGGAGGACTTTTCTAAATTAAAAGGGATTTGTACAAGTATTTTGAACTATTTTCTTGACAAAATAAGCATAAAAGGATAAAACGTTTTGCATTCCAGATGTGACTAGTCACACAAAGCAACGTAACAAATTTAAACAAGAATACCATATCATAATAAACAGATTATAATGTCGTTGATCAATTTTTTATTTTAGAAAAGATAATAAGAATAAAAACTTTTGTAACACTACGTGAGATATTTTACCCATTTCTTTTATTATAGGAGAGACCACAAATAAAAATTATTTAGTCCTACTTTTTTGACAGAATAAAACTTTTGATATTACATATGATTTTTTTCTCATTTAATTATTTACAAGAAAAATTCTACAATCTTCATTTTCTTACAAAGAATGTCTTTTTAGGTACTTTTAGTAACACTTATAACAATATTTTTTGTGATACTTAAGGGTCTTGTACTAATTCACGGAAGATTGTGAAGACTTATACGTAAATAATTGTATTACAAGATTTTTTTTTGTAAATACGATATATTTTCAGAAGTTCAAATTTAATTATATTTTAATTAGTAAAATTAGTTTCTTCTAAGTTAATTGTCTGATGCGCGGTCAAACGATGCAAAAACCCAAAATATGTTCCTAATACGTTTCCAACACTTGGTATGTGGTAATTGTTTGAGCTTTCGAATTCTGTCAATTTACCTGTCACTTATTTTTTCATTTCAGCTGTTAGAGTTTTTCATTTCGGTTGTCACCCTAACCCTAACGGCACCCTAAACTAAACGTTTAAGAAAAATCAGAATTAATAATTTTAAACCTAAAAAGCTACAGCACTTTAGAGCAGACCAAACAGAACCCAAGTGCTAAATAGACCAGACCAAGCAATTGATGGCATAGTCCATTATGAGTAAATGCTTGATGCATTGAGGGTAGGTGTTATTGGTCCATATGGATAGGTGGCACATAAGTTGGACAACTTTTTTTACATGTAGATCAGACAATTATTAAATACGAGTACAAAGTTCTATACATGACAAATACATGTGCACGTGACAAATACTTTTTAGACATGACAATGCCTACCAAATATTTGTCATGTCTGAAAAATATTTATCACGTCCATAAATTTATAGGCATATATTTAGGGATGACAAATATTTTTAAACATGATAAATAGTATTTGTCACGCTCAAAAATCTATACACAAATACATATAGATGATAAATATTTTTCAGGATGACAAATAATTCGTAGGTACAACAAATAATATTTATTATGTTCACGAAGTATTTATCATAGTCACGTATAATTATCATATTTAGAATTTTTTACTTTCATTTAATATTTATCTGTTCCACTCCTAAAAAAATACTCAACTCATGTGTCATCTATCACGTGGACCAATGTCATTAACTTTTTGCACTGACCTTGAGCGCAACAAGTATTCTTCCTCCATTTTATTATAAACTTACTTCTCACAACGAAGCCATATGCATGACACAACAAACCATTGCCCACTAGGGATGTCAACAGGTCCAACATGGTGTGGACAGTGGAGTATCCGTTTGCTGTCTGTTAAGCTAGTTATCGGAACAGATATAATGCGGATACACTGGTTGTTGGTAAATACCGGATAATTATCAGTCAACATAAGAACTTACAAATGCAAACTTTAAGTACAAATTTCTATATTATATATTTCAGTTAAACTCAATGAAATGAACATTTCTTAAGAGTAGCAAAAATATATATTTAAATATAATTTATCTAACCGTACAAAAATATTTAATGGATGGCCAAAAGTTAGGATACCTCAATATCTCTTTTAGATTTTAATGAAAGAATTAATATTAATATCATATAAAATATAAAAAATATTCTTAATGGTATTTATTGAATAGCGAAATGTCACTATCCTATAAGAATATCGGATAAACGGTTATCGGTTACCGTTGACACGACCCACCTCACCTCACCCTCGATGGACACAATTTCCTCTTCTCTTCGTCATCTGGCCGTGCAGCGATACACAAGCCAGTCGTGGCTGAGTGCGTTCTGAGAGTGAAAACAGCAGAAAAGCTTAGAATCTGAGATATATAGATAGAGAGAAAGGTTAGAGAGAGAGAGAGAGAGAGTACTTGAGGGCATCGCTATCTCGGCGTGACCACAACGTGTGCATGGGCCACCACCACCGAGACAGCAGCCACGCACGCCCCTCCTCCCTCCACCCCACCACTTCCCCTCTCCCAGTTCCGGCTATAAAGCATCCCCCTCTTCCCACTGCAACATTCCCCCTTCCTCCCAACCCCATTCTTGTGAAGCTTCTTCTGTAGAAGCCAGGGTTGGGAATCCGCTAACCCAGCCAACCCTCCCTCTATTCTCTCGTCTTAATTCTTTTAAATATATACCGACATGGCGAACAACAGAGCTGCCCCTCTTCTCCCCTTGCTCTCCCTCCAACTCCTCCTCCTCATTTCAGGTAACAATGCAACAATATGATCTATCTATATATTGTTGTCCTCTGTGGGACTTGCTTAACACAGATCTGTGTGTGTGAAGGCTCTGGCTATGGATGATCTTGCTTGACCTGTCCGTGTTGTTCTCCTCTTGCAGGGGCTTTGGCAGTAAGCTTCACCTTCTCCAACAACTGCAAGCACACGGTGTGGCCGGGGCTCCTCTCCAGCGCGGGCACGCCCCCTCTCTCCACCACGGGCTTCTCCCTCGACAAGGGCGAGACCAGGTCTGTCTCCGTGCCCAGCGGCTGGTCGGGGCGATTCTGGGCGCGCACTCGTTGCTCCACCGACGCCGACACCGGCAAGTTCGTCTGCGAGACGGGGGACTGCGGCTCGGGCACCGTGGAATGCTCCGGGAGCGGCGCCGCCCCGCCGGCGACGCTGGCGGAGTTCACTCTCGACGGCAGCGGCGGGATGGACTTCTACGACGTGAGCCTGGTGGACGGGTACAACCTGCCCATGCTGGTGGTGCCGCAGGCGGCGGCCCCCGCCGGGAACGCCACCTGCAGCACCACGGGATGCGTGGTGGACCTGAACGTGGTGTGCCCCACGGAGCTGAAGGTGGCGGCGGCGGGCGGCGGCAGCGGGGGAGGGGTGGCGTGCCGCAGCGCCTGCGAGGCGTTCGGGCGGCCCGAGTACTGCTGCAGCGGGGCGTACGGCAACCCCAACACCTGCCGCCCCACAGCCTACTCGGAGTTCTTCAAGAACGCCTGCCCGCGCGCCTATAGCTACGCCTACGACGACGGCACCAGCACCTTCACCTGCCCCGGCGGCACCAGCTACCACATCACCTTCTGCTCCACCACAGCAACGTAACCCACTGTGCTCTCTTCTTCCTCCTCCTCCTCTTTCCTCTTCTTCTCCTTCCTCTTCCAACCTCCTTCTTCTTCCGTTCAACAGGCTGAAGTCGTCAGATGAGAGCCCACAGGCGGCGTCGATGCCGCACGCGGTGCAGCTGGGAGGCGGCGGCATGAGCAGCGTCATGATCTACCAGGGAGCCCTGATGGCAAGCGACGGCGCTCGCTCGCGCGCGGCGCCGCTGGCCGCCGCCGCTGCTCTGGCGTTTCCCTTGCTGCGGCTGCTGCTCTGAGCAGCACCGCTCTCGGCTTCGCAGACGGAGCACCGGGAGCTCGAAGGCCATGGGAAGGGAATGGCATGGAGGAGAGCAGAGGGAGAGCATCTGGTGCCTGGTGGAGAAGACGGTGACGTCGAAATGGCAGGGGCACCTTAACAATTTTAGGTCTTTCTTTCCTAGTTTAGACATTACCATATTCATTTTAAGACCTGTCGTAGTCGGTAGGCTGGCATTTTCCTTTTTTTCAGGGTTTATTTGTAAATGTTATTTAAGTGGGCCGCCCCCTAAACCGGCGGAGGGCCCTTAGGTCCATTAGGTCGCTGTTGGTGATAACTTAAAAAAAGGGAAGAAGATAGAAAAGGGTCTCCTTTGGAGACTCCACTGGCACAGGAACTCAGATCAATAGTTACTTTTTTTCCTATTTTTTTGTCACACTAGGTGGTGGGTGGTGAATCTGGTGATAGAAAACTATTTTTGTTCTTCGTGTTGTTCTAAAATTTTTAATTAATGATGCCAGGGATGACGAAAGGTGTCTAATTATATATTGTCTTGTGTTTTTTCTTTTTCGACATTTTCTATCACTCTTTTATTGATTGTGTAGAATTTAACCCGAATTTTGCAATGGGAGATTTGATGAAAAGTGGAACATATTGTGCATCTTATGGGTTCCTAGGCTACTATATGATGTACAAAAGTCAATGCAAAATAATTAAGTATGAGATCATACGTTAAAGCCACATTTTTATACAAAAAAGATAAAGATAATTGTTAGGCAAAAATAGCACAATTTGATTTAGCTGGTGATTTGACGCAGGACAGGAGAAATACATATTATAACATAAAATATGATATTCTATAGTATTTCATATCAAATCAAACAACCCCATTAAATATTTTACCGGCTGCACTACCCAATAATGGCCATTTTCTGTTAAAATATTAGTAATATGCAAAACATACCCCTATTGAACAAAGGCATGATAAATTTAGAGTGCCATCTTCGTTGTTATATATCTTATTAGGTTATTGGGTAGTTTGAATGTCCACTTCTCACATCAAATGATGTGGCAAAAATGGTGTCGGATTAGCTGATGATGCAACGCGTCAGCTGAAAAGTTTGGTATGGTAACATCACTTCCAATAATATTGTCAAATTCCAAATTAAAATCTGGCATTAGATAATTAATCTAGCCATAAGATCGAGTGTTATTTTCTTATTAACAGAGGATAAAAGTGCTGACGTTAGTCCACTCTAATTGATGTTAACTCGACTCGCTTTCATCAAGAGATCCCATCAAGAGAAAAACTATGATTTGTCGTTTCAATCCAAGTCCCTTAGACTAATAATTTTGACATAATGTTAATTTTGGTATTAATATTATTGGAGAAACGTGGACGGCTACAACAGAAGGAGAAGGAAAATATTAGAAGAGGGAGAGGAGAGTCTTTACCCTTCAGACTCTTCGAATCTCTATGGAACATTAAATAAAAAGGACATTAGATTCCCTTTACAGGTGTCTTTTTTTTGTTAAATAATATGCCCAATCTTTGATAGTGGGTAACTAGCTGCCCTTTTCCCACGAATTCCTTCTGCAAAGGTGGCACCGGCACATGAACTAGTTCTGTAGAAAGCCACTTCCATCATAGAGGCAAACCACTTGAATCACTCAAAATTAAACAACATTTAACAGCAGTGGCGGACCTAGGTTATTTCAATGAGGTCCTACGGCCCACTAGATTTTATAAAATTTAAGAAAAATTATTGTTCTCGGTCTATTAAAATGATTGACTCACTGATCTCGATCCATCAAAATGATCCTACTAATCTACTAATTCTAATTTAACAAAACAATTTTACTGATTTGATGTCCTAATGACTCTACCTAATAAAATTTCTGTATCCACCACCATTTAACAATGGAAACGAGAGAAGGAGGAAGTGTACTAGGAGCCCACAAGTTTAACCTCGTCGATTTGATTAACTTGACCTTCTACTGTCAGTTGAAATGATGAAGACCACGGAATGGGGTCCGACCAATTTGGGTCCCATGGCAAGTCACGATAAAATCAGATAGAAAAAGATCATGTGGTGTCAATTGAGTTATACCTAACTGATTGATTGCTTTCACCTTATGATGTATGCACTCTTAATTGTGATTTGTCTCAATTCAAACCCCTATTCTTTCACGTGAGTCAAATTAAGCTGATGTGCGACATATCACAACTCTTAAGACACGTCCATTCGAAGATGTAAGCAATTTTACCTCTTATAACTAATTTCTCTTAAAGGACAATTAGGCAATGGAATATGCTACTCGATCGTTGTACTATTATTAAAGTACTCTCTTTAATTAAAGTGTTTGCGTCTCTTGTGAGATTTTTTTTCTTTTTGGATAAGACTACAAGAGCTAGTGACAAGTAGATTGGGCACTGTTAAATTAACTTGAATATTGGCATATGGGTAATTAACTTCAATATTGTCTATCCATGTAAACATTCTAACAGACAGATAAATACGTAGTCATCCGATCCGATTGGATTGAACGGCTTCTGACCCCTATATTGCAATCGACGTAGATTACAATGCATAGACATTATTGCAAATATCACTCTTTTATAAGTCAGAGTTATAGTCAATCCATTCACCGACTCCAGCTGTTATATAACTCTGATCTAACTTATAAACCTCATGTAGTCATAATTTTGTTATTTCTTTCACCTTCATCCCGTTTGGTGTATACTATCATATACCAAACATGTTACGTTTACCATTTTCATAACATTCATTTGTAACATTTTAGTCACTTGCTCGGACAGTTTTTCTTTAAGAAAAGCCTGTTTGTGCACTTCGATCATATGATCAAACAACTTCTAATGAATGTGATAAAATGAGTAATTACTAAACAACATGGCTCACTTCATTTTTTTTAAAAAATTAAGTAGCTAAAGTTGCACTAAGAAAGAGCTTGTGAATGGAATCTTGTCTTCAGTAGTACACAAAAAAGATATTAGTTGATTAATTGTACCTACGAGTGTGATCACATGACCCTTAATAAAGCGACCTAGTGTAGCCATGTTAATCGTGATTAGAGAGTCACCATTAGTTAACAAATAAAAATGTCAAATACTTAAAAGCATTAGGAAGACAGTGTGTAGCGTCCCCATAAAGGTTGCATGTTAGGGCTAAAAAGGGGGACAAACTCATGTGATGAAGCCGACACATCAATCCATCTTAGGTGGCACCACCTCTAATCTTAGTGCAAGCACCATGCCAACTACTACCGCCGTTAACTTAGAGGACCAATAAGGATTGCGTACACTATCTATTTTTTTATATTTTTTTAATCATTTGATCGAAAATCGGATGGCATGGAATATGTCGAGTTAAGGAAGATCCCTTAGTTCGATATTATTTTTTAAAGAAAAGAAAAATACTTATTGCACCGCTCACTACTGTCCGATCTCTATAGCGCGCCCACGGTGCAGCAAGCATTTCTATTTATGCTAAGTCCATAACCAATAAGATGTGTGGGCCCCACTATTATTCCGAACAGTAATACTTGCCCATTAATAAAAAATCTAAAAAATAAAAAAGTGTTATTGGGCTTGGCCCATTAAGAGGTATTTTTCACTGTTCATTAGGTTGACTTTTGATTTTTTGAAACTTTTTTTAGGTTGTCCGATCGGACATTGCATTGTACGATTGGATAGGACATCTCGTGGCCGACTTTAAAAAAATAATATTTTTTTCTTTTACCCACTTGGTGGGCATTGCAGCAAGTATTACGCTATTCAGAATCCCCTCTTGCCGCCCCTCAATTAGCTCCAACAAGATGAGTTCCTAAGGCTGAGGCCCAATAACCATTTAAAGCTGACTAAAACTGGTAGCAGCGGCCGGGGAAATAGCACCCCATGCCATCTGAGCACTTTAATAGAACAGCAACATCTAGATACAATTTTTTATTTTTTTAGAAAAAATATTACCGAGCTGAGAGTTAGTCTAGTTTCATATCTGTACTATTTAATCTTTAATTAGATATTTGATTACATCACTCCATAATCCAACGGCTGGGATCATATGAAGACACTCAAAGCGTACATGTACGGATCTCCAAGGTATCGTCACATTGCACCAATACCTTGAGTAGTTTTTTTTTTTCTTAAAGTCCTTGTAAGATTTCTCATCTTTAAATTCATTCTTGGGATGTTTGCAAATATATTGTCCTTAAAATTTTACTTTTAGACTTTGCAGTCTTACTTTATACCTTTTTTTATTCTAGAATTGGTAATTTTGTTTTATTTTATTTTTAATAACCTCACTACATCATGATAGTTACAAAAATGCCCATATCCTTAATGTCTGTTAGTATTCCATTAAAATCTTCTAACTAACCTCAGCCAACTTCAACTAAACATAATAGTCCAAAATATCTCTATATTCTTTCTTCAACTCTTTTTCTGTCTCCTTCCATATCTCTTTCTCTCTTGTTAGTATAATATACCAGTCGAAAGAATTCCTTTTTATAGAAGCACTTTCATATAAATATGAAATTTATGGTTGAAGAAGGAAAACTCACTACATCCTTAATGGAGGTTAACCACAAGAAATTTTTTGTAACTATCGTAGTGCACAAGTGTTATTAGACATAATACGAAAATATCATCAATTCTATAAATAAAATTTAAGGAGAGTATCGCTTGTTTAATAGCCATTAGGCATGTCTCCACCTCGAGATAAGAAATGGCATTTAGATTTCCCTTTCATTCACATTTGGATGGACAATTATTAATCGCAAAGGTCCATTTTTAGGTAATCAAGCCTAAATTCTTTTATAGTATATAATTTATTTTTGCTTTTTTATCCATATAGGTATACTTACATAAAAATATAAGTACTTTTAATTTTATTAGGTTTCATTGAGTACTTTGAATTCAAGTCCAAATTCACGCACTTAAGAATACATAGAAACTTTATTGGATTTTGGTAATTTGAACTTACTTGAGCCCAAGCTCAATGCATTGGAGCCTGAACTGAATCGGGAATGAAACGACTAACAAGTTTTAGCCGAGCGATTCTTTCTTTTTTTCTTTTGTGTGTATGTGACTTGTTAGAATTAGAATGATATAAATGACTCTTTTAGAGTTGCCTCCACCCGTGAAATTTTAGTAAAAAAACAAAATACGTACGCTCCTAGCGCAGTGGCAAGTAATAAAGCTAACCCCACTCGGTTGCCTTGACCGAACTTCTGAACGTAATACAAAAAATGATTGGTTGTTATTTAAAAATTTATAAAAAGTGTTATGTCCAAGGTTGAGTTATTTACCATTGGATTTTTTTTAGTCATCTAATCAATGATCAGATACTCGACTCAGGTGGGAACTTTATCTGAACTAATTAACCCATATCGGTTGACCCTAATATGCTTATTAATTTGTTTGGCCCATCCTGACTGGATCTCACCTAATTAATGCTATGCGTCACATATATCTTATCTAGATCTAAAGATTAATCAAACGTATGTGATCATGTGCTAAAGCGACTACTCATCAGGCCTCTTAATTTCTTGACCTCATCTGACTCTATACCCATTGTCACCAGAGTTTCTTTACGAGACAACTTTGTGGCACATCCCCATCTCTTTGACGTCATGTACATCTTTGGAGGTAGAAAGAAAGAGAGTGAAGGAGGGAGGAGCATTAATCAAACTTTTCTTCGATTCCTCTGATCCATTTCATTGGATATTCTCCATTAGGTAGTGGCATGGGTGACATGCCCTTTTGCTCAAAGACCCAAAAGAATGAAAAGAGTACGGAAAGGGATACTTATCGGAGAGCTGATTATGACATTACTTCAAAGATGAGACTTTACACGACAAATATCCCTTAATGACGTTCATCTAGACTAGAGATATGTAGTTGCACTTCCCAATCTATGCAGTTTTATACCTGTTATGAAGAAGAAACAGGCAGTCCGAACTCTAATAACTATGATGTTAACATCAGCTTCATGCACTTTATTACAATATGTTCTAATCTTCATAGGCTGTTGTAAAGCTCACTTAAGAACTCTGACGTCTGCATGTCCTGTTAACTGAGGATTAAGTGTGGATAAGCTCACGTAAGATTAACCACCAATCCGGGAAGATTAATTAAGCATGGATAAGCCTCAAACTTTGAGGTACCTTGCGTCAAAGCAATGGGTGCTTTGGATTTAAAATTCTTTCCAGCCGTCATCCAAGACTAAATATGTAGAGAGAACACAACCCAGAGCCATGCACAAACACGACTACACGTATGAGGCTCGTCATGGCGGTGGAACGTGGAAGATGACATCAAAAAAGGATGGGCAAATAATGGTGATGCTCATCAAAAAGGGAAGGGGGATGGATGACCTTATCTGTTCCAACTTATCCATGCAGCTTTACACGGGAGGACGTGGTGAGATGCTGTGTCCTTTAAGGCCTGTGGCGTCGTCTTCTTCTGTGGAGGAAAGGAGAAAGGGAACATATAGGGATGGCGTTTCATGGAAGCTTACGTCTCCCATGAAGAAGGGGGTATCCATCTATCTACTTATCTATCTATCCTTTTAGGGCATGGGAGTGGAAGCATAGACATCCTGCCACCATTTACTTAATCGGACTGACAAGGCACACTGGGAAAGAATGTTGTAGCCATGACTAGAAGAGCACTAATAGAGGTTGAAGATTTTTAAAGGTATTGTGTCATGGCAGCTTTAGAATGCTGCTCATTGCCACTTGAGATTGCTAAAAGTTATGAAGAAAAGAGAAAGGGATAATGATAAGACACAAGATATACCCAGCATATTCTTCCGTCATCAGTGAGCATCTTAATTAGAAGGGGTAGAGTTTCCCAAGAAAGGAATGCACTGCCAAAGTATGGGAGCACCATGATGGTGTAACCTAGACGAGCAAAAGGTATTTGTGCACTCAATCAGAGACAAGATCCTCGACCATATATATATAGCTTCGAGTGTGGACGTTGCTAATTTCCCCATGAGTAAAACTTGCTGTACTGCCCGGGCTATTACGCCGCTCGGAGTGCATTTATTTGTGTTACACCTTACAATGTAAACTCATTATGACTAGTTAGTGGGTCATGATTAATTAAATTCAATTTACTTAATTATGAATAATTAGATATGTCTATAGTTAATTATTTGTTTAAATAACGAATTTAGTTTAGAAAAGTCATTAGATAAACTACTAGGCACATCAAGCCCATTAGTACTTTAAGAAGGAACTAAGACTAATTCTAACACTTAGTCAAATTTTAAGTGTTCGCAGGGTGCATGATAGATGTCCAGTAAAATAGCGTTATCTTTTCACTTGATTGTTGAAAAATTAAAATCTTGGTACCGTTGGAAAAAAAAAAAAAAAACTCTACAACTTTATAGAAGAGTGCTTTGGCTAATTCTAATGATTTAGGGGTCAAATGTGTTTCAGATTAAGAAATAAAGAACTGTGGGAATTGGCTCCTAATTGCACTAAGAAAGGTTTTTAACTTGGAGATTAAGCTTTCTATAGTTGGAGCTCGACTTTAATATGAATAAGAGATGTTAGTGGTTAGATTGAAAGCCAAGAGACTATAAATAACTTCTTAAATTAGTGTTAAGATTTCTAGAACCTCACTCCAACTTTACGGCTAAGAACATGTGTTCTTCATAAAGAATTAAAGGAGTTTTTTGTTTAACCTTTTGGAGATTTATTCGAATTCATTATTTGTATTCACGAAGGTTAATAGAATGTGGAAGAGGCTTTAAATCAAAGGGAATTCATGGCTAAGATTCAAGAAAGCTAGGAACAAGGGGTTGATTCTTGTTCTCCTTCAAGACAAGTCATGATAACTAATCAGGTGAATATTTTATATTATATAAAAATCAATGTCTTGATTTTTGAAAGTGGTCAATTTAAATTTTTAGAAGCATGTTCTATCGGCATATGATCTTAATTTCTTAATAGATCTATAATTTATATGTGAAATTCTCGAAAATACTAAGTTCTATAAATTCTATTTAAAGGACATTCGTACAAGTTGACGTCTTTTTGAAGCACGCCAGCTTGACTGGATGCAATTAACTTAAATCATGTGACTTCTTTAAAGACGTCTAGCACCATAAATGCATTCAACAAAAGACATCCACCTTTCTAAACACGTTTTAAGTTATTTTGACATATTGCAGTTTTCAAAGTTTGGTGAACTTAAATCGGCCATAACTCAATAAATACTTATCTAAATCATTTAAAATTTTGACGATAACTCTATTTTGATGAATTCTATTTATGTATGTAATTTGCTTATTTTTTAATTTTATTTCATATTTTTCAGTTATATATTCAATTAGCCAAATTCGACTCAAATTCTTTAATTTCCACTTGATACTCTAAAGCATTCATATGACCTTCAATTTTTATGAACTTTGCACACACATTCTATTTGTCATATTTGACATGCTCGTCAAGTTTAGATATTTTTTGAATATGTTAGCTATTTTTAGACTTAATTATTAAATTTTCAGTTTTGAAAATTAGGTTTAATATTTGAAAAATTGATTATTGTTCTGAAAAATCTGAAAGAAATTTTGGAACTTACTTTTCTCTCCAAAAATATGTTGGTGTCAGCTTTGTTCTGATTATCTATCTATATGACTATGGTGTTTCTTTAAGTAGTTGTTTTGTATAAAAAAATGTGTATTTTGACTTATATATGTAATTATCACTTTGTCAAATTAATTTTCAGATATATGATCATTATGAATATATTTCTTAAATACTGTGACATATTTGTTTGATATATGTTTGAGACATTGTCATCTTAACGAGATTGAGGTTCATTTCATAAACGTCTATATATCAGTTCTACTTGTAGGTAACAAAAAAATCACAGTGATTGTATATTTGTTTTCAGTCATATGAAGAAGGACTATAGACTTTCCGACTATATATGTATCATGATCTTAACATACTTGCATATATATTTTGATATATATATTGTTTGGCTCCTTATGTGGTGGTTGAATGCATACTTATTTTGTATGTTAGTTTGTGAGATGATTGGTACTAAATATGAAACCTCAGTTGTTATTATCATCATTTGAATTTAGTTTATAATCTGTTTAGTTCATGTCGTTGATATATTTGAACAATTATCATTTGATATGTTTATTATTTTGAATTATATGACTTACTCACATGCTATATTTGATTTGAATCTGATAAGCTACTATGCCATACTATTTGTGATCAAATTTGGGATATGTTCAATTCAATGTTCAGTAAGATAAAAATCCGAACATATCATATATAATATATGTTAGTCGGTTTATTCCTATTATTAGAAAGTACACTTGATTTTATAAATTTATATTTGACAATGTTTTGTATCATGTTTTTATTTAAATTTTTATTATTTAAGTTTTATATAAAATTGCGAATCATGAATATTAGTTATCATCATCTTTTAATTGTTATATTATTTCTCATTTAATGGGTTTGATGCTTACTAAATACTTGTTACTCACAAACCTACTAATAATTACAAATCCTTATGAGGAAGAGGATTTGACTATTGAGGGAGATTTTACTTGAGGAGTTTGATCTAGATTATTTAGCAGATTATTTATGTTTAGATTTATTGTTTTCTTAAATTGATGTAGTAGGGATTTGAGTGAGATATATACTTTTCTATTTTTTTGGTGATACGAGAGTTTGCTTCCACATTATAATGTGATGTAATCTGAGGATCCTGATATTGGTAATAAAATTTTAATTTAGATATTTAATAGTAGTGGATCTTATCTTTTACTTTGATTATTTATCTCACATTATTCATTTTCGATTTCTATGCTATTTAGTTCTATAGTTACGTAACTTGAATTCGAAGTAAGTCCAAATGACTGAGCTAGATTAAGAGCGTAATAATTTATTATGTCTCAAATCTGATTCACTCATTTAAACTCATTTCGAATTTAGTAACATCACAATGAAAACAACCCAGCATACAAATCGAGAATGAATGATAAGAGATAAATAATCAAAGCATATAATATAATGTCAATTACCACAAAATACCTAAATTCAAACTTTTATTGACAATATCAAAGTTCCATAAATTACATCAATATTTCAACGGAAGCACAATCAATTATCTCGTTAAAGAAATAGAAAAATACATATCTCATTCATTCCCTGCTACATCAAACTATTAAACAGAAAATCAAACTAACTAGATAACGAATATCACGAATTAATAATGCTACATATAATTCAAATAAGAACATGATACAAAAAATATGTTCATATATATACTTGCCGAATCGGAAGCAATTTTTAATAGCGTGATTAAATCGAATAACATATAGTTTACATAGCATGATAATTAAATCAAATTCATATCTGATATATCAAATTCTACTAATTATAAATCAAATATATCACATATCAAATTGAACAAATTTTCGATCACATATCATATTATCATGGCATAATAGCTTATCTATTTAGATTCATATCATAGATTGCATGATCAAGGCAGATTCATAGGTTTTAAAAGGAATAACTAAGCAAAATTCAAATGTACATATTAGAAGAAAGGTTTTATATTTATGTGTCAATCGAAAAATATAAAGAGTCGACCAAACAAATATCAAAATATTTAGGCAAATGACGCAAATGTCTTAGTTAACTATGTGGAATTGGAGAGTCTATTCACCCAACTCCAAACCGTCAAGGTGTTATGTATCCTCATCTCATGGTTTATCCATCCGGAAATCAGGACTCCACCTATTGTCCTCGGGTTATAAAAAATATCATATTTAATATGGATGTTTATAATGAAATTGGATTACAAAATCTCCTTAAGATGATAATGTCTAAACAAAATCAAATAATTATGGCACAATTAGATAACATAGAGCAAACAATAAGCATAGATCTAGAAATTAAATTATCAAGATGCTAAATACATATACAAGTTAAAATACATACTTTTACATACCACATAGTCACTTGTAGGGTCATCATGACCACGTAGATAGATAATCAAAATGAAATTCATGCCAACAAATTTTTGGACTGAAGAGTAAGCTTCATAATTTTTAGATCAATAAACATATCTTTCAGCTAATAAATCTATTTTTCTGAGCTACACATTCAGTAAATAAGTCTAAAAATAGCAAATATATTCGGACGTGAATATGACAAATAGGTCAAACTAAATATGTGTGCAAAATTTCAGCAAGACTGTAGAGAACCTTCTCATTCGTTACAATCCCCGAGACAGTGCTCCAATGTCAAGACATTGATGAGCAATTAAAGCAAGACTTTTAATATCCCATCAAATTAGCATTTTTTTGGCTTGATATATTGCTACATTGTGCGCAACCACCTCTCTTCGATTTTTTTTATTTTTATTTTGTGGCATTTCCTTATCAATATAAAATGACATGCAAAATAGCTTCACAAAATATATATCTACATATGGGTTTTTTTTTTGGTAAGTTAATATAACATGTGCAGAACCTAATATCAGGAAATGGTTTAGGTTCACTACTTTGAAATTAATGTCAACATGTGTTTAGTAGACATTGATTTCTAGCCATTTTGCTATAGTTCTCTTTACTCTTGAAGGCAAATAGTTGAGGTACTTCAGTCCAGATACATTTCTTAATTGCCATTTCGATTTGAATTCAGAGAACTTTAGGTTAACGCTGAGAATGGCATCTAATGTTCCATCAGTGTTGCCAAGATGTCCTTGTTTACCATTTATCTAAGGCAAACTTTTTATGACACATAAAAGGATCCTAGAATTTTCCACTCCCAGATGGTGGAAATTAAACACTAACCGATATTTGGCTCATTAGGAAAAAGAGTAAACACTTACTGACCCCAAGTGCTTGCATTACTCCTAGTGTTGCACTAA
Organism: Zantedeschia hybrid cultivar; assembly: GCA_030544215.1. Taxonomy (NCBI): domain Eukaryota; kingdom Viridiplantae; phylum Streptophyta; class Magnoliopsida; order Alismatales; family Araceae; genus Zantedeschia; species Zantedeschia hybrid cultivar. Next base: position 69,905,156 of record JARZZO010000015.1, on the reverse strand, counting down.
GAGTAAGTATAATGAGTTAATTTTTTTTTTTTTTTTTAAATTTAGGTTGGCCCCGAGGTGGCCTACAAGTTTGTATAAGCCTATCTCCGATCGGACGACGCGAAAAAATTTTAAAAATAAAAAATTGAGCCAAAATAAATAGTAAAAAATACTGTTAATGGGTGGAGCGAATAACAGTTTTTTATTTTTTGATTTTTTAAAGTTGTCCGATTAGAGATCACCAGTACGGACATGTAAGGCACGACCTAAAAAAATTCAAAACATATATATATATATACTACTGCACTGATCCTAAGTGCAGCATTGAGGTCAGTGCAGCAAAAGTTACCGTAGGAAAAAAGGCCATGAAAGATGAGTGTTCCCTTACAATGTAAGAGCATGTCATGCACGTCAGCCATGGCGCATCTCAACTACCAATCTCAGGAGGCGCCATGTGCTGGGCTTTTTATATAAGCTCGGCCTTTTTAGAGGTTGATGGGCCAAAAGCTGCCAAAAGGAAGCTCAAAGGAATTTTACTTTGCTGCATGGTCCGGCAGTGCAGTGCAGTCAGAAAAAGAATTAAAATAATTTTTAGGTCTCTCTCAGCATACTGATTCTGTGTCTGATCGGATAATTTAAAAAAATATTATTGCACTGAATCTATTAAGGGCATCATTTTTACATTGTCCAACTGGAAAACGGGTTATATGAATGTGTACATTAGACTGACCCGGACCTAAAATATTTTTTTTTTATAAAAATCAACTGCACTGCCAGACAATGCAACACTATCTGGACGGTGCAATAAGTAAAACTCAACTCAAAATTGGGCCTACATCCCTCCTGATGGCCCATCAAGGGCCTAGCTGTAGATGGGCCGATCGTACAAGTCCATTTGGGCCTAGGCCGATCAGATGATGGGATGCATCCGAATTTCAAAAGATTCCTTCAGAACAGCTTCATATTGAAAATCCAATAGTCTCTAAATGCATAAATAAGTCCGATGGATATTATTTTTGGCTGTTCAAATATTTCTTATACTGAATACTTGTATGGCATTGACTTGAACCTCAAAGCAGTTTTCCCTTGGTTCACATTTGGATACTTCTAAGTTCTAACCTCTCGTCCTTGGATCTTGGCCTACGCTCACCAGATGATGATATACACCCAAATTCCAAAAGATTTCTTAAGAATAATTTCATTTCCAAACTCTTATATTCTATACGTACATAAATAAGTCAAACAAATATTATTGCTGACTTTCTAAATAGAGTAATGCTCGCTGCACTAAAGGTCAATGCAACAAGTTGAGTTCTCTTATAATGCAAGATATTATTAATCTACTTAGATAAGGTTTCATTGACTAGGCAGCTTTTTCCACAAATAGGCTACACAAGCATTGAATGCGAGTGCAGGATTTACGTATGATAAATACATGGCGATTTGTCGTGCCCACGAAATATTTGTCACGCCTAAAAAATATTTGTCATCTCTATATACCTGTGTACAGATTTTTTAGCGTCACAAATATTTTACAAATGTGACAAATACTTCATAGACATGAGAAACAATATTTATTAGACTGAATTTGGGCTAAGGCTAAAATTAGGCTGGACTATTCTGAATTTGGATTAGACCCAGATTATCACATAGCACAGGCCATCCCACACAACCCTATCAGTCATGTGATCGAAAGTGTCAAATGTTTCCACCGAAAAGGGAGCTCAGATAGTCCCTTAATTTAAAGAATTTATAATTGATCCATGTAATTTAAGAACGAATTGATGGAGTGGGTTAATTTCCTTACAGGCTTGCTGACGAGCCCATTGGACCTCGCAAAAGCCAAACAATCGGCCCAAGTCGACGGGTCTCGGAGTCGGAGCCTAACCCGTATAGGCAGAATGACCCGATCCTTATCCAACTCCATTAGTAATGCACATCGAGCATTTAATGCCTCTCCAACCAACCCCACCACCGGAAGGAGCTAGCTTGGGGTTAGAGAAAATGGAATTAGATCGTGTGGATCGTTTTGTCCGGATCTCGGTATGCCCTTAAACTCAACAAAACAAAGGCAAATAGATCATTTAAATTTTAAGTGACAGGACCGATCAAGTACCACACTTTTTGTTAAATTTGGAGGTGCATCAAAGTTCAAACAAAATAATCCGGATGATCTCATTCCAAAAAAACTAAGTACTCCATGTTAAATCTACCACTTAAATTTTTCCACAACGTACATATCTTTTCTAACTTAACCATCAGAGGATTTACTCGTCTCACTTAAAAAGATCAATAATAGATAAGCTTTGGCTCCTCCAAGACTACAACACTACAAAGATTTTTCAAATTGAGAGCGTTTTGACTTAACCATCACAAGATTTACTCGACTCTCTTGAGAGAATCAGTGATAGATAAGCTTTGGCTGCTCTGAGTCTACAACACTAACAAAGATTTTGCAAATTGAGAGTGATCTGCTCTCTCTACAAAGTTGGTAAGCGTCAAATTGTTAAATTTTTGTATATTTACCAGTGTTTGACTTGAAAAAGGAAGAGAAGAACCTAAGAAAGAAAGGGAGCAGAAAAGGTGCCGGGAGGAGATTGCAACACCATGAGAAGGTAATCTGATAGGGAAAGGGAGAAAGAACGGTAGAGGGGCTATATATGCAGATTCGCAACGATAAGAGCTGTCCACAAATGAAGTAGATTCCTTTTTGTGCAAAATTTTCTTTTCTCAACTTTTTTTTTCAAACCACTCAGAATGCAAGTGGTGATGCAAGAGAGAAAGCTAAATGGAAAAGGAAAAGAGGAAGGCTAAGTGGACAACAAAAGGTGTCTCATTCCTTCTGTCTATTACTACGATGGACAAAATTTAAAGAAGAGAAGGACCTCACTGGATTTAAAAATCTTATTATATTATGCATTTAGTAGAGTAAACGTTCTACATATACACACGCTTGCAAGAAACGTATCTATATCAATTCTCTTTTTGCTCATTACTTTGAACAGGAGTACTCCGGATCTTCTCAATGTAAGAGAAGATTGAACTCTAACAGTTGCAAAATCTAAGTCACCACCTGTCTTTACCTTTTCATCACCTATTAAAAGTTGTCATATGTCTCTCACATTTTTTCATCTATCAAAGTCCACCAATGCAACCAGTTACAAATACAACCTAGAGCACTTAAATACAACTCTGAGTTATGGTTGTATTTGTATGCTTTAAGTTGTATCTAAATGTCATGATAAGTTGTATACAAGTGTTCTAAGTGACACGTAAATACGACTTAAAACACGTGAATGCAATCATAATTTTAAGTTGTATCTAAGTGCTTTTAGTTGTATATAAAACCGGTTGCACGGATTGAAAGATGAGCTTGACAGGTGAAGAAAAAGGTGGGGGACAAGTAGTGACATAAGATTTACTACTGTTGAAGTTTAATCCTCTCTTGCACTAAGAGTATCTGATCCGTTGAGTTTGGCACTGTCATCTTCTGTTGAAATTTCACGTAAAAAAATACTCATCCCCCAAGACTGTGAGCGTCTTAACGTTCTTCTCAATAGTGTCCCTTGTAAGAGTCCTTCGTCGTTTTATCTATATAGTTTAAGGATTAACATTACATGGACAAAAAGACTTAAAAGGATCTCAGGTGCATATTTGCACATGCCATGATAGGTTATTAGCTAATCGTTTGCAATGATCAAAGAGCATATGATTCAGCGGTATTAGACCTCGAATTCCTTTATGTCCCTTTCATGCTAGAAGTTATGGATTCAAATTTCACCTCTAACTGTTAGAAATAAGAATAATCAAATTATGACAGAAAAACTTGTTTGCAATGGTAATTATCTAATCTTCAACGGTTATGTAATCTCTAACGTTAATCAGGGTACACGTGTGAGATAATATGACCTATAATAAGCACATAAGCATTGATGGAGTGGACAAATGAGAGAGAGAGAGAACCAGTGTTGTAAATAGGAATAGAGATTCTCTACGTGCAGATTTAGACTGAACTCGATCAGTAAAAAATCGAAAAAGTTTCACAAAACTTCTTTATATAGTGATTTTCTCATTTCCGAAGAAGAGCTTTTATGAAAGACTCCTTTCTTCCTTCCCTGTATTGATTGAGTTCATTTTAAACTAGTAATGAGAGGAGCCCCACTCTATAAATAGAGGTTGTGAAGAGCAAATAGTTGGATTTCCTAGCTACTCCCTCCCCCCCCCCCCCCACCAAAGTTGGCAAATAATAATTAATGGGTGATCCCCATCCCACACTCCATTCCTCTTCTTCCCTCACTGCCATCTACAAGCAGTCCAAGAAACCCTGCCTTGGCTACTACAGTACTTCTTGGCCACCACCATCCATCTCTCCTTCCCTCAACCCCACCGCTTCCAAATGCACCCTCTCCACTGCCGTCACCATCACCACCCCTTCTTCTTTCCCTCTCAGCGCCTTTATAACCATCACCACGGCACAAGTTTAGATATCATCTGAAGCACATAGGTAGATAGGTCGACAGACAAGTAGACGGAGGAGCACACAGACCAGTGGTAATATACACATATAGGTTGGTTTCTCCGTCCAGCACGGGTCATCTGTTCTGCTCTTCTCCTGTGATAACAATGGCAAGACAACGGGCTTTCTTGTTCTTCTTCCTCCTGCTGCTCTCTGCCGACCCCTCCACCGACGGAGGCGGGGTGGCGCACGGTGCCACGTTCACCTTCGTCAACATGTGCGGCTTCACCGTGTGGCCGGGCGTCCTCCCCAACTCCGGCAGCCCCACGCTGGGCACCACCGGCTTCGAGCTCCCCCCGGCCACCGCCATCTCCTTCCAGGCCCCCACCGGCTGGTCCGGCCGCTTCTGGGGTCGCACCGGCTGCTCCTTTGACCACTTCGGCGCCGCCGCCGGCTCCTGCGCCACGGCTGACTGCGGCTCGGGTCAGGTAGCCTGCAACGGCGCCGGGGCGGCCCCGCCCGCCACACTGGCCGAGTTCACCCTCGCGCCGGCCGGCGGCATGGATTTCTACGACGTGAGCCTCGTGGACGGCTACAACCTGCCGGTGGTGGTGGAGGCGCGCGGGGGGGCCGCGGGCGGGTGCGCCCCCACGGGGTGCGCGGTCGACCTGGGTGCGCGGTGCCCCGCGGAGCTGCGGAGCGGGGGCTCCGGGGCGTGCCGCAGCGCCTGCGAGGCCTTCGGTAGCCCCGAGTACTGCTGCAGCGGGGAGTTCTCGAGCCCCGGCACCTGCCAGCCGTCCGTGTACTCGGAGCTGTTCAAGTCGGCCTGCCCGCGGGCGTACAGCTACGCCTACGACGACGCCACCAGCATCTTCACCTGCTCCGGCGCCGACTACTTCATCACCTTCTGCCCCACTGCCACCGACAGGTAACTATGCATGAAGACTAATCGGAGAAATCAATACAGAATTCACTGCTCAAATCGGTTTGTTTGCGAGCAAATTAAGTTCTAATCCTTCTCGTATCTATACATCTAGCAGTCAGAAGTCGATACAGAATCCCGCCGCGAGCAACACCACGCCACCGAAGACGACGGCAGCGGGGGAGGGGATGCTGCGCGAAGACGCCTGGCTTGCGAGCCTCGCCACGGGGAGCGCGGCAGCCGCTGCAAGGGATGGCGCCGCGCTGCTCGCGCAGGCCGCAGCGGTGCTGGTCGTCGCCGCCGCCTGCGCGCTCGACGCCCTGCCGAGCTTCTCTCTTGCCACGTACTGATCAATGCAGGTAAGATCAAATGGTTCATCAGGTATGGTGACGCCCGGCGGGGGAAGGGAGAGAGGAGAGGACTCGGGTTGTGTTAACCTTGGAAGGTGGTGATCGATCTAACGGCACAAATCCTACTGCACACGAGGAAGGGAGAAGGCTGCTGATTTAATATGTTGTAATTAATTAGCTAGTTAACTAGGTTGTTCTATAGTTTAGGTTTCTTCTTCTTCTCCTACTTCTTCCTCTTCTCCTGTTGTTGGATGCAGTTCTTAGAAATCTATGAAGGTTTGCATTTGTTTGTGCGGGAGCACATGCATGCCATTCTTCCTATTGTTGCTCAAACATGCATCCAACTGACTACATCAAACCACATTTGGGTTATCTATGTAATAAGAGAACTGTTTGGTGCATGTCGCGCACACTCAATAGGTGTCCGTCAAATCACAGGCGAACGTGTGAGTAACAAGCTCGACCATAAATTGACACACACCCATTAGGTGTGTACTCAGTTGCACATACAGAAGGTGTGCAACAAGTATTTCTCATATAACTATAATTTTCTTTAATTCTAAACTTTTCAATACATATGATTCAAGTTAAAATGGTCTCTCACTCGAAAATAGATAGATTAAAAATGTATTTAATGAAAATAATAGATGATGTTATTCTTACCCCCTTTATCATCACTACTGTCCATTAAAAACTCTGTGATCATTGTAACAAAAAGTTCACTGCGTATACATATGAGTGGTTGAGATGAGAAGTACTTTAAAATAAAATATATAACTTAAGAGAGTACAACAATGTCCTCTTCACTCATTGCTTTTGTTGCTAGTGATCCATCCATTGGCTCACTTCCACAATATTTCAACTGAAAGTATATTACTACAATTGATCATAATAAGGACTGGGCCCCCAAAAACATAGAATTAATGACCAAAAAATCATGTGGTCTAGGGCACCTTTTCTATTTTATCCTCTTTTAATCATTCTTGTGCCCCATGAACAACATTGGGTTATGGTAAAAGAATAAAGGGAAGCACGGGTTGTATGCTTTAGTGAGGCAATCCGTAGGATTTGTGGGTCTTCTCTTTATGACTTTGCTGCCAAGGTACGGCTTGGAGGGAGTCTGTAATGATCATATGGGGGCGGGGTGTGGCTACCCTGTCATTCTTTAGGGCCTTTCTAATGGAATCCTAAGAATAAAGTATCTTGCCTTCAAGGTGAACATGAGACCCAAGGAGTGCCACTCAATCTAAGTTAGGCTACTTCAAGGATTATATTGTTAATAGGTTTGGTTGAATTTGGGAGTTGAATCTTTAGCTAAACCCAACTAATAATACAAAGTAAATACCCCTTGTATTATACACATATGTAGAAAACTTTTTGAACTTTCTTCTTATTTTAAAATAACCTCTAATCTGTAAGTGATTAGAATGACATGGTGTACATATGCAATGATTATATAAGATATTCTTTTGCATATACACATCACACAGGAGTGATGTGAGTGATAGCAGACTTGATGTTTCAGTAGAGGGTTCACTAGCTATGAATAAAATGATTATATAGGAGGTTTTTCACATATGTGCATCACACAAAGGGTTTTCTACATATATAAGATTCTTTAAGGGGTTATTTTCTGAAAATTCAAAAATTATAAAGATCAAATAAAATTGAGGTGTTTGATTGTTCTCTTTACAGCTGCTTTGTCCTTATTATATTAAAGTGTCCAATAGTGAAGCTCTCCCAAGATACAATGAATTGAAGTTGCACCCAAAGTTGCATTTTTTAGGGCAAACGTCACTCGGAGCATCACAGAGTCATCTATTGAAGTAGGAAAAAAAAAATAACTTGATGTAAAAGACCTGCAGAGGGAGTAAAGGAGTGTATGTGAAAGAGGGTGAGAGTAAGGGAGTTCCACATTGTAATGTGAGAGAGAATAAAAGAATGTTGATATTTATGAATTCAAGTGTAATTCTATGATATGTGGGACACGGATACGAGTGTCAAGTGTCGATACACACGTGCATCGGACACGGCAATATCTTGAAAATAAGACACAAGGACACTAAGAAAATAACGAATATATACACATCATACTAAGTTACACATGTATATAATAAAATATAATTACTAAAAATTATTTAAAATATAAATTATATAACTAAAATATCAAATTTGATCATATATATAGACAAATGTTCTGAAGGGATCATTAAGTATTTTAAGAAATCTCTAATATTTACTTTAAAATCTTGAAGTAAAAAGTTAGACTTAGGTATCTGAATATATCTGATACAGTTCTCTTAACATAAATAGAAGTGTCCACCAAATCATAAGTATAATCACGAGACAGTCAAAGTAATCATCCATTTTCAACCAATAGACATGCCCGACCCACATGAGAATAGCTAGATTTTTCGTAAAGACAGGTTATTAACCGTTGGATTCTCTGAATCAAATAATTAAATTAATAAATAAAAAGCTGCTGCGCAACCATCACAACTCGATCTGAACTTAGTGCACCCTGCGCACTCACGGTGAAAAGGCGTCCTCCATACACTTTACACTTCTTTCTATAAATAAAAGGAGTTTTAAAAATATGAAAATACTGTACATGAGTCAACAAAATTCTCTCAACTTTTGATATGGAATGAAAGGAGGACAGAAAGAAAACACACACAATACATAAAAAGAAGTAACAAAAAGATAAAATATTATGCATAAATCATTTAATCACAAGACTTTACGAGAAAATTCTTCATAAAATCTCACGCGACTAAAATATCTACAAAAAATTTAAAACTTATAAAATTTGGATTTTAAACAATAAAATCTAAAAAATCTTCTCAGTATACGTTTGGATTGGAGTCTAACATTATTGAAAAAGAGAGGAGGCTAAATATTACAAAAAAAAATTCTCTTATAATTTTCAAATTTGACAGATATATGGGCCTTCCCCCTCTCAGTATTACTGGACTCCGGTCCAAATATGTACTAAGAAGATCTCCTCTCTCCTGACGTTAGATCAATAGCATGGCACCGAATGAACCACCAGCTGAACTCTTGTTCACATAAAATTAACTAAGGAAAGCAAGAAGCCTTTTCTTCCAAACAATTGAACCAAGAACACACGAAGAGTACTTCTTGTCCTCCACACATGCAACCCATACACACGTATATATGGCATGCCAGATGAACGATTCGTACTGAGTGGGAATATCTTTTCAAGGGCAAAAGGAAAGGTAAGGGGTGGTCATGGGAAAAGGCCTAAGAATACAGCAATTTGGTCAAGTTCCAGCATTCAAATTTGCTTGAGCACACAGGCTGCTTCTTCTGAGCTCCTTCAAGGATACCCATTGATAACTTCCCCATGTGTAAGTAGAGAACAAAAGGGGGAAAAAAAGGAAGGCGCACATTGCTTTGAGGAAAGCAAAAGAGATCATCCCCAGATGCATCTGCATGCACGTCCACAAACCGGCCCCCTAGCTCTGATTCTTATTCTCGTCTTCTTTTGCCATCGGTTTCGGGTGTGGTTGAAGCCTCCACATGCTCTAGGTTAGCACAAGGTAGTTTTTTCTTTTTTTGGGCCGATCCTCTCAATCAAGTCTGGTTAATGCACTGAGGGGGAGGGGCCAGGTTTAGACCGCATTCGGTCAGTGACTACGCCGAGAGGGTCCATTCTTTTTTTTTTTTTTCGCCCGATTTGATAAGAGTTTGCAGAGAATAGGATGAGGATCACCTCTTAGTGCCGGAGAAGGAGGCATTGTCACAATCTTCAATTTTCTGATGTCATTTATGTTGGATGAGTTTGAGAGAATTAGAGTGACCAATTTGATTTGACAGTATGAACTTGAGTTAGGATACTCTCTGATCTCAACTTGTCACACACAATTGAAGGAAAAGGAAAAAGAATTCATATGCCTATGTAAGAGATGCGATTTTTTCAGTACATGTTTCGACCAAAGTCCAACAGAATTGAAAGCAGAAGAGAGGAAAAATACTGTAAAAAACTCTTCATATGATCTCCAAAATTGACAAATACCTAGACTCTTCCCCTCTCAGTATTACTGGACTCCGATCCAAACGTGTACTGAGAGGATCTCTACTCGCCTATGTAAATAATATCTCGAGATTAAAAACTACCGGAGTTACCTTCCTTACAAAAGCTACACAAACATGATGAAGATACATAGGGACAGAACAATACCCACCTACTTATGAGGTGGCATCTCGCATGGAGGAGCCGATACAAAAGGAGATATGGTGGATGCAGAGGTAGTGACTGAGAAGGATCTGTTCTGATTTATTTTATTTTCGTCATGTGTTTTCACTAGGGATAATTTTTATGCCACCCTACTTATGACTTATAAGGTGGCATCTCATGGCCGGAGGAGCGGATACAAAGGAGATATGGTCCATACATAGCCCTTTTAGTAGGGAGAGCATATAATTTGGCATTTAAGTTAATATTTTATTTTTAATTAGAAGATTTTTCCACAACAGTTCCACTTTCTTTGGATAATAATTTCGAGTTTGAAGGTCGTGCCATGGAGAGTAATATTATTTCCATGAGTGAGAAGACCATTTGGGCACACAAATATATCTCTCCTTTTGCAAGGAGTATACGGAAGGTGGGGATTTGAATCCACCAGTCTTTTTGTGAAAGAAAAGTCAATTGTTGACCTCCTTTATGAAAGGAAAGTCAAATACTAAATAAACTAGGGTGTTATCCCCCTTTTAATTGGATTTCTGCAAGACACCCACTAATTTGGGGTAGGCAGTCTCATCAAATTCAAATTTCCCCTTGTAACTAATAACTCGATTATTTGAGTAATTATTAGTTTGTTAGATCAGTTAATGGGCACTCTTTTTAAACTGATATGTATAGTGAATAAACACATATAAATCTCCTGTAATTTGGATGCATATGATACACTAAAAATTCAAACATCCTACTAATTATTTACATATAACTTAATTAACAGACAATTAATCTTTATAAACTGATAGCATAATAGATAAAGTCACATATCTACCTTCGATCTACACCGGATCTAATTTACTTGCATCTCTACTCGAGTTGTAGAAGCACAACAAGCACAGTTGCAACCTGTGCGCCAACTTGAGAGGACTCTTTAAGACTAATCATGAGAAAATATGCCTTCTTATCTAGATACAATAGAAAAAAATGATTTTTTTTTTTTACTGCTTTAAGATATTCTTCTATATACTTTCTGCACATCACAAGAATAAACGTGAACCAACGGGATGGCGCACATTTTAACAAGAAAATATCTCAAGAAAAGTATCATAAGAATAATAGCATCCACTTTTCAAAGAGAAGGAACTGTGTCCCCACATGTCCCTATCATTTGTTTCCTGCAAAATGAGGATACAGGGAGAATCCCAAAACCCTAATGAGAGAGTGCCCTCAATGATGAAGACAAGCCACAGAAATTATTGACGAATCTGTAAAAGCACGGACCCGTCAATATATCTTTATCTCCGATGCCCAATAAAATTAAAGGCGTGTTTGACAAAATTTTTACTTGAAAATTATTTTTGACTTTCAGTTCTTACATAAAATGAGTTGAAGGAGAGAAGTTATAACCAATTTTAATTTGTTACAAAAGTCAACTCGCTTATAACAACTTCACTTTTTCTTCAATATTCTTGGAAGCTCTCCTCTTATAATTTTTGGTTAAAAGTCAAAGTATAAAGAAAATACCAAATAAATGACTTTCAAGATCCGATGACTTTCATAAAAAATAACTAAATAGAAATGCAAAAGTACTTCTAAAGGAAGCTGCGCCAAACACGGCCTCCAGCCATCTTCTTCACATGCAAAGAGGATGTTGAACTTATGGCCAATTAAGAGCCATCAGACCAACTATTTCGACGATCCCTATCATGGTTCTTCCCCCATTTGTGTTTAATTCCTCTTCTTTCAGGTGATTCGCTGTTGCTTTCTGACATGCCTGGTGATCATATTATTGGGGGGAAACCCAGCAAAGTGTTCTACGACATTCCTTGGCAACTTTTATAGTTCAGCCTGCATTATTCTAGGAGCACCATGGTTCCCCGAACTGCCTTATAAGGCAATAGAAAGACACCTTTCAAGATGGTATTCTTGTCTTTTTACCTTACAGTGGCCTTGGAAGAATCTTGTGTTATATATGCATGCAAAAAGTTCTAGGTGTTTAGAAGAAAAATTGAGATCCTCTACGTTCAGTCAGTAAAGAAAAGGGAAGGGGAGTTAAACAGTACTAAAATCTACTCCACGTGATTGCAAAATAAAAAAGCTTTCTTACTTATTTTATCCTCATAATCATTTAATATTTCTTATTAGTCTTTGTGATGATTATATTCTTTATGAATCCTTACAATTATTTAAAATGTTTCTTGAAGGTCTCTCAACCTTCCCTAAAAAGTCTTTTTGGAGAGGCTTTTTAAGGAGGTTTCGAACATTGGGAAGGTTTTCAAGAAAATATTAAGATTGCATGGACTAATAAAGGATATTGAACGGTTATCGGGACTGAAAGTTCAAAATAATGAAAATTTGAGGTAATACAATCTTGGAGAATAGATAGCTTCCAACACTGCTTACTAAAAAGATGTGTAACATGTATTACTCTTTAAAATATGAGTAATACTTGCTGCAATGCTCATTTTAATTAGATGATCATGACTCGTGCTAAGCCAAAAAGAAAAGAAAAAAATTACCCAGCTTGGAGATCATCTCAATTTGGTATCCATAGATTGGACAGATAAAACGTCAAAACACAAAAGTCACTGTACCTCCCTGCGGTCTGATGACGATCGCAAGAAGGCATAATCAAACAGAGGTGCATGTAGGAGAATGGCAGTCTTACGTATATGTAGTTTGGTGTATCATAAAATATCGTAAATAATTATAAGGAGTTTTTGTATATATATTTTTTAAAAATATCATAATTGCATGTATATCCATAATTCTCACATATTATCATCATTATTTCTGCAATCTTTAAAATGTTCCATTTATATTTCGCCCGTCAAACTTAAGTTAATTTTAACGAAATATGTCTAAAACATTGCATAAATCATGACATCGTTGGAAATATCGGAGGTACAAAATATAAGATTTTAGTATATTGAGGGGTATATATGCAGAAAAAATAATAAATTTAAAGGTATTCATGCCAAACCATTAGATTGAAGGATATAAAATGTAACATTTTAAAGATTGCAGGAATATTGATGATAATATGTGAGAATTAGGAGTATACATGCAAATACGTTGTTTTTTAAGATTATATATATAAAAAATCTTAATTATAAAAATAATATTTTTTTGTGCTTGGAATATTTAAATCATTTTAGTGTGCTTGGACATACATTTGATGTGTCGTCAGTATTTCAAAATCTGTTGACTCCTATAATCTTCTTAATTAATTTCGATTTATAGCTCAAAATAGTCGTAAACCAAAATTGATTATTTTAAAATCAGATATTTTATTTTCACTGATTTCAAAAATGAGATTTTTCGACATTTGTAACACGCCTCTTGAAACAAGTATTTTTAATAGGGACAATTGTCTGTTAGTTTGGGCTTAATAGGGACAATTGTCTGTTAGTTTGGGCCCAGATGATCTGGACCGTGTACGGCTGTAGCAAATTCTCTGTCTTTAGCCCACACAATCCAGAAGAAAATCGTGAAGAGGTTTATTAAGGAGTTTTTTTTTTCACATAACTTCCTAAAAAATCTAATATAAGCCCCCCAAAAAAAAATCGTACTATACTTAAATAGGGAATTCTTTGCGTGTGTAAGTAATGTGTTGTAGAATTTTTGCATATACACATTTTATAAGGGGTCTTTTATTCGATCACAGGGCTCTTTATGTATATGATGATTCTATAGGGATTTTTTTTTTTTACCTGTATACATTTTACAGAAGATCCTATATATACAAAAGTCTTTGGAGGGTTATTTCTGAAAAGCTGGAAAAAGAAAACACCAGACAGAAACGTGACCGATGGATTCATTGAAACCGCAAAGTAAAGAACGAGGACCATGAAGACGAATTTTATAATCCCTTTCTATTGATCAAATTCAGTACATGGTCTTAACTGTATTCAATCTGATATTATTAGAAGTTTTATTGTTAACAATTTTTTAAACTGATACGATGCAACCAAACAGTTAAATTTAAGATTATTAGTATCAATATTAAAAGTGGTACTGATATTAGCTTTTAATACAGGAACCAAACAGGGCAATACATAAATACCTCCAACATTTTAGATGAGATGAGAAGATGTGTGGATTGTGACATTTCAGATAAGATGGACCGTACGATGTGGTAACTTTTGTGACCGTGTGAGGAATTCCAGAGTCACTTTCACGGACCTCCATTCAGTTGGCATTGTCAGGCGATACATACGTGACAAAGCAATTCTTACAAATCGTACACACAACTACTCAGTTTGGTAAGGGTTTATCTCAAATTTAGAATCTTCATATTTGACAGAAAATTAAGGAAGGTAAAAAGTTTTCCAACGGAAAAAAAAAAAGATGGATTCTTTAAGAATTTAAATTTTATTTTATATTAAAAAAAGTCTATTTTCGATTCCTAGCAAATCTTTTAGAAAAAATAGAAAGTGAATATGAAGATTTTAAAAAATAGTATTCCCTTTTATTCTTTTTATTCTTTTAAAATTCAGGAATAATACGAGAATAAAAATATTTTTTTATGTGTCTTCAATTCCATGTCTGTGTACGAGGAATTACTGGTATGCAGATGGACTTGAATTTTGTGATCTTTCTAAATGAGATTCTTAAAAAATAAATATTTTTTTTAAAATTTGAATTTAAAAGATGCTGACTTAATTATTTTTCAAATTTAACTTTTTTTTCAAAATTTATCTCAAAATTATTAAATTATTACTAAACGGAGCCTAACGTGAAAAGTTGGTTGTATACATCCAACACTTCTCAAACCCTGACTTTCGGCTCGGAAACTTTGGTCACATGAAATACGACTCAATACCTAGGTCCACATAAATTCCTTGATTAACATTTTAGATGAGATGAGAAGATGCGTGAATGGTTACATGTTAGATGAGATAGAATGATGTAGACAGAATTAGATCGACTACACCGTCCAACGTTTTTAAACACAGGAAATCGAGCACTAAATGCACTGTACAGGTCATTTTCAAATGTAAATTACAGTTCAATTTCATATATCTGGAAGTACTAGGTTATTCAGACGCACAAGATCCCCAAAATATCTACGTCTCTCATTTTTTTTTGACACTTCTCTGCCTCTCTCGTGAGCGGTGGCGGATGTAGTATTGATTCAATAGAGTTTCGAGACCTCACTAGATTTTTGTATATCTATTGGCTCAACGTAAAGTACTTAATTTGAAACCTCACTGATCCAATCAAAGATTTCATTGATTTAACTTAAGAACTTGATGATGTATAAAAATTTGCGTGTCTTCGCGGAGGTATTGTCTCCAGAGCGGAGGTGGAGTTTTGTCATTTTTCTTAGAAAAGGACTCTCGTTGGGAAGAGAGGTTATGCTCTACTTATAAGCACACACATATTTTTACAACATCCGATATAGGATTAAAGTTATTTGCCATTTTTATGTCTCTACACAGTCTCCTGTGAAAGTAGACGTGTGCGGACCTCTTTGAGGGGCTGGACGGATCAGGCCCGTGCCTCCCCTGAGATATTGTCTCCAGAGTGGAGGTGGAGTTTTGTCTTTTTCCTTAAAAAAAAAGCCTTCGTTGGGAAGAGAGATTACGCTCTATTTATAATCACACGCTTATTTTTACAACATCCGATGTAAGATTAAAACGATTTATCATTTTTATGTCTCTACAAAACTTATATAATTTAGGTCAGGATCCTACTAATTTAACTATCCTTATGACTTAATATCTGAGTGCCTTCAGTCACACAAAATTTCTACTTCAGCCATTACTCTCGAGACGTGGTGAGTTTTGTGACAGTGTGAGAAACTCAGGGGTCACTTCCCACTCCTCCATTCAGCTGGCACCGTCACGTGATAAATAAAAGACAAACGTATACAGCATGCAAGACACTGCAGGCAGCGCCTCACACAGTTGTCGTTTTGTTCTAACCTCAAGCGAGGTTGCTAAGTACGGAATCACGTGGCGGAGTCTAATAAGCACGTAGGGAACCTGATACCTTCTGGACTGCTGTGTGAACTTCTGGACTGCTGGCTTTCATACAGGTAAACAAGGAACACTGCCCCAGCTTTTGACTGCAATAACACCGGCTGAGCATCTCTGGCCGCTTGGTAACTTTTGAAAGCTATAGGGTTATGGTGATAAGTAATACTTATTGTAATATTCATGCATTATAATTTAGGTGGATTATAATATATGGACCAGTCCATCTGTGTTGAGGAGAATCGATTTTTTATTTTTCTGATTTTTAAAAAAAACGTTCGATAAAAAATCGGATAATACAATCTTGTTGCTCGATTCGGTCTTGATCTAATTGTATAATTAAAAAAATAAAAATTACACGGGAATCAAAATTTGTATCACTTTATATATATATATATATATATACACATTCGGATTGGGGCCGATCCAAGCAATCAAACAGTATTGTCTGATTTTTGATCGAACGTTCTAAATTTTTTAAAAAAATCTAAACATAAAATCAGAAAAAAAAAAAAATCGACCTTCCCTAACTGAGACAGACTACACAGCAACCATTCGATCCGACTAGATCACACTACTGTTGACCTATGCATTACAATTCACCTGAATGGACATTACAACAAAGTATAACTCTATCGTGAGATCAGATAAGGAGAAACTAAGCGATAAGACAAGTTGATCCGTCTGTCACCTAGCTTGATCTTGCACGGAAAAGAGCTCCCAAATTAGGAGATGAAAATGACCCTTAATTTGTCATTCCAGATGACTCCGTGGATCTCAAAACTTTCCCCTCGTTATCCATGCAGTTAAAAGTCATTGTTATCTGCCAGCAGTAAAAAAATTTAAGTGGAAGAAGTTAAATCTCAAATATATCTCCCTTGCTACTGAAGACTAATACACAAACACTGTCATTCTGTCTGGTTAAGTGATTGTTTCGGGTCAACATTATCAAATGTCACAGGTGTTCTCGCAAAGAGCACCATTGTTATGATTAATTAGTTGATTGTTTCAGATCAGTTTTACTAACTGTTGTAGGAAGGAACTTAGAATTCTTATCAGTAAGGTATTGTACACTTTAACTGCGTGGGTTTCATGATTTTATTCTTTTAGCCTCACTTTGTTTGCAAAATAAATTATTATGTGAGATTTACTGACGAAATAGTGTATACTAGAATAAAGGATGTGAGATTTGCTGACGGAATAAGAAGAATAAGTAATTCTTAAGTCTAAAGTGAGATGGCTTATTCTCCTTATCCTCCGGATATGGTATTATGCACAGTATAAGCCATTCTGTTTGTCAAAACAAAATTAAACTTATTATTCCCTTATTCACCTTTATTCTTCTCATATTCTCCAATCAAAGTGGTGCTTAGGAAAATGATTCTCGTTGGAAAGAAAGTAAGGAGATCTTTTTAAGTATGTAGTTGTCTTCTTAACAACTGATACATAATTTTTTAGTCTTCATTTATGTCTTTATACAACTTTCTAAGAAGGCAAGTATGTGTGTATGGACTAAAATTCTCACATATGGCACTAAAGTTGCCGGAAAGAATTAGGCTCTTGCCAGCAAGATATTATCTGCTTTGATCGATAGGTCTTATGATTTTGTCTTTTTAAACAAAAAGACTCTTATTGAGAGAAAATGTGAGAAACATTCTTCATAAACACATAGTTGCCTTATTAACAATTAATAAGATATTATTTAACCTCTATTTCTATATCCCCAAAGCAAGAAGTTTTAGTAGTCGTCCTCAAGTGTAAGTGTACATATGTCTAGTCGGAACTGAACTCCTAATCTCTTCAAATAGGAAGATCATAAGATGCTATATGAGTTTTATTTATTTAGCAGCATGTATATTTATTTATTAACATTAATCCTTTTCATCATTAGATTTATCAACAGTTAAATGAAG
Source organism: Zantedeschia hybrid cultivar (assembly GCA_030544215.1). Taxonomy (NCBI): domain Eukaryota; kingdom Viridiplantae; phylum Streptophyta; class Magnoliopsida; order Alismatales; family Araceae; genus Zantedeschia; species Zantedeschia hybrid cultivar. The sequence continues at coordinate 69,887,354 of JARZZO010000015.1, read as the reverse complement.
AGAAAGTATCAATCAGGAATAGTTGGCATTCCCTAATTTAAAGGTTTGATGAGCTAAATGAATTTGGGGATTTTTTTACTTTAAAATAAATCTATGTTATTAAACTATGATAACGGCTCTCATTAGTCGAGATTCTCTTTGCATGGAAGCCTAAAGTATACGCCACACGTCAAGAGGGTGTTGCAGATAGCTGTCCGCTCATCATTCGATTTTTAAGTATTGGTTGATTTGGAAAAAATATTTAAATCATTTATTGATTTTCTTGCTCTTTAAAAAATAGACTGTGAAAAATTGTAAAATGGATGAGAAATGGTCTCTAAGGAAAAACCCGTAAAAATTACTAAAAAAATACTTACTGTTAAAATTTCGTTTGAGTACGAAATTTAGTAATAAGATTCTCAAATTCCTATCTGTAACTTATGTTAACATTATCATATATTTCTTTCAATTTACATTCTCAAATATAACCTCAGTAATCATGTCAAAAAGTTTCGAAGAACTCATTCATATGATCATTGTAGACGTCTATAACTAATAGCATAGCGTTATTAGCACGACAACATTGTCTACTTTCTAAATCAAATTATTTTACTTTCCAAGTCAATTTATTTTTATTGCATATAAATTAATCATCTCACTTGATAGGAGATGGAAACTTTAACATGTAGACAAGACATTATGTTCATTGCAATAACACTTAATTACCGCATCAATTGCTTAATCAAGTAATTAAAACATAGCACACAACAGAACGAGAGGGAAATTAGTGTGGGGGTACCTCTGCCAATTCGAGGCTCCCCCTTCCCACTCCATTACAACAAAACCGCATATGATAAGGGCGTCCTCACAATTAATTCTAGTTAGAAGGACAAAATTACAAAACATGTATGGCGAGGCGACGTGCCCCAGCAGCGCCCTCCTACTAAGCGGTCACCCTTTGATGGATGGCCGGCGCTCCGCCGCCGCCGCCGGCGGTTCCCTGGCCTTCCTGGCGGCGCGGATCTTGGCGTACAGGCCCTTCGTCCGGAACGCGAGCACCACGTCGAGCCCGAACCCCAGCACGCACCCCGCCGCCATGACCACGAAGACGAGGCGATACCAGTGCCCCCCCACGCAGGTGTTGCCGCCGTCGGGCGTCTTGGTCGCCTGCATGTCGTACAGGATGCCGGCGAGGAGGCCGGAGAAGAGGAAGGAACCGAGGGGGAGGTTTAGGATGAGGATGTTGTAGATGAGGCCGTAGTACTTGAGCCCGAACAGCTCCGAGGCCGTCGGCACGGTGACGGCGAGGCGGACGCCGTAGCAGATGCCGACGACGATGGAGCCGACGTAGAGGGAGCCCGGCAGCGCCAGGGCCATGACGACGTAGCCCACCTGCGAGGCCGCGTTCCAGACGGGCCTCGGCGTGCCGGCCCTCCTGCGAGATGAACAAATAATTAGAGAAGGGTATACTACTTGATTCCCATTACAAGTAGTACGGCCCTTGTCACGAATCAGCAGGACTCAATTCCACAAGGACCACAACTCCACGCCCATCGCCGGATAGTATGCATTTATGCTATTAAAAAAATAAGGTTATATATATATATATATATATAACATTCCCTAACTTCTCTGTCATGCGACTACAAGCCGGCGCGTATGGTAATATATGTCCATAATTAAAAAATTAAAGCTCTGGACAACGTTAGAAAGACTGTAGGCACACCCCACCTATATGCCCTGTGATGCAAAATCCTTCACTCACTTAAAAGAAGGGCAGGTAAAAACCCACAAATACGTAGTCTTATGAAATGACGTCCATGTTGAACTGTATACGGTCACTAACAAGGTGGGGCAAAAACTCCCAAAATCTTGTCTGCCCGGACCCCCATGATTGCAAAGTATTGATCGTCTATGGACCGTAGACGATTCACACTGTAGTCTTATATACATCAATGAGGAATTTTATTAAAGAATCTAACTTTTTTAGTATAGTAAAAGTGGGGATAATTTGTGTAAAGATAATGCTAAGAAGGATTTTTCAAGTAATAAAGTGAACATTAGGAAAAGAATATAGATCGTCTACCTCTTCTTTTTGAAGAGAATTCAATTAGTACAGAGGGGGAAAGGCGGAACAGTATAAAATTCAACCTCACTCATATGTTGCAAAATTTACTCTTTTCCCTTTCTGTACTAATCGAGTCTTCTCTAAAGAGAGATGTAAAGAAAAACGGAAGAAAAAGAAAAAGAAGAGAAGAACGAAACAGTCCAAAAACCAACCCTACTCATGTGTCGTGTGATTGCAAAGTTCGTCCTCTTTTTTATTGACCGAGTCCCCTCCAAAAAAGACGTAGACTACGTCCGCTCTCGGCAAAAACGGACGAAGAGAAGACGGGTGTTTGTTCCAACTTTAATGTAGTGTTACCAACCGGAGGAAGTGCTCGGAGATGGAGCCGGAGGCGATGCGACCGAAGAAGCCCCAAATGCTGGTCATGGACACGAAGATGGAGACGTCGGCGTAGCCCATCGCCAGCCCCATCTGCCCCATGTTGTTCATCACGGCCAGCCCCGCCCCCACCCCGCACAGGAACGACACGAACAGCAGCCAGAAATCCCCAGACCTCGCCACCTCTGCGATGGTGTGGTCCTCCCCCAGCTCCGGCCTCCGCTTCTTCGTCTCCTCCCCACCACCACCAGCGTCCACCGCAGCCGCCCCCTTCTGCTCCTCCTCTGCTCTGCCGACACCGTTCTCCACGCCGCTCGCCGTCTCCCCGGCCAGCAGCGGGGTGGTAATGGCTGCCTCCACGTCTTCCGAGCTCTCGCGAAGTTTCGCCCCGAGAGACTTGACCCAGAGGTGGAGAGGGACTCCCAGGGGCGTCGCCATCAGCACCAACAGACCCGCGGCGAAGACCCGAGAGACGACGGCGCCGTGCCGTCCCGAGAGGTCGAAGGCCAGCAGGTAGACGGCCACCACCACTGCCACGCCGTTGAAGACGGCGAAGTAGCGGCCCTCCGCCCTGTCTTCCTCCTCCGTGGAGTCGTCCGCCGCGGGAACCTCGCGGAGGAAGAGCATGGCGGTGAGGCAGACGGCGGCGGGGATGAGGGCCAGCATGAGGAGGAAGGAGGAGGGGCTGTCGGAGAAGAGCGCGGTGCATAGGTCGGTGAAGATGGCGGTGCTCAGGCCGACGAAGCCCTTGAGGATGCCAGCCACGGGTCCACGGTTCTTGCGGAAGTTGCGGATGCAGGTCACCAGGATGGCCGTGTTCATCCACGTCGTGCTGTTCCCCCCCCATGCACAGGAAGATGCACATCTGCCAAGTGCCAAGCACAAACCCGCTTGTTCAGCACCTGTTTGCCGAAATACCCGGCCCACAACAAGAAGAAGAACACAGACCTGCCAGTAGGGAAGGGGGCGGATGGCCTGGCGGACGACGAGCCACTGGGCGCCGTAGCCGACGATGCCCTCGAGGGAGCCGATGAGGAGGATGAGGTGGGCGGGGAGCCGGTCGGAGGCGAGGCCGGAGAGGATGCCGAAGGCCTTGCCCACATCCTTGGCCACCGACAGGTTGTTCAGCTGCAGCTGGGTGAGCCCCATCAGCGTCTTCAGAGCGTCCGAGTAGTTGGAGAAGGTGTAGTTGTTGCCGGAGATGGACTGCACCCACACCGCCGTCACGAACCCCAGCCATTTCCTCGCCAGCGACCCCACCGAAGGCAGCCGGCGAAACCCCTCCCATGCTGCCGCGCGGCTTTGACCTCCCCCTCGCAAGCTTCTACCCTTTCCTCCTCTCTGCTAGCTCCCTGCTACCACAAACACAACTGCGAAGACCAGCGATTACAGAGACTAGAGGAGGGACGGGGGTGGAGAAGACGAGAAGGGAAGGGGAGGTGTTGGGCTCCGGTGGTTTGGAGACACTGGACTTCGCGCCCGTGGGTGATACTCCTCAGCCGCCTAACATTACATAATTAACATTAAGCCTCTCCTTTCACTAATATAATTAAAGTGGGCTCAATTTGTTCGCAGAATAACTTAAACGGGGATTTCTTAAATCAGAATAAGAAGTATTTTGATTTGGTAAATTGTTGGTATTCCACCCAGAATAAGAAGAATTAAACTACGTTATTCCAAGTGATTTGGTAGGAATAAGTGGAATAATTAGTGAAATAAAAAGTAAAATTGAGAGAATTGGGAGATTAGATATTCTAGGTAGAGTTTGGAGAGTTGGAAGAATTAGGGGAATCAAGCATACCTTCGATCAAATCAGAATAGGTCTTTACACCGGTTAGTCTGGCCCTATTCCACAAACAAAGTGAGGGCATTTCCTATTCGGCGTAGCCAGGGGTGTGCACGGTTCGATTTAATCCGGATTCGTACATTTTTGACAAAAATCGAACGGGACCGAAATTTTTTATAATCCAAACCAAACCGAACCGATCTTCAACTCAACCCAAATTGAACCGAATCGAACCTCTGTTCGGTTCGATTTTACTGTTCGAGTTGAGTTTTTGACGTTAATCAATGGGCCTATTTAAATCTGATTCGCAGTCTATTTCTACATGGGTTTTAACCTGTGGCCGTGAGCTTGGCTATTTAATTTGTTATGATCATATTTTACATGGACTTTTAACCATGGTTGAGAGGAATGTTGGTGGTCGGATCGTTGGTTCGGAGAAAGTTGGAGGACCGAGGCGTCAGCCGTCAGGTGAGCACATAGGCTTTGATAAGGGCTTTGAAAACTTTTTTTTTTTTTTTTTTGAAACTTTAATCAAGTAGACACATTTAATATAAAAAGAAGGATAAAATTACAAAAAGAAATGATGGCTCAGTTGGTTGGGAACGTGGGATGCTATGCAGCAAGGAAACGGATATTCGAATATGGCGGGCTGCGATTTCAATTTTCAAAATATTTTACAAAAGTTCGGATTTTACATGTCGGTTCAATTTTTGAGAGAGGTAAATCGAACCAGACGAAATTGTTAACTTTGGTTCGGTTCGGCTCAAAAACCTGAATTTTTTAAATAATAAACCGAACCAGACCGACTGGTTCGGTTCGGGTTGGGTCGGGTTATCGGTTTACACCGAATAGTGCACACCCCTAGGCGTAGCGGCTTTTCCACGCAGCCACCTCTTTTAGTTCCTGCCCTATGATTTGATGAACACTTCTTTTCGTCGTGTGGGACACTGGGATATGACACTATATTTGGGTGCTCGTGTCTAATTCTTTATTTTAAGATTTCAAAATAATTTTAATTTTTTAAAAATCTTCTTAAAATATTTGTCTATATAATAAAATTTGATACGTTTTAATTATATTATTTATATTTTAATTTTTTAATAATTATATTTTACTATATACTTATATAATTACGTATTCATGTGTATAGATTCATATATTCTTCATGTCCTCATTTCTTATCTTTAAGATATTGACGTGTGTCGGACAGATCAGAGTACCTACCTGTTAGGCAAGGGCACATCGGCCGTGGTTGCGACGTAAGTTTTACTTTTATAATTAATTTTTATTTGATGAATTTTAAATTAAATTTATTTTATGAGTTTTAGTTTATACATTCTAACTAAAAACCACACTAGTTCGTATATTATATATTAATGAGTTCTAAGATCTGTATAGCTTTTAATTGAATTTTTTTTAAGTTTCCAACTTATAGTTGTCTTAAAGAAAGACATTTTAATTACTTTTTAAGTGTTAATCAAAAGTACCAAAACTAGAACTCTATGACTAATAACTATTTATGAAATTAGAAGGAAAATACAAGATCAAATTATTCGACATTTACAAGAAAACTATAATCGGACAAAAATAAGTTTCTAAAAAAATATATTTAAAAAAAAATGAAAACAAAATTTGTCATCTAGTGCTCATGAAAATATTTTGAGCTCTGGTGGAAAAAAGCATTGAGTCTTATCCCATGGACGTCAAAATCGGAAAAAGGTGCAGTTAAGGAATTAAAATTTCCATTGACCTGAGTTTTTTTTTTTTTTTGGTCAAATCATTGACCTGAGTTTTACTAATAACCAAATAAGTGCATGTGATTTAATTAAAAAAAAAAAAAAACTTATGACCATTTTCCGTAAAAATCTTTGTAAACTACACAATTTAAAACAACTTAAGCAATTAAACATATTCTAAAAGATGGGTCCAAGACCGAGACATAGTGGGTCGTGTAGCCAAAAGGGACATTTCCTTTTCAACTAGATAGTCGCGAGATATATGGCCATGCGATCCGCTGATCAAACATCTCTCTCTCTCTCTCTCTCTCTCTCTCTCTCTCTCTCTCTCTCTCGTGCGCTACGAGGGCAAATATGTTCATCTCCCTCATAAATTGACCTTGGACCTTACTTCCTAGAAAATTTTATACCTTAAAGTAAATTGTGGCATATTCTGTTAGGTTCTCATAGCAAATGCAGCGAAAAATAAATATTTAATTGTAGCTATCTTAGTTCCTTTCGATTAAATTAAAACTGGATAATCGAATTATCGCTTATTACTTCGTGCAGATCTGAATCCGTCGGTGTGACACCGCCAGCCGCACAGATCGAGGCTGCGCGATCCTTCTCGCGGTGAATTTCCTCTCGTTCCTCGTTTCTCATTCCTCGCAGCCCGCGAGCGATTCGTCGTTCGCCGCAACAATCGCCGCTACGTGCGGCCGAATTCCTGTCGGACGGGAGTCGGAGAAGCCGGCTATGTAGTCTCCAGAGAGGAGAGAGAGCAGGGGCGTCAGAGAGAGAGGGAGAGAGGAAGGGATGGTTAGGGTTGAGCAACAGTCTGGCCTGCTTAGTCCGTACGTTATCTTTTATAATAACTGCACGACTTTTCATAAAAATCCACAGTTAAAAATAAAACTCACTTTTAATCCATCGTCGTGAAAATCTTTTGCGTGTGACCCTCTAGGCCCAATTACCAGTCTGGTTAATGGCCCATTAATCCCAGAGACCCCTCACTGACTAAATTAATAACTCATATTAATTAATTAATTAATTGACCGAATCAATGTCGCACATTGAATTCGGTCGGACCTTCAATCACGTTGGGTGTCAAACAACACCGCATGAATCCGGAAGGTAATGGGGTTAAGTAACTCACTTTTGGAATCTTTTCATCGACAGTTACTGCGCTCGTGTCAACTCAGGATATGGTATATCGTCAAACCCTAATCGGTCAACGCACTTGGATCGGAAGCTGTCGTATAATATTGAAAAACTTATTTCCTGATATTATCGTCCGCCCTGGCTAGAGACTTCCGTACATCCTTCCTAGAGCATTATATTTATAAGTATCGAGAGCGAATGATTCCTTATTGACACTCAATTCCCTTCGACGGTATTCTGTTGCATCCGATCCTTGGCTGTTTAGAATCTCGTGAATAGAGATCCGTAAACCAAGGTCAAAGTACATAAGTCTACCGACAAGGTATCCTTAGTGTCTCAGGTTCAAGGACCATCCACACAATTGCGACAATAAATCAAGCTGGTTGACAATGAGGTACTATACCATCCAGCGATTCAGTCGGATCAATTCAATGAACTAATTATCCAATGAGCACCTACAGATTTACATTAGTGTCTCCACACAAGTGACTATGAGATTAGTCATCCTCATCATATGAGTAGTAGTAATCTGTACTAGTCTAACCGAATATTCGATGTCCTTCTCAGATATCCTCTGACTAGGAACTATTAAGAATGTATATTTAAGTGATCAGTCTCATTAATATAATCTCATCATAATCTGATCACCATCGCAGATATTCACAGACTTCATTATGAGATGATAATTAAAACGAATTATACATAATGAAATAATGCTACTTTATTTAATAAATGAACGAGATTTATATAGCCAGATTGGCTTGTAGGCCACCTAAGACTAACATATTCTATATTCTTTACCAGAGGGTCATACTTTAGGGTTAGAGTTTGATGACTTTGATCGCTTTTCGTTAATTTTGGACCCAATTAACCATAGGTAATGGCGTATTGATGCAGGAGCAGACTAATTGGCAATGTAGAGCAGACTGCGTGATGGCTGAGAGACATATCTTTTGACTATTGGAGTACTTTATATGTTAATTTGAGCTTTTGGACATGAACAAGGCCCACTTGTAGCCCATTTAGGGTTTTTTCTATTTTTTCTATATTTTTCTGTACTTTTTTATTATTATTAGATGGCCTAGAGGTAACTTGATCATTTTGACTGTTAAGGCTTCCTTTTTGGGGTCTATATATATCCTATGTATATCCAAAATGGCACCTTAATGATTGCTAATGATTATAGAATGAAAAAGTTATGGGTAGCCGGTGGTTCTGTGCATGTGTGTGGAACTCGTGAAGGGTACTGTGGAAAGGGGCAAGGGCCCTAGTTCCTCTTCTTTCTCTAATTCCCCCCTTCTTCCTCTATTCATCTTTCTTCTTTCCCTTCTTGGGGCCTCCGAGCCTTCCTCCAGTCGTTCCCCCTTCATTATCCCCCATTAATTGGTAGCAGAGCTTGTGTTGGGTCATTTTTATGACCCAAGTCTTGTGAGAAGCCACTCATCTCCGCTCTCCTCTCTGTCCACTCCCATCTCGCTTCCATTCAGTTCGATTTGTAGAAGAAGAGTACAAGAAGAAAAAGGAGAAGCACAGGTTTTGGGGAGGGGGGGGTTCCAACACACTTGCCATTACCGTCTCCGGCGCCCACTGGCCCCGTCACCATTGTCATCGCCTTTCGTTGAGGGCATCGCCGGCTTTTGCACCTTTTTCCCCCCATATGCTTGTTGTTGCCATCACCCAACCCCACCGGGACCGCCAATGTTGTCGTTGGCCATTGTCGATGCCATCGAGCCAATGCCAGACCCCGCTGGGGTCGTCTATGCCCATCACCACTGCCAGTCCCACCGCTGCCTTCTGCCAAGCTGTTGCCTCCCAGCGAAGGCACTGTTGCCATCGCCACCCTTGCCGATTTCTCCGCCACTGCCCACACTATCCCATCCCACGGTCATCGCCACCTTGATCTCGGCTTCTTCAAAAAAAAGAGGAAAGCAAAAGAAGGAGTGGGGGGTGCAAAGCCATCGTTGGCCCTCGTCGGCACTATCGCTGACGCCGCCAGCCTCTACTATCACCAGTGCCACCGGCCCCTACCGCGCCCCCTCCCACCTGTGGCCACCTCGTCTTGTCCCTCTCTCTCTCTCTCTCTCTCTCTCTCTCTCTCTCTCTCTCTCTCTTGTTGCGTTAGGATTTAGAAGGGAGGAGGGGCAGGACTTGGAAGAAGGCCCGAGCCCTATTAAATGAACTTGGTCAGACTAGGTTTCACGTGGCTCGAGCCAGGCCATCCTGGTCCGAGCCAACCTTGCAGTCCATTCGATCCATTGGAGGCACCTGGTCCAAGCCAGGTCATCCAGGTCCAAGCCAACCAAGGACCCTGTAGACACGCTAATTTTGACGTCATTTCGAGTAAATTTCATATCATATAATAATGCCTCAGAATGGTCTGATAATTAATCATTAATTAATTTTTATTGATCTTTTTAAGTGTCGGGTTTAACAGACATGTTTAAGTTAATCAATCGAATTGATTTTAGCTCAAACTTCAGTTAAAATATGAAGAATCCTAAAAGGCGTCGACCCATGTGGACGCCATTTAGAGTTTATTCCTATTTTAGTGTTTAAATTTGAATTTTAATTAATTGGTTTATTGACTAAAAGGCGTCTGTTAAGGTCGACGCGATTTAAGTTTCCTAAGCTGTCTTAACTTCTCTTCCGGATGTTTATCCTTATCTTAATTAGAGTAAAAGACGTCTACACACGTGGACGCGTTTTAGCTAATAAAGATAAAGATAAGTTTTCCCGGATATTTATCCTTATCTTAATTAATCTTAAAGGCGTCACCCAAGGTGGACGCGTTTTAGATAATTACAGATAAAGATGAATTAATCAGTAATTATCTGTCGATTAAGGTAGATAAATCCTAGATTTTTCTATGTTAATCGCGAACGCAGAAAATGCCTATAAATACCTTGCCTATCAAGGAGTTAAAAAAAAAAAGAGAGAGAGAATTATTGAGCCACAGCGTTATAGCAATTTGGAGATCGAAGCAACCACGCCGGAGCGCTGCCATTTTCAGAAGACGGCATCCTTCTTCCAGATCTTCATCCTTCAAGGCTTCTCCAACTGGGCATAAGTTTTTCATATTAGAATTTCATTTTCATTCATTAGTTTCATTCTCTCATATTCACTTCATGCAACACACACCACGTCATTAATTTTCCAAAACCCATCTGTTCTAAAGGGGTTTCAAAGCCATCTAAAACAAGTGAGTTGCTGTTTATACATGTTTATAATCATGGTTAGCTTTGATATTATTTCCATTTAGATTCTCATCACTATTTCTTCTTTATTTTTCTGTTTCTCTGTCCCTGCTGCATTCAACAACAACAACAAGAAATCAAAAAGAGGGAAATCAAGCACGAAGCCAGGAGAACTTCTGGACGATCCTCAACATTCAACAGCAAGAACAAAAGAACAAGAAGAGGCTCTCTTTCTTCAGCCGGCTGAAGGAGGGGAACCAAGGATTCATTCTTCCGCGTTTAAACAGGTAAGCGATCAAAACTCTTTTGAAGCTTTTTAGTTAAAAGTTTCTGGCGATCACAGCACCTTAGTTGCATTTTTTAATAGGTTAATTTACCCTAAACAACATAGTTTTTCACATTAATCACACGAGCAAATTTTCAGCACCTACAGCTCTTTTGGCGATCACGGTGGGACTTGGTCTCGCCGTCTTTTAATTTCTTTTGTTCTTGCTATTATCATACCGGGCACCCACGGTGCACCACTTGTGTCTTTCGACACGTCCTCACCAATTGGTGAGTGTTTAGTTTGTTTAATTTCCCTCGTGCACCACGTGCACACCCCAGTGGCAAGATCTTGCCTCCCCTTTGATTAGTTTAAAAAGGTTGTTTTTGGTGATAAAATGCTGTGTGATTGCGTGATTTCTTAGTTGTTTAGATAGTAAACCATCCTGTTTAAAATCTGAAACTGAAAATCTTTGCATGAGTCGATTATTTATTGCATTTTTCCCTGTTTAAGGAAGATTCGACCCAGAAAATCCTTCTGGAAATCTGTTTCTGCGAACTAAAAAGCGTCCAGGAACAACGACGCGTTTCAAAACCGCGTCAGGACACCTGGACGCCTTTTAGACTCCAGATTCTCTCTGTCGTTTACATCTGCTTCTGCGAAATAATTAACTTCTGTGTTGAATAGCGTCGACCATCGTCGACGCTATTCAGGCAGTTTTTAGTTATTTTCCAGGCTTTCTCTGCTGTTTGCATCTGTTCTCTGCGAAAGAATTAAGTTCTGTTCTGAATAGCGTCGACTATCATAGACGCGATTCAGACAGTTTCTTAATTATTTTTCAGTTTCCAGATTTCTATGTTGAGTGCTAGCTACACATTACTCTATTAAGCATTAGAGGCCATCCAGGTCGCAGGGCATACGCATTGAGGCTAAAACCCTCCTTTTCTTAGGAACACATTACTCGACGTTAGCAACTCTCTCTGATTGGGTTGGTCCCTTGATCAGACTAGAGAAGTTGACGTTGAGACCTCCATAAGTCCCCAAAATCAAGGTATTCCTCCTTGATCATCGGGCTGGTTGTACCAATTGAAGTCCCGGCTAGATTCTGAGAGCGTTGTGAGAGAAAAAAAATCTTAGAGAATAACGGTGGAAATCAAACTAAAACTAGGATCCTTCCCTGAGCGAAATTGTGGTTTAATCCAATTCAAATAACTCAATAAGGAATCCTGAAATCACGTTAAGCATCCACTTGTTTGATTAATCTCTGCACAACTTGTTTGATTAATTTTTTGAAAAGAGAATCTAATATAATGTTGCTGCGATCAGGCACAGATTTGAGTATGGCCCAAGACGCCATTATCAACTACGAGGGAGATGCTAATGCCCCTCGCAATTCTGATTTCAACTACGAGAACGGGAGAGATGCTGATGCCTCTCGTAATTCTGTCCCCATTCCAGTTCGACATGACGGGAATGTCCGAACTCCTCTTTTTAATCCGCACGATCAATATCATGATCTTCCTCCGCATGAATATGCGATTCCTAATCCTGACTTTGAGGGGGACATGAATAAGCATGATCCCTCATCCTCCGATCCTATGGATCTTGTCAATGCTCTGGGAGTTCTTGCCTCCCGACTGGACCCTCAGCAGTTCGAGGCGATCCAGTCTATCTTGAAGGGGAAGGCACCCATGCAGCCTGCTGAGCCGAATCCTGTGGCTCCCCCCGTTGTTCCTCAACAACCTCTTCCTCCTCCTCCTTATATCCAACAGGCCATGGAAGGCCTTCATCTTACTTCTCGGCCAACTGGGCCACAACTTTCGTCATCCAGGCAACCGGCTAGACCGCAGACGCCCATTTATCAAAATGCCCTCGGGCACGGCGGAAGCTCTGCCGGACCTCATCCTTATTATCCTCCTTGTCCAACGTACTCTAGGCAGCAGGCCTATCAAGTACTTCCTCCTCCTCCTCCTCCCCAGGCAGATCTGACCACGCAGACGTTGCTGGCCAAGATGGAGCGCATGGATGAACAGTTCAACAATCTCCAGAAGATGATGGGGGCTAAAGCTGTGCCGGAAATCAATTTGCCGAGCCTGCCAGTGTTCCATCTGCCACCCTCTGAAATGCCAGTGTATCGAAAGTATAACGGTACTGGTAACCCCTTCACGCACCTGAAGGAGTTCATGTACGAATCCTCTTTCTGGCAGAATGATAAGAGGTCATTGGCTTTCTTGTTCAGGAGATCCCTAGAGGGACCAGCCCTCGAGTGGTTCTTTTCTTTGGAACCCTCAGAAGTAGAGGATTATGGTATCGTTTCACGCAAATTTATCCAACGATACCAGGACAGAGTTGCACCCTCCTTGTCTATCACGGATCTTATTGCAGAAAAGATGAAACCGGACGAGGAGTTTGTCAGTTTTGCTGACAGGTGGCGGGGCCTAGCTGAAAAAGTGAAAGATCACTTGTCCGAATCCGAACAAGTGAAAATGTTGATTTCTAACGCCACTCCCCAGTTCAAGCTAGTCCTCTCCTTGAACAACTTGACGAACATGGCAGAGCTCTATGAAAGGGTACGGTACTGCCAGAATGCTTTCAAGGACGCTACGTTCTCTAGCGTCTTTGATCCTCACAGACCTAACAGGCCTCCACCTCGGAAGCCTGCAGTGCCGAATTCTCCTAGCTCAGGTCCAACTACTGAGGGCACGCTCTCTCACGAGCAGATCAGTACTATGAACAATAACTCGCCCCAGTTTGTGAGGAATCAGCAGTATCAGAGGCCACCACAGCCGAGCCAGCAGGGGTACAGGCAGCAGCAGAACCCCCATTACCAACAGCAGTACCAGCGGCCCCAGCAGCCGAATCAGAACCAGTTACAGCAACAGCCGCAACGGCAACAGCAGTATCAGCAGCCACATCAGCAACAACAGCAACAGCCACAGTACCAGCCGCGTGCACCGCCGGCGTACCACAATGTCCCTCCTCCTGGTGACTACAACCAACAAAGGAGACCTCCAGGCCCGAAAAGGGCAGAGTACCCGACCCTCCCAGAATCCTTGGCGGATATCTTCAGCGCTTTAATGGCAGCCAATGCCTTAGTTTTGCCGAGAGAGAAGGCCGTCTGGCCTCAAAACGCCGATATGTCTAGGTATTGCTATTTCCACAGACAACCTGGGCATACCATTGACACCTGCTTCCAATTCAGAGATTATATCCATGATCTCAATGAGCAGGGCGGCATAGACTGGGAGGAAATGAAGAAGTACATAGCAGCCCTGAAGGCGAGGAGACCGCAGCAGCAGCAGCAGCAAGCAAGACCACCGGCACAGGCAGTAGCACCACCCAACATGGGCATAGTGCAGAATCCACTCCCGGAGCATCAGAACCAAAACCAGGTTGCTCCCATCCTGACGAACAGCCAGTCTGAGGCTGGTCGTGGGCAGCAGTGGAGAGTAGAGGACTCTTCCTCTCTTTGTTCAACGGGTCACGTTCAAAGTACCGCAGAGCGACCACCACGCCGCACCATCCACATACCAAGGCCACAACCCGTTACCATTACCCCCATACCCACACCTACATACCACTCACCCACACCCAATAACCCATTACCACTACCCACCTTCCTTAGACCCATTACGCCCCGCACCACTACGCCTCCATCATATAACCCCCCGCAAACCAATAACGCACCCCTCCTACCATCTAGGCCACTATTACGCATACCGTTTCCTACTTCACCCGCTACCACTACCGCCTATCCAGATATGCCTTTACCATCTAGACCGCTATTACGCGTACCATTCCCCACTTCACCAACCACTTACCCATCCACCATCCAACCCTCTAGGCCTTTAATCCGCACCACGCCATCACCACCTAGCCCTACGCCATCACCTACATACCAACCTTCTACGCCATCCGCACCATCCAACTCTGCGGTACTTAAGGTGTCACCCGGATCCTCCACGGTTGAGGAACACGCGCTCCGGAGTGGAAGGATTTTCAACAAGGTCTTTCCTCAGTCCACAGTCAGAGACGGCCCATCACAGCCGACTGAGGAAGCCCACAATGAAGAGAGTGCACCAGGCACTCAATATGACCTGTTGAAACACCTGGATCGGACACCGGCACGGATCACTATACTCGAACTGATCAAAAGATCCAAGAGTCACCAAGAAGCTTTGATGGAATATCTGCAGAAGGTGATGGTCAATGAAGACGTGCCGGTAGAGAAGATTGCAGCACTACTAGTTCCTCAGGGGGATCAGCCCTCCATAACATTTCATACATCGGAACTAGCACCGCCAGCAGCCAGAAGCATGGCTCTGAGTATCACGGTCAACATCTGTAAGAAGGCCGTGGATGCATGCCTGGTCGACACAGGGGCTTCGATCAATGTTTTACCTACGAAGACCCTGGACTTATGCGGTGTGCCCAAAGAGAAATGGCTGCCCAGCCCCATCTCAGTAACAGCATATGACAATTCTACCCGTTCCCCTCTGGGAATGGTTTATTTAAAAGTGGAGCTGGGCCCAATAAGTCACGCAGAGGTCGAATTTCACATCTTGGAAATCGACCCTTCCATAAATGCCATTTTGGGCCGTCCTTATATTAAAACTCTTGAGGCGATTCCTTCTACGAATCATCAATGCCTCAAATTCTCTTATAAAGGACGAATTATTAAAGTAACGAGCATGCCGATCCTTGCTGCTGCTCATTCATTGAACATTAAATCTGCTGTTTTACCTGGCCGACAACCTTTTCTGTCGGTATTACAGGTCTACCGTCCAGTGGCTGATCCTCTGAAAGCCGCCACTATTTCTCCATATCCGTTAGATGCTATCAAGAGGGGGAAGTGCATGAGTACCCCAGGATGGAGGATTATGATGAAGAACGGCTACAAGCCTGGGAAAGGTCTGGGCACTCAGTTGCAAGGCAGGACCACTCCTGTCAGAAATCATCGAGCGGCACCTGGAAGTGGTCTGGGCTATAGACCAATAAAACTGAAACAAGCAGAAATCGAAGAAGGCCCGAAGATCTGGGAGGCAATGTCTACACCACCAAAAGAAGGCCGAGATCCCTTAACATGGACCCTGTGTACACACTTTGTGAAAGGGCCCATACTTAGCCACGACAATACGGTAGTCATTACTTCCTGTTTTGACTTCCATGATATATATGGGAGAGATTTGGCCAGGCATTGCTCCGAACTACTTACGTACCAATCCTTGGAGGCTCTGCGGCCTATGAAAAGGAGGAAATTTGATGATCCTGAATGTGAATGGTACAGATGGTTCGATCTCAGGGACCTGTATATTGCACTGAACAGACTATTTCTGGATCCTGCAGAACCTAAGTGGCCGCCACAGATTGATGAATTGATTGAAAGCCCTGGTGCTATATTTGACAAGCGGATACTGCTGTCCGAAGAGACTGATGAAGGGGAACCAGATGACCCCTATGAAGCTGGTTATACAACAGATCTGCTCTGGAGAGGGACATATCCTTCACATGTCTTCATGCTCCATACTCTTTTCCGTACACTACTTTTGACCCCGACTTGGTCGCAGGTCATAATTGAAGATATTCCACGGGCTCCGCCCGTCATGATTACTCTGTCCCCTCGGGACATTATACCACAACCTCCTCTCGATCTAGAGAGGTTGTATAATCTGATCTGGGACATATTACTATATGATCCCCCTAATCCTTTGGCCTTGGTGCCACTTCCTATGTCTGATTCTCCTCCCATTTATATTCATTCCTGTTTTATGTTTAATTCTTTCACTTTCCAAAAAAAAACGCCATTTTGGCAACAAATTCTTCCCAAATCCTCATTGAGGAAACATCTTACTTGTCCGATTGCACCCCATCGCGCGGGTCCTTCGGTCAAGATTCTCTCTTAGATTTACTCTGTCCCTCCACTCGGGAGGATTCTCTTGTATTTCCACTTGTATCACATGATTTTCATCATACTTCGTCTTCGTTAGGTTATGATAGTGAAGTTAGTCAGATTAGTCAGGTTAGTCAGTCTAGGAAGCCTAAGGGTAGGCAAATTCCAGATAGATACCTCCAGGACTTAGCTGATAAGTGCTCTTCTTGTTCTTTAATCCCTCAGCTTTTAGAAAATCCAATTCAGATGCCAGAAGATTGCATGGATGATGAGTCAGTCAATGATGGGTACGGGGTATATGAATTAATGCATGAAAAGGACCCCATTGTTGAAGAAGAAGATGACGAGGACGCGGCTGAGGCATATGCTAGTGGAGTGAAGAGATTCGATGAACCCTCAGCTGCCGTAGAAGAGCCCACCAAAGAAATTAATTTAGGGACTGAAGACGAACCTAAGGTTGTCCTCGTCAGTAAAAATCTTT
Source organism: Zantedeschia hybrid cultivar (assembly GCA_030544215.1). NCBI lineage: Eukaryota > Viridiplantae > Streptophyta > Magnoliopsida > Alismatales > Araceae > Zantedeschia > Zantedeschia hybrid cultivar. The sequence goes on along the minus strand of JARZZO010000015.1, from coordinate 69,870,437 downwards.
CTACAGAGGATGAAAACGCAATGATACAAGTACTCAAGGACTATAAGGACACTTTCGCCTGGAGTTATGAAGATATGCCGGGGTTAGATTCGTCTTTAGTTGAACACAGGTTGACATTAAAAGACGGAGTTAGCCCGGTCAAGCAGAAGTTAAGGCGATTCCACCCACAGATGGCTTTAAAGATGAAGAAAGAGGTCGATAAGTTGCATAAAGCCAAATTTATTAGAGTTGTCCTTTATCCACAATGGGTGGCCATCATAGTCCCGGTTATGAAGAAAGACGGAAAGGTCAGGATTTGCATTGACTTCCGCGATTTGAACCGGGCGTGTCCTAAAGACGATTTTCCATTGCCTCATATTGATGTACTCATCGATAACACCGCTGGCTATGAGACGTTATCATTCATGGACGGATTTTCAGGATATAATCAGATTAAGTTGGCAGAAGAAGATCAAGAGAAAACATCATTCACTACACCTTGGGGAACATACTGTTATGTTGTCATGCCATTTGGATTAAAGAATGCTGGAGCCACTTATCAAAGGGCCATGATGGCAATATTTCATGACATGATGCATATAGATCTGGAAGTGTATGTGGATGACTTACTAGTTAAATCTAAAACAAAGGCTGAGCACGCCAAAGTTTTGGCAAGGGTGTTAGAAAGATCGAGAGAATATCAGTTAAAGATGAACCCCAAGAAATGTGTATTCGGGGTATCTTCAGGAAAATTGCTTGGATTTATCGTCAGTAAACGGGGAATTGAGATCGATCCTAACAAGGCGAAGGCTATTAGAGAAATGCCACCTCCTAAAAATTTGAAAGAGTTGAGAGGATTAATCGGGAGGTTGCAATTTATTCGCCGTTTTGTCTCTCAGCACTCACAAAGGTGTAAGCCTTTTTACGAGCTTACCAAGCCGGGAGTCAAATTCGATTGGGACGATAAGTGTCAGGAGGCGTTTGATGGATTAAAGAATTATTTAGCAAATCCTCCTGTTTTGAGACCACCATCTCCAGGCAAATCATTGATACTTTACATTTCAGTCCTGGATGGTGCAGTGGGGGCTGTCTTAGCACAAGAAGATGAGGAAGGAAAAGAGAGGGCAGTCTACTATCTCTCCAAACTTCTCAACCCCGCTGAACAGAGATATACGGCGATGGAGAAAACATGTGCAGCATTGGTTTGGGTTGTGCAGAAACTGAAGCATTATTTTCTGACCCATGAAGTCCATCTCATCGCTAGGATGAATCCGATCAAATTTCTTCTGGAGAAATCTGTTCTTACTGATAGGTTAGCGCGATGGCAAAGCTTTCTATCTCAATTCGACATCATTTATATTCAGCAGAAAGCGATCAAGGGCTATGCCATAGCAGAACATCTCGCTCATCATCCCCTTCCTCGTTTTGATCCAGTGCGATCAGAGTTTCCGGATGAGGAACTGATGTCCGTAAATCAAATCAGAGATGATATGTGGACTCTGCATTTTGACGGAGCTCTGAATTCTCATGGAAAAGGGATCGGTATCGTTCTGTTATCACCTGAAGGTATCACCATTCCACAAGCCTTTCAGCTTGATTTTCCAGTTACAAACAATATAGCTGAATACGAGGCACTTCTTGCTGGTCTCGAGGCTGCTCATTTTCATGGTGCCACCAAACTTAGGATCGTAGGTGATAGCCAATTGATTCTTCGCCAAGTGCTGACCAAGTATCGAACTCTCGATCCCAAACTCAAGCCTTATCAAGAACTGACTTCTGATTACTCAAAGCTTTTCACGAAATTGATCTTTGTCCATGTCCCTAGGAATCAGAACATCTTAGCTGACGCTCTAGCTTCACTTGCATCTTCTCTTAATTTTCCAATCAGCAAACAATCCGAATCAATCATAGTTCATAGGCGTCTTTCACCCGCCGTGAAAGATCCTTCATTCCTTAGAACTAAGGAGAAGTTGCTGAAGAAAGTCAGAGACGGAGATATCATTGAAAGAAGAGAAATTATGTTGATGGAGCTGTTAGAAGAGATGGATGATGAACAGAAGCCATGGTATTATGAAATTGCAAAATATTGTGAAGATCAATCATATCCTCAGGAAGCTACAACTGAGGAGAAGAGAGCTATCAGGAGAGTTGCTCAACGATACACCCTAGTTGGGGAATCACTATACAAGAGAGGTTTTGATGGAGTTCTTCTGAGATGTCTAGATGAAGATGAGCTTTGGAAGGTTATGGAAGGAGCTCATAGTGGAGTTTGTGGTGGTCATGTCAATGGACAGATGCTAGCAAAGAAGATCCTTAGACAAGGATTTTACTGGCCAACCATGGAAGAAGATTGTGTAGGATATGTTCGTAGGTGTGCTAAGTGTCAACTTCACGCCGACAAAATTCATTCTCCTGCATCTTCACTCCATCCTGTTTCTTCCCCATGGCCTTTCTCCATGTGGGCTTTCGACATTATTGGACCTCTTGGTAACCCAGATTCCGGCATCAAGCAAAAATCTTTCATTCTCACGGCAACGGAATACTTCACCAAGTGGGCAGAAGCTGAAGCGTACGTGGAGATCAAAGCATCAACCGTCTGCAAATTCATCATGAAGAACATCATCACCCGATTCGGAATTCCAAGCACCATCGTCACCGACAATGGACCACAGTTCGTGTCACAAGAATTGAAGGATCTCTGTAACAGGTATAAAATTGCATTGCATCATTCATCTCCTTATTATCCGCAAGGCAATGGTCAAGCAGAGGCAACAAATAAGACTTTGATAAAAATCATCAAAAAGACGTGTAAATCTAATAAGTTCGCAGATTGGCCAGAAAAATTGGTTGAGGCTCTATGGGCCTACCGAACTTCAATCCGCACGCCTACTGAGCAAACTCCTTATTCCTTAACATTTGGAATGGAGGCGGTAGTTCCATATGAGATCCTCATACCGTCCTTAAGAGTACAATTGAATAAGGAATTTTCCATTGATGAACATCGTTCAGCACTCCTTGCTCAATTGGAACTTTTAGACGAGAAAAGATGGTCAGCTGCTAATCATGCAAAAGTCTATCAAAATAGACTAGCACGTTTTTATCAAAAGAAAGTCATTGAACGTAAGTTCAAAGTCGGTGAAATGGTTGTTAAAAGAATTTTTATAAAACCTGGTGGTCCGCGTTCTAAGCTCCAACCCAACTGGGAAGGACCTTATGTTGTATCTCACGCTTTTCCTGGTAATGCTTATCGTCTTGTTAATGCAGAAGGAGAAGAGCTAAAACATCCCTGGAATGGTTTACATCTTAAGAAATACTACCCTTAGGTTAAAGAGTCGATCAGTATGGTACAAAGACCAGTGGAATCAGAAAATTTATAAACTCAAATTTCTTTATCAGTCTAGATAACTTAACTTTAAGCCCATTACTGCACACACTGACACGTTTGATTCGTGAGTAACAAGAGATGACAAGTCCTAAAGAATATCGAAAGCTTGACCGAAAGTGCGAAGTCCAAATCATTCATTTTTTTAAAGCAAAATTCTGTTTTATACTCGGCCCATGATGTCGGAACGAGGCTTAAAATAGACTACCGAGCATACCCGCCATCTTAGTAGGAGGCCGTCATAAAAAAAATGGGGGAGATCCGTCCCAGAGTGAAAGAAAAGAAAAAAGAATAGCGAAAAGAAAACGCAAGGCAAAAGCCAAATGTCAAATCGAAAGGCCATTACATTACAAACGTTACATCAAGGCCATGAAATGAAATAAAAGGGAACGCAAGGTCGATAAATACCCCGGAAAGAAAATGACCGAACCCCAACGGATATTAGGGTAGAAAAGGGACATCTTTTTAAGTCTCCGGAACCTTCTCATGGGCTTTCTATACTTATTCATCTTTTCTTTCTAAAGAGATGTACTCCAAACTTAAGGAATGGCTTAGATTGATTAAAGGTCAAATCATCAAATGGAATCACGAATGGAAACACAAGTTCAAACACGATGGGTTTAAGTTGAGTTGTTAAAGAACAATTTGGGAATTAAGTTAATAAATGAATATGATCTTTTGATCTAAGTACCATGCTGATCTTTTAGTCAAAAACCCAAAAAAAATTACATAAGTCAAAAATCAAAAAATACATATGTTTCAAAAATCCAAAAAAATACATGTTTCAAAAATCAACAAAAATCCAAAAAAAATCAACAAAAATCCAAAAAAAATCAACAAAAATTCAAAAAAATACATATGTTAAAAATTCAAAAAAAATACATGTGTTTCAAAAATCAAAAAAAAATTACATATATCAAAAATTCAAAAAAAATACATAAGTCAAAAATCAAAAAAAATACATAAGTCAAAAATAAAAAAAATGCATATGTTTCAAAAAAGCCAAAAAAAATACATATGTCAAAAATTCAAAAAAATACATATGTCAAAATTAAAAAAAAAACATATACAAAAATGAATATTTCAAAACAACAAAAATATTTCAGTTAGCATCTGCTTGTTGCATTTAGTATGTTTCATCCCTTTTATTTTCAGTGAACATTTGTTTGCTTGCATGTTGCATTTTGCTTAAGTTTGATTATTCTCATTACCTTTGTTAATAAAGGCTATGCCCCTTGACCCTTCTATCAAGGATATGATCAAGTAGTCGGTTACTTAACCAGGCAAGGGGCTAAGCCTGAACAGATACTTAACATGTTTGTTCAAGTTGTATACAGGATACAAGGCATTGATAGAGTTGAAATTCGAATAAAGAACAGCCAGAAACATATTTCTGTGAGTGAAAGGCGTCGAGGAGCACTGACGCGTTTCAATGTTTAATGGCGTCTGCGCGACACGACGCGTTTTAGCCTTTTTGTGATTTATTCGAAATTCTGCGATGTTTAAATTGAATATTTATTGGAATTACTAATTATTTTGATTGCAGAAAATTCAAGAAAGCTGAAAATGTCAAGAAGATCTCACTGTGGGAGTTTAAGAAGTCCTGACCGTGGCTAAAAAGACAGTTATTTCTACCCTTGTATTGTTTCATGTAATTATTTTGCATCAGCATTACTATATGATAAGTATTTATTAGAGCATATCAAGGACCTTGAGGTTTTGATGAAACTGGAATTTGAGTTCCCCTACAACAAAAACAGTGATAATTCCAGAGGATTCTTAATCGCATGGATAGGCCGTTGGATTGTTAATTAGTGAGGACGATGGTTCCACTTTTATGAAACGGTGCGTGGATAAACGAGCTTCGGCTTAGCACTGGATTACAAGAATTGGTATCTTGACTCATTAATGACAATTTGACAATATTATCCTTGATTAATTTATATTTTATTTGACTTTATATTTTTCTTTTAGCCCAGCATGCATCATGTAGGACTTTGAAATCATTGTAATAAGGATTAATTATTGATTAAGTTTCAGACCATTAAATCAAATAACTTCAAACATGATATGAAATATTCCATTCTGAATTGAGTATCTTGATTATCTTTGAGGTTCGCTTGAAGATATCCTTGGAATTCTATCCTTGATTGGATTCTTTACAAATATTCTTGTTTTCTTTTAAGATCCATCATGGCTGTAGTACGTCCACATTGGCTGGCAAACGCTCCCCATGATGAAACCTGCAGTGTCTATGACCTGGGGTACTTCCCACTCCGAGGAGGTTGATCGACTTTATTTTATTTCCTTGTCTACCTCATCCAGACATGATTGATTCCATTGATTTCTTTGAGCTATCTTCATTGATGATTTCGAGAAAAATTCCAATCATGTGATGTTAAGAGCGTGTCTCATCACACCTTGGCATCACCTTTTCAGTACATTCCATTCCATTTCACTCCCTTGCAAAGATGATGCCAAGGTGATGCAGCTGTAGACACGCTAATTTTGACGTCATTTCGAGTAAATTTCATATCATATAATAATGTCTCAGAATGGTCTGATAATTAATCATTAATTAATTTTTATTGATCTTTTTAAGTGTCGGGTTTAACAGACATGTTTAAGTTAATCAATCGAATTGATTTTAGCTCAAACTTCAGTTAAAATATGAAGAATCCTAAAAGGCGTCGACCCATGTGGACGCCATTTAGAGTTTATTCCTATTTTAGTGTTTAAATTTGAATTTTAATTAATTGGTTTATTGACTAAAAGGCGTCTGTTAAGGTCGACGCGATTTAAGTTTCCTAAGCTGTCTTAACTTCTCTTCCGGATGTTTATCCTTATCTTAATTAGAGTAAAAGACGTCTACACACGTGGACGCGTTTTAGCTAATAAAGATAAAGATAAGTTTTCCCGGATATTTATCCTTATCTTAATTAATCTTAAAGGCGTCACCCAAGGTGGACGCGTTTTAGATAATTACAGATAAAGATGAATTAATCAGTAATTATCTGTCGATTAAGGTAGATAAATCCTAGATTTTTCTATGTTAATCGCGAACGCAGAAAATGCCTATAAATACCTTGCCTATCAAGGAGTTAAAAAAAAAAAGAGAGAGAGAATTATTGAGCCACAGCGTTATAGCAATTTGGAGATCGAAGCAACCACGCCGGAGCGCTGCCATTTCCTGAAGACGGCATCCTTCTTCCAGATCTTCATCCTTCAAGGCTTCTCCAACTGGGCATAAGTTTTTCATATTAGAATTTCATTTTCATTCATTAGTTTCATTCTCTCATATTCACTTCATGCAACACACACCACGTCATTAATTTTCCAAAATCCATCTGTTCTAAAGGGGTTTCAAAGCCATCTAAAACAAGTGAGTTGCTGTTTATACATGTTTATAATCATGGTTAGCTTTGATATTATTTCCATTTAGATTCTCATCACTATTTCTTCTTTATTTTTCTGTTTCTCTGTCCCTGCTGCATTCAACAACAACAACAAGAAATCAAAAAGAGGGAAATCAAGCACGAAGCCAGGAGAACTTCTGGACGATCCTCAACATTCAACAGCAAGAACAAAAGAACAAGAAGAGGCTCTCTTTCTTCAGCCGGCTGAAGGAGGGGAACCAAGGATTCATTCTTCCGCGTTTAAACAGGTAAGCGATCAAAACTCTTTTGAAGCTTTTTAGTTAAAAGTTTCTGGCGATCACAGCACCTTAGTTGCATTTTTTAATAGGTTAATTTACCCTAAACAACATAGTTTTTCACATTAATCACACGAGCAAATTTTCAGCACCTACAGACCCAACAGGTCCGTCTGAGCCACTGGTGGCACCTGGTCTGAGCCAGCCAGGGATCCAACAGGTCTGTCTGACCCCTGGTCTACACTAGATCAAACCAAGACGCACCCTGGTTCACTACAGTACACAAGAGGTGCACTAGGAGTCTCTATCATACCGCTCACGTCGGGGCCACATCTGTGCTCTGATTCATGAATTGGTTGCGCCATTGGGGTCGTCTCAGCAAGGCCTACCTCACTGCACATCTCGTCTGCTAGTTGGGCCTCGTTTTGCATGTCGCACTTGCACACTTTACAGGGACATTTGTGCTCGCTGATCGAGGTTGTCCCGGACTTTGATTTGAGCGTCGTTAATGCCATTGGTCTAGTCTCAGTAAGATCAACCAAGTTTCAGTGTGCGACAGCTTAGACAACACCTTTTTTTCTACATGCCACCACTGCATGCACATCGAGGTCACCCATTTGGGCTCTGTTTTCTGAGCCAATTGCATTAGCAAATTCCTTATAGCGTGATTTACCCTGTTTTGTGCTCCTTCTACCCACTGCACAGCACAAGTTGGGATATGGTATCATACTTTTCTCTTCTTTTCATACTCTAGTTCGGTTACCAAATGAGAAGGTCGTTGCTTTGAGATTTGATCCACTCCGATGTGGCAATTGTGTTTCTCCAGGAATTATGGACTTATTAACTCAGACAAGTGAAATAGTTGTTAAACACTATCATACTTTTGTCGAGTTCCATGCGAAATGTATGGAACTCATTCACTCCATAGATTTTATGTACTTTGATAAAGCTTGGGCTAAGATTTATCTATCAGGAGGCTTCTCCATCATTATGTGGTCTGTGTAAGGATTGAGGTTTTGGATCCAGTTATCGGGTCAATTTCGGGGTCGGATCCTTTAGTTTGGGTCCTGTTAGGGCTGAGACTTAGTTTGGGCAATATGGACGTGTTTTAGGTTGTGCCACGTGGGCACCACGCGGGCTAGCCTTGCGCCGCGAGAGTACGGCCCCGGTCTTATCGTCTGAATGGCGTCTTGGATGGACGACGCCAATTAGAGTACGACCCTGGTTTGTCAGTGTACGGCCCGGTCTTGTCATCTGAATGACAACGAGCTTGCACGACGCATTTTACCCAGCTTCTGTTTGACCCCGCGAACCCTCCCTTCTTTCCCTCATTCTCTCCTTTCTCTTCTCTCTCCTCTCTTCCCTCCGACTCTCCGGCGAACCCTTTCCCCCTCTCCTTCCTTTCCTCTCCCCATTCCTCCTCTCCCTCCACTCCATGAACCTACCAACTTCCTCTACTACCACCACCACTTCCTCCGCAGCGCACTTCTCTCCGGACGGCGGCCGACGTCCCGGTGGAGTAACGGCGGTACTGGCGGCGGCGTGTGGCGAGGCGGGTTGGCGGCTTGGAACTCGGAGGAGTTCGAGTAACCGGTAGGGTGACGATCCCCGTTGTATTGTGTCTAAAAACCATGTTTTTTCCGTTTTGAAACATGTTTAGGGGGTTTTTGGAGCGAAAACACTAATTGCATGAAATGAGAAATTGGGAGTTTTAATGGGTATTTAGGTTCTTCTCCTCCTTCTCCACTTTTTTAGTGTTTTTACACGATTTGGGGAGGAAATTCCACCCCGTGGATTGGGCGATGGTAGAGGAAGACCCTGTCTGTGAGGGTTAAATGACCTCGGGGGACAGCGACGCCTTTTAGAAAGGCGGCTTCCACCTGCGACGCGATTTAGCCTAAATAATAGACTCTGTCTCTGGACTGATGAGTGTCCAGGGATAACGACGTCTTTTGAACGGCGACTTCCGTGCACGACGCGTTTTAAGTGAAATCACCCTGAAGCCTGTCTCTGTTTATGTCATTATCAGACGACTAGGGACAGCGACGCCTTTCAAAAGGCGGTTACATATGGCAACGGGTTTTAGGCCACTTTTCGGGGCTAACTTTTATATAAACCAGTTTAGAAAGCTTGAATGACGTCGGCCTTGGGCGACGCGATTCAAGCCAGAATTCCATTAATCCCTGCAATTAACACGTATTTACATTGTTAGATAGTTTAGTTAATTGCATGCTTAGAAATGTACTTGATGACGATGGGTTCTATGTGATTGGATCGCACCGTGTTGTGTTTTGTGCGATCTTGAGCCCAGAGTGACAGTTGTTATCGCTTAGGCACCCTGTGTCGGTGTAGGAGTGAAATGGCGCCGGTGTAGGAGTGGCGGGGTGACGCCTAGAGAGAGGGTTGTTAGTTTTAGGTGGCCTACAAGCCAATCTGACTATATAAATCTCGTTCATTTATTAATATAATGGCATAATATTCATTATGTGTAAATCGCATTAATTATCGTTTCATAATGAAGTCCGTGAATATGTGCTATAGTGATCAGATTATGATGAGATCATACTAATGAGACTGATCACTTAAACACACTTATTCTTAATCGTTCTTAGTCGGAGGATATCCGAGAAGGACATCGGATATCCAGTTAGACTAGTACAGATTATTCCTGCTCATATGATGAGGGTGACTGATCTCATAAGTCACTTGTGTGGAGATACTAAGGCGAATCTGTAGGTGCTCATTGGAGAATGAGTTCACTGAACTGATCCGACTGAATCGCTGAATGGTATTGTACCTCACTGTCAACCAGCTTGATTTTATTGTCGCAATTGCGTGGATGGTCCTCGGACCTGAGACACCAAAGACACCTTGTCGGTGGACTTCTGTGCTTTGACATTGGTTTACGAATCTCCAGCCACGGGATTCTAAAATGCCAAGGATTGGGTACAGCGGAATACCGTCGAAGGAAATTGTGTGTCAATAAGGAATCATTCACTCTCGGTACTTAGAGAGAGAATGCTCTAGGAAGGATGCGCGGAAGTCCCTGGCCAGGGCGGACGATAATATTGGGAAAGGAGTTTTCCGATATTCATCAGCGGCATCCAATCCAAGTGAGTCGACCGGTTAGGGTTTGATAGCTCGCCATACCCTGAGTTGACTTGAGAGCATTGTACGAATGAAGGATTATATCCACGCGGTAACTGTCGGCGGAAAGGTTCCACGAGTGGGTTACTTAACCCCAATACCTTCCGGGTTCACGCGGTGTTGCTTGGCACCCAATGAGATCGGAGGCCCAGTTGAATTCGATGTGCGACATCAATTCGATTGATTAATTAATTAATAAAGGGTTATTAATTGATTAATAAAGCCAGTGATGAGTCACTGGACTTGTTGGGCCATTAACTGGACTGGTACTTGGGCCTAGAGGATCACACGCAAATGATTCTCAAGGCAATGGATAAATAAATGGGTTTTATACAAACCGGGGGTTTTTATGAAAAATCGTGCGGTTAGTATAAAACATAGCGAACGGGCTGAGCAGGCCAAGCTACTGCTAACCCTATCCGCCACTCCTCTATTTCTCTCTCTCTCTGGCGTCCAGACAAATTTAGATCAGCTCCGCCGCCTCTCCGAATCCCGTTCGACGAGAAATCGTCCGCGTGTTGCGGCGATCGTTTTGGCGAGCGCAGAGGTTTCGTGGGTTGCGAAGAACGAGGAACGTGAGGATATCCGTCGAGGAGGATCGCGTGGACTTCGCTAGAGGCCGGGCGCTTGCGCGGCTTGCGGTGTCACACCGACGGAACCGAACGGTTGCGCATTCGAATCCGCACACGGTGAGAATCGATTATCCGATAATCTTAGGTTTTAGTTTTTCGAAACGGGAACGGATCGCTATTTTAATATTTTATTTTCCACTGCGTGAGCGATCCGTAGAAACCCGAGAAACCCAACAATGGCGTTAGAGCCGGGTTTCACTGTTTCTCGTCCCGTTTCGATCTCCGAAATTAATTTTTTCATGAGTTATTCCACGCTGTAACTTTGATTAATTGTTGGATCCGTGTTCATGCGATGAACACAGTTAATCAGATTATTTTCTTTCAATTTTTTGAAATTAATTTGGGGGGTTTTCGTGTTCTTCGTGGGACGAAGAATGGCGAGTTTACGACAGCTTCAATCGGCCTTCCCAAGCGTTGGGATTGAGGCTGGGACTCCGGATTCTCTTGGTTTGATTCTCTGTCATCACAAGAGTCCTTGTTGATGCCGGAGTGGCCACTGGGGGTGGCCGGCTTGGAGAACTCCCTTGTGTTTTTCCCCACGGTTTTGAGTAAAACCAGAAATTGGGGGTGCTTTGAAGGGGCTTAAATCGAAGTTAATGGGACCGCCGGCCTTCCCTACCAACGCCGGGAAGCTCGCCGGCGGTAGGGGCGACACCGGCAGGGCCCGGCACCGGCCGCCGGCCGGCCCTGCATCTCCTTCCCTGCCGCCGGCCTGCATCTTCTAAGGGTTTCACAAGGGTGGGCGTCGGGTGCAGGGGGAGCCGGTCCAAGCAGGAAGGCCAGTCCGCCCGAGCCCGGTTGGACCGGGCCGGCCCAGTTGGACTGGGCCCGAGCCAGCCAAGAAAGCTGGCGACCCTGGCTCAGCCCAGGGCACCCTAGGTCCGGGCCCCTGGCCGAGCCAGGGCTCGCACCAGGCTCGTGCCAGGTGCCATTGTGGCTGAGCCACTTTCTGTTTTTCCCCCCCTTTTAGCCCATTAAATCCCTAAAATATTCCTAATTAAACCTGAATGTCCTTTTAATAAATGAATTGAATTATAATTTAAAATTCAAAATAGTTTTGAAATATTTAAATTATTATTCAATTTTAATTTTATTTGGCATTAATGATTTTGAATCATTTATATTAACAAAGGGTTGTTAATAATTAGAATTAATAATTAATTTAAATGTTAAATTAATAATTAATTTGGATTGTCTAACTTAAGTGTTAAGTTAGTGTTTATTAGTAATTTATTAGTTAACTGGAATCAATTGTCAGTTTAAATGTTAAATTGATAATTAGTTTTAATTAACTAATATAAAGGTTTAATTAGGAGTTATTAGTTATTAGTTTAAGTGTTAAACTAATAATTAATATTAATCCAATAATCTAAGAGTTAGATTAGTGGTCAAATAATTAATTAGTGTTAATTATTAGTTTAAGAGTTAAATTAATAATTGACATTAATAAACTGATCTAAATGTTAGATTAGTATTTAATGATTAATTTGTGTTAATTATTAGTTTAATAGTTAAATTAGTGATTAACACTTATTAATTATCTAGTCTAATTGTTAGATTGATAATTAATAAAGAATTAGAGTTAATTATTAATTTATGTGATAAATTAATGATTAACTTTGATGGATAAATCTAAGAGTTAGATTAGTCTTTAATAGTCTAATTGTTAGATTATTAATGGGGTTTAATCTAAGTGTTAGATTATTAGAAATGTTCCAATTTGCATGGAATAATCTGAAATTATTAATTTGGAGTGTGTGCGCATGTGATGTTTGTTTATTGTTTTTAAATTTTTATTTAATTGCATGTTAAGTTAATAAAATGAGTTTTCGAAATTCAAATACCAATTTTGATTGGATCCCATGCTTTTTGAAAGTCAAAATTATATATTTTGAAAACTCTTTTATTTTAGCCATGTGATGCGCTGAATCATGTGTGGGATGTTTAAGACACACCATGGTCATGGATATGCACTTAGTTAATTGTTCATGTGATGAATGATGTGTTTGTGTGGATCGTGGATGAATGATGGATGTTTATTAATTGTTAATAAATAGAGATCTGCGTATCTCTCCCTCTCTCATTCTCTGATATATTTCTACCTCCCTCTCTCTTGTACTCGCCATAAGGCTCTCTTCTAATTACATGTAATTCTAGAATTAATGTAATGTTATCGAGGCAACCGAGGAAGGAGCGAGGACGATCCACAGCTGCAACCAGGAAGGCGAGAAGATGTAGATCCTTTGCCTGTGTGTTTGTTGATTATCTAATGTAAATGTTATATTAGAATTTTGTGTGCGTTTGACTGATGGCTCCAGTCAAACCCACTGTGCAATCCATGACCACACTAATGACATGTATGAGATACATTGTTTTCTTTTGATTATGAATCAAAGCAGGTATAGTATTTACTAAATATATACGATATATTTTTATACTATCACCTAGGAAAGACCAAGATAAAAGTTATCTAAATACCATTAGATAAACTCTAAGCCGTAACGCGAGTAGTTAAGAACTTACCGCGTGGTCCACCATCGTTATAGTCATAGGATTCGAATCACTTTAGGCAGGTTTGTTGTGCTATCCACAAGGCATGCTTAATTGAGAGGAGAAACTATGGCTATGGCCTTAGATGCCTATATGATCGGGGTAGAGGAACCATGTAGCTTTGTTGTGCTATCCACAAGGGCTGCATGCAAATCTATGCTCGTCGCGTAATGATGGTTAGCTTAGACCAGGATTAATGGTTTGTTGTGCTATCCACAAAGTCATTAAATCTCTGGGGACCAAAGCCATGATCCGATATTGCAAGGAGTTGCAAGTCCCATGAGTTGGGTGCTCTTTGATTGTATTACAGTTTGTTGTGCTATCCACAAGGCTGTAGTGCAAGTCATTGAGATTCTGATCCCCACTAAGAGACTGTCGGCGTCTCCCGTTCTGTATAACTGAGGGTTATACAGTCCGTCGAAAATTAGTGGGAGTTAAACTTGAGCAAAAGACCATGTCTTGTTTTAGATTTTAATAATTGAACATCTGCTGAATAGATTTTACTTATCTCCTGTAGGGAATTATGTCGTCGAATAACCCACTCCGTGGCATACTTGATGTCCTTTAGACTTACCTGATCTACTCGGATTGGTTCAGAAACCTAAAGAATGTCTTCAAATTTGAGCACATTGACTTTGTCCCTGGAGCTGATCCTCTTGCTGAATCGGCATTGGATGCCCCTGAAGCAGAGATGACAGCTAACGATAAAGGATCGAAAGATAAAGGCAAAAGAGTAGTGAAGGGTGACTGCTTCTACTATAAGAAGTATGGTCACTGGAAGAGGAACTGCAAGGTGTTCCTTAACGATAAAGCTCATAGAAAGGTGAAGCTGTCTGAAGCTTCAGATATCTACATGATAGATATCAACTTGTCAGTTAGAAATTCCACATCTTGGGTATTAGATACCGGATGTGCTTCTTATATCTGCCATGATGTGCAGATGCTGACAAGTAAGCGCAAGCTGAGACAAGGCGAGGTGGAATTGAAGTTAGGAAATGACGCAAAAGTTGCGGCAATTGCTGTTGGGACAGCAAACCTCAGGCTTCCATCAGGAGACACCTTAATATTAGAAGATTGTTATTATGTTCCTAGCATAATAAAGAACATCATATCAATATCTTGTTTGGATAAGATGGAATATAGGTTGACTATTGAAAATAGAAGTTGTTCAATTTATTATAGTAGTAAATCAATAACTTCAACATCTTTAGTCAACGGTCTATATCTATTAGATGTTTCTTATTACAATCTTCAAATTGATAATGCTCCTAGGAAGAGCAAGAATTGTGTGAAACAAGCCTACATGTGGCATTGTAGACTTGGGCACATTGGCTAAAGCAGGTTGCAAAAGTTGCACAAGTATGGTTACTTAACAGCATTCGATTATGAATCGTTTACAACATGCGAATCCTGCCTTATGGGAAAGATGGCAAAATCTCCATTTACTGGACATGGAGAACGTGCCAAGGACATTCTGGAACTAATACATTCGGATGTATGTGGTCCCATGTCCACCCAAGCCAAAGGTGGCTTTTCATACTTCATCACGTTCATCGATGACTTCTCAAGATTCGGCTATGGGTACGTAATGAAGTACAAGTCGGAAGCATTTGAGAAGTTCAAGGAGTTCAAGAATGAGGTAGAGAAGCAGTTAGGAAAGAGTATTAAAGTTCTTCGATCAGATCGAGGAGGAGAATACTTGAGTACTAATTTCACACAATTCTTAAAGGATAATGGTATCCTTTTTCAGCTAACCCCTCCATATACACCCAGATGAATGGTGTATCAGAAAGGAGGAATCGCACCTTGTTGGACATGGTGCAATCCATGATGAACTTTTCGGGATTACTAGTGTCCCTCTGGGGGTATGCTCTAGAGTCAGCAACATACTTACTAAACATAGTACCCAGCAAGTCTGTGGCCTCTACTCTATATGAGATATAGAAAGGAAGGAAACTAAAATTTAAACATGTTGAAGTCTGGGGTTGTCCTGCTCATGTGAAGAGGCATGATCCAGACAAGCTGGAATCATGAACTGATAAATGCAAGTTTGTGAGATATCCAAAGGAAACGTTTGGATACTATTTTTTTCATCCTGATAAACAAAAGGTATTTATTGCCAGGAAAGCTGTCTTCCTGGAAGAGAAATACCTTCTCTAGGAGGACAGTGGGAGTAAAATAGTACTGGAAGAGGTTCCAGATCCCCAAACAGCTGCATTATCATCAGATGAGATATCAGTTCCTGAATCTGTTCAGGTACACACAGATGAGCCTCGTAGATCTGGTAGAGTACTTAGACTATCCAAACGATATGTGGGACATATTGCTAAAGGTGAGTCTAAGGTACAATATAATGAGGATGATGATCCTAAAACCTACCAGGAGGCCATAGAAGGCCCAGAATCCAGGAAATGGCGAGAAGTCATGAACTCAGAAATCCAGTTCATGTACACCAACCAAGTTTGGAACTTTGAGGACTTGCCCGAGGATATTGTACCCATCGGTTGCAAGTGGATCTTTAAGAGAATGATCGGTGCTGATGGACGGATCAACACTTATAAGGCAAGGTTAGTGGTAAAGGGATATCGTCAAAGACAAGGAATTGACTATGACGAGACTTTCTCATCAGTTGCCATGATAAAGTCAATCAGAGTTCTACTCACCATTGCTGCACATTTTGATTATGAAATTTGACAGATGGATGTGAAGACTGCCTTCCTCAATGGTAACCTTGAGGAAGAGGTGTATATGATACAACTAGAAGGTTTCACATCTAAAGAATCTCCAGAGAAAGTGTGCAAGCTTCAGAGGTCCATTTATTGACTGAAGCAGGCTTCACGGAGATGGAACATAAGATTTGACGAGGTTGTCAAGTCTTATGACTTCATTAAGAATGAAGATGAACCTTGTGTGTACAAGAAGACCAGTGGGAGCGCTGTCACTTTCCTAGTTCTTTACGTAGATGACATACTACTCAGTGGGAATGATGTAGCTATGATGTCATCAGTAAAGATCTGGCTGTCAAAAAACTTCTCCATGAAGGATTTGGAAGAAGCATCCTACGTATTAGGAATATAGATCTATAAAGATACATCAAAGAGGATACTTCGACTGACCCAATCCTTGTACATAGATACCATAGTCAAAAGATTTGGCATGGAAAATTCCAAGAGAGGTCTCATACCGGTGAGACATGGAATTAGTCTCTCAAAGGAGCAGTCTCCTAAGACTCCTGATGAGAGGGCATTCATGGATAGAATATCATATGCCTCTGCCATAGGATCTATCATGTATGCCATGCTATGTACACGGCATGATGTTGCATTTGCTCTAAGTATTACGAGCAGATTTCAGGCTGATCCAGGCGAAGCGCCCTAGAAGGCAGTGAAATGTATCCTTAAGTACTTGAGAAGAACTAAAGATATGTTCCTTATCTATGGAGAAGGTGACTTGAAACTGCGAGGCTACACTGACTCGAGTTTCCAGTCAGATCTAGATGATCGCAAGTGTACATCTGGATTCGTGTTTACGTTGAACGGAGGCGCAGTGTACAGGAAGAGTTCCAAGCAAGTAACCACTGCTAATTCGACGACTGAAGCTAAGTACATCGCTGCAGCTGAAGCCGCCAAGGAAGCAGTGTGGTTGAAGAAATTCATCACTGACCTCGACGTAGTTCCTAGCATCTCTGAGCATGTTCCACTGTTGTGCGACAACAATGGAGCAATTACGCAAGCGAAAGAGCCGCGGTCTCATCAGAAATCGAAGCATATCTGAATCGCTGGATGGTTTTATACCTCACTATTAACCAGCTTGATTCTATTGTCGCAGTTGCGTGGATGGTCCTCGGACCTGAGACACCAAGGACACCTTGTCGGTGGACTTCTATGCTTTGACCTTGGTTTACGAATATCTAGCCACGGGATTCTAAAACGCCAAGGATTGGGTATAGCGGAATACCGTCGAAGGGAATTGTGTGTCAATAAGGAATCATTCTCTCTCGGTACTTAGAGAGAGAATGCTCTAGGAAGGATGCGCGGAAGTCCCTGGCCAGGGCGGACAATAATATCGGGAAAGGAGTTTTCCAATATTCATCAGTGGCATCCAATCCAAGTGAGTCGACCGGTTAGGGTTTGACAGCTCGCCATACCCTGAGTTGACTCGAAAGCATTGTACGAATGAAGGATTATATCCACGCGGTAACTGTCGGCGGAAAGGTTCCAAGAGTGGGTTACTAAACCCCAATACCTTCCGGGTTCATGCTGTTAGTTTAGGTGGACTACAAGTCAATCTAACAATGTAAATCTCGTTCATTTATTAATAAAATGGCATAATATTCATTATGTGTAAATCGTGTTAATTATCGTTTCATAATGAAGTCCGTGAATATATGCTATAGTGATCAGATTATGATGAGATCATACTGATGAGACTGATCACTTAAACACACATATTCTTAATCGTTTCTAGTCGGAGGATATCCGAGAAGGACATTGGATATCCGGTTAGACTAGTACAGATTACTCTTGCTCATATGATGAGGGTGACTGATCTCATAAGTCACTTGTGTGGAGACACTAAGGCGAATCTATAGGTGCTCATTGGAGAATGAGTTCACTAAACTGATCCGACTGAATCGCTGGATGGTATTGTACCTCACTGTCAACCAGCTTGATTCTATTGTCGTAGTTGCGTGGATGGTCCTCGGACTAGAGACACCAAGGACACCTTGGCGGTGGACTTCTGTACTTTGACCTTGGTCTACGAATCTCTAACCACGGGATTCTAATACGCCAAGGATTGGGTACAGCGGAATACCGTCGAAGGGAATTGTGTGTCAATAAAGAATCATTCGCTCTCGGTACTTAGAGAGAGAATGCTCTAGGAAGGATGCGCGGAAGTCCCTGGCCAGGGCGGACGATAATATCGGGAAAGGAGTTTTCCGATATTCATCAGCGGCATCCAATCCAAGTGAGTCGACCGGTTAGGGTTTGACAGCTCGCCATACCCTGAGTTGACTCGAGAGCATTGTACGAATGAAGGATTATATCCACGCGGTAACTGTCGACGGAAAGGTTCCAAGAGTGGGTTACTTAACCCCAAATACCTTCCGGGTTCACGCGGTGTTGCTTGGCACCCAACGTGATCGGAGGCCCGGTCGAATTCGATGTGCGACATCAATTTGATTGATTAATTGATTAATAAAGGGTTATTAATTAATTAATAAAGCCAGTGAGGAGTCACTGGGCTTACTGGGCCATTAACTGGACTGGTACTTGGGCCTAGAGGGTCACACGCAAATGATTCTCAAGGCGATGGATAAATAAGTGGGTTTTATACAAACCGGGGGTTTTTATGAAAAACCGCGCGGTTAGTATAAAACATAGCGAACGGGCTGAGCAGGCCAAGCTGCTGCTAACCCTAGCCGCCCCTCCTCAGTTTCTGTCCTTCTCTGACGTCCAGGCAGATCCAGATCTGCTCCGCCACTTCTCCGAATCCCGGCCGCGGATTCGAATCCGCACACTGTGAGAACTTCGATAATCCGATTATCGTATTTTAGATTTCGAAACGGGAACGGATCGCTGTAAATATTTTTGTTTTCCGCTGCGTGAGCGATCCGGAGAAACCGAGAAAACCCAACACATGCGGTGTTGCTTGGCACCCAACGTGATCGGAGGCCCGGTCGAATTTGATGTGCGACATCAATTCGATTGATTAATTAATTAATAAAGAGTTATTAATTGATTAATAAAGCCAGTGAGGAGTCACTGGGCTTGTTGGGCCATTAACTAGACTGGTACTTGGAGCTATAGGGTCACACGCAAATGATTCTCAAGGCGATGGATAAATAAGTGGGTTTTATACAAACCGGGGGATTTTATGAAAAATCACGCGGTTAGTATAAAACGTAGCGAACGGGCTGAGCAGGCCAAGCTGCTGCTAACCCTAGCCGCCCCTCCTTTGTTTCTCTCTCTCTCTGACATCCAGACATATCTAGATCTGCTCCGCCGCCTCTCCGAATCCCGTTCGACGAGAAATCGTCTGCGCGTTGCGGCGATCGTTGTGGCGACCGGCGGAGGTTTCCTGCGCTGCGAAGAACGAGGAACGTGAGGATATCCGTCGCGAGGAGGATCGCGTGGACTTCGCTAGAGGCCGGGCGCTTGCGCGGCTTGCGGTGTGGCACCGACGGAACCGAACAGTTGCGGATTCGAATCCGTACACGGTGAGAATCGATTATCCGATAATCGTAGGTTTTAGTTTTTCGAAACGGGAACGGATCGTTGTTTTAATATTTTATTTTCCGCTGCGTGAGCGATCCGTAGAAACTTTAGAAACCCAACAAGGGTTGCCTGGTGTACCCCGGGGTATAGCTAGTACCGGTGTGGGAGTGGTACATTCGGAGAGTCACGCGTGATGGGGGAAGCAGAAACCACCTAGAGCCAGTTGGGCCGGAGTAGCTAGCGTGCTATCCGAGGGGTTACTGTTTGGTCTTAACGGGTCGGTGTTTCCCGCGTTCGGCCTTGTGGTTGGCGTGTTTTGTCGAGACGCTGGTTGTGGGTTTCGTGGTAAAATGATTTCAGAATTATGCATGTTATATTTCAATTGCATGTGTTTTATATCGAAATTTAGGAATTGTGTTTACTGCTTTACTTGCTTAAATTATTTATAATTGTGTTGCTATAGTTGTGGGTGCGTGAGTGGGCGGTGGGGATCGAAGGATCCCTACTGAGTCTTTTCGATGAGACTCATCCCTGCGGTTTACGGGTAAGGGTTCCAGGCAGGCGTAGCGAGGAGAGTGTTGCTTTGGGTCGCGTGCCAGCAGCCGTTGTTCCAGGGTATGCCCCGATGTAGTTGTTATGTTATTTTCTAGCTTGTATGCTTAATTATTTCATTTTAGTTGGAATATGTAATTATATGCTGAGTCGAGTCGCATTGTAATAATTTTTAATTCTTGCACTTCCTTTTTAATTCAATGCGATGTGAATGTTTAGCTTAGTTTTTTATTTATTTCTTAGACTTACCAAGATCCTGATTTGTTTCCAAATTAACGATTCGGTACCCATTTAGTAATCGGATCTCCGATTATAGGGTGGCGGGTCGTTATAGTCTGAGTAGCTACAAGAGCAGCATGCCACCATAAATTCTGAGCAATTTTAGTGCATTCTGCAGCCGTCACACTTGAAGGGTAATTTTCTCCTTACAGCTTATGTTTCTGCTAAATCCATCAACTCATGCATGTGTTACACCTATAGTTGAGAATGCCTCAGACGCTGACTTGTTTATCAAGCTGGATTTTGTTTGATATCAGATGATGTATTTGAGGACAACTCGTTGTTAATAGTTGCTAGTGAGTTATTTAATGTGGATTCATGGGATCACAGTTTACTTGTTGATTCTCGGTTGCACATGCTCAATATTTTTGAGTTCAATGCTGACTTGTGGCTCATTGGTGATCATGACTTAATTTCTCTAAAGAGTCAAGATCCTCTACTTGGTGCTTGTCACAGTCGAGCAGTTCGTGATTCTAGATATGATCCTCTACTTGGTGCTTGTCACAGTTGATCTAGTCGTCCGCATCTATATATTGGCACATTTTAAAATTCGAGGGCGAATTTTTTTGAACCCGGAGAGATTGATGTAAGAGTAGCCTAATGAGCAACGTAGAGTTGGCTACATATGGCTGGGAGACACATCTTTTGGCTATTTGAGTACTAATATGTTTATTTGAGCCTTTGGGCATGAATAAGGCCCACTTATGACCCATTTAGGGTTTTTCTTAATTTTTTTATATTTTTTTTGTATTTTTACTATTTTTAGAGGGCCTAGGGGTATGTTCATAATTTTTTACTATTAAGTTCGGGGGCCTATATATATCCTATGTATGCCCAAAAAGGCAACCAATAATTGCTAATGATTAAAGAATAGAAAAGTTATCGTGTAGCCGCCGATTGTGTGCATGTGTGTTCGTCTTCTTCCTCTGTTCATCCTTCTTGTTTCCCCTATCATCCTCCTCCTTCTTGGAGCCTCCGAGCCTTCCTCCAGTCGGTCCCCCTTCACTGTCCCCCATCAGGTATCTCCCAATGTAACAAAAAACTTGAGGCATTATTTAGGGTGACAAATATTAGTACCTCACGTTAATCTTGGTCATGTAGCATGTCATGCTAAAATTAGCAGGACATGAAATATTAACCAAATTCCCTTTTGGGTGACCGGAAGATCACCAAGCTAAGTGTTTCTACTATTGGAGCAAGATGCCATGTACATGTAGGGTTGGGCGGAACCCTGGGATCCATGCTCTTATATGAGAGAATATAAAATTGTGATGTATGAAAGCAATTAAGAACTTGACTGGTGGTGGTTTGCCCAAAAATTTGGGTGATCTGACTCAATTATGATCCCATGTTTGGTTGTACAAAGATTTAGGTACTTGCATTTTTATCTTTAAGAGGTATTTCATAAATTATAAAGTTAAATTTCACATATATAATTCATCAATTTATTCGGTTCATCCCAACCTCCGTCACGACACAACGAATCATCAACAAACGAAAAAGCAAATACAAATCGAGTCAAGAAGGAAACCTAAATCAAACCGGAAAATAAAAAAGAGAAGTGGAACTCGCGACAAAAGAACCATGAATTTGTCTTTTTTATATAGATGGATTTAATTGGTTGTCTAATAACATTTGAATAAATATGGTTGATTCAGTCCACATTCACTTAATAGTTTGATAAAGTTCCTTTGATAGTTCGGTTAAGCCTCTTTTGTCATTTGATCACCACCATCATCATAGTTTCTTTAAGTTGATGTTAGAAAGTTTTCTACCATAGTTTTCCAACATCAACTCAAATGAAAGTTTCAAAATATCATACCAATTCTTGGCCGAATGGTAAACCTCCTCTCTAAAAATAGATAAAGTCATACCGTCAAAATTGACATCACCCTAGGCATGAGAGTACCATCTCAAATTCTCAGCTATAGTTAGAATTTAACAACATCTAACGAGAAAATAAAATTAAAAAAGAAATTTTAATAAATAAATAAATTATAAATTAGATGATAAGGTAAAATATACACTTTCCCTTACTCGAAATATTTTAGACGATAAGCATTAAATGAGTTAAAGTTACTTAATAAATCTATGAATGAAACGATTATAAAATGCATTGCTACATTGAAGAAAATTGTTCAGTTTTACACTTGTGAGCACGAACAATTATAAAGAGAGTAGTAAGAGGGAAGGAGTAAGGTTGAGCCCACAATGGCCTTCCGCCACCATGTTACAATGTTTCTCCCTGAGTTCTCAGCTATCCAACTTGCATTACTATATCTTTCCAAGATAGCAGAGAATTTCTTAAAATGCAAGTCCAAGGTAGTACCGTTTAAGTACCTCAACACCCTAACCAGGCCTTCCCAGTGAGTACGGTTAGAACAACTAATGTATCTACTGAGTTTAGTCACTTCATATAAAATATCAAGTCTAGTACAGTTGGCAGATACATCACGCTCCCTATAGCCTGGAAATATCGTAATTGAGACATAGGTGTTGGGATCCGGGCGGGACGCGAAGAATACAGCGGAAACGATAAACAAAAATTAATTTTGCCCGATGCCCGCTGATCCGATTCGGAATGAAAAACTAAAACCGAAAACCGGGTTGCAATCTGATTACCGTGTGCGGATTTGAATCCGCTTACATCTCGGTTCCGTCGAGGCGATGCCGCGAGCCGTACAAGCGTCCGGCCTTCAGCGGTATCCACGCGATCCTCCGTGATAGTTCGTCCTCGCTCCCTCGTCCGTATTAGCTCATTCGCTAAAGATCCATTGCCGCAATGATTGTCGAAAACCCGCCAACGAGAATTCCCGACTTTCGGGAATCACGCGCAGCGAAGACGGAGACAATTCCCGGCACCTCGAACCGGGCGCCTAAAGGAGGAGAGAGAAAGGGGGGATGATGGCTAGCATGGAGAAATCTTGGAGCTTGGCCCATGATTTCTGAACAGCGCGTATATATATTAAGTCGGCGCGACTTTTCACAAAAGTCTCCGAGTTAATATAAATCCTACTTATGTACCACCGACTGAGAATCTTATTGTGTGTGACCCTCTAGGCTCATTTACCAGTCCGATTTTCAGCCCGTTAAGTCCAATAACTAGTTATTGACTTTTTGTAATTAATTAATATCTAGATATTAACTAATTACTTAGCCGAATTAACATCGCATGTAAATTCGGTCGGACTTCCGATCAAGTTGGGTGCCAAGCAACACCGCATGATCCCGGAAGGTAATAGGGTTCAGCAACCTACTCATGGAACCTGTCCGTCCACAGTTACAGCGTGGCTATAATCCTTCGTTCGCACAACGCTCTCGAGTTAAACTAGGGTATGGTCAACTGTCAAATCCTAGATGGTCAACTCACTTGAATCAGACTCCGCTGTACAATATCCGAAAACTTCTTTTCTGATAGTATTTCTACTCTGGCCAGAGACTCCTGCGGATCTATTCTAGAGCATTCTCTCTCTCCAGTTACTTGAGAGCAAACGATCCTTTATTGAACACATAATCACCTTCGAAGGTCTTCCGCTGGACCCGATCCTTGACTATTAGAGATCCCGTGGATAGGGATTCGTAGGTCAAGGTCAATGTCCAGAAGTCCACCGACAACGTGTCTTTGGTGTCTCAAGTCCAAGGATCAACCACGCAACTGTGACGATGAACCAAGCCGATTGACAGTCAGGTAAATTACCATTCGGTGATTCATGTCAGATCAGTTCAGTGAACTCATTGCCCAATGAGCACCTATAGGTTTACCATTATGTCTCCACACGAGTAACTAACGAGATCAGTCACCCTCATCATATGAGCTGGAATAACCTGTACTAGTCTAACCGGATATTTGATGTCCTTCTCAAACATCCTACGACTAGGAACAATTGAGAATATGTGTTTATATGTCATCAGTCTCATTATTATGATCTCATCATAATCTGATGACTATTGCACATATTCATGGACTTCATTATGCGCAAATATAAATATGCCAATCTACATAATGAATTTAATGTCATTTATTTGTGAACCAGATTAAAATAGGTACCTTATGATTAGCTTAGAAGAAACCTATATCCATCAATCTCCCACTTGGACTCAAGCCAATCACCTTCGTATTTGATCTCCATGAAATCTAGGTGATGCTCACAAAAGTCTATGACTAAGACTTGGTCAGGGATCTACTAAATTATCTATAGATGGAATATTTTCCATTACGTTATTTCATTTTATCCTTTGTCTCTGAAGTTGTGAAAGAGCCTCAGAACGTTCTGCAACTCCTGAAGAGACCATGGCTCAATCACATAATTGATCGCTCCCACTGTTGTCCTACAACAACAGAATTTTATCAGAGACCTATTAGAACTACATCTTAGTTCAGGAATGAACTTTTTCACCCATATTGTTCTCATAACAGTATCATTTGTTTATATCGCACCTTAATATCGAGTTCTGGATTGGAACCTTTCCAATCCATTCCTTTCTACTAGAAGGTTGAATTCATTATTTGACTTGAAATTTGAGTTAGTGTGACCTCATAGTTTCAAATCATCCTCTTCATATACGTGAATGTATCCTTAGCACTTCTCAAGTGCTTGATGATGCATTTCACTCATGTATCCTTTAAGGAACCTTTTCTTCAAATGAATAAATTTCATATCTCAACAATTGAGACTTGTTATGAAATTTATACCAAACATCTTGACATATAGGTTAATATAATATCCCCACCGATCTATCTTAATAGATTTGTATTTCCAATACGTGGGATATTATAACTAAACCTATTATGGAGGAAAACATGGTTAACAATGCTTTCACTGATAGTAACATCTTGATGTCATTCTCAATGACTTTGATGTTATTATCACAAAGCATTACTAAAGCGACCGTACTCCCACTGTCCTCTTTGAACACACACAGTCCGTGATTATTCTTAATGATCACGTAATATTTGACAATTAAATCAAAAACTTTTATTACAACTTAGGAAACTTCAGTTTGATTCAAAATAATCTTTGAAATCATAACTTACTTCCTAGACATTCTAAAAGCTTTAAAGTTGTATCATATACATCTTTACCTCAATCATATTGAGAGAACGCTTTTAATATCCAACTGTCATCATCTCATTATAATGATAGGCAATATTGACAAGTAGAATTATAATAAATTTATCAATGGTAACTATTGAGAAAAACTTGTCTTAGTCAACATTTTGACGTTGACTATTTTCTTCAGTTTACCATATAAGTTTTAAGTAATCCATTTAAGCTAATTTTCTTTCTAAAGATTTACTTGCTTTAGGTATAATACCCTCTTGCAATACTATAAAGTTCTGAACTCAATAGTAATAATGGACTATTGCTTAAAATTCTTAACTACTTGCCAATCTTAAAGTTGTAATTACATAGAACATCATCATAAATTTTATATTATAATATATATCTTTGGGCTCCTCTCATGTGTGTTATGAGTGGTTCCAAATAGCTAAAGATTATCTAATAATCTTATGTTAATTTGTGGTTCTAGAACATCTTCTAGTTTTATCAGCTCCCATTGTCTTCCTTGAGGACATATTCCTCTTCATAGAAGATAGCTTTGAGGATGATAATTATTCCTGTTTATAATTCATATCCCATATGAATTATTCGGTTTCCATATCTTATATGGACACACACTGACTATTTGGAACTATCTGTAAAGTATGGACATCTATCATATTACACCATATCTTAATAAGGTGTAATTTTTCATTCTATTATATTACTATGATGTACAATGAAGATCAATCAAGCGATGATACAATTATCCTCTTAATGATTTGTATGAATCATATACTTAAGTATTAATTTCTTCGATCAAATCAAATAATTCTAATACTTTATTTTTTGATCTTATACCTTTATTTCTCAGATGCACTCGACTTGTACTTCAGTAAGTACATAAGTCAAATCATTCCAGAAGTCCACTGACAAGGTCAAAGTCCAGAAGTCCACTGACAAGGTGTCTTTGGTGTCTCAAGTCCAAGGATCAACCACGCAACTGTGACGATGAACCAAGCCGATTGACAGTCAGGTAAATTACCATTCGGCGATTCATGTCGGATCAGTTCAGTAAACTCATTCCCCAATGAGCACCTATAGGTTTACCATTGTGTCTCCACACGAGTAACTAACGAGATCAGTCACCCTCATCATATGAGCTGGAATAACATGTACTAGTCTAACCGGATATTTGATATCCTTCTCAAAGATCCTACAACTAGGAACAATTGAGAATATGTGTTTATAAATCATCAGTCTCATTATTATGATCTCATCATAATCTGATGACTATTTCAGAAGAATATGATTCAGAATATGGCAAGCTGTATTCAATGCTTTCCCCCACATATAGTTAGGTGGTTATGAACTTTGCAGGAAAGAGTTGACCATGTCAATAAATACATAGTTCTTTCGTTCTCCTATTTCATTAGACTGAGGGGAGTAAGGAGCAATTGTCTCATGGACAATACAATTATTTTAGCAATATTCAACAAATTGATTAGAAGTGTACTCTCCACCCCTATCAATAGTATATCTAGAAATCAATTTCAAGCTCATCATTTGTTTCAGAGAATTGAAAAATTAAGATGACCTAAGCGTCCATGCCATAAATCAGATACATCTATACATTATAAGCAACATGAACAGATGTAGAAATGAAAATATCAACATCTAAATGTTTATTCATCACATGATCCACATAAACTTTAAATAACCCATCAGACAAATAACTTTTGCTAATAAAAGATTTTAGATTGAGTATCACAACTTTATTACATTTAAAGTTGAGTTCATAACCCTCAATACCTAATCTAGAATTGGACAAGATATTCCTCCTAGCACTAGGAACATGGTGCACACGATGAAGAGACAGAACACGTCCCAAAGCAAACTTCATATCCACATGTCCAATCCCTATCACCTGAGCAGTGCTACCATTTCTCATCACCACGAAGTAGTGATGAGAAGTCTGATAAGACAAAAAATTAGCCCTACCAGCACATAAATGTACATTGACCTTAGTATCCACCAATCATTCATTAGGTTCATAGATTGCAAATAGTTGAGAATTAAGAGTAACTTACCCATCTCTAGAAGAAGTCCCACTAGTCACTACATTAACCTGTGCAAGGATGCCAACAGTCTGTTAGCCCTTATTCGTCAAATTCTCCTTTATTTTAGGACAATCTTCACAATAATGACCCTTTAGACTACAAAGTTAGCAATCTCCATGCTTCTTCTTCTTCTTGATCTTACCTTTAGGTTCCATCTGTACAGTAGAATCAAATTTGATTTTGCACAAGCTTCCATAGGCATAATAGGCTTCTCCTTCCTATGTTCATCTTCAATGGCTATGGCTCTCATCAAGTCATCAAGAGAAACCTATCCCTTTCGATGTTTAAGGGCCATTCTAAAATCCTTGCAAGACTTTGAAAATTTCTCAATGATGCACATAACTTGAAACTTTTCTGGAAGCTTCATTTTCACCTCTACCAATCCATGGAGCATAAAGAGAAACTCATGTGCTTGTTCTGCCACAGATCTTCCCTCAACCATGTGAAATTTGAGGAACTTACCAACAAAATACTTTTCCAGACCTTAGTCCTTAGTACTGTATTTTCAATCTATTAGATATAGGTGTCCTCTAAGCCAATCATAAGCCACCTATTACAATCTGGTTCACAAATAAGTAGCATTTATTTCATTATGTAGATTGACATATTTATAATTATGCATAATGAAGTCCATGAATATGTGCAATAATCATCGAATTATGATGAGATCATAATAATGAGACTAATGACTTATAAACACATATTCTTACTTATTCTTAGTCGTAAGATGTTTGAGAAGGACATCAAACATCCGGTAACACTAGTATAGGTTATTCCAGCTCATATGATGAGGATGACTGATCCCGTTAGTCACTTGTGTGGAGACACTACGGTGAACCTGTGGGTGCTCATTGGGCAATGAGTTCACTGAACTGATTTAACATGAATCGCCGAATGGTAATTTACCTGACTATCAACCGATTTGATTCATCGTTATAGTGGCATGGTTGATCTTTGGACTTGAGACACTAAAAATATCATGTCAATGGACTTCTGAGCTTTGACCTTGGCCTACGAATCCTCATCCACAGGATCTCTAATAGTCAAGAATCAGATCCAGCGGAAAACCTTTGAAGGTGATTGTGTATTCAATATAGGATCATTTGCTCTTAGGTAACTGGAGAGAGAATGGTCTAAGATAGATCTGCAAGAGTCTATAGTCAGAGTAGACACAATATTAGAAAAGGTGTTTTCTGATATTGTACAGGGAGTCTGATTCAAGTGAGTTGACCATCTAGGATTTGACAATTGACCATATCCTAAGTCGACTCGAGAGCATCGTAAAGAATGAAGGATTATAGCCACGCAGTAATTGTAGACGGACAAATTCCATGAGTGGGTTGATGAACCCCATTATCTTTCGAGATCATGTGGTGTTGCTTGGCACCCAACTTGATCGAAAGCACAGCCAAATTTACATAAGATGTTAATTCGGTTAAGTAATTAATTAAATATGAGATATTAATTAATTACAATAAATCAATAAATTGTTATTGGACTTAACGGGCTAAAAATTAGACTGGTAAATGGGTCTAGAGGGTTACACGCAAATAAATTCTCAGTCAGTGGTGTTTAAGAGCGATTTATATTAACTTGGAGACTTTTATAAAAAGTCGCGCCGACTTAATATATATACGGGCTATTAAGAAATCCTAGGCCAAGCTCCAGAGTCTCCTCTTGCTGGCCGTCCCCCCCTCTCTCTCCTCCTCCTCCTCCTCTGGGGACACCTTTTAGGGCGCCGAGTGCTTTCCTATCTCCGCCGCGCGCAATTCCCGAAAGTCGGAAATTCTTCGTCTACAGGTTTCGGACGTCATTGCAGCGGGGGATTTTCAACGAGCGAGTTGATCTGGACGACGGAGCAAGGACGAACTACCGCGGAGGATCGCGGGGATACTGCTGGAGGCCGGACGCTTGATACCACTATTGGGATTGCTATGTCGGGATCCGATCCTAAAAACGCAGCGGAATAAAATAATATTCGGGATCGGATCTGTCCCGTTTCGATCCTAGAAATAAAACCGGTGTAAATCGAATTTACCTTGCGCGGATTCGAATCTGCGTCCGTTTTCCGATTCCGTCGGAGCGATGCCGCAAGTCGCGCAGATGCCCGACCTCTAGCAGTATCCACGCGGTTCTCCTCGCGATGGATCGTCCTCGCTTCCTCGCTCGCTGCGGCGTTCGTAGATCCCGTCTGGCTGCGCGTAATCCGCCGCGACATGCGGATTCGGAATCCCCGTCGAACGGAAGGTGGAGCAGTTGGGAACCGCACGCCGAGAAGAGAGAGAAAGGGGGAAAGAACAAATGACGGCTAGGTCAGGGTTGCTGGCCCCGGACGTAGAATCCGTTCTTTTATAAGAAGTCAGTTTGCGATTTTTCATAAATACCCAGACTTATCCGAAATCCTGTCGGATTATCCATCGACTTGAAAACCATTTGCGTGTGACCCTCTAGGCCCAAATACCAGTCCAGTTAATAGCCCATTAAGTCCAGTAACCCTTTACTGACCCACTGAATTAATTAATATCCTTATATTCAATTAATCAGCCGAATTTAATGTCCCACAATAAATTCGGACGGACTGCCAATCACGTTGGATGCCAAGCAGCATCGCGTGATCCTGGATGGTACTGGGGTTATCGCAACCCTCTATTGGAACCTTTCTGTCATCGGTTAGCGCGCGGATATAATCCTTCATCCCTGCAATGTTCTCGAATCGACCCAGGGCATGGTTTACTGTTAAACCCTATTTGGTCGATTCACTTGAATCAGATGCCGCTAATCTGAATCCGATAACTCCTTATCGATTACAGAGTCCGCCCTGGCCAGGGACTTTAAGCGTATCATTTCCGGAACATTCTCTCTCAAACTACCGAGAGCGGATGATCCCGTATTGAATACACAATTACCTTCGAGGGCATTTCCCTGAACCCGATCGCTTGACTTATTGATAACCCATAGTTAGGGATTCGTTCGTCAAGGTCAAAGCTCAGAAACCTACCAACAAGATATCTTTGGAGTCTCAGGTCCAAGGATCATCCACGCAACCGTGACAAATGAATCGAGCTGGTTAACAGTGAGGTGATTACCATCCAACGATTCATAGTCGGATCAGTTCAGTGAACTCATTCACCAATGGGCACCTATAGGTTCAGCATTGTGTCTCCACACAAGTGACTTATGGGATCAGTCACCCTCATCATATGAGCTGAAGTAACCTATACTAGTCTATCTAGATGTTCGATGTCCTATCTCAAACATCTTATGATTAGGAACAATTAAGAACATATGTTTATAAGTCTTCGGTCCTGTAATTATGATATCATCATAATCCGAAGACTGTTGCACATGTTCATGGACTTCATCGTGATACGATAAACACAGATCGAATTAATTACACACAATGAATTATTGTCATTTATTAATAATCTGAATAAGTACATAGTATCGGATTGGCTTTGAGACCATCTAATACTAACACGTCTAGTGGCGTCGCCTCAACTGAACCGACACGGATGCGGATTCGAATCCACACACGGTGATGCGATCACAATGCGATTTTTCGATTTACCGTTTTCTGTTCCGAAATGGATCTGAGGGCTTTGGGCGGGATATTTTTTGTATGTTTTCGTTGCGTTCTTCGCATCCCGCCCGGATCCTAACACGATCAAGTTCATGTCAAAGTGTCCTCAAAATCAAGAATGTAGAGGAGCTATAGACATCAAGAAGAACATCTGACAGTGCAGATAATATGCATCCATATCCTAATCGATCTTTCTCCTTCCATTCCTCAGCCTTCTTAACACTTTCTGGATCATCCTCCACCATAACTGGGGGATCATATTCTATCAACAAAATCAACCCAATCATAGTGAACCATATCCTCATGCGTTGTTGCCAACGCTTAAAGTGTTGCACAAAATTTTTTTAGGCGTCACGTACATGTCCACTTTTGATTTGAAGGCTGATGTTGACAAAGCCATGAACAATATCTTGCCTAAGACTGTTATAAAAGTCGTGGTTACAATAAATACAACATGGCATATCATCCAATATAGTGCAAGTAATTTATTATACAAAAAATGATCCAAAGCAAATCCAGGAAAGATCCAAATAAGGAACAAATATAAGTTGACATGTAGCATGATTAAAAATAGATAATAATTATCAAAAGGAAACTAGTGGAGGCGCCCCATGTACTGGACTTGCCTTAGAGAAGATATCGCCCCTACTATACGATACGTTGGGAACTGGCGTTCTTCCTTCAGGGTACAAGTACAACAACGAGATTGAAAGCACACAGCCAATCCTATAAATAAAAGCTATCATCAAAAACTTAAGTCTCTTACATGAGAAACTAGATTAAAAGGGAAGAAATCATGCACTAAACGATTGAAATGATGTGTAATCCCAAGACGGATGTAGACGCTCGAAGAAGATGACAACAGCAACAGAGACAACGTTCTTTCCTTCTTCTCGTTGCAGTGAGTCAGCGGGAAGAAGCCTCCCACAGCACGATCAAATCGATGTAGAACAACAACAGAGAAAGAGACCACAAGGAAGAAAAAGCAGGAGGCGAGCGATTCCCTTCTGGTAAAACCACGATAGATAAATAGGAAGAGTCCGACAGGTATTCTCCCCCACTATCACGGACGCATGCGTCCTTTCAGGAATAGTTATCTCAAACCTCGAAAGATTTCTTCCTCACCAAAAAAAGGTAAAAAGGTAAAAACAAATAAAAGAGAGGGCAAGAGGTCCGGTCCATCACACACGCGGGCACCCAACCTCACCTGGCAGACACGCGCGTGTGTATGGTGTAGCATAACTCTCTCTAGTTTCTTAGAACAAAACATTAAGGAACGCATTAAGTTATAAGCACTTCTACTTTCTTGTATTTTTCAATACATGACTAAATTCTGTATGCACACACAAGATAACAACTCTCTTAAACTTTGAGTTTGCCCATTCTCAAATAAGTGTAGCCACCCATCTTCTACCTTACAATTTCTTCTTTAGTTATTGAATGCTTTTCCTCGAGAACGGAAACAGATTCTTCATTTGTATAAGTTTATCTGTCTATATAATATAAAATGTAAAATAATATATTAGTAACTTTGTACGTATTCACAGAATGTTTTAGGCAT
The DNA here is from genome assembly GCA_030544215.1 of Zantedeschia hybrid cultivar. Lineage (NCBI taxonomy): Eukaryota > Viridiplantae > Streptophyta > Magnoliopsida > Alismatales > Araceae > Zantedeschia > Zantedeschia hybrid cultivar. The sequence continues at coordinate 69,837,743 of JARZZO010000015.1, read as the reverse complement.
AAAACGTTTCCCACTTACTTTATTGACCTAGGTACATGAGATGACTTTAAGTGTTTCACCTTGGATTTATAGAGAAAAACATCTTAAATTTCTCTTTTCTCCTTTAAATGGATAGCAAAAGCGTTGAAACATTTTCAGCCTCTTTTATCTCATTTCGTCTAGAAAACATTAGCAAGCAGGCGTTTAGTCAGCATTCTCCCGATCTGAAAAAAGATCCTGACTACGATGCTTTTGCATAAACAATTAATTTTATCAACTTAATTTGAAATTATTGTCTAAAAAGAAATCTCACAGACCGCACACACCAAGTGAAAAGATGATTTTATCCATCCAACACTTCTCAAACCCCGACTTTCAGCTTTGAAAGTTTTGTTACATGAAATGCGATTCAATACATAGGTTTACGTAGATTACTCCAACATTTTAGATGATCAGATGAGAAGATGTGTCGATGGTGACATTTTAGATGATTGACGTTGTCAGGTGATACATACGTGACAAACTTTTACAGCATGCAATTCCCACAAATCGTACACACTGCTACTCAGTTTGGTAAAGATTTTATTTCAAATTTAGAATCTTCATATTTGACAGAAAATTAAAAAGTGTAATTTTTTTTTAACGAAAAAAAAAGTAGATGAATTCTTTAAGAATTTAAATTTTGTTTCGCGTTGAAATAAATCTTTTTTCGATTCCTAATAAATCTTTTTAAGAAAATAGAATGTGAATATGAAGATTCTAAAAAATAGCACCCTCTTTTTTTCTTTTTATTCTCTTAAAATTCTTTAAAAAAAGTAATACGAGAATAAAAATATTTTGTGATGTGTCTTTAATTCCATGTCTCTGTACGAGGAATTACTGGTATGCAGATGGGCTTGAATTTTTGTGATCTTTCTCAATGAGATTTTTAAAAATAAATAATTTCTCTTAAAGTTTAAATTTAAAAGATGTTGATTTAATTCTTTTTAAAATTTATTTTTAAAAAAAAAATTAAATCTCAAAATTGTTAAATTATTACTAAACGGAGCCTAGCGTGAAAAGATAGTTGTGTACATCCAGCACATCTTAAACCCCGACGTTCAGCTCGGAAACGTTTGTCACACGAATGGTTACATTTTAGATGACATGGAATGATGTAGATAGAACTAGAACGTCTAGACCGTTCAACTCTTTCAAAAATATGAAATTGAGTCGCATTATACACGTCATTTTCAAACGTAAATAATTTATATACCTTTATATAGCTCGATTTAGACGCATAATCCATACCATCTCATTTCGACGTAGAGTCCACCGACCAAAATATCCACCTCTCTCATTTTTTTTCTTTGACGCTTCTCTACCTCTCTCATGAGACGTGGTGAGTTTTGTGACCGTGTAAGTAGCTCAAGGGTCACTTCCCACATTCAGCTGGCACCGTCAGGTGATATATACAAAACAAACGTATACGGCATGCAAGAACACTGCAGACAGCGCGTCACACAGTTGTCGTTTTGTTCCGACTCAAGCACGTGGTGGATAAGTACGGAATTACGTGGTGGAAGCTGATAAGCACGTAGGGGACCATGATACCTTATGGACTGCCCGGCTTTCATACAGGTAAACAGGGAACACCACCCCAGCTTTCGACTTCGATAAGACCGGCTGAGCATCTCTGGCCGCTTGGCAAATTTTGAAAGCGATAGGCTTATTGGAAGATCAGAGAAGGCGACACGAAACGATAAGACGAGTTGATCACGTCTGTCAACTAGCTTGATCTTATACGGAAAAGAGCTCCAAAATTAGGACATGAAGTTAAAAGTCATTGTTATCAGCCAGCAGTGAAAAATTTTCAAGTGGAAGAAGTTAAATCTCAAATATATCTCCCTTGCTGCTGAAGACTAATACACAAACACATATCATTCTGTCTGGTTAAGTGACTGATTCGGGTCAACTTTATCAAATGTCACAGGTGTTCTCGCAAAGAGCACCATTGTTATGATTAATTAGTTGATTGTTTTCTATCAGTTTTATCAACTGTTGTAGGAAGGAACTTCAGTTCTTACCAACAAGGTATTGTACACTTTAAACTCGTGAGCTTCATGATGTTGTTCCTACAGACGAAACTAACAAGTTATTTATCCGTATTGGTCGATGGGTCTCATAATTTTATCTTTAAAAAAAAAAGACTCTTACTAGGAGAAAGGTGAAAAGCATTCTTTATAAACATATAGTTGCCTTCTCAATAATTGATACAGGATTATTTAGTCCTCATTTCTAAATTCCTATACTAGGCACCAAAAAAATAACTTTAGGAGTCATGTCCTCGAGTGTAAGTGTACATATGTCTAGTCGGAATTGAACTCCCTAATCTCTTCAAATAGGAAGATCATAAGATACTATATGAATTTTATTTATTTATTTATTAGCATTTATATTTATTTATGAACATTGATGCTTTTCATCATTAGATTTATTAACAGTTAAACGAAGAGAAAGTATCAATTAGGAATGGTTGGCATTCCCTAGTTTAAAGGTTTAATGAGCTAAATGAATTTGGGGATTTTTCATTTTCAAATAAATCTATGTTAAACTAGGATAAGGGCTCTTATTAGTAGAGATTCTCCTTGCCTGGAACCCTAGAGTATATGCCACCCGTCAAGTTGGTGTTTCAGACAGCTGTGCGCTCGTCATTTGAGTTTTTAAGTATTGGTCGGTTTGATAACATAACATGGGAAAAAAGGATTTAACTCATTTATTGATTTTCTTGCTCTCTTAAAAATAGACTATGAGAATTTGCAAAATGGATGAGAAATGACCTCTTAAGGAAAAACCCGTAAAAATTACTAAGTGAAATACCTACTGTTAAAATTTCGTTTGAGTATGAGAATTTAGTAATAAGATTCTCAAATTCCTATCTGTAACTTATGTAAACATTATCATATATTTCTTTCAATTTGCTTTCTCAAATATAACCTCAGTAATCATATCAAAAAAATTCGAAGCACTCATTCATAGCACGACACCATCGTCCACTTTCTAAATCAAATTATTGTACTTTCCAAGTCAATTTATTTTTATTGCCATACAAATCATCTCACTTGATAGGAGGTGGAAACTTTAACATGCAGACACAAGACATTATGTTCATTGGAATTCTTTAACATGTAGACAATACATTATGTTCATTGGAATAACACGTAATTATCACATCAATTGCTTAATAAAGTAATTAAAACATAGCACACAACAGACGGAGAGGGAAATTAGTGTGGGGAGTACCTCTGCAAATTCGAGGCTCCGCCTCCCCCCTCCATTACAACAAAACCGCATATGATCAGGTCGTCCTCACAATTAATTCTATTTAGAAGGACAAAACTACAAAACATGTATGGCGAGGCCACGTGGCCCAGCAGCGCCCTCCCACTAAGGGGTCACCCTTTGATGGATCGCTGGCGCTCGGCCGCCGCCGGCTTCCTGGCCTTCCTGGCGGCGTGGATCTTAGCGTACAGGCCCTTCGTCCGGAACGTGAGCACCACGTCGAGCCCCAACCCCAGCACGCACGCCGCCGCCATGACCACGAAGACGAGGCGATAGCAGTGCCCCCCCACGCAGGTGTTGCCGCCGCCGGGCGTCTTGGTCGCCTGCATGTCGTACAGGATGCCGGCGAGTAGGCCGGAGAAGAGGAAGGAGCCGAGGGGGAGGTTTAGGATGAGGATGTTGTAGATAAGGCCGTAGTACTTGAGCCCGAACAGCTCCGAGGCCGTCGGCACGGTGACGGCGAGGCGGACGCCGTAGCAGATGCCGACGACGATGGAGCCGACGTAGAGGGAGCCCGGCAGCGCCAGGGCCATGACGACGTAGCCCACGGCCATCAGCACCTGCGAGGCCGCGTTCCAGAGGGGCCTCGGCGTGCCGGCCCTCCTGCAAGATTAACAAATAATTAGAGAAGGATATATTATTTGATGAGAGAAGGAGAAGTTAATTAATGATATGGTGCGGGCTCTGACAGACGTGTTTATCTAATTAATCTTCATAAATTTGTAGGCCATGAAGCCTTGTTGAGAGACCCCTACAATAATAAAACTATTGAACCATCTAAAAATATTATTTATTTAAACATATTTTAATCGTACTCCTTAATTATTCAAATGTGCACTTTTAAGGTTAGACAAACCCAAAGACAGATCTCAAACCACACAAGCGGATTGCCCATCACATGGCATGGAATTGGAGTATCTAACAAGATCTAACCTGCCCCACAATGTTTAAATGGACGGCAAAATAACCCCCACCAGGTAGAGCTGTAAACGGGTAGGATACGGATACAGAAACATGTGTTTCCGTTTTCCGATTCCGATAAGGATAGCCTGTTTCCGTTTCCGATTCCGATAAGATCGGAAAGTGTATTATCCGTTTCCGTTTCCGATAAAATCGGAAAGTCTATTTTCCGTTTCCGATTTGTTTCCGATTCCGATATCGGAATCGGATATTATTTCCGATAATTTTCGAAAATTACTGATTTCCTGATTTATTTGTTTAAAACATATAAAATGAAACCTAAATATAACCAATACATCTTAGTATATTAAATAATAATTAATTATATTAGATAATGATTAATAAGATTAAAACAATCCTAAGATTAATATTATTCATAATAATAAATTTAACAACAATCGGAATCGGAAATCGGAAAGTGGATACGGAAACAGGAGTTTCTGTTTCCGATTCCGATAGCTTATCGGAAATATCCGATTCCGATTCCGATAGCTATCGGACGGATATTTTTTATCGAAAACGGATATATTTTTTTTCGGTAACGGATCGAAAAATCGGATAATCGGATTTTCGTTGACAGTCCTACCACGAGGTGCCAGCGTGATAGAAAAGTCTCCTCAATTTTTGTCCTCAAGCTCTCTTTTGTACAGAAAGATGCAAGTTGGGGTTTCTTCAGTCGGACGACTAAGGGAAACACCTTAGTCTTCACAGAGCACACGTCACCGTCACCGTGCTCGGTGGGTGACTGAAATGCTTCCCTCATTCGCCCGACTGAAGAAATCCTGACCCGAAAGTTGCACATCAGATAAACATAACACATAGTAAATGTAATGACAAAGAGGAAGGTCGACCCTAGAAAACACAACAGGACCAATACTGTGAGCAGTAAGCATTTTCACATTTCTTAGATTTTTACTTTTCGGTTTTTATAATATGTCAGTATTCGTTATAAGTCTACCTAATATGTAATTATATTTTTTATTAGTGCTTACAACCATTTAAAACATCTCGGCGTTCCCTAAAAAATTCTTCTAGAAAGACCTTCTTTTTTTTTTAAGGATGGCTCCAAGATTGTAAAGGGTTTTCAAAAAAATATGAAAATTATAGGAGTTCACATAGAATACTGAAAAATTATAGAGGTTGAAAAGAAAAATCTTTTACTAATTATTACAGGCTAAAAACAAAGGTTGCAACTGTTCAAAGCTGAGGGAAGCCAGTAAAACCCCGACAACAACGAAGGCCACAGCAGTTCGAGAAGATACGTAATAGTAAGGGCGATCTACCTTTGGTTACCACTTTAACATGAAAACTATGAATAGGAAATAGTGCATATAATTTCAGACAATTATATATTTTCAATCTAACAGATCTTAATTTATACTTTTCAACATGAAAATTATGGAGCAGGAATGATTATAAATAGTTTCGGATAATCATCTTTCAATCCAATAAATTCTAATATTAAATTTTAATTTGGTATAGTTTTAATTTTAATACTAAATATGTTTAGGGTATAAACCATTGATGGGTACATGAGAAGAGGAGAAGGGTAACAGCCAAAGAGAAAGAGATCCCCCTCAATTCATGGGAGGAGGAAATTCGCATAATGGAGAATCAAAAACGCTCTGTTTCCTCAATTTCTCTAACTCAATAAGATTTTAAAATATATCCATGACGCCCGCACATTCATGACTGGTTCATTTGTAGAGATGGAAGGGAGGCATCCTCGTTCTAGACAGAAAATGTCAAATCTTTCCTAACCCTCACTTTCATAAACCCTAAGAAGGGTAAAAGAAGATGAAATACTGTTATACTAAGCCTTCCAATCCTTAAAATTACAACCGCAAGCTAACATTTTCCTCTGTTCATATTAAAGAAAAATCCTGGAAGCCCCATGCCCACCTTCGGAATGAGATCATCCGGATCGTGTGCGTCTGAAAACTGTCCAACGCCCTCGAACATATGAAACTTAGTTGCACATTAAGGTCAGTTTCATGTGTCTAGATGCGTTGATCGATCCAAACGTACAAGTCCATACGATTTCTCCCCCACCTTGCACGCTTTATTTGGGAGGCATGCATCTTCCCCCGTCACATGAATGCATCATGCCTCTCCATATCAATTAACTTTCATCAAACAACTACCTCAGAATTTCTTTCTTCATCTAATCATCAATCAAAAGATTCAAAAACTTTGGGGAATCAATTCCAATTTCCAAATAAGGTTTCTATAGAGTAGCACGTGCCGGACGATGACCTCTCCCCCACTGCCACCCCAGAAACAGGAGGCGCTTGTGGGCGACACCACCGCTCACCCCTCCGCCCCTCGTTTCCGGCAACGGCGGAGAGGATTATGCCGATGGCGTATGCGCTGACCCGCGCGTGACCACAACTCTTAACGTGCCCGGCACCTCTTCGAAAGTGATCAGATTCCCCGTACAGGTAGTACGGCCCTGGTCTCGAATCAGAGGACCCTTTTCCACAGGGACCACAAGTCCACGCCCATGGCCAGATTTTATGAATTTATGCTATTTAAAAAAATAAGGTTAGATATATAAGATGTCCCTAACTTGTCTGCCATGCCACTACGAGCTGCCACGTATGGTAATACATATCCATAACTAAAAAATAAATAAAACTCTGAACATCGTTAGAAAGATTGTAGGCACATCTTTCCTCCAAGTACCATGACTTCTAACCAAATATATTAGAAAGATTCGGAACATCTTCGGTCAAAACTTTCTCACATATTCTGTCCGTTGAAATTTACAGTAATTTGATCGAAAAGATATGATCAAGTTACTCCTACAAGAATCACAAGTATTTAACAATGTCCAAAAGTCGATATAATCAAGATTATTCCTAAAAGTATCACAAGCATTTAACAATATAAAAAACCAGGCTCCTTAAAAGAAGGGCAGGTGAAACCTAAAATACATAATTATATATATATATATATAAATGAGGAATTTTATTTAAAAAATCTGAACTTTTTAGTAGAGCACAAGATGGGGGTAATTTGTGTAAAGGCAATTCTAAGAAGGATTTAAAGCAAGAACATTAGAAAAAACGGAAGAAGAAGAAGAACAAGAGAAGACGGGTGTTTGTGCCAACTTTAATGTAGTGTTACTTACCGGAGGAAGTGCTCGGAGATGGAGCCGGAGGCGATGCGGCCGAAGAAGCCCCAGATGCTGGTCAGGGACACGAAGATGGAGACGTCGGCGTAGCCCATCGCCAGCCCCATCTGCCCCATGTTGTTCATCACGGCCAGCCCCGTCCCTACCCCGCACAAGAACGACACGAACAGCAGCCAGAAATCCCCAGACCTCGCCACCTCGGCGATGGTGTGGTCCTCCCCCAGCTCCGGCCTCCGTCTTTTCTTCTCCTCCGCCGCAGCTTCACCACCAGCAGCGTCCACCGCAGCCGCCCCCTTCTGCTCCTCCTCTGCTCCGCCGACACCCTCCTCCACGCCGCCCGACGTCTCCTCTGCCAGCAGCGGGGTGGTAATGGCTGTCTCCACGTCTTCCGAGCTCTCGCGAAGTTTCGCCCAGAGCGACTTCACCCAGAGTTGGAGAGGGACCCCCAGAGGCGTCACCATCAGCACCAGCAGCCCCGCGGCGAAGGCCCGGGAGACGACGGCACCGTGCCGCCCGGAGAGGTCGAAGACCAGCAGGTAGACGGCCACCACCACCGCCACGCCGTTGAAGACGGCGAAGTAGCGGCCCTCCGCCCTGTCTTCCTCCTCCGTGGAGTCGTCCGCCGCGGGCATCTCGCGGAGGAAGAGCATGGCGGTGAGGCAGACGGCGGCGGGGACCAGGGCCAGCATGAGGAGGAAGGAGGAGGGGCTGTCGGAGAAGAGCGCGGTGCAGAGGTCGGTGAAGATGGCGGTGCTCAAGCCGACGTAGCCCTTGAGGATGCCAGCCACGGGTCCCCGGTTCTTGCGGAAGTTGCGGATGCAGGTCACCAGGATGGCGGTGTTCATCCACGTCGTGCTATTCCCCCCCATGCACAGGAAGATGCACATCTGCCAAGTGCCAAGCACAAACCCGCTTGTTCAGCACCTGCTTGCCGAAATACCCGGCCCATAACAAGAAGAAGAAGAAGAAGATAGACCTGCCAGTAGGGAAGGGGGCGGATGGCCTGGCGGACGACGAGCCACTGGACGCCGTAGCCGACGAGACCCTCGAGGGAGCCGATGAGGAGGATGAGGTGGGTGGGGAGCCGGTCGGAGGCGAGGCCGGCGAGGATGCCGAAGGCCTTGCCCACATCCTTGGCCACCGACAGGTTGTTCAGCTGCAGCTGGGTGAGCCCCATCAGCGTCTTCAGCGCGGCCGAGTAGTTGGAGAAGGTGTAGTTGTTGCCGGAGATGGACTGCACCCACACCGCCGTCACGAACCCCAGCCATTTCCCCGCCTGCGACCCCGCCGAAGGCAGCCGGCGAACCCCTCCCATGCTGCCGCGGGCCTTTGACCTCCCCCTCGCAAGCTTCTACCCTTTCCTCCTCTCTGCTAGCTCCCTGCTACCAGAAACACAACTGCGAAGACCAGCGATTACAGAGACTAGAGGAGGGAGGGGAGTGGAGAAGACGAGAAGGGAAAGCAGGGCAGAACTGAGAAGATGCGGAAAGAGGGGTAGAAACTAGAGATAAAGACTAATTGGAGGTGTTGGGCTCCGGGGGTTTGGAGACTCTGGACTTCGCGCCCGTGGGCTGATACTTCAGCCGCCTAACATTACGCTACGCCCTTCCTTTCACTAATATAATTAAAAGTCGAGGACCCTATGGGCATTTTCCTACTCGGCGTCGCGACTATGCCATGCAGCCACGTGTTTCAGTTCAGCAAGTATTTCAATTTTTTTTTTTCTTTTGACAAAGTGCAGCCCAAAACAAATGGCCCCTTTTGCAGTGCAGCAGTATATTTTTCTGAAACTCATATCATTTGCGGTCTTCGGCGGACCGCTGACAATGAGTAAAGAGGAGGAGATAAAAACTCCGAAAATATCATCCCATTCAGGTTTCTTCGTGATCGCAGAATATCCGCCTCTCTTTACCGACCGCCTACGGTCTGCGGAGGACCGTAGACCATCTACACTCATTTTTCTGTCTAGTCAATAGATAGATCAGGGTGCCCCACATGTTAAAAAGACCCATTGTTTCTCTGATAAGGATCCGTCTAGTTGAGCTGAAAGTGCTTTATGCCTTTACGGATGTGGTACAGTAGCATTAGTATGGTTACATTTAAAAAATATAATTAAACCGAAATAATCTTTTAAGAAAATGTATTTATAAGAAAAATAAAAATAAAATTTATCATTTAGTACTCTTAAAAATACTTTCAGCTCTATTGAAAAAGTGCATTTGGTCTTATTTTGAGAATAAACTTAATTTAGCTTTAACAAGCGGAATGGCTTATACCGGTGCAGAATAGCTTATTCGGAGAATAAGGAGAATAAGCAATTCGACTCTAGACCCAAGAATTACTTATCCTTCTTATTCCGCCAGTGGGTCCCACAGAATTATTAAAGCTAAGGACCCCTTATTCTAGTATACGCTATTCTGGATAAATAATTCCAAAGTAACCTATTCTGCAATCAAATTGAGGCCTCAAAATCAGAAAAAGATGGAATCAACGAATTAAGTTTTCTGTTGACCTAAGTTTTACGTATAACTAAATAAGTAATTATGATATAGAAAAAAAATTCTGTGATCCATTTTACATGAAAATCTTCATAAATTACAAATGTTTTGAAATTTGTAATTTATGAAGATTGAACCAATTGAACAATTACACATATTTTGGAAGATAGATCCGAGATGGAGACATGGTGAGTGGTGTCGCCATAAGGGCCATTCCTTTTCAACTAGATAGCCGTGCCATGTGATTCCCTGTTCAAACAACCATGCAGAACCAGTTCCCATCTCTACAACCATACACAGGACCAGCCCCCATCTCTCTAGGACCACGAGGGCGAATATCTTCATCTCCCTCATAAATTGACCTTGGACCTTACATCTTAGAGAATTTTACCAGTCCCCATCTCTCTAGGACCACGAGGGCGAATATGTTCATCTCCCTCAAAAATTGGCCTTGGACCTTACATCTTAGAAAATTTTATTCCTTAACTTTGTTTGCGAAATATGGCCGGAATAACCGGTACGAAGACCCTATTATAATTTGATTGTGGGGATACTTAATTCTCTCAACTTTTTAAACTCTACTTAGAATACCTAATTTCTCTAATTCCGCCAATATTACTTTTTATTTTACTTATTATTTTATTTATTCCTACCAAATCACTTAGAATAGTATAATGTAATTCTCCTTATTCGGGGTGAATACTAACAACTTATCAAATCAAAATACCTCTTATTCTGATTTAAAAATTTTCTAAAATTTTATTCTGATTTAAGCTGTTCTGCAAACAAACAAAGTGAGACTTAAAGTTAATTGTGGCATATTCTATGTTCTTTACCAGAGGGTCATACTTTAGGATCTGAAGTTTGATGACTTTGATTGCTTTTGATTAATTTTTGACCCAATTAATCATAGTTAATAGTGCATCTCCTGATCTAACAAACAACTTGAGGCGTTATTTAAGGTGAGAAATATTAGTGCCTCACCTTAATCTTGGTCATGTAGCATGTCATGCAAAAATTAGCAGGGTATAAAATATTAAGCAAATTCCCTTTTGGGAGACCGAAAGGTCACCTAGGTTAAGTGTTTCTACTATTTGAGCAAGATGCCATGTACATGCAGGGTAGGGCGGAACCTTGGAATCCATGCTCGCACGTGTGGGAATATAAAATTGTGATGTACGCAAAGCAATTAAGAACTCTACAGGTGATGGTTTCCACAAGGATTTGGGTGTGTTTGGTTGTACAAAGATTTAGATACCTGTCATTTTATCCTTAAAAGGTATCTAGTAAATTATAAATTTAAATTTTACATATACATAGTTCAGCAATTTATTCGGTTCATCCCAACCTCAGTCGTTAGTCGTTACACAACAAATCATCCACAAACCAAAAGGCAAATTTCAAATCGAGTGGAAATTGCTAGTGCTCCGAGAAAGATATTTCGGTTTTTTTCTTTTTTTTTTCGCCGAGCTGACATAGTTGCATTTGTTACATTCCTTTCTTAAACACAACACTAATTGTCTCTTGTAAAATTATGAAAAACACCTTCATCCCTTCCTTGCACTTTGTACTGGGTAAAAAAAGTGAGGAAAATTTCTCATCATGCTAGCATTCATCAATCGAGTCAGGAAGGAAACCTAAATCAAATCGGAAAATAAAAAAGAGAAGTGGAACCGGCAACATTATTAGAACCATGAATTTGTCTTTTATATATAGATAGATTTAATTGGTTGTATGATAATATTTGAACAAATATAATTGATTCTGTCCACATACATTTAATAGCTTGATAAAGTTCATTTGATATTTCGGTTAAGCCTTTTTTGTCATTTAATCACCACCATCATCACAGTTTGCTTTGAATTGATGTGAGAAAGTTTTCTACAATAGTTTTCCAACATCAACCCAAGGGAAAGTTTCAAAATATCACACTAATTCTTGGTCGGATGGTAAACCTCCTCTCTAAAAACTGATGTCATGCGGGCAAAATTGACATCACCCCAAACATGAGATTACCATCTCAAATTCTCAGCCATAGTTAGAATATAACAATATCTAACAAGAAAATAAAATTAAAAAAGCAAATCTAATAAATAAATAAATTATAAGTTAGATGATAAGGTACAAATATTCACTTTCCCTAACTCGAAATATTTTGGATGATAAGCATTAAATGAGTTAAACTTACTTAATACTTCTATGAATCAAACGATTATAAAATGCAGTACTACATTGAAGAGTTCTCTTTTCTCTCTCTCTCTCTCTCTCTCTCTCTCTCTCTCTCTCTCTCTCTCTCTCTCTCTCTCTCTCTCTCTCTCTCTCTCTCTCTCTCTCTCGTTACTCCTGATGTTACAAACAACTTGACACATTATTTAGGGTGAGAAATATTAGTACCTCGCCTTAATCTCGGTGGTGTAGCTTGTAATGCCAAGATTAGCAGGGTAGTAAAATAAACCAAATCCCCTAGGGAGCCTGAAAGGTCACTTAGCTAAGTGCGTCTACTATTTGAACAAGATGCCACGCACGTGTACGTGGTAGGGTTGGGGGAGGCTGGGGGTCCATGCTCAGACTTTTAGTGCTTGCTGCACTGCAGGCAGCAGTGCAGGAAACATGTGTTGTACTGCTGCCTGCATGGTCACGTGCAGTGAACAAGTTTATTTTTTTATGTTTTTGTAAGATTTTTTAATTTTTTTTAGAATGTTTCGGTCAAAAATTCGAGAGTATATTTGGAGAGTTTAAGTCGGTTCCGACTTTGCACTTAAATCAAAGTATTCCTCAAATGAATTTTTTTAAAAACTAAATACACAACCAAGTCGAAGTTGACCCGAGCTCCCCAGATGTACTCCTTGAAATATGATTTTTATCCGATATAAATGAAAACTTCAGGAGGGGTGTCTCTTTTATAAAATTTTTGTGCCATTTTCAATAATTTTTCCCGTTTACTAAGAAAAATACAAGTAAAAGGCAAATGGAAGAAATAAATCAATTAGATGAGAAACTTAAAATATCTGTGTTCTATCCCACTCGAAATATTTTGGACCCATAAGCGTTAAATGAGTCGGAGCTACGTAATACTGCAACATGAGTCAAACCATTACTAAATGCATTGCTATAATGATGAAGAGAACTCTTCAGTTTTCCTCCACTTGTTTACACTTCTCAGCAGTAACAGTTGTGAAGTGAGAAAAGATCCTCTTAGTACATTGCTGGACAGGAGTCCCGTAGTCAAGCAGTGCAGAGAGGGGAGGATCTCAATAGGGGTGGAAGTAGGTCAAGTCAGGTCAGATTTTGCTAAAACATGCTAAGCCTACATGGCAAAGGTTCAGTCTAGGCCTGACATGTTGGTCTGTTGTAGGCCAAAAAAGAGGTCTAGCTTGGCCTGTTTAGAAAAATCACTAGGCTCGACTTGGCCTGTTGACCTATTTAGGCTTATAAAAAACTAGGCCAAAAATATGGCTTGGCCTACAAGGCTAAAAATAGATTTCGGCCTACAAGATATTTATAGTTTTCTGGTAAGGAAAATATGTAAACAAGCCGGCCTGCTGACCTATAAAACAGGTTTTAGTAAAATAATTCTGACCTATTTGTGAAAATAGACTTATATGAAGATTTTGGCCTGGCCTAAATTGCTAAATAGGTCAAGCCAACAGCAGGCCAGGCCATAGGCCCCTGATAGGCCATCTGGCCTACTTCCACCCCCAAGTCCCAAGTGTGTCCGACAGTGCAGAGAGGGGGAGGACCCCAAGTATTTGCAAAAGTTTTGGGTCAAGTACCGTGATTTTTTTGTAATACCTACTCCCTTCTCTATCTCTCTACTACTGGACTTTAGTTTGAAAATTTGTTTGAAAGGGACGCATTTTTTTTACAGTTTGCACATGGTAATCATGGCAAAGTGGGAGTCCTCACGTTCATCTCTCCAGGACTCCTCTAGAGGAAAGGAAGGGTGATGATCCAGTCTAAGGCAAAAATCTTGTGTCCTCTGCTCATAGTCTAAGGTATGTTCAAACTTATAAAATAATTACAAGGCCTCGTTACTTGTTAATGTTGTGGTTCTTGTGAAGTTTGACCGGTTCCGCGAAAAACCCGTGCAAACTATTAGGATGGGTTCTTGTGAGTCGTGTAGTGTTGGTCAGTGTTAATTGTGTTGTGATGCTTGTGAAGTTTGAAGGATGATGTCCTGGAACAATGTCTCACGAGACAAAATTATCCACTTGGCAAATGACTTGGCTCTTGTGACTTGTCAAGTGTTGCTCAGTGTCAATTTTGTTGTGATTCTTGTGAAATTTGAAGGATGATGTAGCTGGAACAAGGGAGACAAAATGAGTGACTCAGTTGTTCAGATATATACATATACTTAATGGAGATAAGAACTCAATTTTAGACAAAATCCTATATTCTCTTCTCCAAGGGAGATGAGATAATTCCATGCAGCTCAGTGATTTTGCTTAATTAGGTGATAATTATAAGTTCACATTCATCGTTGGAGAAGTATTTTTACGAATAAGGAAAATAATCCTGCGACACATCAAGAAAAAATGATACGGAGAATCTTTAGCCTCTTAGCCAACTTGAATTCGAGACCTCCTAAGAGAAGATGGAGTGAAATCAACTGTCCCACTAGATTGGCTGCAGGAGAACTATTCTCTCTATAAGTCTAGCCATGCATGGAGAGGACTTCAAAGGAACACTAGAGTATCGGTCTCCACAAAGTATGAAGTAGATTCTCCTCTCCTCAATATCATGGGAGGTAAAAAATGAGAACTTAAATATAATACCTTCAATAAATGGGAAAGTTCTTGTACATGTGCTGCTGACTCATTGACTTTATTATCTTTTTCTTTTTCCTGAACATTAGGAGAACCCATCATTGTTAATCTATTGCAAAGTGCGATTTTGGACTTTTTATGATACTTAGCATACGGTATTTTAGAGTATTGAAGTGGAAATTGTATTTGGTTTTATTTTTTAATTACAAATGTTAAAAATTAAAGGAATTTTCACAAACAACAATATATCTTTAAGACTTTGTTTGCAGCTATCGTCTTATTGCAGTACCATTTTCAATGTCATTGTGAGGAGCTCTTCTGACAGCAGATTAATTGCGCTAAAGATAGTAGAAAAGAAAGAAAGAGACTTTAAGGTGTTCGTTTGGTGAATCGTAAACAGCCATAAAATGTCGTAAATAGTTAAATACTGTCTTCCTTGCATTTGGTCTGCTGTAACAGTATTTTTTCATTCGTTTGGTGGTTTTGAAATGAGGGATTTTATTTTTACTGGTTTTAAAATCAATGATTCCAAAACTATAATTTTACGGCAGTTTAAGACTCACCAAATGACACCTTCGAGACAATAGGGGTATTTTAAACTTTTTTAATTATAGTTGAAGGTTAACTAGAGTTAGAAAAGATATTTTAACAAAATGCTTACGGGCTATGATTGTCAGGTGTATTTTTGCATGTATTATAATATAGTGAGTTTACTAAAAGTAATATGAAAGTAACTGAATATTCTACAAATCAACTTTTAAGGAAGATATACTTGTAAAAGTACTATAATTAAAATTCAAATAATTTTAAAATAAAAAAATTGCCATATTTCATGGCACACCAAATGATACCTAAACCAAGAAAATTGGCTGGAAATAAATATTCTACGACTTTGACTTTTTTCTTTTGAAATGATTCAACAGCTTCAACATCATAAAAGTCGTATTTTATATTTTATAGAAATACAATATTGCATACATAGTGCTATATAATGTTCTACTTCAAACCAAATATACGAAAAAAACCAAAGTCACTTCAAATCAGAAATATATTCCATGAGCCATGACATGCAAAGGGATCGAAAAGCCTGCTTAATTAGCAATTTGGGATCAGAAAAAACTAGGATGGTGACATCTCCCTGGCATCTAATAACCCCATTTGTTGTCTTTTTATATCTAATGTATGCTTCACACTGCTTCAGTTGCCCACATGATTAACTCCAAGGAGAAAGGGGAAAATGTATTTGAAATGACAAATGTGCAATGTTAATTACACAGATTTATATGCAATCTATAGAAAATATAGACCAGATGGTGGCAACACTCGAGTCCAATAAAGTCTATATAGTCTTCATTCACGACCACAAAATAAAGAGAAAACACCTATAGGAAGGGGGGAAAAAGAAAAAAAAAAAGAAAAAAAGGAAATAGGAACAAAAATCTGAGACAAAAATGTAGCCCCACTGATAACCACTATGTAGAAACAAGGGGGCACTTCACTCTCAACTAGACATATCCGAAATATTTGGTCCCATAAGTCCCTTCACACAAATCAACAAACCTCTCTTTCAAGTAGAGATATCTAAACTATTTTCGTAAGATTGTTTAGTTTGTATAAACTACCGTAAAACACTATAAAATATTGCACTTTATGTTTTGTACAAATATATAATATGATGATATTTTTCAGTTTCAACGACTAAATAACATCTCTCTCTATCTTAAAGGACCACCACCCATCAAAGATCAAAGAACGAGGACTGCAAGAGCAAATATATGAACCCTTTATCAATGGATCCTGCCCTCTTGATTCAAAATAATTTACTCTCTATCAAAATTTGAGATCATTGCCACATGCATATGCTCTAATCTTGAAGTCCACATATGGCATGGGGATATCCAGGATTAGGAATGGGCATAAATCTTGTCTTTAATAAATTATCTATTTTTTTGTTAATATTGGGTTAACATTGGGAGTAAGCATTTATAATAGAGATAGATTTGTGAATGATATGAGAGGATGATGAGACTATACCTAAATTGATGTAGTATATGAAGATGAAAAGAGGAACATTTTGTCTTTCTTAATGATAAAATTTAAAAGAAATAGAGATATACTTCCTAGATAAGTTAAGAATGAGAAAAATGAAGATAACTTGCTTTTATCTCTACTTTATCTTAAATTTTACTTTTAAATTTAGATCTTTCACTGTAACGCCCACGAACATCATGTTCAGTCATATCTGACTTTTAGCGAAATTCAGAGACAGTACATATACAAGACATAGCATAAATATAACTGAAATGACAACATCATAGTCCATAAGACAATAAGGAATAAAATAATCAATTTACAAATTCAAAAAATAATAAGCCAGACACAACTACACAAATAATTTGATCACAATAATAGTCTATGAAGAATATAAATCATCCCTCAACTCCTTTATGATCTCTCAAATTACATCAAGACTCAATTACTTTCCTATTACATTGATCTACTAAAATAAAAAGATTCAAACTACCACAACTAAGTCTTGACTCAGCGGACTACAAAGAAACATATAAACCTCATAGTCGAAATCAAAATCCAATTCGGCCACTTCTCCTAAAATTTGGTAGTAAACTTAATGGGTATATAACTCACTAAGTATCCAGACAAGCAACAAACCAACATGGGCAAAATACATAGAAAACTAAATTTTTTTAAATATCCATGAATTCCACTTCAAAAACAATTGATTCCATATGAAATTTGAAAGCCTTTTACACAAGATTAATTTTTAAATCTTAAAAATTCTCAATTTTTTTTATAGATATAAAATATCTATGTGGGAGGGTAATCACTGCATGCCTCTTCCTCAAACACGAATTCCACCAAAAAAACTCAAATCTTTTTGTGAACTCAACTTTCCAATAGATCTTCCATGACCTCTACAGCTCTTAGAAGATAAAGAAATCAATCAAACATGAGTCTTCTTCAAAAAACAAGTCATATCTTTCTCTCTTTCATCAAAAACTCACATTTCTCCAAGTAGTCAGTCTCCTACGGTTTAACCACGCACACATATATCTATAAATAATCTTAATCTCAAGTTATAACCTTGGTTGACCTGTACAAATCCCCTCTGAGATGGACTTAAATCTTGCTCTTCAAGAACCAATGAAAATTCTACTTGAAATCGGACTACTTTCGTGCACTCCTTGTCAAACTTGTTAATTTAATTTTTAGGTTAATTAAAGAACAGAATTAACAAAAATAATCTTCTATAAAATTGTAGATCTTTGAATTCTCTTTTCAAGGATATCAACCACATCTACTAAAAATTTTCGTCAATTTACTGTAGTGTTGTCTTTCGTACTTGAACCCCAAAATCCCACTAGTTTAAGGAGCCAAACTCACCTATTAATTTAAGTTAAGAGTAATACTTGCTGCAATGTCCATACATTGTAATTCATGTGGATTGCAATGCATGGGCCAGTAGCCGTCTCATCGAGTCGGACTAGACGGCTGCTGTGCAGCCCATCTGGGGGGAGCTGATTTTTTTTGTTTGAATTTTTTAAAAAACTTTTAGAGCGTCGGATCAAAAATCGGACGGTATAGTCGGGTTGTTCGGGTCGGCCCCGACCAGACTGTATATTTTTTTTTGAAAAAAAAATGGTACAATCCTTGATTTAAGTGTAAAAAAGAAAAAAAAATTAGAAAAATTATACAATCGGGTCGAGCCGACCCGAGCGACCCGACTGTACCATTCAATTTTTGATCGAACACTCTAAAAAAAATTAAAAATCTGAACAAAAAACCAAAAAAATAAAAAAACGACTTCCCCTCACTCAGACAGTGCACAACAACTGTCTGACTAGATCACACGACTGCTACACATTGTAATCCAGATGAATTGCAATGCATAGGCATTGCAGTTAAGTATTATTCTAAAGTTAATAGACTAATATGTGTAACTGAATTATATTCAATTACACTCTCTAATGTTATTAGTATCTATTTATTAATTAAAACCAAATATTACATTCACAATCTTTGGTCATTCTAACTCGATGATACGTCGTGTATACTTTGTCTCCCAAAAGAATTTTCTATTTTCAACGGTCGTTACTCATATGTCTACGGTAAGCTATATTTACATTTTCCTACAGAGGAATTTTTTATGAGCAAAAAAATTAAATCCTCTTTCAGAAGTTTATCATTTTTCACCTCCAGCAGCTTTTCACTGACTGGCCAAATACCTTTTCTTCGACACTATTATTCTCCCCCCTCTTAACTGTTCGTGATAGATCAGTAAAGTGTTGGCACTGTGGGTTCGTCCTTAACCGTTTGAGTTATTGTCCAAAAAAAAAAAAAATTGGACCCTTATGAATAAATAGCTTTATTTTGTGATAAGTCCTTGTATTCTTAATGATTAATTTATAACTTTTCAAAATCTTAAGTTATTCAGTACATCTCAAAAAATTCAAAAAAGTCCTTGAACATTTTGAGAAAAAAATTATGAGCTTATACAAAGTGTTTACTAAATAGAGAGAATGTAGGAATTTTCAAAAAATTAAAAAACAGAAAGACTAAAAACTAAAAGAGATCAAAAGGATATTCTTCCGCAGTGATAACTATTTGAGGTAGTAAAAGATCTAGCATTATTCCTGTGAGTAATGCTTGATGCAAAGCCCCCCTAACTACAATTGGCTCATCGCAGTGAGTAAACAAATTCTTTTTGACACTTTTTTTAGGTCAAGGCCGACATGCCCTACTTGTCCGTAGATGCAATGTCTGATCGGATGATCTATAATATCTGAAAAATAAAAAAAAAACTTATCGGGCTCGGACCCATTAAAGGGTTCACTTTTTTTTTCAGATTTTTCTGCATCGTCTGATCGGGCATTGCACTGTAAGGACGAATAGGACATGTTGGCCTCGACCTAAAAAAAAGTTTTTAAAATAAAATTCTTTACCCATTGCATGCTCGATTGTAGTTGGGGTGCATTAAAAATAAAAAACAAGATAAATGACCTATGCATACTCCTTTTGATGTGTCTGAAGGTGCAAGGCAATCCAGATGATTAGATTCGGATCTCATTTCCTGACAAAGGCACGCGTCGCTTACTGTTGTGATGAAATTTTCACTCTAACAATTAATTTTGATTTGATGACTATTCAACTAAGGGTTCCTTTTGGAATGAAGATTGTAACCAAACTACCTCCCATAATTGGGCCGTACCTTCAAAAGCGACAAAGAACCTATTTTTGGAAACACTTTTTTCCTTTCTTTTCCCAGTCAGTCTCTCTCCTCTCTCGTAATCTTTTCTTCACAAAAATGGGGACGTTCGAAAACGCTCAAGTATTGTTGGGATACTGTCGGTAGATTCTAACACCCTACATACATTTCTAAATGCCTAAATTTATTTTATAATTTAATTCATAATCATTTAAGCAGTTTTATTTTTGTAAATTAAAAACTATACTACTTCATATATTATATTAATGAGTTCTAAGATCTGAATAGCTTTTAATTGAATGTTTTCCCGAAATTTGAGTAATGGTCCAAAAGCATACCTCAGATTTAACTTACGGTCCGTACTCTCCTCGATAGACCCACAGAAAAAATTTGTTTTTAAATTAGGGTCCAAATCTTACATTTCCGTGAGATTTGCTAACAGTGGGGTGTTGAAAATGCCAATAGACTACTTGAAAATGGAGTTTAAATATGAGGAAATCCATCTGCAAAAAGAGTACAACAGATAATATATCCTCTTTAAATATAAGGAAATCCATCTGCAAAAAGAAACATATCAAGGTGGGATAATCCATAGATCTTGGAAAAACTTATTTGCCATACGAATAATGATTCGATGGTGCCATTGTAACTACAACGACACAATTCAAGCCTTCTGACCAAAAACCAAAAAAAAGAAAAGGAAACAATTTGGGGCTTAGCATAAATTGGATTAACTTAGCTTTGGTTTCGTCCCTAGAATTACAAGGGTTTGAAATAAATGCCAAGACAAATCGATACAGATTGGAATCACATTGGTGCTGTTACATATGAGGACTTGACGAATGGTCTGTCTCTCACTGAGATTAATGCACCTTTTCTATGTGGCGAGAGGACTCAAGCCAGAGGGGGTTTGGGGTCTAAGATAGTCGGGTATCGGGAGATTGCGAAAGCAAGTCGCACGAAGCAGCTACAAGAGGGACTCCTGGGTCGCCAATTCGAAGCATACCTTTCTCGGCCTTTTGGCTAAGATCAAGTGTAGTATCTGTTCTTATCAGTTTAATATCTGATACGTGGGCCATCGGCCCACATGATATTAAATTAATTTGTTGTGGGGGAGGGCTCACCACAGTGGCTTGCCACTGGAGCCCTCGCACGTCGCCCTTGCGTTGCACTACTGCTTGGGCGTGGCGTACCCCGACCAATCCTAACACAAAGTTTTATCTACTTGGCCCATTAACAGTTCAAACTTTGGAAGCCCATATCTGAAGGCAGTTACGGATCCTTTCAAGGCACAGTAGTAGCAGATGAACGCCTTGAATGGCTACTACTTAAGTGGAAGAAGTCTCGTGGTGAAGATTACATTGCAAGAAGGAATTCCAACACTTAGACAGATACAAACTGACTGTTGATATTTGAGAGTTCTTCCTGAATTAACAAGGAGATTGGTGATAGTGGAAAGGGCTATGCATCCCTGAATAGATTAATGCTCACAATAATATGCAGGTAGGGACACCTTGAATACTCAAATGGGGAGTTGAAAAGTATTGGATATTGGTTAACTTTAGCTAACGATATATGTTTGGTAAGTAACCACACCACCAACCATATGAATGAGTTATTGACCATGTCTAAGATATGTCATGAGACCATGCAACAAAGACAATACCCACTCAAGATGTTGGATCCACAAATTCTCCAAAATATGTGAATCCAATATAACCAGATACACCTGCCATCTACCTCGATTCAATCTTCAAAATCCAGGATCAATATTTCAAAATCGATCCAAGAACTAGCCATAGAACTTTTTGGATGTTTAACTTCAACCAATACCCCACTGTTAGCAACGTGCAACTTTGATTTTGTTTGACAACATGCAATCCATGAAAATGGCGGTTGTGTGTTCATTTGGGCCCAGATGGTGATAGGCACTCGGCAATTTTATATTTTTTTCCCGATTAGGAAATAAATCAGGAGTAAGGACAACTTAAGAGAATTGTCTATATTATCAGATCTTTGAATGAATAGTTTTAAAAAATAAAAAACATAAAAAAAATAGATGGATTACTCACTTAGGGTTGTCTCGACCCACTAAGTTTCTTTTTTTAAATAAAAAAGTAGTGGAATACTAAGATACCAACTTTTATCACCTAATTTATCAGACGCATTGGGAGACATTTGATCATTTGATCAAAGAGATCTCACTAAATATATTTGTTGCACAAAAAGGAGAATTTCGATTGTTAATCTAAAATCGTTGTAAATCAAAATAGCGACTTTAGAACTAATAATTTCAAAATTAAAAATTTTACTTTTACTGATTTTAAAACAAGTGAATTCAAAACAAGAGATTTGGTCTGTACGAAACACAAATCCCATTTGCATACTTCTTTCTACCGGAATTGTGTGGCCGATGGCTGTCCTGATGTGACCGGATTGTCCTGTCTCCATCCATTAGCTAATGAGCTTTGGAATATTTAAGTTGGGTAGCTAAGAAATTAGTTAAGACTTAAGAGGGTGGTAGATGGAGGAAAAGATTAGATAAACATAATGTAAAGAGAGTGAGAGACCAAAAGAAAGAGGAAAGAGATGGGAGTTCTTTAGTGAGAGAAACTAAGAGTTAGTATATATACCATCGCTTATGGGGAGAACTAAATTAGTAAACGTGTTTAGATGGACTAATTTAATTAGTTATATGTGAACAAAAGTGAAGGACTCGGGCCTGATTCGTGAATAGTTTCCAATTATTTCATCTAATAATTTGATAATGTCCATTTAGTAGTTTCAGTTAAAGTTTATTGATATCTCATTTAATCACCAAGTTTTTTTTTCATCCGAAGAAAAGCATCCAAATATTGTACCAATTCTAGGCCAGATGTCAAGCCCCTTTTCTTAAAGAGTCACGCTGGAAAACATCACTAGACGTTTATCTAAAAGTCATCCCTCCTAAAGTTTATATCTGAATAAGATGAAAGTAATTTTTTTTTCTAATATACTACTCAAAATATGCTTAATCCCTTTCATTTCTTTGATTAAACAAATAACTAAATGAGATCCTTTTATTTGTTAATTACCTATAAGGATACTAATCTTAGAAACTATCAAGAAAAATCATATATCTTAAATTTAAAGTTGAGATAGGCTCTTAAATGTTTATAATTAGTAAAAAGATAAATATGTAAAAATAAAATGCAATAACATTGCTTTTAAATTTTATTTGATGAATAAAATAAATATAATCATATAAATATTATTCATAAATTAATTTTTAGTCAATACTTTGTGATAGCCAATTTTTTTAATTGACAAAATTTAGGACAATTTGTTTGCAAAATGATTGAGGGTACTTTAGGTAATATGTTAGAAAAAATATATCTTTTATCCGATATAAATGAAAAGTTCAGGAGGGGTGTCTCTTTTATAAAGTTTTTGTGACATTTTCAATATTTTTTCCCATTTACTAAGAAAAATACAAGTAAAAAGCAAATGGAAGAAATAAATCAATTAGATGAGAAGCTTAAAATATATGTTTTCTCCCACTCGAAATAGTTTGGACCCATAAGCATTAAATGAGTCAGACCTAAGTAATACTACAATATGAGTCAAACCATTACTAAATGCATTGCTATACTGATGAAGGGAACTCTTCAGCTTTCCTCCACTTGTTTACACATCTGAGCACCAAGCGTTGTAAAGTGAGAAGAGATCCTCTTAGTGTACTGTCGGACAAAAGTTCGGTAGTCAGGTAGTGCAAAGAGAGGAGGGTCCCAAGTATGTCCGGCAGTGCAGAGAAGGGGAGGGCCCCAAGTATTTGCAAATTTTTTGGGTCAAGTAAGTGATTTTTTTTGTAATAATTGCTCCCTTCTCTTTCTCTGTACTATTGGACTTCTGTTTGAAAATTTAATTGAAAGGGACGCTTTTTTTTTTTACAGTTTGTGCATGGTAATCATGGCAAAGTGGCAGTCCTCATGTTCGTCTCCCCAGGACCGGGACGCCTCTAGAGGAAAGAAAGGGTGATGATTTAGTCTAAGGCAAGAATCTTGGGTCCTCTGCTCATAGTCTAAGGCAAGAATCTTTTATTGTAACGCCCACGAACATCATGTTTGGTCATATCCGACTTTTGGCGAAATTAAGAGACAGTACAAATACAGGACATAGCATAAATATAACTAAAATGAAAGCATTAGAGTCCATAAGACAATAAGGAATAAAGCCATCTATTGCAAATTCAAATAATAATGAGCCAAACACAACTACATGAATACTCTGATCACAATAATAGTCTATGAATAATATAAATCATCCATGAAACTCTTCTGAGATCTCTCAAATTACATCAAGGCTCAATTACTTTCCTACTACATTAACCTACTAAAATAAAAAGATTCAAATTACTACAACTAAGCTTTGATTTCAGCAAACTTCAAAGAAACACTTAAACTTCGTGGTCATAATCAAAATCCAATTCTATGACCACTTTTCTTGAAAATTTAGTTAGCAAACTTAATGAGTATAAGACTCAATAAGTATCATACTCACCAAAATCTGAAAAATACCCATACCAACAGCAACCGGACACGTGCAGAACACAGTAGAAAACTCAAAAAAATTTAAAGATCTATGAATTACACTTCAAAAATAATTGATTCCATATGAAATTTCAAAGCCTTTCACACAAGATTAATTTTTAAAATCTTAAAAATTATCAAATTTTTCTATAAATATAAAATATCTATGTGGGAGGATAATCATCGCATACTTCTTCCTCAAACATGAATTCAACCAAAGAAACTTGAATCTCCTCATGAACTCAACTTTCCAATGGATCTTCTATGACCTCTACAGCTCCTAGAAGGTGAGGAAATCAATCAAATATAAGTCTTCTTTAAAAGCAAGTCATATATTTCTCTATTTCATCAAAAATACAAGCAAAAACTCACCTTTCTCTAAGTAGTGCATCCCCTACGGATTAACCATGCCCACAAATATCTATAAATAGTCTTAATCTCAAGTTATAACCTTGGTTTACCTCTACAAACCCCTTTTAAGATGGACTTAATCCTACTCTTTAAGAATCAATGGAAATTTTACTTGAAATTTGACTCCTTTCATGCACTCCTTGTCAAACCTGTTACTTTAATGTTTAGGTCAATTAAACGACATAATTAACAAAAATGATCTTCTACAAAATTATACATCTTTAAATACTCTTTTTAAGGGTATCAACCACACCTAAATCTAAATTTTTCACTAAAACTTATCGTCAGTTTACTGAAGTACTGTCTAAGTACCCGAACACCAAAATCCCACTAGTTTAAGGAGCCAAGCTCACCTATTAATTTAAGTTAATAAACTAATCTATATAACTGAATTATATTCAATTACACTCTCTAATATTAATATTATCTATTTATTACTTAAAAATGTACCATATATTATGTTCACAATCTTTGGTCATTTTAACTCGATCACTAATTAATGATGATATGTTGTGTATATTTTGTCTTCCAAAAGAATTTTCTATTCTCAACGGTCGTTACTTATGTGTCCACAATAAGCTATATTTACATTTTCCTACAAAAGAATTTTTTACGAGCAAATAAATTAAATCCTCTTTCAGAAGTCATCATTTTTCACCTCCATCATCTTTTATCTACACTGTCCAAACACCTTTTTTTGGACATTATTATTCTCCCCCCTGTTAATTGTTCGTAATAGATCAGTAAAATGTTAATGTACTAACATTGTAATAATGTAGCAAACTAATAATATAGTGACATACTAACTGTTAACATACTAAGTCATAACAAGCTAAGAAAATCGACGTACTACATTATTAGTTATGTTAATAGTTAATAGAGGAGATGATGCTACTATGCATGTTACCCATTATTATTGTATTATTACATTATTATGTTGGCACAGTGACGCTCTATTATTAGCTAATAAGAAAGAGTGAAAAATAATGTCAAACAAAAAGTGAGAGTTGGATAGTTAATGAAAAATCTTAAGTTATTCAATAAACATCTCAAAAAATTCAAAAAAGGTCCTAGAACATTTTTTGAAAAAAAATCATGAGCTTATACAAAGTGTTTACTAAATAGAGAGAATGTAGGATTTTTTAAAAAATTAAAAATAGAAAGATTAAAAACTAAAAAAATCCAAAAGAATATTTTTGAGGTAGTAAAAGATCTAGCATCTTTCCTGAGAGTAATGCTTGATGCAACGCCCCCTAACTGTAATGGGTGCATCGCAGTGGGTAAATTTTTATTTTTGGACACTTTTTTTAGGTCAGGGCCGATATGCCCTATCTGTCCGTACGTGCAATATCCAATCGGACAATCAAGAAATATCTGAAAACTCAAGAACTGTTATTGGGCTCGGCCCATTAAGGGGTTCAATTTTTAATTTTTCAGATTTTTCTACATCGTCTGATCAGGCATTGCACTGTAGGGATGGGTAGGGCATGTTGGTCTCGACCTAAAAAAAAGTTTTAAAAAAAAAATATTTACCCACTGCATGCCCGATTACAGTTGGAGGGCATTACAGCAAGCATTACTCCTTTCCTATATGGTTCAACAGAATCAAAGCTTATGAACCAACTGTAGTCTACACTTTCTTCATTATTTATGTGGATCAGTAACCACATGAGGTAGCTGATTAGAAGTTGACTTGTGGTGATTTGGTTGCCTAAAGATTTGATATGGGTGTCAGGACACCTCACAGAGAGATCTAGATTCATGTGACAAACAACATTTTATCTCCATCTAACCTTAACTAATTTATTCTTTGAAATTAAGAGGCAATGTAGTAAAACGTTATGCTTAATCAATAGATCAACTGAGGCTGAACAACCCTCTTCTGATTCTTGAACAGCTTTTAATTAGGTTTCTTAATAGTTCGATGACGTTTGTTTAATGGTTTATTTAAAACTTGTCTATAACCCCGTTTAATCATCATCACCACAAGATTTTAATTTTAGCCAACAGATACCAGCGTGGCAGGAATCTCCTTTTGAAAACTCATACAACAGTCATAGCTAGGCAGGAGTTGACTACCTTACGGATATGAAATACGCTAAATTGACAGCTAGTGCTTGTTAGCCAACAACGATATTTAATTACCAAAATTTTATTGATTATTAGATAATTTAAAAAGCTTCAATTCGTTTGATTAAATGATATGTCCAAATGACCAAGTCAAAATTATTACCTAACAATTTACTAAAGATAAATTTTTATTAAAGAGACTTCTCTTTTCTTTATGAATATAAAAAATATATCTCTATTCATAGGTACAAGATCCACAGCTATGAATTGAAAGATATAAATGATCAAGTTTGTAATCAGTTATTAGAATTCTTATACACCACAAAACTGAGGTGTTGAGCTTGAAGGACCCAACACTCCCCATCGCAGTCAAGATGGGACGTGAAAATTAGATAAGAGAAGACGGTGCAAATTAAAAGATAAAATTGAGAAGATGAAGTTGGGTCAAGCCCCTGCTCTAACACTATCTTACAAACCTCAAAACTCGGGTGTTGAGTTTGAAGGGCCCAAGATCATAAGTACTGGCCACAACTAAAATTAACTGATGTAAGACTAAATAATAGTTGCCCCAACATTTTACAAATCACAAAACCCAAGTGTTGAGTTTGAAAGCCCCAAGATCGTAAGCACTGGCTACAATTAAAATTAATTGATGCAAAACGATTACATAGTCGCTCCAACAAGAATTAATAAGTGTTTAAATCATTTATTTAAATAAATTAAAATTAGATGATCATGATACTTTCCAAGGACCAAAATTATCGATCCAGTTCTAATTAGATTAACGGATCATCCAATTGAAAATGATAACGGAATCCAGAATGCATAGATCGACATAAGAAGTTTCAATAAACAAATACCAATAATATACTAGCGAACTACCTTTTTCTCCTTCTACAGGAGAAAAAAAATAAAAAAGCCTGTAAATATAAATATATATATATATATATACACACGAGACTGGATATATCTAACAACTAAATTCATCATCTGATTACTGTTGCTAAAATACTGTTCAACAATTGAAGATTGATTGGGCATACGAGGGTCAAGTTGATGTTTGGGTTGAGTGAGATTAGATTGAAACCATTTGAATGAGTTTAAGACTGGCTTTAACTTAAATCTGACTCAACTGAAGAGTTCAATTTCTTGCATACTCATCAATTTCTAGCATATACTCAAATATTTTTTTTCTCTAAATAGTACGTTTCCGCACAATAGCAACTCTTTTTAGTCATGGTCGAGTGAGATAAGTCTAACAATATTTACAAATTGTTTCAATATTTTAAATGATATTAGAGATTGCGATCAATTTTAAAATGAATATAAGATATGAGTTGCAGAAAAAAATTTATGGACTACACGACTTTGTATGAGAAGTTATTCGTGCGTATCCAACAATTTTCGAACCCGCAACCTCTTTATATAAAGAATTTAAATGATCGATAATTAATCTAACCACAACTCATTGATGTTCTTTTTTTTTTGTGAGAAGTATTTACAAAATTTCTCCGGTAAAGTGTAACAATTTGAAATTTAACTAATACTTTCTCCTTATATATTTTTCATTTCGAATTTGGAGGTCCTACCAATGGTGTAGCCAAATAAGAGGGTAGGTTTAGAATCCATGTAAGAGCTTTCAAGGTCAAGCATCCTAATTAATTAATCCCATTTTAGCTTGGCGCCTATACTATTTGGAATGGGATCATCTAGACCCTTTCTCTGGGCCTTTGCATGGGCCTTTAATCTTATTAGTTGACATTCGTACTGTAAATGCTCATAAATGTAGTGAGTCGTAGAAATATATAATTTCTAGCCAATAGAATTTTAGGGCTCATGTAAAGGGTCCAGAGGATAAGAATCTATACTATTTAAAGTAATGTTTGCTGTACTAGTAAGTTGAGTCGTTTTGTAATACAAAATGTCATTGGTCCACTTATACAGGAGGCCATATGGGTTGAACATTTTTTTTCCCATGTGGCTCAGACAAGTACAAAATACATGTGCAGGATTGTGGACGTGACAAATATATGTACGTGTGACACATATTTTGTATACTTAACAAATACTATATATCATACTTACGAAGTATTTGTCATATCTATAAAATATTTGTCACGCAAAAAAAATTCTACACAAATGCATAAATATGACAAATATTTTCTGAACGTGACAAATACTTTGTGGGCGTGACCAATAGTATTTGTCACGGCTACAAAATATTTGTTACATATATTTGTCAGACTCAGAACTCTGCATCTGTATTTAATACTTCTCTGATCCACCTATATAGCAAAAGGTATGTGCAACAAGCATTACTCAATTATTTACACACATTGCCAAGTTACGTGCTGAATTGCACATTTTGTTATTTCAGTGTTAAAAGGGGTAAGTCACATCAATACTTCATTGTTTTTTAAAAATTAGAGAAAACTTTATATTTTCACCTCCTTAAAAAACTTTAGAAACAATGCACGATTACTCCAAGCCATCAAAGGACAAAGCCATGCCCTTCTCTGCAGAAAGCTTAAGCCCAAACGCAAATGGCAGACGAGTTCTTTACAATTTCAACCTCGGGAGCAAAAAAATAAAAAAGTTCATAGTTATCTCTTTCAATAAAATCTTAATACAATGGAAGAATGTCCTGTATCCCCCTCCAAAAAAAAAAAAATCTGACTGTATCCGTGGATCTTACATAGTACAAGGAATAATATTCTTCTCATAGACTCTACCACTCATGTAGAGCGTTTAGACATAGACCCCATAAATTGTTAAGACAAATCCTTCCTCTTACATAATAATTACTAGAAATAAGATTTAAATATAAAACCTCTTTCATTAAAAAAAAGAAGGGTAAAATGCCACTTAACCATGGAGCTCCTTGGCTATGTTCATCCCATTTAAAACCATAAACTATTAAGTTTAGGAGTGGAGAATATGTGAACCAGCTGTTTAGGATAGTTGGTTCACTACTTGTCTCCTAATTGAAAGATCTCAGGATATTAATTGAAGCTTAAAAACTCTCCATCCATACAGCTTAAAGTGCTGTTGAGATTTTTATTTCTTGGTCTGTGAGATTACTTCTCCAAATAATCAGGCGGACCTAGAATTCTCGCCTAATTAGACAGACTTCTCGACCGATGTAAAATTATCTCAAACTCTAGAGGATATCTCATATTCGATCCCTAGTTGCTTATAAATACCTGTACATACCTGGTCACTATGCCACTGATCAAAAAAAAAAAAAGGAGTGGAGAATCTGCGTGCATGTTAAGAGTCCCATGTTCATTCACTGTGTTGCATGTGAGACCAGAATCAATCTAGCTACAAACACACATGATTGGTGTCATGTGGTTTGTGACTGACAGAAAAGTGTTTAAGGTCAAATAACTTGTAATGAGCCACATAATAGGAAACACTAGAGAAAGAGAGAGAGAAAAAAAAAAAAAAAGACAAAATTATAACAAGAATCTACTTATATTCACAGACGCAATGAATTCTCTCTTTTATTTTAACTACAGTACAAGAGATAGTACGTCTTCTTTAAATATAAACAATCTATAAGATAAGTTGTTCTGACTAATATTGCAATAATATACGTAAAACCTATCAAGAAAAAAATTAGACTTCAAGCTCTTTCCCGAAGAAGTTTGATCTTCACCCCATGAGGTAATCCGCATTTGTGGGTGCACTGCAGGCCGGTTCCCCGCAACCCTTCCTGCAGGCCTGTGTACTCTCTTGCATACTGTCATAAGTTGAATACTTTATAATATAGGAATAATTCGTGTACTTTTGAATTTTTAAATTAAATTTTTTATAAAAAAGTAAGAGTTTTTACATATATATATTCCTAAAAAATAACGTATTTATATGTATACTCCTAATTCTCACATATTATCATCAATATTCCTGCAATTTTCAAAATGTTGCATTTATATTCCTCAATCTAATGATTTGACATAAATATCCATAAGTTCACTAATATTTTGTAAATATACTCCTCAATATATTAAAATCTTACATTTTGTACTCCTGATACTTCCAATGATATCATGATTTATACATTATTTTAACATATTTCGTTGAAATTAACCTAAGTTTGATGGGAGGGGGATAAATGGAATATTTTGAAGATTGCAGGGGTACTGATGATAATATGTGAGACATAGGGGTATTTATGCAATTATGTTATTTTTTAGGGACATATATGCAAAAAAATCCTAAAAGGTATTGCAGCAAGTGTTACTCTGACATGGGCCTAGTGCTTAGTTTTTAGGCCCTTATTGGACATTGTACATGGGCTCTATTAATGGGTTCTGGAAAAACTAATGCCGTGTACATAGAAATCTCCCGTGTTCAAGATGGTCGTTCAAATAAATTTGGGCTTTCTTTTAAGATTCTCGTGAGGCTCAAATTTTTAGACTGAGGTTACAGTCATGAACCTAACCTATTTGTCTTCTGTTTACCTACTCCATTTTTAACTGATGCTATGATGAGGGACTTGACTCATTTGTCTTTACCATAAGAATATTGGTGTTTAGATCTCATTTTAGTCGTTGGTAATGATGGCCAAATATTTATAAGGCACATCTGTCTCATTTTAATATTTACAAAAAATGTAAATTTCTTCATGTAATAAAAAAAGTTCGTTCTCATTTTTTTTGCCAATTGAGAGTTTTTAAGGACAATACTTCTATAGATTATCGTGTGCAAAAGAAATACTATAATATAAATGGCATCATCTGTGAGAGGTCCCCATATCACATGTCCACCACCGAGAAAGCTGTGATGTAGTTGGGATTTAGAGCCATACGTTTGTTGGTAGTGTATTTTAACTCCTATTAAATATTAGACTCACTTTTTCATAGGAAAAAAATATTCCTAAAATATTATCTTATTTAAAATTAAATTGCTAAAGATAATGATTAAATGTACGATATTAAAATAGAGTTAAGAAAAAAATTCTTAACTAGTAAACTTAATTGCTAAGGTAAGAGCTTAGGAGCAAAGAAGTGGATATGATGCTGTCAGACGTAGAATCAAAAAATAAAATTTAACTTTGTTTGTCAGTACTTTTATTTTGGAGCCAACTACCACCTTCAACACCCAAAAAAAAAAAATCAGGCTAGAGCAGACCCAAGTCACCCAACCAAACTAACAGTCTCAAATAGTTATTTTCCCTCTTACAAGTCCAATTTCCTCCATCCAAAGAGCACTAAAAAATTCTAAAATTTTAGTTGACAGCTAGAAATTCATTTATTAATTCATATAAATGGTACAACTACGAGGCATATCTAATGAAGAGCGAAATGAACACTCCTCTCATCATTTGACCGAAATGCGAACCGCTGTTCATTTCGGACCATGAGATCGGTGAGCCCCGCGAGATCCGCGACACCAAGTCTAATAGCCGTCCATCAAGAAGCTCGTGGGCCCCACCGCCCAGCGGGACAGATCCCCCGAACAGCTGGCTCGACCACTTCGTTGTCTTGTCTCTACGCGGCGACTAAAAAAATGATACCAAAACTGGCGTATGTTATCCGCACAAAACCCCCATCGGACACTAATACCCCTCATCCGCACTACCCTCCCACGGGAAAACCATGCGCACCTCCTCGTAATATGGAGATGTATAGAGGGTATTTATGTCATTGTTCATGTCATCTTGTTCCTCCCACTTCATCCCCTGGGCCAGTCCCGGTCCAGGTCCCGGTCCCCGCTCCCCCCACCTAGCCCAGCCACCGCCACCGCCTCCTCCCATGGACGGCGGCAGCAGCGCAGAGGGAGGCGGCGACAAGCCACCCCACCACGACCACCCGTCCTCCTCCGCCGGCCTCGCCCAGCCCCTCCTCTCCAAACCCTTCCCAGAGGACTACGACCCCGGGCAGCCCCCCGCCGCTGCCTCCGATGACGACTCCGCCCAGTACCCCCCAATCTCCTTCCACCGCGGCCCCCGCCCCTGCCGCGACCTCCCCTTCGTCGCCCTCTTCCTCCTCCTCTCCGCCGCCACCCTCGCCTTCGGCATCTACGCCGTCGCCCGCCGGAACCCCAACTTCCCCCGCGCCTCCGCCTTCTCCTTCGACTCCAACACCACCTCCTGCGTCCACCTCGGCGCCGGCGCAGGCGCCGGCGGCGTCTATTCGTCGGGGTCGGTCCCGGTGGTGAAGGATCTCGCGTGGACTCTCGCCATCACCCTCGTGCTCAGCTTCCCCATGGCAGCTGCCGTCCTGTGGCTACTTAGGCATTACGCCAAACAGGTGGTGTACGCTTCCCTTCCGTTTTTCGTGCTTGTCCCGGCCTTCTTCGACGTGTACTGGTTTGTCGCGTGTACGGTGAGCGACGGCTGCCGGTCGTCGTTCCCGCTGCCCTACCGCATCCTTGTTCTGGTCTTCCTCTTCCTCCTGATCGGGATCCTTGCCTGGATCATCGTCGCCAACTGGCACCGGGTGGAGCTCACGGTCAGGATCGTGCGGGTGGCGGCCGACGCGCTCGCGCACAACACGGGGCTGCTCGCGCTGCTGCCCGTGCTGAGCTTGGGGCTCGCGGTCTGCTTCGTGCCGGTGGTGGTGTTCTTGGTGTTTGCCCGGTGGAATGGGAAGATGGTGCCCAGGTTGGGCTCGGATGGTGAGTACCGCTGCGCGTGGAAGCAGGACAGCTGGGTGCCGGCGTACTACACGCTGGCGATTCTGACGATGCTGTGGTCGGTGGCGATGATGGTGGAGGCGCAGGTGTATGTGATCAGCGGCACGATCGCGCAGTGGTACTTCTGCAAAGAGGGTGAGAAGCCTCGCCGCAGCATGAGGAATTCTTTGAGGTATTGAAGAATATAGTTCTTGCAATCGAATGGAATTTTTTGGCGGTTTTTTTTCGAATGTTGCTTGTCCTTCTCAATCTTGGTATCCACATTTATTGGTTCTAGATCAGATACGGAATCTAGTACAACTGTACAAGTTGTTCAATGTTGATTCTTCTACATGGTACTATTCTTCAACATTTATTGGTTCTAGTCCAGATATGAAATCTAGTACAGGTTCTTCAGTGTCGGTTCTTCTGCATGGTACTATTTTTTATCATTTATCTGTTCTAGTTAAGATATGAAATTTAGTAGAGAATGTTTAGTGTGGATTCTTTCACTTGATGCTATGCTACTAAACAGAGAAATGTTAGATGAAAGCTTGGTGGCAGCATTAGTCAAGTAATTTGTATGCAAAGAACATGTAATGCAACTTTTCTTCAGAAGAATGTGTGCCTAGAAGATGGAACTTTAGAAAAAGGCTTTCTCATTGTATACAAAGTCTTCAGGATTCAGTTCATGCTGACAAATGATAGGAGCAAGCCATATGATAACATTGCATATATCCATAATTGTGTTAGAGCATGTGCGGGCAACATGTCATTTGCAAAACCTTGGTGGACCTTCTGCATTCTGATCACTGATAATCATATGTGTTAGTCGCAATATAATGCATTCCTCATCTCAGCTGCAAGTTGGACACCAATTCCAACGAAAACACACTTTCATTTCTCCGTTCAGTAATCATGTTGAGAGTCAATGATACTGTTTTGCTTTAAATTTATGTTATATCTTTGTTGCAGAAATTTCCAATGAAAGACGATGGTTCTTTTTCCTGTAAGTCTTGAATATGCCTTTTGCTTCTTGTTTTCAAAGTGTTGACAACAGATGAGGTTTTTATTTTTCAAAAAATGTATTAATTTTCTTCTTAATCATGTATGTATTAATTTTTTCTTAATCATATGTGTTCATGGATTTTTTTGCAAAAGTCATTACATATACATATTAATCTTTTATTAGTCATGTGTGTTCATCTTTAATTGCAATTCTTCTGCAGAAATGCATTTGGCGCATCATTTGGCACAGTGTGTTTCTCAGGCTTGGTAATGGGTGCTGTCCGTGTTGTCCGAGCTATTGTTGATGAGGCTAAACGAGAGGACCGAGCTGCAGGGATAGTTAATATGACGCTCCAGTGTTGTGCCAATATATTTCTTTCAGCATTTCATTTTGTCAACAAGTTCACCATAATTTTCGCTGCCATAACTGGTGAAGGGTACTGTTCTTCTGCAAAGATGACATATGAGCTTCTAAAACGCAATCTTCTTTCTGCTGTTTTTGTTGAGACAGTTTCAACACGCATCCTGGTTGGGATAATCTTTGTCCTTTCGGCAGTATATGCTATAGTGGTGAGTGCATTTCATTTTCCAGTATCATGGTTATCTTCTATAGCTCTAACCTGAGATAGATATATATAGATATCTATGTGACCGTGTTGTATAACTACATGAAGTCTTTTATGTATAGTCTGAGGTAGATGACTTATTGAAGGGTGGTTCGCTTTATTTGTGTGCGTGTGTGTGGGGCTTCATTGCTATGTTGCAAGATGAAGTAAGATAGGAAATGCATTATCATCTAAATGATGTGAACACATCATTGGATATGTCTATAGAGGAGAAGAGTCTTTATGGATATCGAAGAGACTAAAGCCCCAATATATTACATGGTGGACCTCATAAGAGGGAAATAATCATAGTAAACCTCATCCAAGGGAAATAATCATAGTGAAAAGTGAGGAAACATTTACTCTTAATCTGCCTAGTAAACTTGTAGTCAATCAAAGATTGAGAATTTGGACAAGAACTGCATGAAGTGAATACTTGATGGAGCATGGATGAAGAATAATCAGCAGAAGAGAACACCACAATGGTAGTGCACGAGCGGATGTGAAAAGGTCCTTGTACGGTGCATAGAAATGTTGCTCGGGGAAGCACCGGCACATCCAAGCATATGGAGCGCAAGGGAAGAGCCAATGAGTCTTAAGAGCAATGCATTTCTGGTGACAAGCATGCATGCAATGCACTAGAGCCAAGTAGGGGGAGAAGCCATGCAATTCGTAGGCCAAGGAGCCACAGGAGGAAAGTTGGTGTCTGAGTCTTTGTAGAGCATGGGTGCTGAGGAAGAGGATAGAGGGGCCAAAAGCGAGGAAGATTCCCAGTCCCGATCCGATCGGATCCGCAAAATTGGCCAATCCCAGGGAAAAAGGTCGATCCTTGGATCGACCTGATTTTTTTAATCAAAAAAATTGAAAAAACAAAAAATAGGAATAATTAAAAAAAGTAAAAAAGTAAAGATAACATTTTTTTAATGCGGGTGGTAACACAAAATGTATTAGAAGAAAACAAGGGATTTACAAGTATAAAATAAAAATAACATGCAATCTAATATACATAATTACATTGATTTGGGTTGTTAGCTTTAGATTGGGGATTTAGGATTAAATGTGTAACTTGAATAAACAATCAAAATTTTAATGACACAACGACATATAATCGAACAACATCAATTAGTCCCTTCAATATGAGAAATCTAATACATGCTACGTTATTAGATGGATAAATGATAAAAGTTCAAGATCTAGGCAGGGTTTTGAGTTCATATCAGCCGGACCGGACCTATATCGGACAATCCAGGCAGGATCAGCCCAATTCGTGGCTGATCCAGGCCGATACAGCTTGATTAAGACTGATTCCAGGCCAATTCTGGCCAATTCCAGCTGATTCCAAGCCAATTCCAAGATGGTTCTGGCCTTTATTATTTATATTTTTAGATTTTCTTTAGGGGATTGGATTTCCCGCATTAAATCAGATCACCATCTATCAATTCTGATCCAGATTTTAAATTTTCTTTAGGGGATTGGATTTCCCCTATGAATTCGAATCGCCACCTATTGATTTTGATGGGAATCCTAGAACTAGGGAAACAGGGCCAAAGGTCCATTGTTTATTTTGTTTGGCCCATTAGGGGCCCAATTGATGTCTTTTCTATGTTCTTTATTTTTCTGGCAGCTTTTCTTCTCTCTTAGGACCTAGGGGGGTACTTTGGACTTTATTGAACCTAGGGCTACCCTAAGGGGACCCTATATATTGTAGCCTCTCCCAATAGGAGGGCATTGAATGCTAATGTGTGCGTAGGAGACCCATGATGGGCATGTGTGTGTGTAGGGGTGAGATGCCCCTGTGATCCTTCCTCTTTCCCCTCCCTTCTTCCCCTCTTCATCACCTCTACTACCCCTTGTCTTCTTCTTCCCTGGCTTGCGAGCCCTTTATCCCAAGTCCTCTCTGCATATCCCGAAGCCCCTCATCCAAGCCTCACCTTGCTGTTCCGCATCAAATACAGTATCGGAACCAGGTTTTTGGTCATTCTAATGGCCCAAGTCCTGTGACCACTCATCTTCCCTCTCCTCTTCGTCCCTTTCCATCTCCCCTCTCTTTGGTTCGGTTCGCACCAAAGGAGAAGAATACAAAAAAAGAAAAAGAAAAAAAGGTCGGAGAGAGAGAGAGAGAGAGGGGGGGGATCTCACTTGCTGTCGTCGTCGCCATTGCCTGGCTCCACAGGAGCCATCGCCGCCCTCGCTTGGCTCCACCGGAGCCGTCGTCTCCGTCGACTGGCTCTACCGGAGTCTCCGCCATCATCCTCCTTAACACTCGGCAGCATTCTCCGTTCCCTGCGGAGATTGGCTCATGACAGAGCCGCACCACTCCGTCCTCCTTCTGCTACTCGTCGGCCTGCACGAAGGGAACCATGTTAGCGTGGCAGGTTCTCCACCCCAGCAGATCTACATCCCTCAGCCCTCGAGAAGATAGCATTGCTTCTTCCAGCCCCTGGGCATCTCTGTGTGTTTGATCTAATCTCGGAAAAGATCCCCATCAGTTTGTCGGGTCCCGCCGCCGTCGGCGCTATCGCCATCGCTGCCTCGCTTCGCCGTCCCCACCACTACCTTCGCCGTCGATCACCCTGCCGCATTCGTCGGTCTTCTGCTTCGGTTAGGGCTGAGAAGGGAGGAAGAGGAACATAAACAAGGAAGGGCTCGCGCCCTTTAAAGTTGAACCGGTCAAACCAGTTTGACCCGGTTCGGCCCAACCGGTTTGACCCGGTCCGTCCCGAGCCCCCTTTCAAGATGGTCCACACCCATTGGTGGCCCTGGTCCAAGCCATCTTCAGGTCAGATTCTGGCCTGGTTCAAGCCACTGGTCCGAGCCACGTAGACCCAGATCTGTGTGCCCAGATCCAGCAGCAGTGAGCCCCGGTCCATTGCACTCGACAGTGCACTAAGGGACCAATCGCACCACCAATGCCGGGGACTTGTTCGTGCTCCGATTCGAGAGTCGTTTGCACTGTTGGGAATCCAAGAACTAGGAAAACAGGGCCAAAGGTCCATTGTTTGTTTTGTTTGGCCCATTAGGGGCCCAATTGATGTCTTTTCTATTTTCTTTATTTTTCTGGCAGATTTTTCTCCTCTCTTAGGACCTAGGGGGAACTTTGGACTTTATTGAACCTAGGGCTACCCTAAGGGGACCCTCTATTTGTAGCCTCTCCCAAATAGGAGGCATTGAATGCTAATGATGAGAAGAAGTTGATGCCGCCTGTGTGTGCGTAGGAGACCCATGATGGGCCTGTGTGTGTGTAGGGGTGAGATGCCCCTGTGATCCTTCCTCTTTCCCCTCCCTTCTTCCCCTCTTCATCACCTCTGCTACCTCCCATCTTCTTCTTCTTCCCTGGCTTGTGAGCCCTTCATCCCAAGTCCTCTCTGCCTGTCTCCGACCTTTTTTTTCTTCTTCTTTTTTTGTACTCTTCTTCTCCTCTGGTGCAAACCGAACCAAAGAGAGGGGAGATGGAAGGGGACGGAGAGGAGAGGGAAGATGAATGGTCACAGGACTTGGGCTATTAGAATGACCCAAAATCTGGCTCGGATACCATATCTGATGCGGAACAGCAAGGTGAGGCTTGGATGAGGGGCTTCGGGATAGGCAAAGAGGACTTGGGATAAAGGGCTCGCAGGCCAGGGAAGAAGAAGAAGATGGGGGGTAGCAGAGGTGATGAAGAGGGGAAGAAGGGAGGGAAAGAGGAAGGATCACAGGGGCATCTCACCCCTACACACACACAGGCCCATCATGGGTCTCCTACGCACACACAGGCGGCAGCAACTTCTTCTCATCATTAGCATTCAATGCCCTCCTATTTGGTAGAGGCTACAATATATAGGGTAGCCCTAGGTTCAATAAAGTCCAAAGTACCCCCCTAGGTCCTAAGAGAGGAGAAAAAGCTGCTAGAAAAATAAAGAAAATAGAAAAGACATCAATTGGGCCCCTAATGGGCCAAACAAAATAAACAATGGACCTTTGGCCCTGTTTCCCTAGTTCTTGGATTCCTATCAGATTCCAATTTGGATCTGAATCTGCTGATTCTGCAAACAATGGCCAAGAGTGGGATAAATTCTTGAACAGTGAAGAGAGAGGAAATAGAGGTTGAGGGGACACGTCCTCAAACGCTAAAAAGGGACCAACCAGCACAGCTCCTTGAGCACAAAAGAGAAGGGAGCGAAGACAGTGGCATAGCCAGACTAGGCAGAGACGAGTGGATGGTTGTCAACAGAGAAGGTGACAGAGGAGACGTCCTTAGAGCAAGGTGCCAAATGAAGACAAAGACAATAGTATTGCAATTGAGGTAGACAATGAGGTGAATGACAAAGCGAGACTAGGGTGGGGAGCATGAGCCCTGACTGAGGATGCACCATATCATCTTCACTAAGGCTCCATGTTGGAAAGGGAGATGGAGATGTCGACTTTGTCAAAGATGGCCTCCACAAAGGAGGAGGGGATCTTGACTTGGATCTTTTGGAGATGAAAGTGGTGAAGAGGGCCATGAGCATTGGAGGGTAAAGGTGGACTGAGGTTGTGGGGCAATAGAAGACCCAGGCAGGGTTTGCAGTGTAGGAGGGCCTACTCCGTGGGGGTGCATACTGAGGGGCAGGGGAGTATGATGAAGAGTGAGTGGTAAAGACAATGACTACTGGATTATCCAACAACAGTGCGGTAAAGGAACATGTATGGAAGCTCACGTGGACAACGTGGAAAAGAGATGAAGGGGTTGTGCATCAAATTCTTTATCATGATGTTAATGGAGAGTTCAAGGCCTATATATGTTAGGGGGGGGGGTGTTGGAGGTTGGGAAAGCAGAAAATTAGGGGAAGGGGACAGTGGATATAATGAAGAGGTATCAAAGTTGAGACAACAGAATTATCCCTCTATGCTGTGCAAGAAATGGTGGTGTCACAACCATGATATTTAAAGAAATTTTCAAAAAGAAGCTGGAGATTGGAAGGAGAAATTTAGAGTTATGGGTGCCGATGGTGCAAACTGGAGTGCAACCAAACTTATCAGAGGGTGTCATCTTCTTTGTAGGAATGGATCATTGTGGATCTATATCCCATAAAGCTTGTGGGCACTGACATGCGGTTGGGGATGCAATGGCTCAGTGTTTTGGGTAATATCATCTGCAACTACGTTTCCTTGACCATGCCATTCAAGATAAGTGGAAAACATCACCAACTTACTGCAATCCAAGATGATGATGCAAGGGATAATATGATACAGTGTGGATTGCCTAGCCTCAGAAGCAGGAAGAGGGCATATCTGTGACATAACAAGGCCACCAGTGGCGATGCTGGAGAGATTCTAACAAGCAGCAGCAGAGACTGATCTAGAAGTTATAGTGCAAAGACTATAGCAGGCAAACCATTTTGAAGAGGGGTACAAAATGTGGAATTGGATGTTGATGTTGGTTGTGCCGGTCAATGAAGGCTTAAGGAGGAAACTCTTGTGGGAATTTGTGCTTCTAAT
Organism: Zantedeschia hybrid cultivar; assembly: GCA_030544215.1. Classification (NCBI taxonomy): domain Eukaryota; kingdom Viridiplantae; phylum Streptophyta; class Magnoliopsida; order Alismatales; family Araceae; genus Zantedeschia; species Zantedeschia hybrid cultivar. Next base: position 69,797,119 of record JARZZO010000015.1, on the reverse strand, counting down.
AGTGGGGGGTCATTCAGGGCAATACAAAGACTTACAGGTGGTTGGATAGCAATTTAGGCATAGGGATGAAATCATGAGGGACCACAAAAATCAGAACTGTCTTGTAGCTTCATAGACTGTTTTGGCCCTACTGGTTTAAAAGAAGAGCAGGTCAAGTTGCTTATAAACTAGAAGTATCAGAGGGAACACAACTGCACCTAGATTTTCATATTTCTCAGCTGAAGCCAGCCATAAATTGAAACATTAAGGTGCTGTCATAGGTCCTGCTAGTCTTAGATTTTGGTGATTTATCTGTTAGATCTACCAGTTGACTGACTGGTATTATATGTTACATAGGGGATAGGCTTTTTAGGCTGGATCTCTCATAGGTAAAGTGAAAATGTACAATATATCCTGTAAGGCTAGCATAGGCTATGGCTCTGAGCTTATCTGGATCTGATAACGCCAATCCACTTACTCCGGCTCTTCTGTACAATTGGGAATATCTCTTTAGCAGTGCCTTATTCATTCCTATAATTTATCCCATGTCCAGAAGCGGCAAAAAGATAGTTGTTAGACCTTGAAGGCCGGAACGAACGAGCAGAATACTTGGAGCGATAGGGAATGGGGGAAGTTAGAGGGAGTGACTGTATGAGAATATGTGCTTTGATCATCTTTCCCATACAAAGAAAGTCAAGTCTAATCTTGGAATTACCGCTGGACCGGGGCAATAAACAGGTGGACCTGGGACTGCTTGGGAAGATGCCAAGGCCAGGGGGAATCGACTGATGTGCACCCCTGCCTAATCATCTTCTCTTTCATTAGGGCCTTCACCCCCGAAAAAGTGCATTCCACACCTATCTTTATAAGTGGTTCTACGTAAAATGCAAACCACTTTGGGCTAGTCAAAATCACCCTTGAAATACATTCCTTATCCCAGCTACAAAAGGACTAGCTCATGAAGTTGTCAACTTGGAGGTGCTACTACCTGAGGATGAACCTTGGAAGAATATGATGGATTCTAACTACCCCAAAGGGTCCAGAATGGAAGATTGTTATCCCTTCTCTTTACACAATTGTCTGGCCCACTCCACTCTGTCACAAACAAAAATAAGCTCCCTCACTTTGTCACTGTTTCACCCAGTCATCTGTGGTTTTTGCACATTTATTTGCTGCTTGCTGCTACATCTTATTACTTACATGTTGATGAGCATGCTGACTATATCAGAAAAGGAAATGATCTTCCTAATTATGCCACTCCATTGTACTTCTGCCTCCTATATATAGGCTTCCCCTCATGTAACTCTGTTCATAAGATTCCCTTCCTCCCTTGAAACATGCCGCCAAGTTTCCCCTGAGCAGTTCCATCCACCACGTGAATATCTTCCATTTTGGAAATGCTCTTATTCGCTATTCTTCATTTCCCCCTCAAAATCTTGGGCACTCCAGTTCTCCAAGATAACCTTACAAAGTCAAATGCCCCCCATATGAGTGACGAGCTGCCAGATACCCTCCAATATTAGTATTAACTGTTAATTTTGATGACGTTCAGGTTCAGCTAGGTGTCAGGCTGCCTGGGTCTCTCAAACAACCGACAAACATCCACCCCCCTCCAACGTTATTATGTCCAGGGTTGATATCATTTCTTTAGATGCCATGTTGTGGATGTGAGTATGGGATCTTTAAGATCGGCAGTAAACACCTTATTGTCAACTGTTTTGTCGATTTAACGGTTACTTTTCTTGATTTATCAGAATTGTGTCTCTTTATGTGTGCAACCTGTAGTCACTGGAACAATGGTTATATATCCCCTTTATGCTTGCGCTAATACTTGGACTCTCTAATATCTGCTGTCAGACCTAGAGGAACAACAGTGACCATTTAAATCCATTCAGCTTGAAACTAGATATGAGTATATTTCTAACAAAACCAATTCCATCACCCAGGGTCTGACATGTTAACGTATGACTTATAGTTTGACAAATTTAAAATCTTAGTATAGCATTGATCCTCCAAGAAGTTGCCAAAAAAAAAAAATCCCCCCTTTTAAGAGATGAAAAAACCTGCCCTTAGTTCCAGGAGGACTGTTGGTGAGAGGGGGAGGCCAACTTATTGATTTCTCAGTTTCAAGTTTATGCAACCACACGGAGTTCAAGCTTATGCATCGGGCACTGGGTGCTTTAATGAATCAATCATACAACTTGCACTTTTTGGCATGATAGTTGCATTGCTCTACTGAAGTAGTCTTATTAGTATCTATCTAAGTGTGGATATGGACCTTCACGTAGACAAGGATGAACCGGTAACGGGACCTTTTTAGGTTCTCTGACAGGAATACTGGCATGGTACAGGATTTGTGGAAGTTAAATGTGTGGCCATGCTGCATGTTTCCATAATACCAGGTTTTGAATGGGTTTTTCCTTTTGTATATGTATAGCTCTTCCCTGGAAGGCCATCCTGGCTATTAGTTCTGTCCACTTTTTTAAAAGAAAGTAAGCACGCGATCTGATGCCTGAGGTACTGACCACAGGGAATTTTCTGTTGGAAATGGGTGCAGGTCTGTGCAATCCTGAAGGCTGTTAGTTCTCTTGGTGTAGTTTCATACTTTGTAGCTGCTGCTGCATGGCTGCTGCTAATTGTGGTTTTGTGCTTCTTTGTCCATGTGCTGGACAACATTATCGATACCGTTTACGTGTGTTATGCCATAGACAGAGACAAAGGGGAGGTGTGCAAGCAGCCGGTTCATGAAATCTATGTTCTGCTCCCCATCAGTAGGAATGACAGGCCATCCCTTGCCACCAGAAGTCCATTGCTTGTATGACACTTCTTCGTTTGTCAGATAACTGTACAGTCTAATGTATCTTTCCATGGTCTCTCATCCCTATAATTTTTACATCTGATATCGAATAATGTTTTGTGTTTTACATCAGTGTTTGATATACCTTGTGAAAAAAAAAAATGTAAATTTGGCCAGGGTCTTGTGTGTGAAATGTTTGTACCTTGAGATAAATATTTGGTCTCTGGTTAGAGGAAGCCAACTGATGGGACAAGATTTTGACAAGCTCATGATGCTTGTGGACATGTTTTTATTGGATTTCTTTTTTTTTTTTGTCAGAATTACTTTTTTGGTCATATGCATGTATGTCATCATCAACAACAATGCAGTGGATGGGAAGTCCAATGAGATATCCACCAAATGTAATAACTAGTAAGTTATCGCGTGGCAAAAGGACTCGAACACTATTGATGTTCTTATCACATGCATATATATTCTTTTTAACATGAGGATTGCGCGCGTGCATGTCATTTTTGCTCTTTGTAATCTGTGCTGCACATCTAGATGTGACTTTTCTGTTGTTTATGTAAGGGACTCTGGTTAAGTGATCGAGATGAATGAACATTGCTATTGTAAAGTCTTTCATTCCAAGGCAAATGAATATTTCCATCACTAAACTGCCTCATCTATTTATTGGGGAAAAAATAAAGTTCTCCTGATATCAGTAACATTGGCTCGATGTGCCTCTGCTCAACGGGAACTAATGACAAGTTTTGGTAATTATGATGGTCGTTTCATTCGTCCCACTTTGATAGTAGAATGGGTTATTCGGAATTACTTATATTAGATTGTCTATTCCAAATAAGGGGCATTTTCCTTTGATAGTGGTATGGGGTCCACCCATGGAATAGACAGAATAAATAATTCTTGAGTCTTGGGTGGAATTGTTATTCTGAAATTGTCTATTCTGTTTATTTAATCTTACTTTGTTTGCAAAATTAAAGAAGAATATGGTCTCTTATTTTTAAAATAAGGTTAATTCTAGTTTGATGGGTGGAATGATTTATACCAAATTAGAATTGTTTATACGAGAATAAACAATTCGACCGTAGACCCAAGAATTGTTTATTCTTCCTATTATGTTAGTGGGTATTATAGAACTATCAAAGTTAAACGCTTTTTATTTTAGTATATGTTATTTCGGATAAGTAATTTCAGTAACGTATTCTCTGCAAAGAAATTGAGGTTTAAGTAATAAGTAATTCTGACGAGTATAATTATTTCTGCGTATTAAAGTGGAATTAACCTTATTTGTGGAATAAGAAGCTTATACTTTCCTTACTCTGCTGTCAAAGTGGGGTTAATCTACATCCTTACAAAGAACTAATTACCTGCAGTTACTTCACCGTATAGACAAAAGATGGCATTTTTTAGCGATACGAGGTTAACGATCGTACAGAACAATCACTTGCCTCCATATTGATTCGCTCCTTTGTTGATAACTGTGGAGAAAAACATCACATTTTCCTGTACCAGGTCACATACTCCATGTTACTTCACGTAGGCGGTTTCCAAAACTCTGAAGAATCTTTATGGCTTCTTTGTTAATTGGACGTATGATGTGCACCCATTAAGAACCATCTTCGATAATTTCTTCTTGGGCTCATGTGACTTGCAACATATTGTCCAAAATTCTGTTGCCCAGGGACAGCATCTCGTACAAGAAGAGCTAATTTTACGCAAGATGGTTGACTTTGTCTAAACTTTGAATCGTATTTTACAAGGTTTTAATAAACACAACAATGACGATATGACTCCAAATACATGGTATAATCCCAAATGCATACCTAACCGGAGGTGGAGGGTTTCGACTAGAGAGTCTATTAGACCCGTTTCAACATTTAACGTAGACTTTGAATAGGTTGGAGAAGAAAATAACTGACATTTTGCAGGGGAGAGCGTTAGATCTTGAGGCCTTATTTGGCTCAACTTTCATTTGGAAGCATTTTTATATTTTCATTTAGTTATTTTTTATGAAAGTCATTAGATCTTGGAAGTCATTTATGTGATATTTTTCTTCTATTTTAGCTTCAAACTAAAAGCTACAAAGAAGAAGTTTTCAAGATTTAAGAAAAAGTGAAGTTGTTATAAAAGAGTTGACTTTTGTAACAAATTAAAATTAATTGTAACCTCTCTCCTTCAACTCATTATATATAAGAAGTGAAAGTCTAGAGTAACTTTTAAGTAGAAGTTTTACCAAACACGTCCTAAACCTTTTTATTTCCTTTTATATTACAGCTTATTGGTTTTGTGCGTGTGTGTTTACATGTTGATGCGTCTAAGGGGCCACACCCAACCTCCCATATCATTATCCACTCTCAAAATCATAACGTAAAACAGAAGTGAAATATTATAACATTTAATAGTGTTATTAAATCAATATTTGATGATATTATGTCGATCGTATGTATGTTAATTAGCAAAAACTAGTAAATTACATACGTAAATGGATGATGTGCAGTAACACTGATAATACTGGAACTGATTTTGGATGGTCTCCGAACTCTGCATACCTTTTTGAGATAATTTCACACTAATCGGTCTTATATGTCAAACATCAAAAGTATCATTTTTTACTTGCATCATATCCTACACACCCCCCTTAGATACATAACATCTCAAAGTGACCACGGCAACAACATATTTGATATGTATAAACATTTGGCATATATCATTAACAGTAATATTTGTTGTACTGACGGTCAATGCAATAAGTTAAGTCATCTTACAATATTGGTCCACCTAGGTAAGGATTACATAGGATGGACAGTTCTTTCTCAGACTCCGTTTAACATTATGATTCCATTTAGTAATGATTCTACTTTAGATTTAGAATTCTAAGAATCGGTAGGAATCTGAAAAGTGTAAAAAAAAAAATCAAAGAGAAAAAGGTAGATTGATTCTCTAAAAATCCAAATTTTGTTTCATGTTGAAAAAGTGCTTTTTTTTAATTCCCAGTAAATCTTTTGAAAATAAGATAGGAGGAGAATTTGAACGTTCTAAAAATAACACCCTCTTTCTTTCTTTTTTTATCCTCTTAAAATTCTTAAAAAGAAGTAATATAAGGACAAGAATATCTTTTGATGTGTCTTCAAATTTGAGTTCTCACGAACTTTCTAAATGAGATTTAAAAAAATAAATAACTTCTTCTAAAAGTTAAATTTAAGAGATGATGACGTGACTCTTTTTATAATCTGAATTCTTCTAAAATTTAGACTTACAAAATCGTTACCAAATGGAGGGCAAATGTGAGTGCAACATTCTAGACATGATGAATACATCATGCCTTCGAAACATTTGTCACGCCTAAAAAATATTTGTCATTTTTACGTATTTGTGTACAAACTTTTGACATGACAAATATTTTACAGGCGTGACGAACACTTCGTAGATGTGATAAATAGCATTTGTCATATAGTATTTGTCATATCCATGAAGTATTCGTCACGCTTGAAAGTATTTGTCATCCATATGCATGTGTGTACAAATTTATGTGGTATGATAAATATTCAAGATGTGAGAAAATATTCTATAGGCGTGATAAATAGTATTTGTCATGCCCACAAAATATCTGTCACACGTACGTACATTTGTCACATCCAAAATCCTGCACTTGTATATAACACTTGTGTGGCTCACTCGTGCAAAAAATTATCTAGCCCATATGACCTCTACCTAAGCAAACCAATGGCATCTTGACCCTCGGTACAGGAAGCATTATTCTATCGCTAAAACGACATACTCGACAGATATGTTATATTGTAAGGACACAAGATAATATGGAGTAAGCATTGTAATTTTGATATTTAACGTACAAGGGTGGTTGATATGAAATTATCCCTTTCTCTTTCCTTGAACTTAGCTTAGAATTGGGCCGCTTCGCCGAGCACCCAACCCAAAATCCCACCCAGCGGGCTATAAAAGCGCATGGCCCAGTGGAGCACCCATTACTGCCTTTTCTTCTCTTCCAAGCCATCACCGCTCTCTACTCGCTTCGGCTCTTCCCCGCCCTGCAACGCCAACATGGTTCTCGAGGCAAGCGCTTCCGATCGATCCTTCCCTTGTCCATCTGTTCTAGATTTTTGTTTCCACATCCTCGGATTAGGGTTTTGCCGATGCTGGAATCGCGGGTTTTGTTCGCTAGGGTTCCATCCGATGATGACGCTGGTTTGTGTTCTTATGGCAGTCCACCATTATCTGCATTGACAATTCCGAATGGATGCGGAACGGGGATTACTCCCCCAGCCGGCTTCAGGCCCAGGCGGATGCGGTTAATCTCATCTGTGGCGCGAAGACGCAGGTGGTGCCGGAGATGTCATCTTTGCCTGTTTTCTTCGATTTTTTGATACGGAGATCGGCGTGTAGGGTTGCTCTTTCTTTTTTGGTTTTTGTTGGATTGAGTGGTTGGTGCGGGATGTCTGTGTGCAGTCGAATCCGGAGAACACGGTGGGCATTCTGACGATGGGGGGCAAGGGAGTGCGGGTGCTCGTCACCCCGACCAGCGATCTTGGCAAGATCTTGGCTTGCGTTCATGGTACGTTTTTGTTTGAGATTTTTTGCTCTCTGGGGCCCCCTTTTAGGGTTGTGTGAGTTCTTCATCCAAGTTCGGGTTTATCTGTTGATGCCTCATCTCTTAGATGCGGCGCGTTCTGTTGTGAAATTTTATAGGCATTTTTTTAATTTCTTGTGTGTACTGAATTCTTCTGTTTGATTATTCTTTGGTGTTGATTGTGAAATTCTCTACATGACCTCCTTGTCTTCCTAATTGAGTGGAATATTGAAAATCCGATGCAGGAGTTTGCAATGAAACGTTCTAATCTTTAAGAAAGTAGGCATTGCAGAGGAAAAATGGCATCACACACACTGGCAACTTATATGCTACTAAAATGAATGGGACGTAGGCCCTGTTTGGATGCAAGCATATACGCGTTTTCTATCATACCTTAGTTTGGATGGTACAAAAACAGATTTATCATAAACTCACTTGAGTTTACCATAAACTCAAAACAGCCCCACAAACGCGTTTTTCATAAACCTAGTAAGAGTTTTTTTACGCTGGAGCCTCTCTCAGATTTATCATAAACTCACTTAAGTTTGTGCAAAACAACCGAGTTAAAAAAAATGTTTATGAAAAATGAGTTTATGATAGACCTGTTCGTGTTTTCTTAACTTGCATCCAAACAAGGCCGTACTGTTATGATTGCTGGTTAATTTGTGTGTTTCTTACTTCTCCATGTTTTTGGAATGATGGATCAAAGGTTGGCAGGTTGCTCAAGCTGAAGCTGTTCATTGTGTGATGTAAGTCGACTAGAATCTTCCAGGGCCAGCCCAGTGAAACCAGCTGAAACAGTGTGCTGGTTATCTGTAACCAGTTGAATGGATCATTTTTCACCCCCTTTTAATCTTCCTTTATATTGTTTCTGTAAAACAGCCTTGATCCAACTTATCTACATATCTTAGACCTGTTGGTTCTGGGCCTGAGCTGGAACAGAGCTGGCCAGTCTTTTGAGTTTCAACTATTTCTGGATTCTAGTTTTTAATTCATTGAGTATTCATTGGAGTTGAATCTGTTGATTTTGCAATTCTCCTTGTAACCTTCTTGTCTTCCAAATTGAATGAACTCCAGTGAGAATGTCATATATCACTTGCCTGTGCATGTGGAAAAGTACATCATCAACTTACCTTGAGTAGTTTCTTTCCTAAAGAACTTAGGCTTGTAGCACCAGTTTTATTATGAATAAACAGAGGCAACACAAGCATGCAAGGAAAGAGTATTTCTTCACCCACAGAACAGCACCACAAACAAAAGTAACCCTCCCAATAACATTCCACACCTCTGAAAACAATTAAATGTAGTTCAATGCCAAAAAAAGAAAAAAAATTTCCTCTCTACTAAATCGAGTGAAAAATGAAAGGTACAAGAACAGCACTCCGAACAGTGGTCCACTTTCCCAGGTAGGTACTGTTTGTACTGGTTACATTGTCTCCTTTTCCCGTTGAAAGTTATTTTGCTCTTGTGCTCTTGTACACCTGAAAATCATTAAGGTTCTTCTTATACTAGTGACTGGCATTTGTGAATGCTTGGTAACTGTCTAATACTGCCCGTGATTCCTGCCTATGCTTGTTATTTTTGGAACTGTAGTCTCCAAAAAACAAGCCATGTTCTTATATTACCCCAACAGCAAAAAATGAACAATATCTAATTGTACCCTAGCTCCAATACTTTGCTAATACATGTGTCTCGGTTCTTGGTAACCAAAATTTCCTCTGAAGAGGAACAAGTAGTCCAAACATGGAGTCCATTGTGATGTACCTTATCCCTACTTTTACTAATCCTAAAACGAAGATGTCCCTGTGTTCCATTAAACCAATAATGTTAGCATCCCTTCTTATTTTCTCCTTATCTGCTACCTGCTTTGCTACACTATGCAGACATCTTTTTTTTTTTTGCCCTTTTTGATGAGAGGATCATTTGTTTGATTGGCCTACTTTCTGAACTCTGCACACATTTTCCTTAGCTCCATGTGAATTGTGACTGGAAGCCAAAAGGTTTCAGAGTTTCCCTATTCTGTTTTTTTCCTTGTTATTTCAACATCCTATTTTGTTTTCTCCTGTATCCCAGAGCTTACGGCACTGACCCTCCTTATTTTGAATTTGAAGACCCAACATTTCTTCTTTCTTTGCAATTTCTGTGTTGCTTCAGTCAGAAAGGAGATATTCCCAGTTTTTACCTGCCATTTTGTTGTATGCACGGCAATCCCCTCAGTTTCTGATTTGCTGTTGCATTTATTCCCTCTCTGCTAGGTCATTCCGTTTCTTTCTTTATCTGTTTTGCCAGAAATTTTTGGAAGGGGAGAGAGGTTTTGATATTTATTGAGGCACTGTTGTCTGAATCATAATAGTCAATCCCATCTCTTTGACTGGGACGTACCATTCCAATGAGAAAATGGGATGGGACATTTTCTTGTCTGTCCTAGTGTCTATTCCTGTCTGCCCCAGTCTATCTTGGTCTATCCTAGTCTGTCCCGGCCCATTCCAACCAGAATTTTATATTTTAACCTGTGGTTTTGCTAGATCCTTAGGCTCTTTGTAAGCTTATTTTAGGGGCTGCACTTGATGAATATACAAAAATTCATGATAAATATTTTTATTACATTAATTTTGTGTTATTTTCATGTTTATGTGTTTATTCTCATGTTATTTATTGTATATATTTGTTAGAATATGTATGAAAAAAATTATGGGATGAGACATTGGACTTGTCCGAAACATTGGGAAGTCCCATCCCGGTAGGAAAATGGGATGGGACTGGAACGGAATTGATAATTATGGTCTGAATGTTTACACATACCAGGTGAGTTGAATGAGATTTCCTGTAAGCTCTCGGATTTCCATTTTTCCCACAACCCATGGAAGATTCCACATGCGACCCACCTTCTCCAGTGATCTGCGTTCTTTAGAATTTTGTTTGTCACTATCGGGCTTGACATCTCCCAAAAGATCGTTATCCTTGTCTTATTGAAGGAAAGTTTGTTGTGAGTGTGTGAGACTTTCCTTTTTGAAAAATCATCTTTGTTCCTTTGAAAAGAAAAGAACTTTGTTTGAAAAGAGAGTTTTCTTTTTAAATTTGAAATCATATTCTTCTCTCTCTCTCTCTCCTTTTTTTTAATGTAGACCTTGAAGATTTAAAGTTAATCCTCAGAGTCTTAAGTTTCTTTTGGATCAAACATGGATCCTTGTTCTTGACCTCTCCCCACTGACCTCGGTCAGTATTAATTACACCAATCATTGATTGGTAATCCTTAATTAACCGTCCAATAAGACCACAAATAAAGCAGGAATAAAATAGATTGCCTTAGTTTAGAGCAAACATGATTTTATTAGAAAGATTCATGAATATCTTTTAAAGGATACTTAAAGGATTTTTTTAAGTCCTTACAAGGACATGAGAATTCCGAGCATCTTAGAGTGTGCTAAGAAGGTAGGTTTTAAGGCCTAAACTTCATTAAGACCCCTTGAAGAAAGCGGATTACTTGAACTTATCCTTTAACCATCCTTTAACAGGATATGTTATTTGGACAACATGTCTCCATTTAAGAGGATAAATACTGTTAAAGGATAGTCTTAATTAATGGGGCATGAGGGCCATCACATGCTTAAGGATATCATTTAATGGTCCTTCAACCAATATGAAGGAACTACAATTATTTTGGCCGTTCAACCAATATGAACGAACCACAATTTATGAAGCAACAATAATGTTTAATTAAAGAGCATCATGCAATTTAGTTCATTCTTGATAAAATAATCCACGAGTTATATGGCCGCTCTACCAATAAGAGAGAACCATATGACCACATGGTCATTCTATTAAGAATGAACCGTTAAATTTAAGGTTACTCTACCAATAAGAGTAAACTAATAACAAATTATGGTTATTTCACCAATGGAAATAAACCCAATTAAGAGGACCCAATAACTAATAGTCCCCTTTAATAGGATGATTCATGTGACACATGGCCGCTTTACCAATAAGAGAGGACCGTATATCACATGGTCATTCTATTAAGGATGAACCATTAAAAATTGGTTATTCCATCAATAAGAGCAAACCAAATATAAAGAGGGCTATTTCACCAATAGAAATAAAGTCAATTATACTTCATTATTATTTTAAATGTTACAAGAATAAATAACAATTAACAAAGTATCCTTGTCCTTTTTATTTTCACGCACAGAATCCTTCACAAAGAACTTCTTTCTTCTTCTATTTATGCGGATTTCTTGGAGCAAAGCTTCCCCTCTTTGATTTTTTTTTTTGGCTCTCCCTCTGTGTATTTGTGTAGTTGTGTAGGGGCGCCTGGGGCCTATTTATAGGCCATAGGGTGGGCCACTGGTGGGGGGCAGAGGCCCAACCGGTGGCACCCCCCACCGGTGCCACCTAGGCAGCCGGTGGGGGGCGGATTAGGGCCGGCCAGAGAGAGATAGGGATAGAGATGAAAGAGAGATAGAAATGGGAGAGTGGGGCTGGTTAGAGATAGATAAGGATAGAGATGTAGGGAGAGAGGAGATAGGATAGAGATGGAGGCAAGGAGGAGACCGGCAGGCCCCATTGGCTGGCCGGTCTTCCCATCTCTCCCTCTTCTTCTTTTTTTCATCTTTATCTCTTCTCCTCTCTCTCTTTTTTTATCTTTATCTCCTCCCTCTCTCTCTTTTTTCCTAAAATAGAGGACCGGTGGGGGGTATAGGGCTGGCCGGATCCTATCTCTCTCCCTGCTGCTGTGCGTGCTGCCTCTGCTGCTGCTGGTTGCTCTCTCTGCTGGCTGCGGTTGCATTCCTGCTGCTGGTTTTAGCTCCTGCTTGCAGATTTTGGGGCATTGGTGCTGGTTTTGCTGCTGTTGGTGCAGGTTTTTTTTTTTTGGGGGGGTGCTGTCAGGTATTTCTTCCTCCCTTGCAATCTTCTTTGTTTCTCATGTGTGTTGTAGCCTTTTAATGCATAAAACTAAGTCCATGAACTCTAGTTTATACTGCATGTATGTAGGTACTCATCTAAGTTATGTTTTTTTTTTCCCTTTCTTTTGCGTGCAAGCATGCACACATACATATGTATGTGTCTGAACTTTTTTTTGGGTTCAACAGAGTGCATCCTGGTTGGCTTGTTACGCCTTCTCCTACATCGTAACCTGCAACTGACTCGATTTTCATTTTAATCCTGACTTCTTTATGGAGGCTTTCTACCACTTGCAACATCAGAGTGATGATAGCCTCTTGCCAGGCCACATCAGCTGAATAGACATAGTTGCCGTTGTTTATGCTTCCAGGTCATGGAATGCAGAATCGGCCGATCTCGATCCGGATTGGCCGATTCGGATCAGGATCGGCGGGTCCCGATCCGGCCGGAATCGGCCGATCCGATCCCAATTCGGATCAGGATTGGCGGGTCCCTATTTGGGGATCCGATCTGACCCGGAATTCCTTGTTCCAGGTACATCAACTGCAACATGTTAAGCTGGATGGGGATTAGGATCAAATTACTGGTCAGTTGATATTGTCCTTGTATCAGTTGTGTTAAATATCGGTTCAGGGACCACTGCTTGGCTACCCAACCTGTTCTCTTTCAAGTCCGAAGTATGACCCAGCTGACCGGACTTGCTAAATTGGTTGTCTTCATTCTCTTTACCCCATTACTTCTTATAAGCTTCTACTACTTCCCTGTATTTCCAATTTGTGGTGGACCTCGCATACCATTTTAACTATTACCCCATTGAAGTTTCACATAATCGGGGATTTCAGGCTTGTCTTCAATTTCTAGGATTCTAGCATATTTCTATGAGTTTCACAAACGGGTATTTGAATCCAATGCCCTTAATCTTCCAAAAGGTGCTTCAATTGCTCTGAGGACATCTACATCCCACAAGGGAAGAGGAACTCCTGACAAATGGTACCAGATGGGTTTTTCACTGCTGTTTGCACCCATAAATTCTTCTCTGAAAATTCTAATCGAGGGTTACACCTCTTTGATATTCCATAATTGACAAAAAAACAAAAAAACCATGCGACATGCATGCCATGCATAAAAAAAAAAAAGCTATAGATGCATAACAGGATCTAAATAATATGCATGAAATAAAGATAGCGGGTTTAACCTTAAGACGAAGTGTCCCTCCAAGGCCACGAAAAGGCGTTCACAGCAGTCCACAACAAATGACACTGCAGCGGCTGTGAGCAAGAAAGAAAGAAGAGAGCAGCACTCAACAGCAGGAGAAGCAGAGTCCAGTGCACAGCAAAAAAAAAAAAAAGGAGGGGCGGCCTGGCCTGGTTTTCATTAAAAAAAAGAAGGAAAAGATAGAGATGGGGGAGAGTCCACCCATGGGTGGACTCTTGACCCTCACCGGGTGGGAGAATGCCACCCGGTGAGGGTGTGGGGGTGCCATGCGATCCTCCCCTCCTCTCTTCTAACTGTCCAAGGACAGTGGTAAAAAAAAAAAGAGGAACCAGTAATAGTAAAAAAAGAAGAAAGAAGAAGAGAAATTAAAAAAAAAAAGGTGGGGGGAGGAGTCCACCCATGGGGGGACTCCCCACCGTCACGGGGTGGATGAAACCCACCCGGTGAGGGTGGGTAAGTGCCATGCGCACCTCTCTCCCCTCCCTTGTAACTGTCCCAAGACAGTTAAAGAAAAAAAAATGTGAACAGTAAAAAAAAAAAAACGAGAGGAAAAGAGTCCATCCACACATGGACTCTCCACCCTCACCGGGTGGATGCAGCCCACTCGGTGAGGGTAGTGTGCCGTGCACACACCTCTCTCTCTTGTAACTGTCCAAGTAAAAAAAAAGAAAGAGATAAGCTCCAGTAAAAGGGTTAAAAAAGAAGAAGGAAGGATTTAGTAAAAAAAAGAGGGAAAAAGAATCCTACTCTAAGTAGGACACTTCACCTCCACCCGGTGAGGATAGGGGGGATGTGTGCCCCCTCCTTCCTCCTGTAACCTTTTCATTTGTTTATTCTAGAGGCGGGATTTTTTTTTTTAGTAACCGCATCTTCCCATTTAAATTCTTGTGTGCGGGAGAGAACGCAAAGGTGTGGCAAGTTTAAGAGTTCCTTGTGGTAAAGACTCTTGGCTTTGAGAGTGGTAGGCTTCGGCCCCCTCTCTTCCCTTTTTGATTTGGGTTTAAGTCTTATCTTAGCCTAATGTCTAAATATGTTGTGTTATATTATATGTTTGTTATAACATATAAATATGACATGACATAATATAAATCTTATATGATCATGTATGTCACATTATATGTGATGATCATATATGATTAGTTACACCTAGGAAATTAAATCTAGGATGGTGTAATTTAATCTAATAAGTCAATTATGTTAATGTGACATAAAGTCTATTAACATGTAACATGTTAATGTGACATAAAGTCTATTAACATGTAACATGTTAATGTGACATAATGTCCATTAACATGTAACTTATTTATGTGACACATGTTCATATGTCACGTTTATATTAAGGTGACATAAAATTTATTAACATGTAATTAATACATGTTATTAAATCATATGTCTCATGTGTTAATCATATATGGTTAACTATATTCATAAGACATCAAATTCACTGGTTTAATGACTTAATCACATTGATTAAGTCCACTCACAACCTGACCCATTAATCAAATGAATTAACTAAGTCGATCATGGTAGGGTCTAATATAGTCCGAATCTAACTACATCGGTCAGACGATCATATATGTCTTTGATCTAATTTCATATCCAACGATCGAATTGTTTTGACATCGACCAAATTTAAATCTGATGGTCCGATCTACATGATCGTGACTCGATCTTATAATCGAATGGTCTGATCTCCATGGTCGTGACTCGATCTTATAATCGAATGGTCCGATCTCCATGATCGTGACTTGATCTCATAATCTAGCGGTCGGATCATCCCGATATCAACCGAATTTCAGATCTAACGGTCGGATCCTTACGATCTCGACTTGATCTCATATCCAGCGGTCGGATTATTCGACCGAATTCTAGATCTAATGGTCGGATCTTCATGATCTTGATTAGATCACATATTTAACGGTCAGATTATCTTGATAATCGACCGAATTCTAGATCTGACGGTCAGATCTTCATGATCTCGACCTGATTTCATCATCCAACTGTCTGATCATCCCGATATCGACCGAATGCTAGATCTAACGGTTGGATCTTCGTGATCTTGACCTGATCACATATTTAACGGTCGGATCATCCCGATATCGACCGAATTCCAGATCTAACGGTTGGGTCTTCACGATCTTGATCCGATCTCATATTTAACGGTCGGATTATCCTGATAATCGACCGAATTCCAGATCTGACGGTCGGATCTTCATGATCTCGACTTGATCTCATAATCCAGCGATCGAATCATCTCGATATCGATTGAATTTCAGATCTAACGGTCGGATCTTCACGATCTCGACCTGCTCTCATATTTAACGATGGGATCATCCTGATATCAACCGAATTTCAGATCTAACGGTCGGATCTTCATGATCTTGACTAGATCACATATTTAATGGTCGGATCATCCCGATATCGATCGAATTTCAAATCTAACGGTTGGATCTTCACGATCTTGACCTGATCTCATAATCCAACTGTCGGATCATCCAGATATCGACCAAATTCCAGATTTATTGACCATATCTTCATGATTTCGATCTCATCTTATAATCCCACGGTCGGATCGTTCTGATATCGACTGAACCTCAAACCTAACGGTCCGATCTCCATGATTGTGACCTGATCACATATTTGACGGTCATGTCTTCACGATCTCGACCCGAGTTCATAATTCAACGGTCCGATCTTCATGATCGTGACCTAATTCTTTAATCTGATGACTAGATCATCCATATTTCAGATCTAATGGTTGGATCATTCCAATATTGGCCAGACGTTAGATCTAATAATCTGATCCTTATGATCTTGGCTTGATTTCATAATTTGACGATTTGATCATATCGATCTTGACTGTCGTAATAATCTGACAGTCTAATTTTATCAATTTAGTCCATCTTCTTAAATCTAACGATTTGACTATGCTAGTCAAGATCGTTAATTTTGTTTAATCAAATCAATCACTCTGATTGTATTTGTTAATATTAGAATGATCTTTCGATCACAATAATTACGACTCTGGATTACGACTCTGGAGCACAATTTGTTATAATTGATCAAAGTTCTGATCAATATTTATAGTTCCTAATGTAATTATTGGGTTGTTACAAATAGAAACTTTTGTAATGTTGTAATGCCCTTGCTCAGTAGGGCCTCATTGTAATTTGTAACATCTTAGATTAATCAACATATCATTATTTATTATTTCCGTTGTTGCACATTGTGTGGTCTCTTATTTTTTTCGCACGAATTTTATGGCATATCAGTATTACGCATAAAGGGGTTAATCAAAGTTTTCCAGTGATTTCACTGATGTAATTAACATCGATCGAGGTCGATGGAGAGGGGTCCAAATTCAAATCCACACGCTTGATTAAGAATCCAACTAATTATTTACGAGTCGCGAATCAAACAAAATATCCACATCCACATCAAAATATATAAAGAAAATTATTTTTATATTTTGATAAAATATCATTCCCACCAAGGTTAAGAAACCCGAGATCGGGTCCCGGATCGGCCGGTCCAAAATCGATTGGATCGGCCGACTCCGATCCGAGTCAGCCCGATCTTGGCCGATCCTGGCTAAGTCAGGTTCAGCTGGTTCGGATAGCAGAAAAAAATAAAAAAAAATATGAAAAAAAATATAAAATACAAGTCTAATGCATAATTGTGTTGAAATATATTGATTTGAAGTACATAAGATATTGTTGGACAAAAAAATCTTAAATAAACTTACATATATGATTATGAACTTACATTTATTCCAAACGTACATTATACTGAATGAACATATGGCTTACATACTCAGATCATGACATATAGTTCTGGTAGTATTGTTCATATTGCATCACATACCGGCTATAGTCATCCTTATTGGTATAAATGACTAACAATTGTGGATATTCTAGATAACCCCTTGAATAGTCGGATGTATCAGAATGTTGAGGAGGGTAAATTACATATCCAATAGGTTGACTATACTCTTCGTATGGAGAATATGATGATGCATCTTATAGTTGCTCCTGATATTCTCTCTCTCTCCTAAGTTCTTCTTTGGCCTCTGCACACTGAGGAGTTTTACCTTTATCCTTCCTCCTTGATCTGCTAAATGTTTGAATGGAAGATTCTTCATGTCCTGCTCTGCTACCATGATGTTCATCTTGAGTAGCATGTGTGTATTCTTCTTCTCCAGTGAATTGAATTGGTGGAGGTGGGACTGGGACACTAGTAGCATCTCTGCCATCCTCAGAACTGTCGGAGCTCGTCTTTGATGTCGAGTCATTTGAGGTTTGATATTGGACCTCATCACTTGGTTTTGGCGTTTCATCCTCTTCCTCGATAGTCTCCAGATCAGCAATCTCAATTCCAGTTTCACTCTTCCTTTTGCTTGGTGTTTGTTTTTTGCTCTTCTTCTGACGTTTTGGAAGAGGAAGTTGAAAATCAGTAAGTAGTGGAACATTATCTAACTCACCTTCCACCCATTCCCGATCATTTGGGTTGAATTCAGACTCATTTGAGGTGCTTGCATCAACCCATGTATTTAGTGGATGTTGCTCCTCGAACAGTTCATCCAAGTCTATGGGTTCTTCTGCATGTGTCATCTCCGTGGCTTGTCTGAAAATTCTCTTTCTCCTGCCTTTGAAGGTTCCTTATGAGATCTAAATTTTTTTAGCTTCAACCTCATGTTATAATGACAGAATACTGGCTTCTCTAGACGGCTCGACTTTAATCTATTCCTTTGCTTAGTGTGAATCAAGCCAAATGTGCTTCAGTTTCTCTCACAACCTGATAAAGAGGTTGTTTGACTTACGACCCGAATTGCGACATAGACTAGATCTTCATATCCATATGCTTTTCCATGATCTAGCCACCAGTCAGCTGTAAATAAAAAACTGGCCATGTCAACAATATGCAAGTTATAATTAAAAATTAAGTAGAACATTTGATTAATTATTTTCAAACCTGGACTCAAAATTTTGGTAGCTCTTTGAGCAGTACTTGTCCCAAAGTAGTATAACATCATTCTGTAATCATGCATTTGCTTGCATGCCATTATTACTCTGTCCTCATCTGCAAGCATGCGCTTAATAACAGACTTAGCCCCCATCAACACTTCCGAGCAACTATCATAGTTTCCTACTTCCCATCAGTTTTAAACATGTACTGAGGGTTGAAAAAATAATCTAAATAAATAAGTCGAAGTTAGTTATTACTTAAGAGAAATGTGTATACAAATAATACATATAGAAAGTTAGTAGCTTACCAGTTGCATGAAGATCGTGATGTAAAGTGTGTTCCCAACGTTTGTCTATAATGTCCTACCACTTCACATAAGTTGTTGGATTGTTAAGTTGAATAAGCTCCTTAAATATGTCCATAGCTTTATATAAATATCCCATATCCGATTTTCTTTCTCTATCACAAGATCGCAAGACACGGACAAGTGGTTTTACAATATTTAACACCACTTGCACCCCCTTCCAGAAGGGCCTAGACTAAATTAGATCAGTCACTTTCTTATCTTTCTCTCTGATCTTAGTTGATACATACCGTAATATGTAATTCTCCCAATCTTCCAATGCCACCATCATAATCAAATTGTTCTTTTGTTGACTTAAACTATCTAGAGATATATATTGAGATGCAAACCTGGTGGCTCCCGGACGAAGCAACTCTCTTCCATGAGTATGTGTGCGTATGATATTCAGAATGTTGTTGTAGTTATAGATAAATGTAGTGATGACCACTCTTGACCACTCCATCTACCATCGGATCAGAGCAAATGTCTTCTAACATCAAGTCAATACAATGAGCAGAACATAGAAACCAGTATAGATGTTGTCTCTTTTGCATCAACATTTGTCTAGCTAACTTGAACGCCGCTGCATTGTTCGTAACCACTTGGACAATCCTTTTTTCGCCCACTTCTTCCACCATTTGATCCATTAATTCATATAGGTACTGGGCATTCTTTATTTTTCCAGATGCATCAATAGACTTCCAAAATACGGTTCCGACTTTGCAGTAAATTAAGAAGTTGATCATACTTCTTTTTGTTATCCCTGTAAAGTTCCAAACGCGATAAAAAATCAGAAAGAGACCCATTCTGATTTAAGAAAAAAATGAAGATAAGATTTATGTACATGTCCATCGATCGCACATTAAAGTGCATCCATACTCATCCCATATCCTTTCAAATGATGTAATATATGTTTGGATGTCAACTTCCATATCCAAGTGCTTGTTGTATATCTCAAATGGGGAAGGGTCCCTCAACCTTTTTGCCAACTTCTTGTATGGTTTCGATCATGGACTCATAATATGGCCCCTTGGCAGCATTAGCAGAGATACTGTTATAGAAAACCACCTAGCAGTAGTTCTCCATATCTTCTCCTTACAAAACTTTAAGTTCTTGAATACAGCACTAATAGAAAGTTGGTTATCCCTCTTCTTAGTGAGGAAGGGATCTATTAGACCTACTCTAGGATCTCAAGTTCTAGTGAACTCCTGAGGCAGCTCCTCGCATACATTAGTGCTCATGCCGGCGCTAGTGCTCCTTTGTGCAGAAGGTGTGGAGCCACTTCTTTGTCCTCCATATCTTCCAGTTTGTCGAAATAAGTCCTCATCTGCAAAGGACCGCCGGCTTGCTTCCATTGCACGTCGTAATTCAGCTTTAAATGTAAAAGAAAAAAATTTAATCTACTATAACTATTTGTCTGAAAACGTTAAATGAAGAACATGAAAATAAGTTAAATAAGAAACTTACTTGTATCCCAATCATCAACATTTATAGGTTGATTACTTCCACCAAGTCGGACTCCAACATCAGACCTTCGCGCTGGTTCAGACAACTCCTCTCGAACTTCATGTCTTCTTCTGGCAGTACTTGCTTTGCTTGATTCATTCTCCTTCATATAAGTTCGAAATTGGATCCTAACCTCTGAAGGAACTCGAGGACATGCTGTAACTTCACCTTTTATTCCAGCAAGATGTTGTTTGAATCGGTAGACCCCGCCAGAGACGACCCGGTTGCAATATTTGCCTTGTACCTTTCTCTGGTCCATGTCCACCGGTGTGCAATGACCTCAAGCAGGATCAGCGCTAGGAGGATTCCCAGATGACCGCTCAGCAGCACCTTGAGATGCCATTCCTTCCCAGCACAAGAAGAGGAGAGATCGCGGAGCTTGTAGTAGACTAGTAGTGACCTCGTGGGAGAGACAGAGAGAGAATTCTATGATCAAGAGAGTGGGAGAGAGAGCAAGAATGTTAGGAGGTTCAAAGGACATTTGTGGAGCCTTAGGAGGGCCTTGGGGGGGTTTAAATAGATCCCCAATGCCCAAACTAGCCGTTGCTGGCCGTTTGGGAACGGCCAGCAACGGCTAGGTTGACCCCCAACGGCTAATCAAACTAGCCGTTGGGGGCTGGGTCGGGCCGATCCGAGCCGACCCGGCCCAATCCGGCCTCGGATCGCCCGATCTGAGTCCTGGACTTGGCCAGGAAACCCGGGATCGGCACGGACGGCCCAAAACCGGTCCGACTCGGCCGATCTGAGCCGAGTTTTTGAACCTTAATTCCCACAATTGTCAACTTCTTGAGCCCTGACGGTAATCTCCCATGGCAACCAAAAGATAGTAGCTCCTTTCTTCATATTTCAGACTTCTGATCTAATCTCCCTCAAAGAACAAATGACAAAACTCTCTCTTCTCTATCATACCAATTTTTCATGTTATCTGGCCAAATCCATAGTAGACATGGTTGCACTTGCACCGTGTCTAGGGTGCCCTCTCAAACGGTTCCCACCAAACTGTTATTGAAGATCTTCATATTTTGGCGATAAGAAAGGAAGGAACCATAGCATTCAATGGCCCTTTCCTCCACACCCCCCCCCCCCCCCCCCGACTCTTGGTGACCCCTGCCACAAGTTTCATGTGCTCTGTGTCTGCTTTCTTCTGGCAAACAAAAATTATATGCCGTGTCCTGTTATATTCACAGCATCAGACCAGAGCACTTACTGCAATCTGCTGCTCTCTGCCCCATCTAAATGTACCCAAGACAATGAATAATGTTGTAGAAGCTCTTATACTCACCTTTATTCCAATGATATGTTCTTCCATTGAATTCAAGAACCCTTGAAGAACTGTCCTTGTTCCTTGGCTTTTTGCCTGTCCTCTGTTCAAGATGATTATCACGGATGCAATCCTCCTCCGTTAGATCCCCACAGGCTTGATTCCAGGAGCTCTCAACATCACTCAGCTATGCATGTGATGAGGTGCTTAGATGCATAAGCAGCAATCAGAGTGACATTATCTGCTTTGTTATTGGCATGGAACTCCGGATCGGGTTAGGGGTCTGGATCGGCCAGTGATCCCGATCTGATCCAGATCGGATCGGTCGGGGATCAGAAGGGATCGATATTGAGCCAGAATCAATGGGTCAATGGGGTCACTCTAATGGGGTAAGATCAGTAGGCCAGTCACTCTAATAGACTGAAAATAGTGAGCCTTCTTGTGAGTTCCCTCCCATAATCGGATCACCCCCCGGCGATCCCGAGTCGAATCGGCCGATCCGTCTCAGGATCGGCCAATTTTGCAATCCATGGTTATTGGAGCATGGATTATCACGAGACCAGGCTAACGAGAGGGTTTGGTTGCAGCATAATAGCCACCGAGTTAGTATTTCACAACTCTAACCTTGAGCAGGTTGTTTGAACTGAAACTATTTATTATATAATGTAACTGCTGACTGGCATATCTTACCTGGTTGAACTACCTAGATCAGAACTGTGCAAGACATTCCTGTGGAAGCAGCTGGAAATGAGTTGTAACTACAAAAACTTGTGGATATGTGCTTTAATCCTTCATCAATATTTATTGTTCTTTGGTAAAGTGTGTGCAACCAACTGTAGATATCTAAAACGTGTTGGCGTGGTGTCAACTGGATCCAGATGGGACCATTTCAGTTCTGCATTCCATCTGTTAATTCCTTCCATTTCTTAGTGCATAATCTTTTACATCGTTGTGCCTCAGCAGCTCCAATCTAATACTCTTTATTATTATTTTTATTTTTTTATTTTGCTTGAAAGCTTCCATTAGGTTGAGTTCTTCATTACGAGACCAAAATCACTTGGTTGTAGTTTCTAGCAGTTTCTTTATT
Organism: Zantedeschia hybrid cultivar; assembly: GCA_030544215.1. NCBI lineage: Eukaryota > Viridiplantae > Streptophyta > Magnoliopsida > Alismatales > Araceae > Zantedeschia > Zantedeschia hybrid cultivar. The sequence goes on along the minus strand of JARZZO010000015.1, from coordinate 69,774,476 downwards.
GCCACCTATGATGGTTATATCTTGTTACTTTGTTGGTAATGAAATGGAACAATACATCACATAGGTCAAAAATGCTGATGAGCAGTACATCATGTATGTAAGGACTAAGAAGTGCTGGGCACACATAAAACTGGACTCACTTCTCCACAGGCTCACTTAGACGACTTTAAATTCTTCACATCCCTTTTGAGCTAAATATGCAGCCTTCAAAGAAAAAAAAGACACCTGGTTTATTTCTTTCCAAAGGACCCAAGGATATACCTAGAGTGTGATGGACCTTCTATGAGGTAATGGATTTGTGGTAAAGATGGAGAGGGGGACAGGGCCGCAGGAGTGGATCCTTTACAATTATTATCCATTTTTTGTGATATTTCACAAAGATTTACTGGGCCATTTTAGCTTCTTTTGCTGACAAAAAAAAGGAGTTGAATGTTGGAAGAATGCATTTCTTATGTTGGTACGAAAGAAGAAAATGGACCACAAAATTGAAGACTTCAGTCCAATCAATCCAGTGAATGCCATCCATGTTATAGAAAAGGTACTTTCCAATAGGGTAGACATTGTAGTAAAGGTAATCAGGTTCCTTTTGTCAATGGTGGCTTGTTTTCAACAATATTGTGGACCCAACACATGGTGCACAAGAAGAATAAATATCTCCCATTAGGAGGAGGATTTGCTCAATGCTGCCACTTGACCCATTCCAAAGTGCTCCCACTCCCTGTTCCTGCTTCCATTCCCAGAAAATTGAAATGTAAACCATAAGATACTCTTTGCTCCCCCATTTCTCTGTCATTCCCAATAATGTTCCCATTCCTGCTTTGTGCTTCTTGCCCACATGATCTCAAGAAAGATTATGGAGGGAAAACTTCCTCTGTGGCTCAACCGAGTTACTGATGTGCAGGCAGTAACTTGATACGTAATATATGAATTTCAAGTGCATATTTTTACGATTGACTTTAAAAAAATATATATGAATTTTAAGTGTTTTTTATTATGTTCATGCAGAATGTTTGGAAGCTCATTTTGTCATAGTGGTTTTATTTCCCCATAACTTTCAGTCAAGTACTATAGATTGGAATTGTTCAGGGATCAGCTGCTAGACACTGGTCAATGTGTATATGGATTATTATCTCATTGGGCAGAATTGGCCATGAAGGGCTGATAGCCTGATCTGTCTGGACCTGGATTTCTTTTTTAATAACTTTGTTGGCCAGAGTTGCACCAACGGCCATGGTTTGTTTGGGATTGGCCTAGCCCAATCAGAATTGGCAGATTGTGAAACCTATGTTCATGCATTTGTTGATTTTCATATTAGATGACCTCAAATGTTTCCTTGCTTTCCATACATAATGAACATCTACTGTGTCGTTATGTCTTTGTTCAGGGTTGGAAATAGGTGGAGAGATGAATATGACTGCTGGAATCCAGGTTGCCCAGTTGGCTCTTAAGCACCGTCAAAACAAGAACCAACAACAGAGGATTGTAGTGTTTGCTGGAAGGTAATGATAGTAGCCTGTTTTATTTTACTGTCATTAGATATTGGATTTTGATCAATTGTGATCTGCTCGTGTATCCAGCCCTATAAAATATGACAAGAAAGCATTGGAGGTAATCGGCAAAAAATTAAAGAAAAATAGTGTAGCCCTTGACATTGTTGATTTTGGTGAGGAAGAGGATGGGAAACTGGAAAAACTTGAGGCTCTTATTGCTGCTGCAAACAACAATGACAGCAGTCGCATAGTTCATATTCCTTCTGGTTCAAGTGCACTTTCTGATGTGCTCTTAAGGTTTGAAATGATTGCATCCGTTAAGTTCACCTTGTTATTTGTTTTTTGGCTCATCATCTACATTTCTAATTTTGCATCTTGTATTTCACTGCAGCACACCAATGTTCACTGGGGATGCAGATGGAGGAAGCGGGTTTGCTGCTGCTGCCGCTGCCGCTGCCGCCGCCGCCACTGCAGCAGGTGGCATGTCTGGTTTTGAGTTTGGTGTGGATCCAAACTTGGACCCTGAGTTGGCTCTGGCACTGAGAATTTCAATGGAGGAAGAGAGGGCAAGGCAAGAAGCAGCTGCAAAGGCTGCAGAAGATGCTTGCAAACCAGAAAAAGCCAAGGAAAAAGCATCCAGTTTTCATGATGCTTCAAGATCTGATGCCATTAGCTGTAGCTCCGGCCATGCAATTGACAAGAGGGTCGATCTCATGGTAAGTCTCTTGCTATAGAGAATGGTAGCTGTATTCTATTCCCCTCCCCCCCCCCCCCTCAGCGATTTAATCTGGGTTTAATGCGAACTGAGTATATAGATGTAGGACATTAAATTGCTTACCCTTTGATGTAAAATTTTCAGATCGCTTTCATAATCTCTTCATGCAGAGACTATGACATTTTCTGTAGTCCTCTCTGCCAATGATGTAAACCCATCATCTTGTTTTAGAAAGGGGTGTAGGTATATGCTTCTCACTTTTGTTGGATGTCCTTGTTTTGATCATTTGATGTATGCATATTCTATTTCATTTCTCCACCATATAATACCCTATTGAGAAGATGGTGATATGAGCTTACTCGAACAATTTTATTTTCGTGGTTAATTGCTACAGATCTGTTAAACTGATTAAATGTTTTTGTGAATTCATCTAATACATGTTTATTGTGTTTCTGTGATCATCTCCTTGACCAAGTTCTGTCTAAAAGTTTTGTTGATGTTTTTTAGATGTGATTTGAACTGTTAGAACGTAGCTCGATTAATGGTAAGTGATTCCATTTAAGACACCTTACAGTAGGTGCTAAGCTTATCAAGTTTTCCTTTCCGGTATAATCTGCATAGTTCTGAATTATTTGAGTTTCTAGATATTCAAGTGAAACTTGGTCAACTTTGAACTAGAGCCAGATTTACTGATACAGTCCACAAAAGTCAGCATCCTTCCATGGTACACACAGAATAACTTCAGGTGTGATAAGTGATAGGGAAATAATAGGACTCTTGCCTATTAACACCCAAAATTGTGAAATTATTTTATGTGGACACCAACATTGTTTTGACCCGATAGCATGGTGGCAAAGCTGGATCGGCACTGGCAGTTCCCAATTCAGTTTGAACTGGCCGGTTCCGGTTCTTTTCTGTTCGGCCGGTTCCGGTTCTGTTCGGATCGGCCGGTTCCATCCTTTTTTGAACTGGCCAGTTTTGGCCGGTGCGGTCCAATTGGCTGGTTCCATCCTATTTTGAACCGGTCCCGGTTTTGTGAACCTTGCCTGATAGAAGTTAACTTTAAAGGATCCGCTGACTCAACTCTTGATTGTGGATATATTAGTCCTTCTTGAATTCAACCATTGTCCAGTTGTTGGATAGTTGACATTGACAATCAGCCTGGTACGTCCAACCTAATCTGGGAGTGAATAGGGGATCCCCAGATTCTTAATTCATCTAATTTGGTCCATTGTTTCCCATGGAATTTATTTCCATAAGAACGCCTCTCATATATACACGACAATTTGTTAGTACTGCTTGTAACTAAGACAGCAGTCCTTTTGTACAGAACTAGTTGGCATCAACCTTTCTTTGTTGGATTTTTTATTTCTACATTTACCAAATGCTATCTTGGACCTTAAAATTTGTGACCACTTGAGATAAAATTCTCTTGACAAGCTAATATGCAGAGCATTATCCTTGGCATATTCAGTTGCCGATTCATATAACAATTTGCATTCTCTCTGGCATACTCCAGTCTTCAATTCATATAATAGTTTTCCTCTTGAACAATGTAAAACTCACACCATCTCAAAGAACACCAAGCATAATTCTGGCATATTGCTGGTAGATGTTGGCTGATGAAGGCATATAGGTCATTCACTTGGAATCCTGGTTAGGGATTATGTATATCCTCAAACAGCATGTCAATCCTGATCAGAAATCATGTCTATGTTCACAGCACATGTATGGTTGAAGGTGGGCATTAAATATGGAAATTGAACTTTCTAAACTTAGTTTGTTCGTTGTTTGGGCAATGTTACAGTTGTTTCCCCTGTGATGCATAAACCTATCTTATAGGATGACATTTCATTGTCCTACCATCCACCTGCGATGTGTGTCTACTCACATATGTTTCTTGCTTCTCTAATTTGCATTTCCTGCTTCAATAGGAAACTGGGACACTGTTGCTCTTCCTCTTGCATTTTGCTTTTAGAATCTCTTCAAGTGTAGCTACATGTTCCTCGTTTCTTTCTTTATCTTTGCATCAACCGCCGCCCCCAAACCCACCAAAAAAAAAAAAAAGGCACTGTCATCTTAGTTTGGGTTGGGCATTGTCTCTAGTATGGGGTCGAGTGATATTTCAAGTTCTTCTGGATCTTTATCCAGAGTACAGGATTGTATCATATCCATTATTAGGTGCAGATCCACGATTGGTACCCCTGATGCTAGAAAAATCTGGCCAACATGGTAGGGTGATGTTTCAAGTTCTTGTCAATCTTTATCTGCAGTACACGATTGTATCCATCCACTATAATATTAGGTGCAGATCCACAATCGTATTGTTGAAGAATCTGGATAACATTCACACTTCTTATCCCTCATGTAGTCTGCTGGAGCAGTTGGAAGGAGAGGAATGATTGCCTCTTAAGGGGAAGTAGAATTTATATAGACAATATTTCATTTTGAGCTTTGGATTTGATCTATAATTGGAGTCGATTTCTTTTAGAAGTTTCTTTTCAGACTTGGGGGGAGGTTATTCATGTAACACAGGCACACAGTCAATTGTATTTATATCTTTTCTCCTTGTTGGGTGATGAATCTCTCCTCTACCTGCTTGGTTGTACGTCCTCTTTCTATGTCTCAATAAAATTGGTGGTGCAATCCACTTTCTTCTCGGAAAAAAAAAAAACCATGGCCCTGCCACGCTCCATTTCTCCTGCCTTAGAATATCTTTTCTGCTAATACCAAAATAATTGTGGCCCAATACACTACATGCAGCAATCATTGTCCTCACCTGCTGATGCAGCAGTCAATCCATGTTGCAATCGATGTGCTCATACAATTTATTCCATGCCAACAGCATGAAGTGTGACAGCGCTATTGGGGTAGGGTGGATCGCCTACGCCTTTGTATCTTCACTCAAATCTGCACTTTCTCAGGGTTATGCCTCATCCTCCTATTTCAGTGCCAGTTTGGCCTTTTTTATGAGGGTGCCATCTATAAAGAGGAGCCACGTCATCATCCACATGAAAGTGCATGCATATTTTAGTGAAGACCAAAGTGCACAGGCGATCCACTCCCATTTGGGAACTGCCAATTTCGATTGGGTATGGAAAGTTTTCTGTGGTGCAGGCATAGTAGCACAAGTCTGATGCCAATAGCTTGGTCCTGTTTGTCTTTTGTATTTCTTTGCTAATTATTTCTCCCTAAATGTGCTATGGTTGTGTCATTTGTGTGCAGGTGTACGTTTTCAGTAAAGTATGTTATGTGCAGTGTCTACCATAACTTGCAAATTTCAGATAGATCTGCAGCAAACACTTGAAGTTTGCTTTCTAGGATCACCTGATAACATTTTCTGTCTCTCTGCCTCTTTGAATTGGGTTTCTCCCATTCTCTATGTTGATACAGACAACACTGGCAGAATCTGGTTTGTTCCAGGCTGAGTTGGTCAATATAAGTTGGTTCTTAGCGGCTTCTTTGGCTACTTCCATATTTGTCATCTTTTTACCATGCTTCAACACACGGTCCATAACTCTTGGTAATGAATTTAGACATACAAGCTAGCTCCAATTCATGACGTGTCACATGACAATGGGAATCACTCCAATGTGGCAAAAATTGGTTGACAGTGATGAGTGTCTGATGGGGATCCAGGAACGGCTGGAATGGGGTCAAAGGCCCAATGTGCAGTTTAGTTGGCCCATTAGGGGTCCATTTGGAGTCTTTTAATTTATATGTAATTTTTCCATGTTTTTTTTAGTTATTTTCGGAGTCCTAGGGGTAGTTTAGTAATTTTCCTATTAGGGTTTCTTTGAAGAGTCTATATATTGTCCTGTATCCCCTCGTGGGAAAGCATTGAACAAGAATTTTGAAATGATGAGCCGCCGCTGCGTGTTTTCTCCCGAAACGGGACGGGAACCCTAGCCTTCTTCTCCTCCAACCCCTCTCTTCTCTCTACTTCCGATCTACCCCCTCTCCTGTCCCGCATCAATTTGGTATCAGAGCCCAACTCTGATCCCCATCGTGCCTCCACTGCCTTCTCTTCTTCTCTGCCTTCCTCCTATCTCTCTCTCTCTGTGCTGCGCTCGTCGTCCTCAACAAAGAGTCACCGTCCAGAAGCCTTCTGCACGACGTCTCGGTCTCCCGCGCACCGCCCCTTTTCCTCCCTCCTCTGTTCACGCGAAGCAGGTTCCAGACGGACCCCTGTCCACGAGCCCCTCAGTCCCGCCACCGTCGGCACCGGACGGCCACGACCGCTTCCACGCAACCTGGTCGGGTCTCCGGCGAGCTCGCGCACCGTCGGCCACTCCCGTTCCCCCCCCGACTCCGACGCGACTGGCCGGAACTCCACGCCACCCCGCTCCCTGCGGCATCGCCGCCTGGCCCGCGTGAAAGAGGAAGAGGAGAAAGGAGACCTCCGCGCGCCGCCGTCGCCGTCGTGTGGCTCTACCGGAGCCACCACCGCCATCATTCGGCTCCACCTGGGCCATCGGAGCCGCCGTCGCGCCCTCCCTACGCAGACGCCGGCGATGTCACCGTCGCAGTCCGCATGCGCCATCACCGCCCCTGCCTGCGGAACCAGTGCCAGCCCTAGCACCCCCTCTCCCCGCTGCTGCCTTCCTCCGCAACCACCCTCACTGCCACCGCCGGCCTTCGCCGCCGGTCACCATCGCCGCCGTTGACGTCGCCCGTCAGCGCTGCCGGCCGCTGCCGCACCCCGCCGTCGCTGTCGCCACCCCCCCCCCCCCCCCCCCCCCCCCCCCCCTTCTCTCGAAGAGATGAACAGTGCCAAAGGGGGCTAGGGTTCGAACCCCTTTAAGCCAAACCCGGTCAAACCGGGTTTGACCCGGTCTGGTCCAAGGCCCTTGCCTTGGGACCGAACCCTTTGGCCTTTGGCTTGAGCTTGTCTCGGGTGGTCCGAACCACCAGCTATCTAGCTGAGCCAGGGTCCCTTGGGTTCGAGCCAGGTCCGGTGGGTCAAAGCCAGAGCACTGTAGGGCTTGAGCCAGACCCCACCCTGGGTTTGCTACAGTGCACAGGAGGTGCATTAAGGGTCCTGTTACACCGCCATCGCCGAGAACTCGTCTGTGCTCCGATTTGCGAGCCGCTAGTGCCGTTGGGTTTGTATCGGCAAGGCCGACCTCACTGTACGTTCCACCTGACAGCAGTGTCTCGTTTTGCGTGCCGCACTTGCACGCTTTACGAGGGCACTCTAGCTCGCCGTTCGTGGTCTTTCCGGACTCCGATTTGTGCACCGTTCGCAGCAACTAGTGCCCGCTTACCTCGTTTTGCGTGTCACTTTTTGCACGCATGTCGAAGATGATGATTGGAGCTCCAATTCTTGTGCCGATCGTACCGTTGGCATCCTTGCTGTGAGGCGGACCTCGTCCATCATTTCTTTGGTCAGTGGTACGTTTTATCATCATGGATTTTAGTTTTGAGGTAGAGCTACCCAATTCCGTGAAAACTCGGGTGTATCTTGAGGCAACGTCGTTCGGCAACGTCATTTCACAATCTATTGTGGATTCTATCTCCCACACGGACTACGTAAGGGTCTCTAGAAATCAAGTCTATGTGCCATTTTTTCATCTCTTAAGGAGCAGCAGTACTTCCCGAGCCGTCAGGTATTATGATGATGCATGGTGTAAGGTTATACCCCATGGCTCGTATATCGGTTTGGGTAGAGAATGGATAGACGAGCCTGAGGAATACCAGGCTCCCTTTCTTATTCTCAATGCCACTTACCAGGATCGAGAGAGGTTTCAACAAGCAGATGATTAGGAGCGTGAGAAGTCCCAGATGAGGAGTGAGCTTCAGAAGATTTCTGCCATGCTGGCCAAGCTGACCAAGCCAAAAGATGTTGTCTATGAGGCCGACCCAACGATGCTTGAGGAGTATGAAAATCAAATGAAGGAGGTGCACTATGTGGCCGATCCAGTCCTAGAAGATGAATATTTGGGGGAGGTCGAATTAGTGACGCCTATAGCAGATAATGACCTCTTCCCCACTAAAGGGAATGGGCCGAAGACAGAACCGCTACTGGAAGATGTAGTCGATCAACCGAAGGTCGTTAAAGATGTCATCAGTTTGCATGATTTTGACCACATATGGAGCGACGTCGAGGCACAATTTTCTCCTCAGGTTGGAGCATTCATGCGCGCGATGGTTCATGGGTCATCGGTGTTGTTTTCCGAGCATGCTACCATCATGCCCCCATGGATATTGACTCATTTTAAAATTCGAGGACGAATTTTTTCGAACCAGGAGAGAATGATGGGGATCCAGGAACGGCTGGAATGGGGTCAAAGGCCCAATGTGCAGTTTAGTTGGCTCATTAGGGGTCCATTTGGAGTCTTTTAATTTATATGTAATTTTTCCATGTTTTTTTTAGTTATTTTCGGAGTCCTAGGGGTAGTTTAGTAATTTTCCTATTAGGGTTTCTTTGAAGAGTCTATATATTGTCCTGTATCCCCTCGTGGGAAAGCATTGAACAAGAATTTTGAAATGATGAGCCGCCGCTGCGTGTTTTCTCCCGAAACGGGACGGGAACCCTAGCCTTCTTCTCCTCCAACCCCTCTCTTCTCTCTACTTCCGATCTACCCCCTCTCCTGTCCCGCATCAGTGTCCTTTCACCAACATAGTTCTTTTTGATGGAATATTTTAATGCGATGTGAATATTTCATGATAATGGCAGTAGGTTAAAGTCCTTTTGTTGCCTTTAATCGTAAATGCACCCACTGTTCAAAATGTAGAACTGGCTCCCATTAATCTTCCACATTGATTAGACTAAATATTTCTTGTTCAAGTTCATCTATATTTTGAATGTGAAAGCTTCCTTGTGCAGCTATCCAGATGAATGTTATCAAGTTCTGTCCCAATTCGTGTAAAGCAACCAATAGATCATTTTGGTGGTGAATTAAGTACTGTTTGTTAAAGCATTTTTGGAGGAACTTAAATTCATAATGATCAATTCTTGAGTTGATCCTTGCATCGAGGTTGGAGTACGCTAGAACATACTATTTGACTAACTAGCGTCATTGTATATGTCTCTTGTGATTGGCATTCCTGTTCTTTTCTCGCTTCAGTTGAGCCTCTACACCATACAATCTGGAAGTACAGGTTCAGCCTTTTAATATAGCTGTTTAGTGTTTTCATGTTAATGTAAAAAGGAATCATGTGGAGTTTTGTCTCTCTTTTCTTTAGGAATTTTTTGTTATGTTACTCCATTGTGGAGGCTATGGGCATGTGACTATATATGCCAATGATTTTGTTGTGATTGATATGGTTGCAGGATGATGAATCTGCATCATCACAGCAGTCCATTGAAATGTCATTGGATAAGGCAGAGTCTGGTCAATCCAGTGGTATGGCTACAGCAGATGCTGATATGGCAGATGCAGTCGATGAAGATTTAGCTTTGGGTGGGTATTATCTGATTTTACTCTGTTGGATTAATCATTTGTGTTCCTAGTCCAGATTAGAAGGTCCAAGATCTGATTTTTGCTTACATGGAAGTAGGCAAATGTGTGAGTACTCTAGTATTGTTTGTGCTTATTTGAATTGCTATAGTTATTCAGGGGATGACTTAAGGCTTTACTTCTGTATGCAATGGCATCCAGCATTTCAAGGTGATGGTGTTTTCTTTCCTTTCTCCTCCAATTGTCTTTATAATGTTGTCAACAGGCTACACAATGAACGTTAAAGGAATACACTATGTATAAAGCTTAACTGCAGGTCTTGGTGCACAACTGCACATCATAGTTTAAAACGCCTAGAGGCAATTGTGAGATGCCTTGTTGAAGCCTCACGAGGCAATAGACCTGAGGCACAAGGAGGCATAAGCCTATTACTTTCGGCAAAGATTCTTAAAAGAATCGGAAGAGGCTGATGTTGATTTTCTAGGTGTTAATGTCAACCTATCTCAATGGTATAGCTCGTGGAAGTGAAATATAGGGATGGAAACCACAGGCTAGCAGGGAAAAAAGCAAAAGGGGGGATGCAGAGGATGAGGTTGAGGAAAAGAAGGGAATAGGAGAAAACTAGACTAGGGAGAAACGGGGAAGGGTGGAGCACATCTGTAGACCATTGACAGAAGAAAGGAAAGAAATAAAGATATAAGAGAAAAGGACCTTGTATAATGTCAAAGATGTCAAGGTGCCATAGTTGCTGCCCTCTGTTTATTTGATAGATTGTCATCATTGAATCATGCTTCAAGGATGATTGAAGGGCGTAACCCTCCTGTCAACCTCAAGATGTCTCACTACCTCAAGTAACATAAGGCATAAACCTCAAGTAAATGTGCTGAGGTGCATGCATCAAGGTGTTCTAACACCCTCAATTACCAAAAGCTGTAGGTCTCAAGTAAATGCCTGAGGTGCATGCCTTAAGGCATTTTTCTACAGCCTTTAGTTGCTACCTTCTTAAATGATGGTGCACACAGTGTTCTTTCTTATTATATGGATGTGATTATAGAAAGGGAATCTAGACAATAGTCTTCAGTAGGATTTGCTGGCTCGAAGAGTCAGACCAACTCAGATCTCCCATGATCCGGTACGAGTCAGGTCGACTCGCACAGATTCGGCCGAGTCGCATGAAAAAGAACTCCCAAATTGTACAGACTCACTCAAGTCTCGCCGACTCGGGTTCGCGATGATACGGTACAAGTCAGCACAAGTCGATCCGGTATAGCAAACCATGGTCTTCATCAAGACAATCTACTCATGTCAGGTTCGGGGTTCCATTTTCCTGATTCAAGAAAATTAGGGTTTTCAATGTTTGGATTTTTCAGTGCCATGTGCAAGCTAAAATAGATTATGCAGATCATATTAGAATGCTTGGCAATTTTTCATTAATACACTTGGCCTGCTGTGAAATCCTCTCAACCTTCTGTAATTCCTCTCCTTCCATTGAAAATAATAGATATGATGTTCTTTTCACTTTTTATTGGACTTTGGTTTACCAACATTCTGAGAATAGTTTGCACGCTTAGTTGCCAACTGTATACAAGGTGAAGGTTTTGACTCAGCTGAGCCAATACTGTGCTTGTGATGCTGCATTTCAAAAAAGGTAAATGAATCCTACGTTCTTAGTTCATGCTACAAAGTTGGCAGACATCAGGCTTTTATCATTTCATTCTGTCACTTGTCTGCAATTTCTGAGACTGCAAGTTTCAGCGGAATATTCTGATTTTTCCATTGCTGCAGTTAGAACTAGGTAATCTTCTCGTGTTCCTTCTACCTCTTCCCCTAGAGGAAGTTTATTTCTCTTTGACACAGAAGTCAATTTTTTGGTCGATTTCCTTAATCATCTGTCTTTTCCTACTTGTATTAAGCTGTGTGCAGCATTTGTAGAAGTTCAGTATTCTCTTTCCTTATCTTGTAAGCTTATTTTGAATAACAGGGGATCCGACTGATTAGCATTTTCTCAGTGGCATTATTGATTTCTATTGGCCAGTGACAGCATTCTAATATGCCAAATGTAGCTGCGAGGGTAATGTTTAATCATCAGGCATTTTCCCGAACCTGGTTGCAGCTTCAGATCATGAATTATAAATATGCACAGGCATACCATTCTAACTGTACTATTTCCTTTGTTATTTTCCTCTAATAAACCTCATCCACAAGCCATTTATTCCCTATTTGCTTCTTGGCATCTATTGGCATGAAAGTGGATTTCTTCAGATTGTAATTTGGGTAGAGCCACCTCCTTCGCTTGCAAAATTTTCCTCATCTTGCCAGACAACAATGAACAACCAATCCTCCTGGGTCCCCTCCACAAAATCATGTCTACTGCATTTCTATTTTGCTTTGGGAGACATAACATTAAAAGGTGTCTTGGTAGTCTTCAGAAAACTGCTTTACAGATATTCCTTGCCCAGCATATGAGGAAGGGCTTGTCCTTCAACCTAAGTTTGGTCAGTTATCAAATCTCTCTTTTCTAGACGAATCTGATATTGGAACTGATCCATTCTGGTTGTAACGGTTCAATGTACTTATTTTAGAAATGGGGGTATCCTGTGGCCCATAATTTCAGCATTTCTTGATGTTTCCTGATAAGACCATTCCCCCATCCTAATCGTTCCCTTTTGGAGAAGTTACTGCCTTGTGCAATACTTCTTTCTTTGATTTTGAGCTAGTACATATGTAATCTGCTGCTATCTGTCCCCTGCTAGGCAATCCACTGATCTGCATCCAGATTGGTGCCAACTAATCCAGTTTTGAATGAGATCAGCTAGATCAGCCGGGATCATATCAAATTATTTTTATCCAAAAAAATTTCCTGCTGGCTCTGTTGATGCAGGATGAGATCTGCATTGAGGTTAGAATTGGTACAAGCTGATTCAAGCACCCAACCCATTTTTAAATTCCTTGCCCTGCCTAGCCCCTGCAGCTAACTGTGGCAAGATATATCAATATCAGAAGATATCCATCTTTTAGCATTTTATAAATCTCTACTTAAATACAAGCTGTATAGATATGAACACAGAAAGGCAATTTAACAAATTCAGATTTTTTTTAATTCTTGAAAGTTCATGCACACGGCAGGGTTGATTCTTATGTTACTCTTAATGAACACAGAATCTCACGGGACCATTTTATTATCCATCACATTTACTACAGTCTACAGATATCAATATCATTTTAAGCATTCAACTTATCTGGAATTGTATTGATCGAGGTACAAATGTGGACATCACATGTGCAGTATGTATCTGCTCTGTTGACATCCATATGAATGCTCGGGGTTTCTATCTAGTCCTGGTTTACTAGGAGAAATTGAATTTATCCATTATGTTTGGTACTTTATTTTATTTACATTTTGTTCCTTAGGACTCCATTATATTTCTGAGCATGAATCAATGACTACCCTGTGCTTCACAGCACTTGAAATGTCTATGCAGGGTAATGCTGAAGACTTGTCAGCAAGCTCGGAAATGAACAAGCTCTTGGGGGATCAGTCATTAATGTCTTCTATAATTGCTTCGGTGTGAATTAATTTGATTATATACTGTTCTGGTAGTAACCATTATCCTGTATATATTTTTGTTCAGGTTATTGATGTAGTATTTCTTTACAGCTTCCAGGTGTCGATCCTAATGATCCTTCGGTGAAAGATCTGCTGGCATCCTTGCCAGGCCAGTCTGTGGTATGCAAATGAAGCATTTTATTTGTTTTGATGTGCATGATCAGACATCCATATATGAAATATCCATACATGTTATTACTTGTCTTTGAGCAAATTACTGCTCTTTATGTCATTTGCATGATTGAATCATGGGTGAGCCTATGTTCCATGAAAATTACCATATGCCGAGTACACTTGGACAAATCCTACCGTCTTATACCTCAAGTGTTTCAAACAACTTTTAATTTAACTTTCACCCTAAATTGTATAATCTAGTTGAGAATTTGGACGGGCTTCACCACTCGTGCTTTTCATCTCGAATCTTAAATTCCCTGCATTTCCCATTGCTTTTGTGCATCTTGTATGCTTTTGGACCTTCATATTGTGGCATGGAGTTTTTGTTTTGCTTTCTTTTTTGTGAATTTGCACCTGGTTAGGTCTTTAAAAATTCAGCTTCTTACGGGTGTCAAGGGTTCACGCAATTCTTGGGACAGATTTTTTAGCGTGCTCTGGTTTCTTTATTCCTTTGAATGTTAGACCAAGCTATCTTGGACATAGACTGATATTGCTTTCAAAGACATTTGGGATAATGCATCAATGCTGCATTCTGAAGATTTATTTTCATGACATCTCCATCATTCTCGGCAATGTGTAACGCTATTCTGGAGACAGATTTGTAAGCCTATTTCTCTGGTTCCTTTATTTTCTTCGAAAAATGCTAGTCCAAGCTATCTTGAACAGACTGATTGTTTTCGAAGACATCTGATATAATGCAATCAATGCTGCATTATGAAGACTTTTTCATGACATTTGCATCCTGCTTGGTAATCTGTAATCATTCATAAGCTTCATGCTGACTAAATTTTTAGTATATCCTTATCATTGAGAATTTCTCCAACCTCAGGACAAGAAAAGTGACAAGGAAGGAGACAACAAAGAGAATGAACAGTGATGCCCTTGGGCCCGCTTATCAGTTCTTTTGCATGGTATATTTGTTCTCCTGAATCCAATTTCTAGCCATTTTGTTAGCTCTTTATTTTTAATTTATCATTCAATAAATTGTTCATTCGATGTTTCAAGTTCTATTTCTTGTAACCTATCCCAATTGATAGGATTGTTAGAATAGAGAATTAGAGTCACATTTCTGCATTAATCAAGCATGCATAAATGGATAGTTTCAACAACCAATAAACAAATTGTAACCTGAGTGAGCCTTTAGCTTGGTGTGAGACTTGTAATATACGACATTATTCGCTTCAAGCTCAAGAATGAATATTCCATTGGGCTCCAAGACGTATTCCGGTTAATGTTACGTGCCACACCCTTTTTCACTCTAATCTTGATTGGCTGGCAGGAAGCACCTAATTTAAATTCGGCCTTCTGATGTTACATTTGAGTTATAGCGTCCTATATGCCCAAAAGAGCTGTAACACTCTTTTCCTAACATTGTAGGCCGAACCATACCTACTATAAGTCTATAACGACAATGCAGTGTAATTTTCTCTGGATTAGTTGGTTGGGGGTTACACTTGGATATTTGAAAGTGCCGCATCATCCAGGTTTGTGCTGGCGGACAGGTCTATTGCTTCGGAACGAAAACGGAACTGGGGTTATGTCCGAACGTTGATGAATCAACCTATCGGGAAGGCAGGAACTATGGTTTACGGATGCTAGCTATGGCCGTAAGTAGATGGCATCTGATAAAAACGCATGGTAACGTTTAGGCATATTTTAAACCTGACGTCAGTGATGAACTTTCAGTCTTTATTCAGAACTGTCTAGCTCAAGCACCTGTATATCCAATGTAAGACATTTTTGTATTTATTTTTAAGTTTCACATACTTTCTTCATGTATATTGACATAAGCTAGCATATTGATCGCTTGTCCAAATTGTCTTGTGACCCGATTCAACATGCAGGTAAGTTATCCCATTTTGGTCCGAATTGTGAAACGTGTATTGGTGCCACGGTTTCCCCTCTTGCTTTCGTTTGACAAGAGGCCTTATTCCCCTGCCTGTATTATCAAAAAAACCATTAAAATAAAAAGAGGCCGCCTAAGCGAGTTAGCGGCAATGCTGCAAGTTTTAACTTGGGGATTTAATTGGCCATGAAAGAGGCATGATTCAGTAAGGTATTGTAAGTTAAGAAGGAACTTTATCCCTGTGTATTTAAATAATAAATGAATATAAATGAGGCATCTACTAGAATATTTTACAATAGAATAGTGACCAGATATTTTAAACGCTGACTATTTTATAGTTGACACAATTTTTATGATTATTGCTATTTCTATGCCTCGAGGTCAGATGCATTATGGACACCATTTTTTGAAGAAAATGATGTGATTAATAGGGTGTTGTGGTTACGTTTCTTGAACATTTTCTCTTTCAAATTTTATTTTGAGGAAAGAAAGAGATCAGAGTCCGTTTGGTACCGCCTTCCTATTTTTTAAAACTCTCCCAAAATTTAAAAAAAAATAGTTTTTACCTTGTTTTAATTTTGTGTGTGTGAGAGAGAGAGAGAGACCATGCGCCATTGTGCGCCTCCCCTTAATCTGTGTCTTGGCATCTCTAGGAAGCCCTTCCTTCCTCTGCAGTTGGGAGATGTACCCTGTAGACTTTTATTTGGAGACCTATTTTGCAGCATTAGGTGGTTTCCTTATGTATTCCCATCCTAGGATGAACGTGGTCGGCCATGCACATGGTGGGAAGGAGCCAAGGAGGAGAAACAAAAATAAGAAGGTGAAACCGCCGCCGGGAGCGAGGGGACGCAGTCACACAGGTTCGTGCCGGTGGTGGCATTTGGGGAGTTTTTAGGTGATTCCTGTAGGTGGTGCTTTGGTTGTTAAAATAAATAGGTTGGCTCTCGTGGGTTTCGAAATCTGGTAGCTGGAGTTGGGGCATGTCCCTCGAACCACTCTACGAAGGTTACTGAATAGATAACAAGTGAGAAAGATTTCCGATGGAGGGCAACGTGCTATTATTTATGGAAGTTGGGAAGATTGCTAGTGGAAGGCAACATGTTTTGGTCCATGCGGATAGATTTAGCGCATCAACAGATCAAGTACATGTTTGGGACGACATCACACTTTCAAAGTAACCTATCATATTTCTTGACGTACACCAATGAGATGACGCTCACCGTAAGCCAACCACCGGTGTCCAGACCTGTTTTAACTCTAGTCTAGGATGAAGTGATTGCGCACAGAAACCAATAAAAACGATGATCTGGGGGCAGCTAGACAGTTGAGAGGGGAAATAGATGGGTCTGCTCCCCTGCACTCTTCATTATTGTAAGGTCAATTTGGACACACCTTATTGGAGTTACTAATAATTATACATCTTAAACTCCTATTTGAAAATGCAGAGAGCAAAGGGGAAATCCAGAGAAAGGTGATGGCAATCCTCTATAAAGCGGATTTCTTTTGTACAATCACATATCCCAGAAGCAAAGGTCACATCAGAAATGTTCACATTTTGTGGTTAAAGTGTGTGCTAAATCAGTGGACTCGAGACAAAAAGCCCACACTAAATACAAAGAATCAGGTTAGGCAGAATAGCAAGTTGATCTCAAAAGGGAAAAACAATAGAACTTCAAGCAGCAGGAGAAACCATCAAGAGTAATAATTTAAAAAAAAAAGACCAATAATTTTCATCAATACAACTGCTACACAACAAAGGTTTGTTGATCCGTTGAAACAAAACCAACTGCTTTAGGTGAGGTAGCCTTCAGTTACACCAGTCCCTTCAAAGAAATACTTGAAGGGTAACCAATCAGTAAAATGATTCTCATTAATATATACCCATAAAAACAATCCAAGTAATTAACTTTGACTTGCTATGTTAAGAGTATTTAAGAGAGATGTACAGATACATGAACTCAATTGCCCCTATAATTACAAAATAAAAAAAAGTTGGGGGGGGAAGCTAGATTCCTGTTCTGGCAGTCAATCCCAACAGCTATACCCGGCCTTATTAACCAAGTCACCACCCTCCACAGCAAATGGGAGCATCCGTTTCCCAGACCATTTAGTGTCAACCCCTCAAACGACCCAAAGGCAAATTCCAGAGTAAGAAGCTCTAACAAACCGGGAAAAAAATTGTTTCACAAGAGAAAACTATTGCCAAGAGGTTGCCTGTTTGTAGCCAAATGTATAAGGCTCCCAGCCACAGTCTGGTTCTTTCCGTTTCAACACCATGCCTGAACCAGCAGGCTGTGAAGCAGATGCAATATGATCTTCCATTACTCCATTGTTTCCTTGCGTAACTAGGTGCTTACGGGTTCCTATTTCCCTACTTCCACTTTCAGCAGCTGTGGTACCTGAATTCAAATCCAAGCTGGGCCGTGGAACACCACCAACCATGTTCAACCCTGATGGCGCACTGGGTACACTCATGAGAAAATGCGGTCGGATAGTGGTTGCACCACTGAGACCAGCAGTGCCGAACATCGGTGGTATGACTGTGGCCCCTCTTGAATCTACCATGTAAGGAATGGAACCAGGCCCATAAAGGCCTGGGGGCATAGACATAGTAGGCCCCATTTGAAGCCCATGGTAACCGTATGCATGTGGTGGCATAGGAGGATAAGGCACAGGTGCTCTAACTGCTGAATCCACGCCTAGACCATTTCCCAAGAAGGGCCCCTGAGCTTGATTAACAGGCTCTTTTCTTTCGACTGACATTCTTGAACCCATGATTGTGATAACAGGATCCTCAAATTTGTAGCTTCCATATGTTCTTGTCTCCTTAGAAGATGATTTACCAGCACTACTTGGACCACAGGCATCAAATGATGATGGATTGTCATTTAAGTCAAAATCTCTCATTGAAGGCTGCCTTGAAGGGGATGATGAAGCAGATGGGCTATAGTTTCCATTTTGCTGATGAGGCCGCCAGTGGGATAGCTGATCTGATGAGGCATCCTCATCCCCGACACGATTAAGGTCCAACTTAAGCCTTTCCGCTCTTCTTGAACTAATTTCAATGGAAGATTTGTCTGAAGGGATGTTGGCGGAAAGAGGACTATGTTTGTTTAAATGGTGATCAATTGCAACATCATCCACACCTTCAGCCACATTCAGATCAATTTTCAGGAAGTTAGCTTTCTGTTTTGAACCCCACGCCATCTTCTCACCATCTGATGTTCTGCGAGGGGATGCAGGGCGAAAGGCACTTGTAGCTGCAGAACCTCTCCATCCCAGCTCCCCTTCAAAATGGAGAGGCGTAACTGGCAAAGTAGGAGCTCCTTTTGACGCAGCCACAAGTATGGGTGCAGACAAGTTGACGGTCTGATTAGCTGTTGGAACCATCTCAGAGTCAGTTTCCTGAGAACAGACATCCTCATTCAGATCAAAATTGCATCTGCTCTTGTCCATGTTGCCAACAGACTCCAGAACTGAAGTTGATTTTGGTGATTCTGGATGATGGGAATAATTTTTTATATCAACATCTTCTGATGTTCTTGTGCTGCTCCTCAGAGAGTCACTAGAAGGATCTTTTCTACTAGGTGACTCATTCCCACTCAGCTGTTCACCAACTCGTTTGTCATTTTTATTCTCTGCAAGATCTGAGCTGCAGGAATCCATAATTTCACCTCGTGAGATTACTTCAGGAGAAGAACTACAGAATGGTTCTCTGTAGTCCACAACCTCACGCTCTACTTCTATAGCAACCTGCCGTGCAACCTCCAATGCATCAATCTCACCATCTTCAAGTCCTATTTCTGATCTTCTCCTGTCTATCTCACTTACTGTATTGGCATCAACTGGTGATTTCAAGGCACTTGAAATCTTAGATTCCACACCCTTATCTATCTTCAAATCAGGATCACTTTCGGCCCCTTTACTCTCACTGGATGTTCTTATATCATCCTTCTTGTGAAAAGAAGCCTCAGCAGAAATAAAGGACATCTCTTTCTCACTTTTTTTGCATGGGCTAACTTCTTTCATATTCACCTCAATATCCATATCTTCAGGATCATCAAATGCATCTTTTCTATTTGAAACATCAGATGGTTCATCAACGTTTCTTCCTCTAGACAGTGGAGAACCACATGTACTAGTGGATGCTACCCCTGCTGCAGGGCAGACAGGCTCCTCTTTAATGGAAAGGCTTTCTTCACGAGGATAGAACACAAGTGAAGAATCCACTGTGTTCATTTCTCCCAAAACTTCATTTCTCTCTGAAGAATTTAAAGTATTATGAGAAGAAAGTTGATTAGATGAAACTTTCACATCCTCAGTAATATCAGCTGGTGAACTATTTGAGCAATTTTTAGCATTTTCATCAGAAACCTCACAAGATGGAGAAATCTCCAGAGCTGTATCTGTTGACTGTCCCTCTTCCTTGATTGTTTCAGTTGAATGTTTCGTTACATCATTACAAGATGGACCACTTTCATCTACAGTCTGGCACTTTGAATCGCTATCCTCCACGTGTTTCCACTTATCATACAAATTTCTTGCCTTGTCTTGGATATTATGGTTTGTGTGTCCATGAAGCTGTTTGATGGTTAGACCAATTCCAGAGGCGGATGATTTTTCCTTGTCTACAGGAAGCCTATACAGTGCCCGGAGTAATGCACTGATCAATTCTTCCATGGAGCAATCGCTAATTTCATCACTCCACTGTTGAGCTTCATGAAGCCAATTTTCCAGAAATGAGAGCCCATTCAAGTGCGTAAAATGATCAAGGCAGTCCTTGTTTTCTGTGACTGCCAAAATGTTTGCAACAGTTGTCCACTGTCTCGCTGCATCACCTACAATATTTTTAGCACAATCCTTCTGACTTTGCATCACAGACAGCAGCTCTTCAACTCTATTAAGAGTAGCAAGCCCATCCTTCATTTCAGAGAGGGTAAAAAAATCTTCAAGTGTCATTATGGTCTACAAAGTTGCTGACAGATCAAAGCTGCAATCCAATATTTCCACACGGCCAATATTCCAATTATCTATGCTACCATACAAGCAGTACAGTTGCAGCTGGAATGTTCGATCTGGTTTCTGAGCTTCACTCTGCAACATGCAAACTATTATTTGAGCATAGTCACTCCAAAAAAATATTAATCAGTGAAGCAATTCAAGATTGTCTGAGAAAGTGGGAAACAAAAAAGAAAGAATTATTAAATCAAAAGGTTGGTGAACAGTACACTTAAAAAAAGGCTCGTGAACAGTTAACTATTCTGAACATTGACAGTGCTCGCAAATACAAAACGAGTATGCCACATGATTTGGCCATATCATCCAGAGGCCAGCCACCAAGGCATATCATTTCCACTGTCTTTTTAAGTTTGAAATGTCAAAAGGTTCCAGCAAGGAATAGAAGGCAAGGGCCAACAAAACTTGAAAAGTCATACCCTCAAGTAAGCAGCAAGCACAACCAGTAACATCGGGAGAATTTGATGACCAACTAAACTATGTCACAAGTCAGGACATAGTAATATCTGAAGCAACTTGCTCTCTCCCCCCACCCACTCACACACGCACAGACACAAGGGGGTGGAACGGTCAAGGGAAACTTAATCATTTCCAAGGATAGCCATCACATATCTCATCCCCGTCTTGGCAGGTTTAAAAGAAGAAAGAGAGCTCAGAGGGATCAAAAAACAATTTCTAGTATTCTACTCCTTCATCCCCACCTTCGTCATCTTTGTTCTTCCTTTTCCGTCTCTCTGCCTCCCTCATCCTAGTCTACCACAACTATCATTATTGTTATCATCATCATCACCATCTCTTTTTCCTTCTGCTTCTCTTCCCCTCCCCCAAATCTTCCCCTCCTTGCAGACATCTCCACCTTGTCCACATCATCCTAATCCTCCTCTTCGTCATTAGTCTCCTACTCCCCTTATTGCTTCTACTTCTCCTTTCTCCTCTTTACCTCTGCCACATTTTCCCTCTTCTTCATGGCCTTGGTCTCAGCTTCATCTAAAGACCCTGAAGAGAGATCTCAGAAAATGGCACTGCACTTCCAATGACTCAGGCAAAGTAAAACAAAATCTAAGATGATCATGCAGGTTTTGACAAACATTTCTAGAATATTCAATATCGATATAAAATATTTCACAGAAAACAATGTAAATTTGTGATATGAGGGCTCACATTATTTGTACTCTAAACAGAACAAAAAGTGCACACAGAGTCTCCAACACCGCACAGAATGACACTATTTTATCCAAACCCACTCACCCAAGAGCCAGTTCACAGGTGAATACCAATTCACTTACCTCATCCTCCAATATAAGCCTCAAATAGTATAGTAGTTTATGTGGACCAAAAAAGCAAATGATGGTTAAAGTTAGAATTCACCTCAAAACTCAGGTTAAGATATATAGAAAAAGGAGTCAAGTTAAGATATATAATCAACCAGTAAGTGGATGCCGAGTTTTTATTTTGTGTCTGGATTGACCAATACAAGGAACCAATTTTTTCACGAGTCCAAATAATAGTATAGTTGCCAACTCCAAAACTGGTACACCAAAGATATATTCTTCTATGCATTGTTCACTCACATTCTGTAGTATATAATGCACATAAACTCATTCATAACATATTTTCAATCACCATGTTTTGCATTAGTCTGGTTTGCAGTGAAACTACTCATCCATCTTTCTTGGATAGAAGTTCTGATTCTCTCTCATCAAATTCTAAAGTCAGAAAATGAAGCATGTATTTCAAGGCAAAATGATGAAATGTAAAAACCTTGACTCTTGACAATTTTGGAAAGGCAAGATTCAAGCAATGCAATGTTACTGTCTTTTAATTTTCCGGTATGCTTTGGATTATCAAATTCCAAACCAATTTAAGCA
Source organism: Zantedeschia hybrid cultivar (assembly GCA_030544215.1). Taxonomy (NCBI): domain Eukaryota; kingdom Viridiplantae; phylum Streptophyta; class Magnoliopsida; order Alismatales; family Araceae; genus Zantedeschia; species Zantedeschia hybrid cultivar. The sequence continues at coordinate 69,752,357 of JARZZO010000015.1, read as the reverse complement.
AACTTCACGGATGATGAAATCACCTGCCCCCAATCATTCTAGAAGATTTATAACATGGTTTGCCGTATCGTACCAGATCGGGCCAACTCGTACAAGTCGACTTGTATCTGGATGAGTCCGAGTCTCTGGGACGGTTCAAGTCACCAAGTCGCATCCGACTCGAGCCAACTCGATGCGACTCGATCTGACTCGTGCCAACTCGATGTGACTCATACGTGAATCGTGACAACTCGTGCGATACACTGCAATCGGGCACGGGTTGATGTGATCCAGCTCAAGTATACTCAATGTGACTTGTATATTATTAAGTAGACTTTTTTCTCTAATTTGATAAGTAATCAAACTTTTTCTCCAATTGGTAAATAATTAGACTTTTTTCTCTAATTTAATAAGTGATCTACACTTCTATATTGATTAATAGTGTTGATTTCTCCTAAATTTGTCTTAAAGTCATTGTCATTAATAAACCAATGGGGTTAAAAGTTTATTTATGTCATGATTATTCACAAAATTAAAAAATCTGAAAAAATAAAAAATAAGCATACATGGGCCTGACTCATGCGAGTCAGACCGAGTCAGTCCGAGTCGGCCCAAGTCAGATCGGTATCGTATTGCACCGCATCTAGAATGATACAATTTGCTACAGATCAGTGATACGGCAAACCTTGATTTACAAGGAGATATTTACAAGGAGATAAGGCTGAATGAGAAACAGAAGAGCGAAGAGCAGAGCACCTACTTTTATGGTTTTCCTTTTCAGGGAAATAAGTGCCATAAACTAAAACCCATAAGAGTCGGTAGATCAAGAGAAGAAAAATTGCTTTCATGTGGCTTGCATCAACCTAAAACATGCATGAATAGCTGCAAACCAGCTGAATCCATCAGAAACCTACCATTTACCAATCAGAAAGAGTAACTGTGGGGTTAGTTATGCACTCTTTATTCTGGGCTTCATATTATTTTTTGAACAAGCATGTAAAACCGGATCAGGTTCCTAGGTTAACCAAGCTCCATCTCAATGTGGATCTGACAGGATGGCTAATTGTTGATTCAGGATCAGTCAAATAAAATTAAAAATAGGAAGAAAAAGAAAAGGTAGAAAAGAGAGTTGCAAAATAAAAAAAGAACCTACTTCTTTTTCTTCTCCTTTTTCCTTTTCTACAGTCCTCTAGAATCAGCAGACTCATACTTTTTTTTTCCTTTTTTGCTGAAATAAATAAAACTCAAGCATTCCGTTCCTAAACTAGAGATTGTTTACGCCAATATACTTTTGAATATTTTGACATCTCCACAACTTTTGCCCAATTTAACACATCTAATAATCAGTAAGATGCAAAATGCCATAGAAGACTAGTGGCCATTGTGAATTTAAATTATTCACAAGGATAAATATCTGGCATTGGACATCTCTAGCCATGCCATTGACCATTAAATTTTCCTTGTTCCCAATCTAAGTAGATAGTTTACATAAATTGGACCTTCACCCAAATACAACGTTAAAGTGTTTGTACATGCATGCTGCAAGATTGTCAATAGACGCAATACAGAAAGTGGTCCAGAAAAATTCAAAACATGCTGCAGTTGCATTGGAGTGACTCCTATGAACAAGAATATTAAAATTCAACCAACATTCAACTTGATGGATATCACCATCCAGCTGCTAGTTGTCCAAACATTTCCAAAGTTCCACACCATATTGCAGTATATGGCAAATAAATAATTATTAATCTTAACTGGGGAAATTTTGTAGGTAATTTTTTAGCCGATGCACATAAATGCCACTCTAAGAGATAGCACAGATGCACTTTCCACAAAAACTAAATATTATCTGAAAATAGTTTCCTAGATCATTTCAACAAATATTTTAGTATCAGGCTTCATATAACAAACAAAAAAAAAAAAAAACTTAGGAAGCCTAGATTCTTAAAAGTTAAAAGTTTTTTTTTTTTTTTGGAGTTCCAAGAGTAAACCAACAAACCCAGGATCGAGCCCTGAATCACCAGTGCCCCGAGCCTTAGGCTCGCCAAAAATCTCTTGGGCATTGGCCCCCCCACCCCAGCCTGGCGAAAAGTCCATGATGTCGGAACTTACGTGAACCCCAGGTTGGTGCCCGCCACAGGTATGTCCACAGGTGGGATTCGATACCGCGACTTCATGGTTACCCGTGAAGCGTGTTATCCAACTCTCCCTTCCAAAAGTAAAAAGTTAGAAGTTGTCAGACAAAAGAAAGCATTTGTTACTGTACAACATCATGAAGTACCCCCAACCCCTCTTCCAAAACCCCCCACCCACCCACCCCATCGAGATTAAAGACTCGTACGCAACACTCTTAAAAGAGTTCAGTTCAGGTGGAACTTTGTATGTTTAGCAGATATAATGTAAAGGGAACAAAAATCCCAGAAGTTTTCACATAATTTTTTCAATACCCAACAAGTCATAAACAAGAAATGAAGAACAGAAGGGGGCAGAGCCACCAAGCAGGAAGGAAAGAGGATTGCTTGCCCATCCCCCAAAGAGAAGATAAAAAAGGAAATCTCCCTATTCTTCTTCAATGGCACTAGAAGGACAAGGGAGGAACATGAGGACAAGGGGAAGGAGAGGAGGATAACAGGTCACAGGCCTGCTGCTACAACCCTACACTGCCTCTAATCCATTTTCTCCACCTCCAAGTCCCTTTTAATCTCATTCTCCACCATCTCTGCTTTCCTATGCTTCCACCTGGAACAATGGTACTAGAGACCAGCTGAAACAGAATGGAAAAGGTCAGAACCAGTACTGATTCAAATGGGGAATAAATGGCTGCAGAACTGGCCAAAACCAGCATTGGGGGCTTGCCTCAGCTTCCGACACCAAGGCAAGCACTTAGGCATGAGGCGATGCCCCTGCAACCCTCCTAGAGAGACAAATGTGTCATGAAGGAATAATGGTAATATGAGGCAAGCAAAGAAAAGCCAATGAGATTTTAGGTTCTAGGAACCATGAATCACGGCCAACACATGAAGACTAGTTTGTAGAAAGCAGCCATTTAAGCACCAGATGTCCTAGGAACCACGTGAAATACAAAAAAAAAAGAAAAGGAGATAGCATGTAAAAAAATTGCACTAGACATTGCTAAAAGAGGCACCATTACAGGTGAGTGAGTGAGTGTGTGTGTGTGTGTGTGTGGCTGGCAATGAGCCGAGCCGAGCCGAGCCAAGCTTTGGATGGCTCGAGCTCGAGCTCGGTTCGAGCTCCAAATCTGGGCTGGAGTTCGAGCTCCAAATCTGGGCTCGAGCTCGGCTCGCCCCGTTTTTGCCAAGTTCGAGCTCGAATCACATCAATTTGGACATATTTTATTTAGTTTAGTCATTTGATGCACAGTTGGAATGAAGATCTTTTAGTAAATATACCCACTTGACCTAATTTGGAGAAATTAAAAAAATATACTAAATATATCGAGCCGGCTCACGAGCTGAGCCACAGTAAGCTTGAGCTCAGCTCATTAACCTATTTGAGCTTTAATAAGCTTGAGCTTGGCTTGTTTGAGATTTCGAGCCGAGCCCGAACGGCTCGGCTCATTGCCAGCCCTATGTGTGTGTGTGTGTGTGTGTGTGTGTGTGTGTGTGTGTGTGTTAGGGGGGGAGGGGGGGGGGGAGGCGGCAAATGCAAGGCGAGGCATTCTTGGCTCACCTCCCCTTGTCTAATTGCCTAGGTGTAGGCAAGTGAGGTGACCTTTGACAACACAGCATAACCCAAGTTAAGCAAAATTGATATTTTCATATAGATAAGATCCTAATTTGTCACTTAATCAAACCTATGACAGCACTCACTGAATCACCACAGCTAAATAAAACCTAAGACAGTCCACTGAATAAAGGCCTGCAACAGGGAAGTTGACAGCTTCTCCATGGCCTACTAAATAGTGTGCCCATGCATCTTCAGATTGAGAAGAAAGAAAAGTTGGTCTGATAAATGTCAACACTCCCAGTTGACTACACAATAGCATCATTGAGAGTGTATTGATGCATAAATAATACACATCAGTCCACGGACTTTCTATTGACATTGTCACTGTGCTCTGCACCTGTTTCAGTGGCAATACTCCAGCAGAGCAAAAACAGTGGAAGTCAAACACAGAAAAAAGATGGGATGGAGGCAGACCAATCTGACCAGCATAAGAACATTTTCAAGGGCCAAAAAGTTAAACTAGGAGTGCCTTAAAGAATGCAGACATGCCAGAACTATCAACCCATATCCTTTTCAAGATCCAAACCCATCAAGCACTCATGACAGGTTCAAAAATCCTAAGCACTTGTCATCTGATACATTATCTCCCTTGCACATTATGAATTCTTTCACACTTTTACAGTAGCATAATAGCTATTGATCCTGGAATTATTTTAAGTTCCATGATTTGCAACCATCCCTTGCATCGGGGAAGAGGATTGAGATCCCAACTAAGTGGCCCGTCTAAAATTAAAATTCTCCCTGAACCAGACATCAGATCATGCCTTATTTTGACCTCTTTTGCTTCCCATGTTTAAACTATACCATCCTGATTTGTCTTTCCTTTTTCTCCTAAGAATGAGTGGATTTTACACCAATTTTATCTCTACAAATAGATGGCATGCATCGTTGCAAAGAGGAAAACCCTTCAAACATTAGCCGAAGTGCAAATTACATCCACAAAAGGCAGAATGCATCCGAAGAAGAAATTACATCTCCAGAGGAATGCTCCACTATTTATTTGACTTCCTTGGGATATTCATTGATCAGATCAAGGATGGCAATATCCGTATCATGGGGGCACAATACCGATACATACCGGCATCGGTATCAGGCGTATTGGCCCAGTAGCAGTCCATTCTGCCCGGTACTGGCACTAAAAGTTCTTTTATTGTTTTTTTTAACAAATGACTGGTATTGGGCTATCCCCCAGTATGTATCAGTACACACTGATACCGATATGTATCGGCTGATACTGCCAACCATGGATCAGATCGATTTGAGAGAACTTCAGACCATTGAATGATGAATAAAATAGCTTCCCACAGGGTCCCCATATATCCTGTGCTTCCCTAAATGTTCTATTATTGGGCTATCCCAGTATGTATCAGTACCCACCGATACCGACACATACTGGCTGATACTACCGGTATCAGCTGATACTGCCAACCATGGATCGGATAGATTTGAGAGAACTTCAGACCATTGGATGATGAATAAAATAGCTTCCCACAGGGTCCCCATTCATACTGTGCTTCCCTAAATGTTCTATTCATTTTCCTCAAATCTCTTGCCAGTAAATCATGAGGTACATGTTCATACTAAATTTTCTATCAGTTACTCTAAAATGATTTTTTTTAAGTTGTAGGCTTCTCCATAGATGTTATCATGGTTGGGACGGTGTTTGGCTCATAATCGTTCAAAGGAATTCTAAGCTTGGTCTGTGCATTTAATTTTTCAGACCATGTATTGGCAAGTCCTCTTTTGTTGGGAGAGGCAATCAGCACCAAGATGTATTAAAATAAAGTATAAATTTTTGTTTCAACCAATTCCTTAAAGTAGGAAACAGTTAGAAGCATGCAAAGCATGCCGAAGAACTTATAATTCAGCAGCACCCAGATCACAGTAGCTGGCCTGATGTCAGGCTTTTACCTGAAAAATGGAAAAAAACGATATCACAGTAATGATGCTTCTTGAAGTGATAAATAACGCATAATTGATCTCATAATCTTCATGGATTGCCATCCCCTGAGATCTCTCTGCTGCAGCAGCAGAAGAAGAACAAGAAGAAGAGACATAGATGGCAATAGTGGCAGTGGCGAAGAAACAGGAATGAAGAGTAGAAAAGAAGGAAAAAGAGGATATGAAAACAGTGAAGATGAGGGGGCAATAGGAGGAGGAGCATACGAGGAGATGGTGGTGATGGATTGCCATTGTTCGAGATCTCACATCCTGTCTGAGATCTTTTCTCTACAACCCATTGAAGGCTTGAAGCTGGGGTGCAATCTGAGATACCAGTCCTTTAACAGTCATGAAATGGCTTGCTGAATAGAAAATCCTCAAAATGGGCAAACACTCAGCACGAATAAATTTGGGATTTGACTTACTTTAGTAACTTAATAGCCATTGTTAAAACATCAATTCAATCAGGAAAACCATTCCCATAGGGTCTCATATAATATAATGAAGGAATACTCATAAAATAAACTTGCTAGTTTTTTAAAATTGGATAGTACCACAATTGGGAGAATGGATGTACAAGTGTAAGAAGTGAACTTATTCATACAACTAGGGCCGTGCATGGTTTGGTTCTTCAAATTTGAAGAAATTCTTGCCAAACTGAACCAAACTGTATGCACTCAGAAAACCGAATACCAAAAATTTGGTTTGGTCCAGCTGGTCCATTCCCTCACTTTATTGCATACAAAAATAGCTACCCCCTCAGAGACAATAGCTTCCCTCATGAAGATACTACAATTCATCTCCCTCTATAGGGCTCACAACATGGCATGAAGAATCAGCCACCATATCATGTGGTTCCCCTAGGGATCTCATCTCATGTCCCATTACCGGAATAAGCTCACGACCATAGCAGGTATCTGAGCATGACAGTGTTATCTTATCAAAAACATATGCGACGATCCAATGATTTGTCCACATCTCCACAAAGATAGCACATCAGAGGAACGTCCACCATAAATGGTTTGAACTAGGGCTGAAAGTGGATTGGGTTAATCAGCAATCCAATTTGCCCTCAATCTGCAATACCTGATCCAACCTATATATTTACAAATTGGGTTGGTGTTTGGATTAAAAAATTTCACCCACACTTCTTGTTAATTGGGTTATGAATTAGCCCCAAACCAAATCTGCTCTGATACATTTGATTGCAAGTCATCGTGGATGGAAGTGGATCTCTAATTTCTAACCCACAAATATGTGCAAGTATCCATTTTGATCTGCATTATACAGATAAATTATATTTATATTCTATAATAGTATCATATATGTTATTTCACAATATAGAGACTATTTGATTATTATTCCCTCTTGATCCAAAAAGAATTAAATCATTTATGGAGGTTGGGTGCACCCGGGGTTACACTTGGCCCAGGCCCTGCCTGAGTGACTCAAGATGGGTATGTTGCCTGCTAAACAAGGTCTCAAGCAGGGTTCACCGACTCAGCCATCATATCGACCCGTACCCTCGCAAACACAAGTTGTATCTATCTGATTCTGCCTGACTCGCACAAATTGCATTGAGTCAAGTCCAGCCAGATTAAGGCTCGAACGACTCGGCGAGACAGACTGTATCTATGCCTCTGAGTTGCCCAAATACAAGTCGACTTATGAGTCGGAGTGAGTCATTTCGAATCGCCAAACCCTAGTCTCAAGCAAGGTTTCGTTGACTCCCTAATACATACCAACTTGTATCCTCCCGGATACGAGTCGTATGGGTCCGGACCAACTTGCACGAGTCGGGCCAATTTAGGTAATTTCGTTTTTTCATTCACATTGAGAAAATTTTAACTCCAGTAGTTTCTTAATGACAATACTTAAAGCCGAATTGAGGAGAAATATAACCCTATTAATTGATAAAAAAATATAAATAACCTATCAAATCGGAGGAAAAAATCAAATTACTTATCAATTAGAGAAAAAACTTTAGTTACTTACCAACTTAGATACAAGAAAGTTTACTCAATAAGATTTTAGATGAAAAACTCATTAAAAAGCCATGATGCATGTAAGCAAACCCCATGGTAGTGAAATATAGAATAAACCTCAAAAGCCCATAATATTGGGCCAGATGGCAATGAACCACACTGGATCACAGCGAACCACACCCGACTTGTGCGATACAATGCAAGTCCGATCGAGGCACCTCAAGTCAAATGCAGCTCGATAAGGCAATGTGTACTTGCAGTTGGACTTGCCAAGATATAAGTCTACTCAAATGAGTCGGCACAACTCACTCCAAGTCAGTAAATCATGGACACAATATGCCTTTATCCTGCTCCAGTGCGTGCATGAGACATGCCACTTTACCTCTTTGATTTGTCCTATAGAGCTGGGCAAGCAAGAGAGTGCAACAATCCTATAAAGGAACCCCCTACCCCCCCCAAGTGGCCCAGCTGGATCAAAAGGCGCTAATGAATGGTGCACCTAGTGGGAACCTCCCCCCACCCCCCAAAAAAAACAAAAGGAAAAGATGTATAGCATATATGTATTTGTTGTATATATATATATATATATATATATATATATATATATATATATATATATATATATATATATATATATATATTTGTTGTATAATTCAGTTCAAAATGGGTAATTCAGTTTCAAAACTCTTGAAACCAAATTGAATCAAATCTATTTCCAAATCAAACCAAATAAGAACAAATTACTCAGTTCGGTTTGGTTTTTTGGTCTGAAAAGAATAATGCACAGTCCTACATACTGCCGCCAGCATAATAAACATAAATTGCAGTTCAATCAAGGGAAGAATGTCAACAGCTTGTGAGATTATCCATTCAATTACAGGGTTATACAATTAACAACGAGATGCAGATGGTGCTGTTTCAACCAAGGTTCGCCGCATCGCTGATCCGTTTCGGATCGTATCTTCCTAGATATGATACGATACCGATCCGACTCGGCCCGACTTGGACCGACTCGCATGAGTTAGGCCGATCCATACTTATTTTTTATTTTTTCAAATTCTTTAATTTTGCAAATAACTATGACATAAGTAAACTTTTAACTTGACCCCGAGGGATGAGAGAGTTGGAACCATACTTCATTGGCAACAAAGAGGTCAAGTGTTTGATCCCGTCCGTGGACACTCGCTTTGTGTGCACGTCCCAGGTTCACGGTTGTTTCGACCAATCGGACTCCGTACAGCCTTGGGGGTAACGTAAGACCCCAAAGAGGTTTGGCTACGCATTGGTTCCGTCGCATGAGAGGTTTCCGAGACGTCGAGGCTGGTGCGGCGCCTACGGCTTGAGCTATTGGTGATTTAAGGGTCGATCCTAGGCACTGTGGGTTTACTCTCGGGTATCCAAAAAAAAAACTTTTAACTCCAATGGTTTACTAATGACAATGACTTTAAGTCAGATTTATGAAAAATCTACCCTATTAATCAATATAGAAGTGTAAATGACCTATTGAATTAGAGAAAAAGATCCAATTATTTACCAATTGGATAAAAAAAGTTTAATTACTTATCAAATAAAAAAAATCTACTTAATAAGATACAAGTCACATTGAGTAGGCTTGAGCTAGATCACAGTCACCCATGCCTGATTGCAGCGTATCACACGAGTCACATTGAGTCAGCACAAGTCACGTACGAGTCGACACGAGTCGGACCAAGTCGGCTCAAGTCAGATGCGACTCAGAGACTCGAACCGCCCCAACGACTCGGACCCATCTAGATACAAGTCGAATGAGTTGGCCCAATCTGGTATGATACAGCAAATCATGGTTTCAACGGGCTTATCATGTGCAATTGTCTTTTTGATATTGTATTTCATCTTATAAAGAGAAATATTTCCCTATTAAGATGACCCTTTCCCTTTTTATGCATGCTTGGAAAGTGGTGCACTAGCGGGAGTGACAGCTCGAACTTCGATGTGGATCGCAGAGGACTTGCTTCCCTTCTAAACTCTGGCAATATTAGGGAGTAAGAAAGAGGAAGTTAACACAACCTTTTATGATCTTCCATGCCGTTTAGGTGTTACGACCAGCTCGTATCCCACATCCAAGGACATGGTTGCACACAGCTGACCAAAGCCGGTTTAGGGTCACCCTATTCTCATGTCTTTGTATGAAGTTAAGAAGGCTAAAGGCACATATGCTGCTGACTAAGGAGCTGCGGCTGGCTAAGCAACTGGCTCCACTCTAGCTTCCCTCCATACACCTATAAAATGCCCTGTCGGGCTCTTTCAAGCCATTATACTACCAAAACCAACAGAAAAAACATACTCCCCAAACAAACACATCTCAACATGTGGTCAGACGTCCACATGTTTATCTTATTTTTTATAATCCTTTTCACCAGCTAATCTTTGGCAAACATGAGCTATCCTCAGACTGAACGAGTATAAGATTCTTTCTACATCATCTAAAATAATGGCTGCAACATTGATGGCCACATCCCTAAGACAAATGTACCCCCAAACCCAACATACACACATATACATGTCAACATTCAGACCATAAATTTATCCTTCGACACTTCCGGTTTATTACTATTTGCTGCTGCATTATTCGTGAATGACAGAAACAAGGCTTTTATCAATACATTTACCCAATAAACCATCAAATAAACAAAGAGTCCTGGTCAAAGTCAAGAAAGAAGAAACTAGAATCCAAAGAATTCCAATACAGACCAACTGGCTAAAAAAGCTCCACGAAAATGCTCAATTGTCTGGTAATCTGAATCATACTGATTTCTGAAAAAACCTGCTCAATCAGACCTCTTTGAGAGCGTCTAAATCGAATGACTCATTAAGTCAGGTACAGTAAGAAGCCGTGGAGTCTCAAGCTGGTTTCATAACTTACACATCTTGCCAAACCAATTAGAGACTAGTATCTAAAACCGATACAACATGACGGAAAAAAAAAAGCCTCCCAGTTATTCAGCATCAACATGACGTACACGTAACAAACACAACCCACGAGACATAAGGAAATTTCAGATGCCTAGTCTTAGTAACCCATCAAACAAAGACAAAAAAACACGCTGGAGAAGGGGCACAACTATGTACATAGATGAATTCTCCTTATTACAAAAATTAAATTCTGATCCAAGGACAAAAGCCAAAAAAAAAAAAATCAAAATCAAATTGCACAATGCAAAGCCTACAGGGAAAACTAACCAAAAAATAGAGAGGGGGAAAAACAAGCACGGAGACCAAAACCCTGGCAGAACTCTCAGCTAAAGAATAATCCCCATTAGGTGAACGAATCACCACCAACAAACGAAAACACAAACACGCAATTAACAAACTAAGAATTCGAAACAGACACGCATGTCAAACAATTGGAGGAGCAAGCAAAACCCGAAGAAAATCCCATACCAGGGAGCCGAAGAAACCCCAGAACGGCGCCCGCGAAACCCTAATCGTCCGTCCGCCAACGCCGCACCTCCAGCGCCAAGAACCCCCCACAACTTCCCCCTTCCGGCTCCCTCGCCGGAGGCCCCAAACCCTTCGCTTCCGCCACCCCCGCGGGTGCCTTCCCCCGCCTCAAACCCTAGCAAAGCCCTCCATTTCCGCTCTGCGCAGCGCCTCCCTCGCTTTCTGCGCGGACTGGTCGTGGCCGGGAGCGACCACGCCCACCATCCCGCCCCCCGCTGCCCCTTTCGCACCCCCACCACCTCCCCTGTTCCGCTTTTCAATATTCTATCATTAGTAGCAATTATTTCGTCTTCGCCCGTCCGGCCCAGGCCTTCGTGCGCCCCCGCAGGGCCTCCGGTCACGTGCCACGCGGACGGGAGGCGTGCGGGGGTGCTGACGGCGACCGTTGGTGGGGCCCTCTTCCGTTCTCGGTCGGCTCGATAGGGACTGGCCCGTCCGGTCTCCGTCGTACGGCAGCCGGTTGGTGAGGACAGCTGCTGCCAGCGGGATGGGTTGTGAGGGGGTTAGTCCGCGTCAACACGCATCGTGGAGGTGCCTCGTTGCGCGGATGGGGTTAGGTAAACTACGGTCTTAATCACACCAATAGTTGATTAATGATTGTTTCAATTTAATAGAGAGATATTTGACTCGACCTACTTGTACTTATAAATATCTTTTTAATTTTTTAGAAAGTAACATCCTAAAACATTTTCCTAAAACATATTAGGATTTTTTAAAAAAATTTAGTCCCTCTAATCTATTAATCTAGGAAAAACTCCCCTATAACTTCTGTATTTCTAGGGTGTTTTCCAAATAAAAGTGAGATCATAGGGGGATTTTTTTTAGATCATAGGGAGTTTTTTTCTAAATAAAAGTGAAATTGTATGGATTTTTTACTAAATATAAAAATTATGGGAAATCTTTTTAATTTAAAATTTTAGAGAGACTAGAAACTAAAAAAAAAAAAAAATGTGTGAAAAAACTCCCCTTGTATGATCATCTTATACGCGAAGAACACCCTATCCTCTACTCAATCTTCATGGACATCTAGCAAATTAAGATTTATTGTAGAGTAAGAGGAAAGTTTAAAGAAATGTGTATAGTAAGAAATATGTTTTATGTAGTAAGAAGAAAGTTTAAAGAAATGTGTATAGTAAGAAATATGTTCTACATAAAAACGATTCATTAAATAGTTATTTGCTAGAATCTCCCAATATGTCTTCCTTTTTAAGTTCACAAAGTTGAAATCAATTTATTATTAATGATTAGAGATGATATGCATCTTTGTTATTTATGTGTAGATCATTGCATTTTTAGGAGATGTAAAATACTATATTTTATAGCATTTTATGTTATTCCATGTCAAATCAAGTGATTCTGATTTTAATAATTTCAACATATTTCTAATAAAAATAAACTTTAGAGTAACTAATATTTAATATCTAGGAAAATAGATTTGAATTTTCATTAGCTATGAAAATAGATCTAAATTTCCCCTTTTGGTAGTAGAATATTTTCTTTGAGTTAATTATATCTGGACTAACGCTAATTACGACTCTAGAAAAGTGATTTTTCTCGATTCTCTACCTTCTTATCTTTTCTCTTTGTTGAGAGGTTACCTCGGTAAATTAAAAAGATAACAAGTACATAAACAAAAACCTTAATTGTGAGTAACTCTACTCAACGGAAAGGATCATTCTGAAAACTATCTTGCAATAGTAACAGCATAGGAGAAACATATTAGCCTTTAGAATGATTGCATAATTTTCTTCTTAAGGATCATTTGGTACATCGTAAAATATTATAAAAAGTCAGGAACAGACGTAAAGTAATTTTTTCATATATTTGGATTGTTGGAAATCACTACACTACTTTTTTTATATGCTTAGAATGTCATGAATTATTTATTTTAAAAGTAGTTGACCATTAAAATTTTCTTTCTTGTTAATTACGATGATTTTAAAATTTTAAATTTTATTTCATTATTTTTTTTGGGGGGGCGGGGATAGCATCTCCTGGACGTGCGGCTCTCCGTGCACATCACTACTGAGGGGACGAAAAGGCAGCTTTTTTCCCATCTTTCTAAGGAGTAGGGAAGCCTTTTAGCAGACGGTGGGGGGCAGGGGAGGGGACGAGAATGGAGGGACCGGATTGGATTGGGCCTGGATTTGGACGGTCTGCGGCTGCAACAGCACTTCTGCTCTTCTTCCCGCTGCTGCTGCTGCTCTCCATTTTCCTTCTCCGCCTCAGCGTACAGATCTGATGATTGTACAGGTGTGATAATTGTTCCCTGCCTGCTCTCTGTAAAGGCTCCCAGTTGGATGTGCCGTGGCGCAGTGAACCGCTTATCTATTAGTTTCTAATTTTTGATGTCAATAGATCCTTGTACACCTTGTTCAAACGAGCAAAGACAATGTTATTATTTATATAAGATAAAGGTTGAAAGATACTTGACCACAGTTTTGATATGCAGATCGAAGATTAACAGAATCGTACCTTTATGGAGTGGTGAATGAATGTGTGCTGTCTAAACATATGGGTCTTTCTTATTGAAGTTGAGAAGATCTTGTGATCTTCTCTTATCTTTTGAGATAAGATCTTTTATACTTCATCTTCTCAACTCCTGCTGAGATATAAGACCGTCAAAGCAGGTCGAAACATGTTAAGTTCATATAAGGATGTATCTATTTACCTAATATTAATTATTATACTATTAAGTATATTGGAATTTTGGATAGACTTAATCTTGGATAGACACAAGGCCCGACAGCTAAGGATCGAATCCTAGCAAATCCAAATTATATCCAACTTCTCCAACCCAATCTTCACCCCAGCATGGAGCCTGCAAGCATCACATGTGCACACGAAACAATCTTCCACAAAAAACTGTAAAGAGTTTCAGCTGGACTCAAACCTTGCACTTGCACCCCTTGCTACCTGAGCAGGGGGGTATCCGTTGCCGGCACCACTGTGCTACGGCGAGCGAATAAGGCCAACTCATTCGCCCATGAATATTATTGACTCTATTACATGTCTTAGTACATCTATATTGGATATGGATCTATCCGGATGCATATCATTGACAGTTATATTCACAAGAGTCAATGATGAATTAGTCATTTGATTGAAAAAAAAAAAGAATAACCATGCTTGTGGATGGAATTTCTATTATTTGGCACAATGGGCTGGGGTGCATGTTGGTCTAATGATTTTGGAGACCATGGTTCGGGTGTCACATGTTTGGAACCAAGGGCTTTGCGCCTAAGAGTTCGGCTGTCCAATCAGGGATGCCCCCCAACGTCCACATCCCGGTGGGGGACCACGACCTTTGATTGGGAGAGCTGGACAGCAAGCCCGGTCGCTTTCCGGCACGGTCTGGTCCAACAACGCTCGCGTTGCTCGAGTGGGGTGGTCAATGGTCAACTCTGCGCCGGGCGGGCGGGCGGGAACGCGTGCTTCCTTTTCTAATCTAAGCCGTCTGATAGGTGGTCCCCGTATGGGTGTACTTGCACGCTGTGGAAGAGGTTACGGATCAGAGCCATCTGATCGCCGTAGAGGGTGACGGCACACCTCGGCCATGGAGGACATTACAATTTATGTCCTCGGGGTAGATTCTCTCCGACCTTTTTTTTTTTTTTTTTTTTGGTAGGGCTCAGAGGCCGGGTCTGTACAACTATTTACAAGTGACCGGAGTTCAAATGGAATCCGAGATTTCTTCCAAAAGAGATAATTTCGGCCGGGTCAAAGAGTCCGCCTAATTAGACGGTAATTCTAAGTCCGTCAGATTTCTGAGGAAGTAATCCCACGAATCAAGAGATAAATATCCTTATAGCACTGAAGCCATATAGTTGGGGGGGTTTTAGGCCCCAACCTGGAGAGAGATGGGAGATGACTTCATCCACATGTGATCTAGTAAATTGGGAAATAAAACTTTAACTGAAATACTATGACCGATCAGATTAAATTACGTTATATATATATATATATATATGAGTGCTACTGTCCGAACTAGACCTCCTGTGCGATCCACTCCATTCCGTAGGATAATTTTCATCTCTTAAAATTTAATTTTTACTGTTAAATTATATCCGAAGTGATTGTAACCGTCCAATCTTGCACAAACAAATTTGTGATGAATACAAAAAGTTTAGGAGATGAGAATAAATCTAAGGATAATCTGACTGATTTTTTATTTGTTGACTATTTTTTCATAATTTTTTTAAATCAAGATTCGCAAATATTCAATGAATGACTACAATTGAGTTTCAAAATCGAACACGATCGGACGGTGAAAATAAAATCCATACGGTCAAACCACACGCTATGTGATTTGCATAGTAACATTCAGTGGCGGACGCAGGAATTTGGTCCAGTGGGGTCCTCAGATTGAGTATTGTGGATCAAGTTGAAAGTGGGACAGCCAAGTATGTAAACGGGTCGGATTCGGTGCGGATTTAAGGTAGATCCATGACCCTATCCATTAAGTTATCGGTTTAAAAAAATTATCCGTCAACGATCCTATAAGTTAATAATCGGTCAGATAATTAAATCTTAGTATATCATATGCATTCGATAAAAAATAATGTGTATTCATTATCTTATCCATTATGAATATCGATTTGAAAAGATAATTTGTTAATTGACCTATAAAACTATAAGCTAATGATCGGTCAAATATTCGGATCATCGATCGATTATCATTTCAATCGCTAGGACAACAATAGAGTTCATTTAGACTGAGCGATTTATTTGACAAATACATTCACTACAAATAAAAAATAATACACTTCAATAATTAAAAAAAATACATTCAACATGAATAAAAAGAGTACAAAAACTTAACATTAAATATAACATCTAAGAAGAGCAAAATAAAATAAAAATGAGCCACCACCCAGACTCACTGGATCACAAACATTTAACATTAAATAAATAAGTAATAATACATAAATGAGCCACCTCCCAGGCTCGCTGGATCATAAAAATTAACATCTAAGAAAAGTAAAATAAAATATAAATGAGCCACCACCCAGGCTCGCTGGATCATAAAAATTGAAGAAAATCTTATGTGGATTTGATACCTTGATTTGTCCACTTCACGATGTCAATAATCTTTAAATATCGAAAACTTAGAAAGAAAGATAAATTTTTCAAAATTAATAAAAGTTTATCTTTCTCGACTTTCAAGTAAAAAACATTAGATTAAACTTTTTACAACTAGGATAAATATAAAATTGACATAATATAAAGGTGAAGGATATATCTAAAGGTGTTGTTGCAATTTTAAGATCGTCATATAATCCTCTTATACACATCTCTTGTGTCCATGCAAACATATATGATAGAACAACATAATATGAAAGCTTCACACTTAATGTTCTTCCATCCAAATTGGTTTCGATTTGGGGTAGCTTTAATGTGGATGATGCATGATTTGTCAATCTGAAGTCAACATGCTATTTGCAATCATATAATGTAATAATTTTGTCAAACACATAGTTATAGAAAACAACAGAGTAAAGAAAAAAGTTTGACATTAAGATTGGAAATGAACATAAATGTGAAGACTTAGTCATCACTCCAATTGAAGTTTAGGGAGAGTACACCCGGATGGTTTGGACACATGCATTGTCATCCAAGTTCAATGCTAGTTAGAAGGTGCAATCAAATTCAAGTGAAGGAAGGAAAAAGGAGTTCATAAATGCCCAAAAATAAGAGGGTTTGATCCGGTAAGAAAAGACGCGATCTTCTTATGTTTAACTACATATGTGGCTTTAGATAGCTAAAGTGGCTGGACAAGATATACGCAAGTGAGACCAAATAAATGGGATAAGGGTGCGGTGATGGTGAAGAGGATAATTAAAAGAAAAAGAGGTTAATCTCCCCAAGAATCACCGACTCCAACACTCAATTAAACCCCTCGGAAGAGAAAAGGGACATATCCCTGCTTCCCAGAAAATGAGATATAAAAGCAGAATTGTTTTCGGTATTAAACATAGCCTGCAGTTATAAAATGTTCAGCAAAGATCTTATATTAAAAATATTTACCAGTCTAAAAATGGATCTATTATCAAAGGAAAATACTAAAACATGCATTCTAATATCAACAGCTTTTTCCAATAAGTCTGGATTGCATGTTAATGGTATCTGGAAACCGTTATTCCAAGATCACCAACTCATCCTTCCCCAGTAGAAACCACTCAATATTCCATCTCTCTACACTTCAAAGCTTGGCCAAAATCGGCAGTGGCTTGTTGAGAAACCCCCTTCATAGATTCCCCGTCAGTTCTCCAATCAGTTTTCTTATACACATCTCAACCATCTGTTTAACACACACGCCCGTTGAGCGAGGAAATATTTAATCCATAAGAAAACAGTTTTACAAACACAAAAATCGAAAAAACATACAAACAAGATCATAACCCACCCACCTTCGGGTTTAATACCTTCCCAAAATAATCCACCCCAAATCAAGAAACAAGCGAAAGAAGCAGGCGACAGCAGATCTCTTCCTACTGGCAACTTTGGGGTTTGAATAGCCTAAGTTCGATGAGACAGCTAGGGTTCGACATTATTCACATCAAATCCAAACAAACATCACCAAAACAAAAAAGAAAAATGAAAAAAAGAAGCATACATGCCCTACAAAACACCAATCAACACACACAACATGCCCAGAACAAGGACAACATAAAAATCGTATTGCAATGAACAAGAACCAGAACTTTCAAAGCAGATTCACAAGCGGGCGGCCAAAGGGCCGCCGGGCGCCGGCGCTGGCTGCGGCGGCGCTGGGCAGATCCGCAGAGGCAGAGCGGCAGAGCTGCAGAGGGGTGAAGGGAGGGAGGCGGACGCCGGACGGGGCGGAGGCTCGGAGCCTGGGAGGCCGGAGGCGGAGCCGCGGAGGCCGGAGGGGGCCGGTGGCGGTGGGCGGTGCCGCGGTGGCCGCTTGCTGGGTGGCGGAGGCCGGAGGCGGAGACCGGACGGGGCCAGAGGGGGCCGCCGCGCACGCCGCACTGCCGCAGTCACGATGCTGGGTTGCCTTTGCCGAGGCCGAGGGGCTAGGGTTTGGGAGTGGGAGTGGGAGCTCGCGGTGCTAACAGGAAGCCAGGAACGAACGGGGTGGGCCGATGGGGAATGGATTGGGCGCTCCGCGCCTCTGCGCTCGGTTGGGCCTGCCTAAGTGGGCTGGGCGATCGGGCAGCCCAGTGGGTTCCTACATCTGTGGCCAGTGGGGTCCTGGACAGTAAATTTTGGGGTGGGTCTCTAGGATTTTGAAATTCCAGTGGGGTCCTGGGACCCCACTGGTTGTACATTGGATCCGCCTTTGGTAACATTCATCTATATATATACATATATACGTACGTACGTATGTACACACACACATATATATATATAGAGAGAGAGAGAGAGAAATTGTTCATTCATGGATGACAGGTTGGAGGGAGGAGGATATAATCTAAATGTGACTCACTTTCTTGAAGATTAAAGTAGTTGTAGATTGAAGTGGATTCTACCATAGGTTACGAGTTATGAACTATATAAAAAAAAATATTAGTTTGAAAATCAAAATCTATCCTACATAATAATAACATAAACCTAATAATGTTTTAGATATTATAAAAAAAAATCTTAGAACTAAAGTCTCATTATGTTATTAATATTTTTGCCTAATTTAATTATGGAATGTCTACCATCCAATTGTAAGTTTCTAAAAAGAACAATAATCAAACGGTCCATATGTACTCTTAAATTATACGTGTAACAAGTCTAAATAATTTGAATATAATTTACTTATAAAGTATAAGTCAGTGGATATTTACAGATCTAGAGAGAAGAGATACAATCCGTCTATAGTGAAATACGAATTGGAGCAAATAGGATCAGGTTTAGTTTTATAGTGATCCATGGCCCAATCCACAAGAATTGGGATGAGGTCTTTTGAAATTGGATCAAATTTTAGGGATCAAGATAGATTGGACTGCGGATTAACCCAATCCACCTATGGTCCTACTCTAGATAGTTACTCTATTTTATTCTTATTCTTATCTTCTAAAAAAATATATATTTTATATTTATGTTCTATTATTATATAATTATATACGTGGATGCAAACTCATTATTGTGTTGCTTTTAAAGAGGATTAATTAGAAAAATCTACTTTTATGATAAATAAACTAAGAAAATCTACTTTCAACATAGAAATACATATAAATTTGTGTTGGATATTCCAAGCATTTATATACATACTTGAGAGGCTCATATGTGAAAAAGTACTAAACAATAGTTTTGTGTTAGAGGATGATATTGTTATTGCGCGTCATCCCTTTTTGCATGGTGTCAGACTGGTACTGACGCAGCCAAGTGCCTCATGGATCTGCTAGCCGAGACAAGAGTCAAGTCAGCTTGGAGTTGAATACTTGCGCACGCAACATTAACATTAGTGGGTCTCTAAGATAACGGTCTAAGGGAAGCCCTCCGACGCTCAAATCAAACTAGAGACATGTGGTGGAATCTAGGTGGTTAAGGAGAGAATTTTGCACTTACCTCGATTTGACGGACCCAAACTCCTTTATGAAGGAGGCGGTAGGTAGGAACCTTTAAGGAAACTAATGTGAGACTATTCCTCGGGAAGGTTCCAAAAGCCTTTACTTTCCTGAATGCGGTGGTCGCTAGGCTAGCGGGGTTGACCAGTAGAACGATGGGGCCGAACAAACTGCCTTATTGGGCCATTGCTAATGGGCCGAATCTATGAGGGAAAATTCCCTCGTCAGATACCTTTCAAAATTAAGCTAAATCACAATCCTTGATTGTTAACATCTACCAGTGTTTATATTAGAAGATCCATATTCTCTCCATCACTTATAGAATTCGCTCCCACATAAAACCTCAAATAATTTCCTAGAAAAATGCTCAACAAGATATGAACTCCCTTATAATTTTAAAAGAAGTGTGTAAACTCCGTAAAATGTTACAAGATTGGTCCTGTTCAGTTAAAGGGGTTGTTTGTGTGCCATCAACATTGTAAAATATTACTTTAAAATCACTAATTTTAGAATTGATAAAAATAAATTTCTTGATTTTAAGATTACTGGTTTAGAACCTACAGACTTTGCTATCTGGTTGAAAATCAAAATTAGATAAGGAAGTATCACATAGGTCAATTGATTTTGAAATATAGTAATTTACAACACTTTAATATACGGAAAACATTGTACAAAATTAACATTAAACATTGTATGTTACGTCCCTGATCTAGTTCACTCATTTGGACTCACTTCATATTCAAGTTATGTAACTATATGACCAAATAATATATAAATACAAGATAAATGATGATAGACAAATAATCATGCTAATTGCCATCAAATATTGAAATATAAATTTTCATTGCCAATATCAAGATCTTTAAATTACATTAGCTTATCCAATGTAAGTAAAGTCACTTATCTCATTAAAGAAATAGAAAATACGTATCATTTCTCAAATTCCTAATACATCCATCTAGAAAAACTATAAATCTAGATCTAAATGACCTCTAGAAGAGTCTGAGTCAAATTTTTTCAGCAAATTCCTTCTCAACAGCTAACTCTTCCTCTTCAAATTTTGAAAATGTTAATAGGATTTATGAGTATAACTACTCACTAGGTAAATCAAATCCAGCAAATAACTGAAAAGTAATAATATTAAATATACAAATAATTTATAATTCTACATATAGTTCAAATAAAATTACGATATAAAATATGGTCAAATATAAGTTTATTAAATCAAATGTATTTTATAATAGTATGAATAGATCAACTAATATATATTATATATAGTATGATTGGAATCATATCTAATTGAACATATCTATTAGCCATGAACTGAATAAATCACATATCGAATTGAACATATTATATATTAAATCATAATGACATAGTAGTTATTATATCAAATCAAATCTTACTTATGAATATGTCAAAAATCAGAGGTTTATGAACAATTCAAAAGATAACTGAATACAAATTTTTAAAGAACGAACTAAACATAATATAAACTGAATTCAAATGATCGTAACAGTGAATTATGTTTCATAATTATGTGTCAAATAGATCATAAATTAATATATCAAATAGACATGTATCCAACTACTATATAAGGAATCGAATAAAACATATATCAATATATATAGGCAAGAATGTTAAAGTCATGGTACACGCATAGCTGGGGAGTCAATAATCCCATATCAGATGACTGAAAACAAATACACAATTATCGAAATTTTTTCCATTGCTTACGGGTAGAACTCATCTACGGACGCTTATAAAATAAACTACAATTTCTTTAAGATGACAATGTCTAAATATATATAAAAAAATATAGTACATACATATTTTCACAGATTTCATAATGATCATAGATCTGAAAATTAAATTGAAAAAATAATACATATATATATATATATATATATATATATATAAGTCATAATACATACTTTTATATACAAAATAACTATTTAATAAGTCAACATGGTCATATATATCAAAAATAAGAGTATAGTTGATGCCAATAGATTAGACAGGAAAGTAAGTTTTAAGATTTTTTTCAAATTTTTTAGAATAGCGAATATAAATTTTAGCCATTAAAATTAGTTTTTAGGTTAAAAAAAATCATTAAATAAGACATAAAATAGTAAACCGATTCAAAAATTAATTGTACTTGGCGAACACAACAAATAGGTCATATGAAACGTGTGGCAAATTGAACATAAATAAGTAAGTTAGATAATCTAATAGCATATGAAGAAGTTGAGTACTAATGGGTTTTTGACCAATTGAATAAATAACATAATAATTAAAAATAATTTTTTAAAAATTATCAATTTTTTTAAACAAACAGATAACATCAAAACTGAGGTGTGTTCAAACTTTCAGATCAATTGACCGAATGATCAAGGAGTTATAATTGATCAAAGTTCGTTCATAAATCCAAATTGACAGATTCAGAACAGTTGGTGGGATGGCATACTTGCTTGTCATTCATTATTGGACGGTAGACTTGGTTGTCGTTCAGAAATACAGATGGCAAGGGCCACTGCCATCCAGCAAGCTGATGACAGTCACTACTGTCGTTCAGAAATAATAGACGGCAGATGTAACTGTCGTCTACAGTGTTTTCCAAATAAAACATAAGATATTTGAGATTTTGACAAGAAATCCAAAGACTAAATAGATGATTCAGATCATGAACGTAAAGATTATATTTTTAGAATATATTTTTGATTACTTTTGAAATTAAAATATCATTTTTTTATTAATACAAATATTTATTTAATAGGTTATCATCACTACCTCTTGAAGGAAGAACAACCAATCCTTTTTAATTAAGCTCCTAAGCTCTTGCCTTGAATTTCTCTAGTTTTAGAGTCCCTTTCATGTCCTTACACTTCCAATAATACAAAATATTGATTAGAATCAAATTTTCAAAAGAATCAATTAAGAAACATCATCATTCTCTTCAAAGAACAATATGTTCTTTAAACTTGTAGCTACGTGTAAGGAGAATCATATACGAACCTAAGACTCTATTTATAGATCTTCTCATTCTTAATGCTATAAAAAATAAGCACTCTTCGTTGCAAAGTAAGACTCCAATAGATGGAGTCTTAATTAACAGGTGAATCTGTTTGCAACTAGGAATCCAAATTTTCGCACACAGTGGATTTTCCTAACTAAAACTTCCTAAATTCGAGTCATTTAATAGTTGAATTAGCTAAAAGCCCTTTAGACAAAGTTATAGTCATTTGTATATCTTTTCAGTCATATCCACTATGTGAATTATGAAATTTTGTGCGCGAAGTTTATACTGCTACCACACAATTTATATGGCTGTGAATTTGACCAAGTGTTGAAAACCAACTAGTTTCTTAATTGGGTCACGAGTAAACTTATTGGGTCTTATTGACTTGAGTAATGACTTATCTATTCTAAATATATTATTATATTATTAAATAAATATTAAATAAATTTAAATTATTTTAACTCATTAATTAACTTAACTAGAACTTTTTAAATCTAATTGGACTTAATTAACTAAATCTCACTAAATTAACTAAATAGGCTTATTAAATCGAAGATTATTAATAACATAAAATGGGTTCAGGGTCTAGGACATAACATTGTAAATATGTAATGCATCAAACTTTTGTGAAGCATAAAATCTGGAGTTTTACAGCATTTGATGATAATTTACATCAAACCAAATCAAATGATCCTTAAAAGAAAACTTCTTCATGAGTTTTAAATTAATTTTAGTGATTTTTAAATAATTCTTTCAAAAATCTTGTATATGTAAAAAACTCATGCATTATACATATGTGTAGAAAACTCCTTAAATATTCTTCTTATTTCAAGATAAACATGATTAGGTAAATTCGTCATTCTAGGTTGGACTCACTTAGCCCACGGACGGTATAGGCTTGCTCAACTGTACACTCGGCCCACCGACGGTACATGCTTTCTCGACTGATGAACCTTTGGTTGGGTCTAAAGAGTGAGCCCACTTGGCCTAGTTAGCTCCCCTCCTTTGAGGAAAGGTCATGGGGAACCTAAGGAATGTTTGGTATCAAGATAAGTCAAGGATAAGGCTTGTGTATCCCCGTTCCTCGTTTGGCATTATAAAAACTCACGAGGATAAGAGGGGTTACGGGGGATAGGAATAAATGAGCTTAACCCCATTTTTAGGGTTAGAGATGAGGATAACTCATTCCACCAAAAAGGTGGAATGACTTATCCTCGTCCCTTAACCTCATTCTTACCCTCATTTGCTCTTTCTCTTGGTTCATAAAAATAATGTATTTAACTCTAATAATTACTTTATTACTATCTAATGACATTAAATATATCATTAAATAAAATTCTTAATGAAAGCAATACCACTTATAGAATATATTATTATATATAATATAATAATATATATCATTATCTTTAAATAGTTCTAATAACTATTTTAATATATTATTATATATAACATAATATCATATATTATTATGTTAAAATTAGTAGTATTAATACTTGCATACTAGTGTTTGTACTAATAAGCATTAGTATTACATCGGATTCATAAAATAATAATATAATTAACTCTAAAAATAACTTTGTTACTAGCTAATGGCATTATATGTCATTAAATAGAAATCTTAATCAAGTCAATACGCATGGAATATATTATTATATATCATATTGTAATATATTATTATACTAAATAATACTAATAAGCATATGTAATATATTATTATATACATAATATAATAATATATATTATTATCCTAAATAGTATTAATAAGTTTTTTGATATGTTATTATATTTAATATAATAGCATGTATTATTATCTTAAATTAGTATTAGTACTTACATACTAGTATTAGTACTAAAGAATAAGTACTACGGATTTATAAAATAATAATATAATTAATTGTGATAATGGCTTCATCATTAGCTAATGACGTTATATGTTATCAAATAGAAATCTTAATTAAGCCGATACTCATGAAATATATTATTATATATAATATAATAATATATATTATTATATTAAAGTACTACTAAGCATCTTTAATATATTATTATAGTTTAATTATATGCTAATTATGTGTGATATAATTAAATTGAATGCCTTTCATTTATAATTAAATTCAACAACTTAGATTAAGCATGTGTTGGTGTATCATGATATGAGTAGTGGAAAGCATGTATATTGAATAGATAAGCATATATAGAATATATAATTATATAATTAAATTCAACAACTTTAATATTTACATGTAATATACTACATATATATTGAATATATAATTATATTATATATAATAATATAAGCATATCCATGTTGTCTTGAGATTAGAAGGGTAACAATGTCTTTTTTCACAATTTATCTTCGATAAATAGTGAACATGGTTAACTTTTTTGTTATCTCCTTGTATACCAAATGCACCACAGGGATAGAGATAAATTAAACTAAGTTGGCTTATCCTTATTCCTCCCTATTTCTATGCTGATACCAAACATGAAGGGTTCTTGTCCCCTCTTAGAAAAAGAATCCTGCGTAACAAAATAAAGTATCCTATTTTGCACTCAACTGCACTCGGAGGGTATTCCCTTGGGCCACTTTGATTGGAGAATAGGAGAAGAATAAGGGAGAATAAGGGGAGAATAAGCTTAATTTTGCTCTGACAAGCAGAATGGCTTATACCGGTGCAGAATAGCGTATTCGGAGAATAAGGAGAATAAGCCATCCCACCTTAGACCCAAGAATCACTTATTCTTCTTATTCCATTAGCGGGCCCCACAAAACTATCAAACCGAAACATCTCTTATTCTGGTATACGCCATTCCGTCAGTGGGCCCCACGTAAAAACTTATTATGCAAACAAAGTGAGGCTTAGGACCCTGTTGGGTCCCGCTGACGTGTCCTTTGCATGCAGGCCCACTTCCTGCTAGCAGGGTGACTTGGAGGCCAGCTCGCGCCCGACAACTTGGCTGCAACAAAACCTTAATTTGTAAGCAGATGCGAGTGATAATAGACTTGATGGTAAGGAATTCTACGTATACAGTGATTACATAGATTCTTCCATATACACATTTTTAGGGTTTTTTCACATATAAAGGAAATTATTTGTTAAAAAATATTAATTTTTTTATTAATTAACATGAAATTTTATGTCTTGATTTTGACTTCAAACGTAGTCACTTAGTTTTCATTTAACTATACATGCAAAACAATCACTTACTTTAGAATATGAAATGTTCTAGGGAGAAAACATAAGGTAATTGAACCTCTTCTGTATCATAATGCTCGTAGGCAGACCTAGGATTTTTCTTTAGGGCAGGCGACATAGGTATATAATGTTTTTTTGATTCATATAATAAATGAAAATATTAAAATTAATATATAAACTATGAATAGAACTGTTTATTTAGTTTCAACTATTTTTTAGATTGTTTGACATCAAGATCATATAATCCTGGAGAAATTTATCTTTTATTTAATTTTATAAGTAGCCTAAAATCTCTAGAAAATTGCATTTACATCTCTCCCATAGTGTGCCATGAATTCTAAAGCATAGATGTTTTGCATATATGCCCCTATCATCATCAAATTTGCATATATGCTCCTAATTTTGTCAAAATTTTTGAAATATTTCTGGAGTCAAAACTCACAATATTTTGACAATAGAATATAACTACAACTTCTTTAAAGATTTTAATAGTGTTTTTAAGAATCTGTGAGTCAGATATATAAATACAAATATGACAGTTCATAGAGGTATCTACATAAAGTAAAAAAAGAGAACATTCTATTTTCTTCGTCCGAAGTCTTCTCCCTTCCCCTTCCCATATGCATTTGCTCCACTCTCCCAATTTGACTTGTCTGTATATCATGGAGAAGAACAAAAGGAACAAGAACATGGGGTCATGGCTTCTTCCCTACAAATCTCCCAACCTCCCTCCCTACCCCAAGGTGCTCCAATCTAAGCCAGAAGCCAACTCCCCCTTCCTCTCCTCCTTCGGCCTCTCTTTCTACCCCTCCTCCACAATCTTCTAGTGGCGGACGTAGCTCATTTCAGTGGAAGTCCTAGGACCCCACTAAAATTTTAAAATTTTATTAGAAGAGTCCTATTTTAATAAGGTAAATTTTAAATTTAGGTATAAGGTGACCCATTGAATTTTTTAGATGACCCATGAGACCCTAGTCTCACTCGGAGCTCAATTCCACTGAATTTTTTACATAGTATTATGATTTATATTTATGATTTAATAAAAAATTCGTTGAGTGTATTTGGAAGAAAAAATTCTTCATAACGAAGTGTATCATTTTTATTGAAGTATATCATTTTTATAATGATTAAAATATATTTATTTTTTATTTTAATATTTTTAATATAATAAAAATAAAATATCAATATATTTAATAATAATGTGAGTGACTTCACTAGACAAAATTTCTACGTCCGCCACTGCAATCTTGCCCATACTGCCGTCTCCTCCTTCGTGCATTTGTCTCTAGACATGCAGGATCTCGTCGAAAACCTCTTCCCCGATCATGTCGAGGCGGCGGCGGCAGCGAGGGGAGCTTGAGGACTGAGAACTAACAAACTCACTTGTCAAGGAAGCGTAGGATGCAAAAAGTTGAAAACTGAGAGCTAACAAAGTCCATCCTTTGATCACTCTCTCCTCCCTTTCTCCCCGTTGTGTCATCCCCTCTTTTACTTCTCCCCAAGCTACTTGTCCTTAAAAAAAAAAAATTGTAATGTCAATAAATGAAGCGAAAATTAGGTTCAACGGGATGGTCTCTAAATTGGATCAATCTCTAGTTTGGTACTTCGTTTGTCAAGTAGGGTTGAATATGTGTCTACCCTCTCTGCATGGAAACGCAGTAAATATTTTAAAAATATTATTTTTTTATTATTTGAATCATTAAAATAAAAATAGTTAAATGGATGTTTGCTATCCATGACTAGCTACTTTGTAAAGATTTCAACAAGTGACAAGTTTGATATGGAATGTTAACGTGTGCTCGAATTGGATTCATAAAATTCTAATTTTAGACCAAATGATAGATCTCTGGTATGGAATTTCCAGTTTGTTAACAAACAAGGATTCAATAATGTGGATTCAAAATACTATTCCGCTAGATGTCCACATGTGATCCGTTAGAAGGACCAGTTAGCTAGATAACAAAAGTCATTTATTTAAATATGTCCTTTAGGTGTTCATTTAATTATCTAATTATATTCCAAAATATTATCATCTAATGATCACTTAAGACAATGAAGTTAGCATCCTCTAATTATGGACATATCTTGTGTCCTTTTGCTATCCTTTTTTTTTTTTTTTGGATCAGAAGTTTTGGTCTTGTTGGCCCATCATAGGCTGGGCTTTTGCAGCCTATTAAGAGGTATGGATGAGAACTATAAATATGACCTGGAGTCGCAACAATAAGGGTGAAGGATTTGAACACTACGTTACAAATTTTCATAATGCTGCTTCTGGTTAAGATCATTAATTAAAGAAAGGAATAAGTGATGTAAAATAAACGAGGACATGTATACAAATAAAGTCATCTTTGTAGTAAGAAATTACTGGCCTTCTCTGTAATGACATTTAAGTAGACAAAAGAGTAGAATTATAGAATAGTCGAACACTTCTATGAAATTTATCCTACACTTTATTCTATTCTTTGGATATTCAAATTAACAACAAACTTTTTTTATGCGTTATGCCCTATAATTTAAATATGGTGCATGCTATGACTTATTTTGTCATCTCCATTGTTGCAGAAATATGACGTGGCGTTCAATTTGTGCTTAAGCCTTGTTAATGCTCACCGAAGATATAATTTTGTGGGGGTTCTAGAAAACAAACTTGTATAACTCATTCTATTGATCCCAATTTGATAGTTGGATTGCTTGTTCGGCATAAACAATTTAAAATTGCTTATATTGGAATAGGTCCTGTTTTAGTTTGACAACATTATTCTAGCTCTACCTGAAATAAGTTATTCTGATTAAGTAAAATAAATGAAAAAAATAAAATGTGAGAAATGGGGTGCCTCTAATACTTATTTGGGTTACGTTAAGTAATGCAGTTTTGTGTTATCCCCCCTTATTCAAAAATAAATTGTTCTCACTCTAGGGAATGTACATAATCAAAGTGAATAAGAAGGAATAATGCAAATAAGCTGGCCTATTCTACTTTATTATGTAATCAAACTGGACATTGTGGAATCAGGGTTTATAGCTTTAGCAATAGCAGGAGGGATACAAATGGTAACCGATAGTCTAATTATTCGATTGTTTGTTAGCTTAATAGATAGTCTTTTTAAACCAATATGCATAGTGGATAAGGTAACGGATATAATTTTTTTTTGACTGAATACATGTCGTACACTAAGATCCGATTATCCGACCGATTGTTAGCTTATAGGACAGTTATCAGATAGCATTTCTAAATGATAGCTTAACAGATATGGTCATGGACTACCTTAGATCCACACCAAATTTGACCTATTTGCATCCTTGAATAGCAAGTAGATGGCTGTGTTATGAAAGGTATTGCTACGATTTATGCTAGCTTCAATCACCTCTCTAATATGCTGATAGATATATATACTAGTAAAGGCATATGCAAAGCTACATAAAGGGAAGGTCAAAGCATATTATTTTAGGACACAATTAAACGTGAACACTACTCGAAAACAAAGTAGTAAGTATGGAATATCATTGATTGAATAAATAAAGATGGAGTTAAAACTCCATTTATAAATGATTCACCTATGATGGGATCTTAGCATGTACCTTTTTTTTTTGGGGGGGGGGAGGGGGGGGTGTAATTTCATTCAACTAAAGTACAAGGGTATAGAGCAAGATCTTAACCCAACTACTCTTACAATGGATAACATGAAATCATGCTTAGGAGAGGGGAAAAACTTGTGAAGCCTAATAGTAGCTAACTAGGCCCATAACGGGACTTTAGGCTAGTGGCTGGGCCCACCCAAACTTCCCGAGGTTCACATCAACCACAATCCTCTAGATGTCTCCCTCGTTGGGTAGGCCACACGAAGCACAAAATCTCAAGGTCAAGAGCTTGTCTCCCTCTACTCTTTCATTTGCTGGCATGTGGCGACTCCCTAGAGCCATGCACCCACATAAAGCCGACACAATCCACCAAAAAGGGGGCCCATCATTAGACCCATCCATTAATAGTCATCGAAGTCTAACCTATGGCACTCGATCACCTTGGAAAATTGATCTCAAAAAAGATAATTTGGCCCCACTAACGTCTGGTTTGAGCTTACTAACCCCAAGGGTTATGCATAAACAACTCATGGCAGTCTAGAGAGGACATAGATTCTGCCATGCAAACTTCCAATAGGGGGCACATATCCCTTTTCTATTGAAGGAAAGCAATATAAATAACCTACATCCTCCTATATATATGCAACCCTTCCCTCGAGAACCCTTAATAAAAGTTTTTCTTTTAAGAGGCTAAGGCTAACTTCAAGTGCTCCTTTGAAGATTCTCCTATCATCCACTTGATGTTCTTCCCCCAGCATCAAAACCATCCATCTTAGATCCCGCTGAACATAATCTAGTTCACTTGTGTGGTGATATGCATTGATATCACAATCGTCTATTCCGTGCTAGTTTCCTCTCCACGATACATAAACCTATGCTCCATTAGTGTAAGTGTTGACCCATAAAAAACAAGAAATTAAGAACTATAGAGAACAATACCTAACAATAGACTTGAAACATGAATGCCTAAGATGTCGAGGATGAGATGAAACTATAACACTCGATATTTAATAATTAGTTAAATATATGAGCATGCCCATTCGAGATTAAGTTAGAGGCCCAAAATACATTTAGTTGAACTTAATTTGACCTTAGAAAGATCCAATGGTTTTATCAAAGAAGACATAGACAACTTTCAAGTTGGGGCTGCAATCTAGCAAAATTAGTATAAGTAACTAGAGTTAGTAAGTCGAGTATAATTTTAGATCCCTAGGTCCGATCGAAGCTTGTCATTTATCCTTGGAAGGCTCTCGAAAAATGATACAACTTTCATGAAGAACTTTTCGATCAAGGTTAGGTATCGGTTTTAGATCCCTAGGTCCGATCGAAGCTTGTCATTTATCCTTGGAAGGCTCTCGAAAAATGATACAACTTTCATGAAGAACTTTTCGATCAAGGTTAGGTATCGGGGGTCAAATTTATGAAAAACATCATATTGGCATGTTAATTCTACAAACTTCCTTAATTACCATAATATCATCCCATTTTTTTTGAATGGGATAAGTCCAAACATGCATTTGTACGCATCTCCCAGCCATGTTAGTTGCGGAAGAAGGTTTCTCCACATCTATCTTCTTCATCCCCAAGCCAAATCCTAGATTTCCACTCTAGAAAGAGAAAAGAGAGAAAGAAGATGAAGAAAAAGAGAGAAGGAGCTTGACCTTTGTTGCTTTGCATCTCAATAAGGTAGCCAATGAGGTGCTAAAAGCGTGCTGGTTGACACGGAACACTTAGCTACAAATGTAGAGGCACTACCAATTTAGAAGAAAACTCCGTTTGATTGCTCAACCTAGCATAAAAGTAGGTTAGATGATATATCAAGGATAGACTTCATATATTCTATATGTATGTGTTTTATGTATTTTTCTATACGATAATGAAATGGAGAAGGAATGAATTAGATCATGGTGATATTAATGTTTTTGCTGATTTCATGATTCTACATATGTTTAAAATCCTGAAGAATGATTGGCAGCTTCGTTTGCATGTAGCATGACTATGTAAAACTTAACATTATATAATTAAATGATTTAAGATCCAATTTTCCTCGTAATGTTACTATCAGTAAAGTATATTTATGCTTAAGTTATATTTAAAGAAACTATCATGATCCATATAGTATCCATCAAGTTATGCAATCACAATTTGTTTTGTTAAGTATGACTTGAGTTTTATGAAATACAGATACATGAAGTATTATTAAGTTATGTTTAAGAAATTAAGGAATGGTTTGGGTTGCCAAGCTTAAGTTAAGTAAGAATATCATAAGTAAGCATGATAGATATGTTACATGTTGCATTTGTAGTTAGGTTTCCTCCCATGATTTGTTGTGCATGTTAATCAAGTAAAATGATATATGAACACTTTGTAATTTATCTATTTATATTATAAATGTGCTTAAAGTTTTAAGTTATCTTACAAAGGAAAGTTATAAGTCCCAAACTAAGTTTTAGAAAGTGACATGTATTCATTTGGTAGGAGGAGTAATGCTTGCTACACCGCACGCAGCAGTGCAAGACGCATGTCCTACACTGTCGCGTGCAGGGCCGTCCGATCCGCCAGATCAAACAACTTGCAGTGAGTACGTCTTACTTTTTTATTTTTTTTATCAAATTTTTTTGAATGTCCAATAAAAAATTCGAGAGTACATCTAGAGAGCTCCAGCCTTGACCCGACTTTATATTTTGTTTTTAGAATTTTTTTCCTTTGCACGCAAATCGAAATGTCAGAAGTGTTAGAATAGTCCTGTATTGAAAACAAGACAAAATCAACAAATGTTTAGAAGATGGTGCCTACTCCACTCATAGCCTTAAGGTTTTGAGTTGGATGGCCCAATAACTTCAATATGGTATCAGAGCCCATGATTACGAACCGGGTCGCGCGCCCCTTATTTGTGATCCACGTGACAGAACCTAAAATTGACTTGCACGTGAGGGGGCATGTTAGAATAGTCCTACGTCAGAAAAATGACAAAATCAAAAAGTGTTTAATAGATAGTGCCTACTCCACTCATTGCCTTAAGGTTTTGAGTTGGATGGCCTAATAACTTCAACATGGTATTAGAGCCATGGTTATGAACTGAGCCGCGCACCCCGTATTTGTGGTCCACGTGACAGAATCTAAAATCGGCTTACACATGAGGGGGCGTGTTAGAATAGTCATGTATTGGAAAAAAGACAAAATCAATAAATGTTTAGAAGATGGTGCCTACTCCACTCATAACCTTAAGATTTTGAGTTGGATGGCCTGATAACTTCAACAAGAAGTAACTTCATCAGATTACTTGAAGATTGGCATAATGACCATTATGGTAGCTAGATTTTAGAGGTAATGATATGATCGAATGTTCCTTTATTCCTTAGTTTGGTGTACACAACATTTTATTCCTCTTACATTTTAGTGTACTTGTAGGGGTTGTCCCGCTACAACAATCCAAATATTTAGAAGTACATTTTAAAGTAAGTTCTAAATTCTTGGACTGTTACAGAAACTACATAAGATGATTACAGGAACCACCTTTTGAATTGATGCTGCAATTGTCTGGTGTCTGTGGCACAATAGATACGCTCCTCGTCAAACTCGGATTCGAACCTTGTGAAAACCTCTTGCGAGTGACTATTTTTCTTTCCCACATTTTCTAGTGGAATGCCGAATTTTGAGTCCAGTACCTTGGGTAAAAATCTCCTTCCCCGGTACCATTAAACTACACATTCAAAAGAAAAATTTGACGCTGCAATCAAATGTACAACTAGCACAAAGTAGATGAGAGTTCGGAGAGCTGGTTCCCTATGAAGGCATGGAGCTACAGTGTTTTTTTTTTGGGAACTGCATGGAACTATAGTGTTGACTTACTAAGGTCTTGAATAGGTTGATGGCAAACCCATGTTGGACACTAGATGACGGTCTAACATCTAAGCTTCTGCAAACTCCTACTCACTTTGTTTGCAGAATAAGTTTTTACGTGGGGCCCACTGACGGAATGACGTATACCAGAATAAGAGATGTTTCGGTTTGATAGTTTTGTGGGGCCCGCTAATGGAATAAGAAGAATAAGTGATTCTTGGGTCTAAGGTGGGATGGCTTATTCTCCTTATTCTCCGAATACGCTATTCTGCACCGGTATAAGCCATTCTGCTTGTCAAAACAAAATTAAGCTTATTCTCCTCTTATTCTCCCTTATTCTTCTCCTATTCTCCAATCAAAGTGGCAAAGATATGGCCAGGCCATGTCAAGTGTTTAGTTGATGCACTGCCATAATTTTTCTGGCTATACCGAGCAGCCAACTAGGGGAGAAAGTTAAAATGGAGATGTAAAGAAGTTGGGTTCGTAGAAGAGGTATGAATGATGAGTAGGGGTGCAGAGATTAGGTGGTAGTTTATAAAGCAGTCTTCACAACAAAAGGGGTTGAAGTAAGAAGACCATAAACGACCTAAGCTAAGAGTTGAGCAATGAAGGTTAAAGGTAAAACAAAACTCAAGAGAGTAGGGCAATAATGGGAATTCAGAAATTTACCTGTCAAAAACCTTCTTAGAAGGGAGAGAGTTCCTTCCTAAGGGGGAAGGGGTTTCTCCTCAATTTGTTCTAAGCGCCACTTTGATTAGAGAATTGGAAAAGAATAAGGACGAATAAGAGGAGAATAAACTTAATTTTGCTTTGATAAGCAGAATGACTTATACCGTGTAGAATAACGTATCCACATAATAAGAAGAATAAGTTATCTCACTTTAGACTCAAGAATTACTTATTCTTCTTATTTTGTCAGCGGGTCCCACAAAACTATAAAATCGAAACACCCCTTATTTTAGTATACAAACAAAATGAGTTATATAATAGGTTATCTGGAATAACGTATACTAGAATAAGAGACGTTTAGTTTTGATAGTTCTGTGAGATTCACTGGCGGAATATGAAAGATACGTAATTCTTAGGTCTAAGGTCGAATTGTTTATTCTCCTTATTCTAGTATAAACAATTCTAACGCAATATAAGTCGTTCCGTCCATCAAATTAGAATTAGCCTTATTCTAAGAATAAGAGACCTTATTCTTCTCTAATTCTGCAAATAAAATGTGCTCCTTACTAGAGATGCTGTATAAGAAACCTGAGTGACACAACAGGGAGGATGTACCAAGAAAAAGAGAGAGATTTATCTATGTTCCCATCAAGTCAAAATAGCACATGTTATCTAGAGCTAAGGAAACTGAGCATATCTCTTAATGAGTTGATGTTATGGATAAATTAGTATGAGTTCTATTATGTAAGTTTGGGAGTGAGACTGCACTTTTTGAAGTTTCGGGCTAGTCTTCTTGAACACATCGTAATAGGATATGAGCACATGAACATTTAACACTAGTTTATTAAATGCAGTGGCAATTAGAAAGGACATAAGTGTTTAATGTATCTAATTTATCAAATGGGGTCTCAGTCGAAGATTGTGGTCAAATTGCAAGATACCTTCAGTCGAAGATTGTGGTCAAATTGCAAGATACCTTCACTTATGTGTACACTTTTTTGCCTGTTCAAAGATAATAATTTTTTGACCAAAAAGGATAATTAAATTAACTCAAGAAAAGTGAGGGAATGCTTAATACTTTTAAGTTATTTCATTATTTGTTAGACTACATTAATCAGTTGTAGCCGATGATTGGGAAGTGGATGGTTTTGCTTTGGCGGGTAGAAAAAATACAGTTTATAGAAGTGTATATGAGCTAGCTAGTACACTTGACAAATAGTTCAACTTCGAACTAAACTCATTTTTAGTTAAATGAGCCAAGTTTCAAGGTCAGTTTGTAAATGAGATGGGTTTGAACACGAGCCTGCTCAACTAATTTAAACTTGTGAATGGGTTTGTTTAATATTTTTATCTCCTAAATATAATTCTTAAGTAATTCAAATATTTTTTAAAAATTAAATTCTAGTAATTCTAATATTTTTTAAAAAATTAAAGTCTTTGATACGATCAGTTGGGATCTTAAAGTCATGACATAGACTAATGTGAGTGTAAGTTATGTGCTTCCCATTTTCTCTTACGTCCAGAGTTTTAAAAGGCCTAAATCTTTTAAGACGTGGTAGTGGGAGGCATTGCAGTAGATAAAGGAAAAGAATATTTTTTTAATTATTTTAAGATCAGGCTCTACAGGACCTAGGTGTCTTGATCTTTGACGGTAACACATAAAAAATTTTAAAAAATTAAAAAAAAAAAATTAGGCTCAGCCTATTTATTGGGACTTGATACTTAATTTTTTTTAAGAAAACATTGAATTGTTTGAACGAAAATTAGACTGTACAAAAGTGTAAGATATGTGAGATCCGACCTTAAGAAAAATAAAAATATATATATCTTTCAGTTTATCACTGCAATTCTATCTACCATAATAACAAGGAGTATCGCAGTAAGTATTACTTCTCATGTTTTGGCTAGATTATACTAAATTTTTTTTGATCTTTAATTTTTAGAAGATGAAAAAATTAACCCGGACAGTCCGATCTCGACGGCCACGCGCTGGATCCCCACTGCCGGGCCCATGATGGGCCTGGGTTGGGCCGACGTCCCCCCACGTTGACACCTCGCTCCCCTCCCCGCCCTTCGTTCGACCGCCGATGCCCCTCTCGAGATCCGCGGCACGCGAACTACGCGCTCTCTTCCGTCGCCACCCACGCGGAAAACGTACGACGCACCGCGCGCTCTCCATTTCCCTTCCTTCCGCTCCTTGCCATAAATAAAAAAAGGTTTTATACATATACCCCTAAACACCGTTACATCTGGCAGAATACCCTGAAGCCCACACATTGTTATAAACATTCTCAAAATTTTCAGATAAATGGTATTTCATTTCTCTTCCGTTAAAATGTTACGAATTTTAACAAAATATATTAATCGGAATTTTAAACATGTACCCATAACTTCATCAGAAGTTTAAAATATGTCTAACATATTCAATTAAAATTCACAACAAAAATACAAGCGGGTCAAGTTCAGTATAGATCCAACGTGGTATCTATTATGTTATCATGATTTAAAAGAAATTATATGTTAATTATCTTATAAGATAGTGCTCGGTCAAATAATCAAATCTTCAACGTACCATATACATCCGATCATAAAAAATTATATCCACTATCTTATTTGTTATACATATCGGTTTAGAAAACCTATCCATTAGCCTACCTATGAGGTAACAGTAAGTCAAACAATAGGGTCATCGGTTACCATTTACATCCCAAGTCCATAATATCTTAATGAAGGATATAATTACAACTTCTTCGAATATTTTAAGAGTATTGATGACAGTATGCGGGAGTCAGGAGTATGCATACAAAATGACCGTTATAAGAGTATTTGTACAAAAACCCAAAAACCGAACATCCCATTTTCTTCGTCCCAAAGTCTTCCCCCTTCCCCTGGCTTCCTATATATGTATTCCCTCCCTTCTCCCAATTTGAGCTGTTCGATATCACAGAGAAGAACAAGAGGAACAAGAGCAAGGGCCCATGGCTTCTTCCCAACAAAGCTCCAAACCCCTCTATCCAGAGGTGCTCCAATCCAACCCAGAAGCCAACTCCCCCTTCCTCTCCTCCTCCTCCTCCTCCTCCCCACGCCCCTCTCTCTACCCCTCCCTCCACGATCCGCCTCCCGCCGCCGCCGCCGCCGCCGCCGCCGCTGCCGCCTCCTCCTCCATGTATCCGTCTCTGGACATGCGGGATCTCGTCGAGAACCTCTTCCCCGACCACGCCGAGGAGGCGGCGCGGGGGGCGGCGGAGGAGCCGGAGAAGGACGAGAACCCTAACTTCCTCCAGGCCCCCGTGGAGGAGACCCTGATCCGCGTCCCCGGCGCAATCCTCCACCTCATCGACCGCCAGCGCAGTATCGACCTCGGCGGGGGGGAGTTCTCTGTCGTCCGCCTCCGCCAGGGGGAGAACGTCGTCGCCGTCCTCGCCCGCGTAGGGGACGTCGTTCAGTGGCCCCTCGCCAAGGACGAGGCTGCCGTGCGCCTCGACGAGTCCCACTACTTCTTCGCGCTGCGGGTCCCCGAGGGGGCCGGCGGCGAGGATGACGCCGGGGGGGATGGGTCCGACGACCTGCTTAACTATGGGCTCACGTTCGCGTCCAAGGGGCAGGAGGGGCTGCTGAGGGAGCTGGATGGGATCCTGGAGCATTACAACAGCTTCTCCGTGCAGAAGGTGGAGGCGAAGGCCGAGGTGCTGGACGACGCCGTGGCGAAGGAGACGGCCCCAGCGGAGGTGACGGCGCCGGGACCGAAGAGGGAAATGATGGAGGAGCGCTCCGCGGCGTACTGGACCACGCTGGCGCCCAACGTGGAGGACTACAGCGGGTGCGCGGCGAGGATGATCGCCGTGGGCTCGGGGCAACTGATCAAGGGGATATTGTGGTGCGGGAACGTTACCGTGGACCGGCTCAAGTGGGGGGATGAGCTGCTCAAGAGGAAGATGGAGCCCAACGCGCAGCCCATGGAGGTCAGCAAGGAGGCCCTGCGGAGGATGAAAAGGTGGAATTTTTTTTCCCTCCAGCTTTCGTCTATCGTTTTTTTTTTGTGAAATTTATATCAAATGATTTGTTTTGCATTCTTTTTAGTAGATATTTTCTGGCTGGAAACTGATATATGTATTGTTGTAGAAGCATAACGCTCATGAAACAAATGAGAAGCAGCCATTTAAAATGGTTTTTGGATTTTATGCTTATTAAAATGTGCATGTTTAAGTGGATTCAAGTCCTAGAATTTGTCATAGAATTTTCCAATTACCATGTTCTGTGGAAGGATATCTGTATACGGACACCAAAACAGATACTAAAAACAGACGTAGGCACAAAAAGACAAAAAATGGTATAGCATTTAAAATTTGGGTTCCTAGCCCAGGTGCAATTGTGTTTTTTTTTTTCTCCCTTTTTTTTCCTTTTTTTTTTTTCCCGTGGGGGGGGGGGGGGGGGGCTAACCACCATTTGCAGACACCCAAACTAACCCCCCCCCATCTGTGAAGGGGTTCAGGGAACTCCCCCAGTCCCCATCTGTATGCTGCCATCTCAGCCGCATGAGTCTGTGCAATGGGAACAACCAGTTCCCTAAAACGTGTACTGCGGGAGGGAAAGGAAGAGAAACTAGGAGGGAGGGATAAATTTGCTGCTCCTCTTTTGCACGGGCCCACGCTACTGAAGTGGTGGCATGTGTTTGGCACTGCATGAGTGCTGCCCTGCAATCTGCATTGAGGTGATCTGCTCCATGGTGTTTACAAACCATTTCTCTTTGTGGAACCATATGATGCCAAAAATTCCTTTTTGATGTATTGGCTATTCTTTGGTTGGTAATGGAGCTGCTGACCCTTCAACATTAAGTATTAGTCAACCTTTAGTTGATTGGCTTCCAGACAACGGGGAGTTCAGGTGTTCCGGACAACCCAGACATGCTGCAGAGCTGGTTAGTCACCATGTAAGAGGCAGGGAGAGCAATGTAGTGTAGACAAGATTTGTCCCCTGCACCCTCCCCCCTGTTTGCTGTTATTTTCAATCCATGAACCAGAAGTACAAAGACTAGGGAGAAGACAGAGAATATGTTCTTTGTTGCTTTGCATGTTACACGAGTAAAACCTGATAACTTTGATTTTGTTAATGCTTGCAGGGTCAAGAAGGTCACAAAGATGTCGGAGAAAGTTGTTGGTGGCATCTTATCTGGGGTTGTAAAAGTCTCAGGTTTCTTTACAAGCTCTGTTGTGAATTCAAAAGTTGGCCAGAAGTTTTTCAGTCTCTTGCCTGGGGAAATAGTTCTTGCTTCTCTTGATGGATTTGGTATGCATTTGGATTTCTGTCACTTTTTTTTGCTTGATATTTGCCTGCTTTCAATATAGCATTGCAAATGCATGAGTTAAACATTATCTAAGGTTAGTTCTTCTGACGTCACATGTTCCTACCATATCACTAAGTAATAACTATATCATAGTATGTTTTTTTAAGTAACATGAGTAATACATCCTGTGTATGTTAAGAATTATAAACTTCGTGGTGATTTCGATTAAGGGTGTGATTTGGGTGGGTCAAAGTCAAATTTGAGCCAGTCAAAATTTGGAAACAAGTCACTCCATTTTCAGCAAAGGAAAGGTTGGGTTGGATCTGCCTGGCCCATACCTTTCTCTCTCTCTCTCTCTCTCAGAGCGTGACTAGCCTCTCCATCCCGGTTTCCCAAGTCAGATGGCTTTTGTCTCTCTCTCTCTCTCTCTCTCAAAGCATGCACATCTCTCTTGCTCTATTTTAGATCATCTAATCTTGCCACTGCCTTCTATTTTAGATGTCAAAGAAGGCCAGATTGTATAGGTACAAGGCAGGCTGAAGCTTGACAGAGAACTATTCGTAGAGCTGACTTAAGAGTTACAGCCTTTGATAGGAAGTTGAAAGTTTGCTGTTATGTAAGGGTGTTGAGATTTGTCACTCGATTCAAGGAGGCTGCATGGTTGAGCTTTGGATGTCTAAATAGGACATTTGTGAAGTTCCTTCTTTTAGATGCAAAATTAATGACTTACAAAAAAAATAGAAGAAAAAAATCTGGAGAAAAAAGGATAGTGACGTCCAAAGTGCTAAAAGCTAGCAGGAATAGTACCATAATAGTCAATCTCATTTCGTCCCAGCTTGTCCCGGCCGGGACGTCCCGTTCCAATAAGAAAACGTTCAGTCCCAGTAGTTGTCTTGGTCTTTTCCCAACCCATCCCACCTTTGTCCTGGTTTATTCTGGCCGGTCCCAGCTTGTCCTGGCCTGCCCCAACCAGAACTTGTATTTTAACTTGAGATTTTTCTAACCGCTTAAGCTGCTTGTAAACTCCTTTTTAAATCCATCGTAAATGCTTTCATTACATTATTTTTGTGTTATTTCCATGTTTATATTATATATTATATACATATGTTTTATATTTGTTAGGATATGTATGGAAAAATTATGGGATGGGACATTAGAATTGTCCGGGACACCGGAACTTTCCATCCTAGTGGAAAAACGGGACAGGGACTGGGACGGAATTGACAACTATGAATAGTACAATATTGCTTTGGATTTTGCATTGCTTCAGATCGATAGAATGTTCTGTGGAGATGAGGAACACAAAGATTGCTCTATCATACATTTTTCAATCTCACTGCATTTTATCACTTGGAAGTAGCCTGCACGCAGGGGGACGGGAGTGGTAATGGGAAGGAGATGGGTGTAGATGATTTTCTGGTTTACTATTTCATTTTGAGTAATGCTTGCTGCAATGCAAAACATTGCAAAAAGCTGAGTCAAATTGCAATGGGCATTCCCGTTAGTCCATGTAGGTAGGCATCACATGGGCTGGCAGCTTTTCCTACATGTGGGCCTGACAAGTATTAAATGCGGGTGCAAGGGTCTGCGCATGACAAATATATATGGGCATGACGAAAAATATGTCATGCTTGAAAAATATTTGTCATCTCTACACATCTGTGTACAGATTTTTTAGCGTGACAAATATTTTACACGCGTGACAAATATTTTGTAGGCATGACATAGTATTTGTCACACCTGAAAAGTATTTGTTATCCCTACGTATGTGTATACAGATTTATGGGCGTGACAAATATTTTTCAAGCATGTATATGGACCAATGGGAATGCCCATTGCAATTTGACTCAGCTGGTTGCAATACTTTGCATTGCAGCAAGCATTACTCTTTCATTTTTATTTGGGAATAGGAGCAGGAATGGGGAGGA
Source organism: Zantedeschia hybrid cultivar (assembly GCA_030544215.1). NCBI lineage: Eukaryota > Viridiplantae > Streptophyta > Magnoliopsida > Alismatales > Araceae > Zantedeschia > Zantedeschia hybrid cultivar. The sequence continues at coordinate 69,711,181 of JARZZO010000015.1, read as the reverse complement.
GCACTTTTATGAGCTGGAATGATGGCAAAATGAGTGAATCTTGCTTCTAAGTGATTGATGTACTTTAACCTTAAGTCAAGCTACCGGCATCCTGTGGCTAAATTGGCCACAATGTGTCCCTTAGGGAGCAGAAGTGGTGGCTGAGGGGGAAAAAGAAATCAAGGGATCACAGAGAGAGAGAGAGGCTGAGGAGGAAAAAGAAATCAAGGGATCACAGAGAGAGAGAGAGAGAGAGAGAGAGAGAGAGAGAGACTTTGACGAGTAGAGAACCTTAAAAGGACAGTATGTGGAGATTAAGTTAGGAATTCTGGTATCCAAAATGGGGTTTATTTTCTGTTCTTCACCAAGTTGGTATTGTTAGACAATTTAAGTATCAGCCAGTTTTCATTGCCAGGTTACACAACAGGTCAAATGAGCTCAATTAATGGAGTATTAGGGGTTCCCCAGTGATATGAGCATCCATCATGTCTTTAACTGGATCTAAGGGGGTGTGGAAGTCTATGAGGTGTCTTCATGGACCAACAACTAATGCTTCTAAGCTTTAACTTGGAAAGTTGTCTTGCGCATTGCCACCATAAGCTTCCACAGATTTTTGTCGCTTACATCTTTAGTTTTTGTCAAGTATCGCTGTAGGGTATGTATTAAATTTTATTATGTATTAGTTGAAGAATCATTTTACCATTTCTTGTTAGGTCTTACTTTCATTATCAAATAATCCTCCAAAACTTTTAGGAATGGTTGTTTTGTCTTCACACAACAATCCTTTGAGACACAGCAAATAGCATAGCAATTAACATCGGAGAGGTTGTCTCCCTGTGATTGCCAGTTTAGCAGTTTAGTAGTACTGGTTGATGGAACTATTACGATTAGCGATCAGGTCTGTTGTTCGGTGATTTGTTGCTGTATTTGCAAGAGATCCTTGCTATTTTGGCATATACATAGTCGCTTTCTGAGAGCCGGCCATTCAGGCATATGCATAGACAATTTGCTTGCCGCCTCCATAATGGTCTTCATATATCTACTTCCTGGTTCAGCAGTCTTTCACTTGCACATGTATAATGTTTGTATTAATTTGACTATGAAAACATATAGTGCCAATTTTCAATATTTGTCTTTCACTTGGCCATGTAAAATATTCATGCGTTGTTTGGTTATATGAACAGGTAAGATTTGCGATGCCGTCGAAGTGGTTGGGAAGAATGTCATGTCAACTTCCTCAACTGTGACAACTGGAATTGTATCCCACAGGTAGCTCATCTTGCATGTAATTCTATTTTTATTTGTCAGGGTTCTTGTTGGTTCGTCTGCCTCTTTTCTGCATCCTTCATCATAGCTGTATTCTCCGTTGCAGGTTCGCGAGGATTGATGATAACATAATGCATTGTGTGTAGTTATTACTCTGTTTGGGTGGTATCACAAATTTATTAAATACAAAAACAAAAACAAAAACAAGTATAGTGTCAATAAGCTCTCACAAAATTGATGCTACACGAAGATACTGGAAGATGGTGCTAGTTATCCAACCAGCCCAAAATGGAAGTGTTGGCCGTCCACTCAGCACAAAATCTGGCTTACTCATTTCATCATTGAAGAGAACATCTGCAGTCTGTCTCTGTCTCTCGAAAGAGTAATACTTGTTGCAATGGCCCAGGCATTGCAATTCCAAGTGGACTGCAATGCTTGAATCGGCACTACAGCAGGTGCAGGCATTGTACCAACCGATCTTTGATCAAATGGTTTGAGAAAAAAAAAAAAAACAGGATTGCACTGCCATAAGCCGATGCTGCAATGGCGGACTTGCAACAAGCATTACTCCTCTCGAAATGAACAGAACAACCTCAAAACACCTAGTTGGAACATCAAGCCTTTGAAAAAGTTATTTAATCACTGGAAATGCTGGCTTGAAACGGAAGTGTCTCTTCCATTAGCAATGGTCTTTTTGGTCATTCTCTGATCGATTTCGATGTACCAATTTATGATCAGGTACGGTGAACAGGCTGCTGAGCTTACAAACGAAGGCCTCGATGCTGCAGGGCATGCGATTGGAACAGCATGGGCCGTCTTCAAGATCCGGAAAGCACTCAACCCCAAGAGTGCTATCAAACCGTCCACCCTTGCGAAATCTGCTGCAAAGGCCAAGGCTGCTGAATTGAAGGCCAAGCAGGCCAAGAAGCAATAGGACTACGTTGTTTTCTTTCTAGGTTTACGATGTATAATGTTTGGTGCTCGGAGTTTTGGCTTTTGCTGTAAATAGGCGTTTTCTTTTTGCACGATGGAAGACCAATCGTCACTTATTTCATTTATTTTTTAATATCAGAGTTTGAATGTTCAATGCTTTCGTTTTATGCTTGAGATATGCTTTCGATTTGCGAATTTTATAAGCTTATAAGTCAAGATATTTTTAAGAGTTGTTTGATACAAGATAGAGAAAAATATTGTAAAATATCATATTTTATGTCTCATAAGCAATGCAACATTTTACGGTAATTCCTAACATTTTTTGATAAATCAAACGGTACTTTTATCTCAAACATAGGATGCAGCAATTGGGTTGTTCGGACTTCAGATGTGAATGTATCTGTTTATCTAATAATAATTATATTATTATTTTTTATGTAGATTTATAATCAGATATATGTGAATCTAGACTTAAAATTGAGTCTATTTATCAAGTATATTAGAGCTTAAGATTACTAGATTCTCTCTTAAGCCCATTAGTGTTTAATTTGAAGAAATTAAAGAGTAGAATTAAGATCTGGCCCGTCTAATCAGTTACTCATCAATCTTGGGTGCCAATGGGGGGTGCTTATCTAAGTGATGTTCAGATGTGAATAAATCTGTTTATGTGAATCTAGACTTAGAATTGAGTCTAGTTATCAAGTATATTAGAGTTTAAGATGACTAGATTCTCTCTTAAGCCCATTTGTTTTTAATTTGAAGAAATTAAAGAGTGGATTTAAGTTCTAGCCCGTCCAATCATTTGCTCATCAATTTTGGTGCCATTTGAGAACTGGAACCTGGGTGATGACAAGGATCTTCCTGTCCCCAAACAAATGCAGTCCTAGGTTTTCCATGATGTGATACCTCGTCGGAGGAAAGAGAAAGACACAAGGAAGTGCTGAGAAAGACAGAAAGAAGGGCTGTGAACAGAGAAATGAGCTTTTTGAACAGCCGGTGAGCTTTTGGAGAGTAATTTTCGCTTTTACTTCTAGCAACAATATGTTTACCGATTCATCAGGATAAAATAGTAAAAAAAAAAATTCAACTTTACGGATTTTACCCTTTTTTTTTTCTTTCCAAACGAGAGAAATGAGAAGGGACTCATTTCAAATCTGCTTCTCTGCTGTAGGGCTAAAAAATCCGATTTTCTGAAATCTTCAAGGAAAAAAATCGTTACCAAACACCACCTTATATATATATATATGTTGGGATTTCTCGGTTTCTCCGGATCGCTCACGCAGCGGAAAACAAAAATATTTACAGCGATCCGTTCCCGTTTCGAAATCTAAAATACAAGATAATCGGATTATCTTTTCTCACCGTGTGCGGATTCGAATCCGCAGCCGTTTGGTTCCGTCGGTGTAACACCGCAAGCCGCGCAAGCGCCAGACCTCTAGCGAAGTCCACGCGATCCTCCCCGCGACGGATATCCTCGAGTTCGTCGTTCTTCGCAGCCCACGAAGCCTCCGCCGGTCGCCGAAATGATTGCTGCAGCGCGCGGACGATTTCCCGTCGAACGGGATTCAGAGAAGCGGCGGAGCAGATCTGGATCTGCCTGGACGCCAGAGAAGGACAGAAACTGAGGAGGGGCGGCTAGGGTTAGCAACGGCTTGGTCTGCTCAGCCCGTTCGTTATGTTTTATACTAACCGCGCGGTTTTTCACAAAAATCTCCGGTTTATATAAAACCCACTTATTTATCCATCGCCTTGAGAATCATGTGCGTGTGACCCTCTAGGCCCAAGTACCAATCCAGTTAATAGCCCAACAAGCCCAGTGACTCCTCACTGGCTTTATTAATTAATTAATAACCCTTTATTAATCAATTAATCAATCGAATTGATGTCGCACATCGAATTCGACCGGACCTCCGATCACGTTGGGTGCCAAGCAACACCGCGTGAACCCGGAAGGTATTTGGGGTTAAGTAACCCACTCTTGGAACCTTTCCGCCGACAGTTACCGCGTGTATATAATCATTCATTCGTACAATGCTCTCGAGTCAACTCAGGGTATGCCGAGCTGTCAAACCCTAACCGGTCGACTCACTTGGATTGGATGCCGCTGATGAATATCGGAAAACTCCTTTTCCGATATTATCGTCCGCCCTGGCCAGGGACTTTCGCGCATCCTTCTTAGAGCATTCTCTCTCTAAGTACCGAGAGCGAATGATTCCTTATTGACACACAATTCCCTTCGACGGTATTCCGCTGCACCCAATCCTTGGCGTATTAGAATCTCGTGACTAGAGATTCGTAGACCAAGGTCAAAGTACAGAAGTCCACCGCCAATGTGTCCTTGGTGTCTCAGGTCCGAGGACCATCCACGCAACTGCGACAATAGAATCAAGCTGGTTGACAGTGAGGTACAATACCATCCAGCGATTCAGTCGGATCAGTTCAGTGAACTCATTCTCCAATGAGCACCTACATATTCGCCTTAGTGTCTCCACACAAGTGACTTATGAGACCAGTCACCCTCATCATATGAGCATGAGTAATCTGTACTAGTCTAACCGGATATCCGATGTCCTTCTCGGATATCCTTCGATTATGAACGATTAAGAATATGTGTGTTTAAGTGATCAATCTCATTAGTATGATCTCATCATAATTTGATCACCATAGCACATATTCACGGACTTCATTATGAAACGATAATTAATGCGATTTACACATAATGAATATTATGCCATTTTATTGATAAATGAACGAGATTTACATGGTCAGATTGGCTTGTAGGCCACCTTAAACTAACAATCTCCCACTTGGACTAAAGCCAATCACCTTTATACAATAAGCCCATAGACTCTAGGTGACGCTCAAACACAATTTGAGCCAACGGCTTTGTCAGTGGATCTGCTACCTGGTCGACGGGTGGAACTCTTTCCACTACTAAATCTCCTCTAGATAATATGAAAACGCCTCAGAACATCTTTCGATTTTTGATGAGACCACGGCTCTTCCATTTGCGCAATAGTCCCATTGTTGTCGCACAACAGTGGAGCATGATCAAGGATACCGGGAACTATGTCAAGGTTGGTGATGAACATCTTCAACAACACTATTTCCTTGACGGCTTCAGCTGCAACGGTGTACTCAGGTTCAGTCGTCAAATCTGCAGTGGTTACTTACTTGGAACTCTTCCAGCACACTGCACCTCCGTTCAAAGTAAACACGAATCCAAATGTAGACTTGCTATCATCTGGATCTGACTGGAAACTCGAGTCAGTAAAGCCTCGCAGTTTCAAGTCACCTCCTCCATAGACAAGAAACATATCCTTAGTTCTTCTCAAGTACTTAAGGATACATTTCACTGCCTTCCAGTGCTCTTCGCTTGGATCAGCCTGAAATCTGCTCGTAACACTTAGAGCAAATGCAACATCAGGCCGTGTACATAGTATGGCATACATGATAGATCTTATGGCAGAGGCATAGGGTATTCTATCCATGAATGCCCTCTCATCAGGAGTCTTAGGAGACTGCTCATTTGAGAGACTAATTCCATGTCTCATCGGTATGAGACATCTCTTGGAATTTTCCATGCCAAACCTTTTGACTATGGTATCTATGTACAAGGATTGGGTCATTACAAGCATCCTCTTTGATCTATCTCTATATATCTGTATTCCCAATACGTAGGATGCTTCTCCCAAATCCTTCATGGAGAAGTTTTTCGACAGCCAGACCTTTACTGATGACATCATAGCTACATCATTCCCAATGAGTAGTATGTCATCTACGTAAAGAACTAGAAAAGTGACTGCACTCCCACTAGTCTTCTTGTACACACAAGGCTCATCTTCATTCTTAATGAAGTCATAAAACTTGACAGCCTCGTCAAATCTTATATTCCAGCTCCGGGAAGCCTGCTTCAGTCCATAAATGGACCTCTGAAGCTTGCACACTTTATCTGGAGATTCTTTGGATGTGAAACCTTCTGGTTGTATCATATACACCTCCTCCTCAAGGTCACCATTGAGGAAGACAGTATTCACATCCATCTGCCAGATTTCATAATCAAAATGCGCAGCAATGGCGAGCAGAACTCTGATCGACTTTATCATGGCAACTGGTGAGAAAGTCTCGTCATAGTCAATTCCTTGCCTTTGACGATATCCCTTTGCCACCAACCTTGCCTTATAAGTGTCGATCCGTCCATCAGCACCGATCTTTCTCTTAAATATCAACTTGCAACCGATGGGTACAATACCCTCGGGCAAGTCTTCAAAGTTCCAAACTTGGTTGGTGTACATGGACTGGATTTCTGAGTTCATGGCTTCTCGCCATTTCCCGGATTCTGGGCCTTCTATGGCCTCCTGGTAGGTTTTAGGATCATCATCCTCATGATATTGTACCTTAGACTCACCTTCAGCGATATGTCCCACATATCGTTTGGGTAGTCTAGGTACTCTACCAGATCTACGAGGCTCATCTGTGTGTACCTGAACAGGTTCAGGAACTGATATCTCATCTGATGATAATGTAGCTATTTGGGGATTTGGAACTTCTTCCAGTACTATTTTACTCCCACTGTCCTCCTGGAGAAGGTATTCCTCTTCCAGGAAGACAGCTTTCCTGGCGACAAACACATTTTGTTCATCAGGATGGTAAAATTAGTATCCAAAGGTTTCCTTTGGATATCCCACAAACCTACATTTATCAGTTCGTGATTCCAGCTTGTCTGGATCATGCCTCTTTACATGAGCATGACAACCCCATACTTTAACATGTTTAAATTCTGGTTTCCTGCCTTTCCATATCTCATATGGAGTAGATGCCACAGACTTGCTGGGTACTCTATTCAGTAGGTATGCTGCTGACTCTAGAGCATACCCCCAGAGGGACACTGGTAATCCCGAAAAACTCATCATGGATCGCACCATGTCCAACAAGGTGCGATTCCTCCTTTCTGATACACCATTCATCTGTGGTGTATATGGAGGGATCAGCTGAGAAAGGATACCATTATCCTTTAAGAATTGTGTGAAATTAGTACTCAAGTATTCTCCTCCTCGATCTGATCGAAGAGCTTTAATACTCTTTCCTAATTGCTTCTCCTCCTCATTCTTGAACTCCTTGAACTTCTCAAATGCTTCCGACTTGTACTTCATTAAGTACACATAGCCGAATCTTGAGAAGTCATCGGTGAACGTGATGAAGTAAGAAAAGACACATTTGGCTTGGGTGGACATTGGACCACGTACATCCGAATGTATTAGTTCCAAAATGTCCTTGGCACGTTCTCCATGTCCAATAAATGGAGATTTTGCCATCTTTCCCATAAGGCAGGATTCGCATGTTGCAAACGATTCATAATCGAATGCTGTTAAGTAACCATGCTTGTGCAACTTTTGCAACCTGCTTTCGCAATGTGCCCAAGTCTACAATGCCACATGTAGGCCTGGTTCACACAATTCTTGCTCTTCTTAAGAGCATTATCAATTTGAAGATTGTAATAAGAAACATCTAATAGATATAGACCGTTGACTAAAGATGCCGAAGCTATTGATTTATTACCATAATAAATCGAACAACTTCTATTCTCAATTGTCAACCTATATCCTATCTTGTCCAAACAAGATATTGATATGATGTTCTTTATTATGCTAGGAACATAATAACAATCCTCTAATAGTAAGGTGTCTCTCGATGGAAGTCTGAGGTTTGCTGTCTCCACAGCAATCGCCGCAACTTTTGCGCCGTTTCCTAGCCTCAATTCCACCTCACCTTGTCTCAGCTTGCGCTTACTTGTCAGCATCTTCACATCATGGCAGATATGAGAAGCACATCCAGTATCTAATATCCACGATGTGGAATCTCTAACTGATAAGTTGATATCTATCATATAGATATCTGAAGCTTCAGACAGCTTCACTCTTCCATGAGCTTTATCATAAAGGAACTCCTTGCAGTTCCTCTTCCAGTGACCATACTGCTTATAGTAGAAGCAGTCACCTTTCACTACTCTTTTACCTTTGTCCTTCGATCCATTATCGTTAGCTGTCATCTCTGCTTCAGGGGCATCCAATGCCGATTCAGCAGGATGATCAGCTCCAGGGACAAAGTCAATGCGCTCAGATCTGAAGACATTCTTCAGGCTTCTGAACCAATCTGAGTAGATCAGGTAAGTGAAAAGGGCATCAAGTATGCCACGGAGTAGGTTATTTGACGACATAATTCCCTACAGGAGATAAGTAAAATCTATTTAGCAGATGTTCAATTATTAAAGTTTAAAGCAAGACATGGTCTTTTGTTCAAGTTTAACTCCCACTAATTTTCGACGGACTGTATAACCCTCAGTTATACAGAACGGGAGACGCCGACAGTCTCCTAGTGGGGATCAGAATCTCAATGACTTGCACTACAGCCTTGTGGATAGCACAACAAACTGTAATACAATCAAAGAGCACCCAACTCATGGGACTTGCAACTCCTTGCAATATCTGATCATGGCTTCGGTCCCCAGAGATTTAATGGCCTTGTGGATAGCATAACAAACCACTAATTTTGGTCTAAGCTAACCATCATTACGCGATGAGCATAGATTTGCATGCAGCCCTTGTGGATAGCACAACAAAGCTACATGGTTCCTCTACCCCGATATGTAGGCATCTAATGCCATAGCCACAGTTTCTCCTCCCAATTAAGCAGGCCTTGTGGATAGCACAACAAACATGCCTAAAGTGATTCGAATCCTATGACTATAACGATGGTGGACCACGCGGTAAGTTCTCAACTACTCGCGTTACGGCTTAGAGTTTATCTGAGGGTATTTGGATAACTTTTATCTTGGTCTCTCCTAGGTGGTAGTATATAGATATATCGTATATATTTACTAAATACTATAACCTGCTTTGATTCATGATCAAAAGAAAAACAATGTATCTCATACATGTCATTAGTGTGGTCATGGATAGCACAGTGGGTTTGACTGGAGCCAACAGTCAAACGCATACACAATATAATCATAACATTTACATTAGATATCCTGCAATCACATAGGCAAGAGATCTCCATCTTTTCGCCTTCCTGATTGCAGCTGTGGATTGTCCTCGCTCCTTCCTCGGTTACCTCGATCATATTACATTAATTCTAGAATTAACAGGTAAATTGAAGAAGGCCTTATGGCGAGTACAAGAGAGAGAGGGAGGTAGAAATACATCGGAGTATGAGAGAGAGAGAGGTGCGCAGACCTCTATTTATTAACAATTAATGATCAAACATACATCCTCGATCCTCACAATCCATCATTCATCACATGAACAATTAAATAAGTGTATATCCATGACCACGGTGTGTTTTAAACATTCCACACATGATTCAACGCATCACATGGCTAAAACAAAAGAGTTTTCAAAATATATAATTTTGACTTTCAGAAAGCTGGGATCCAATCAAAATTGGCATTTGAATTTCGAAAACTCATTTTATTAAGTTAACATGCAATTAAATCTAAATTTAAAAGCATTAAACACACATCACATGCGCACACACTCCGAATTAATAATTCCAGATTATTCCATGCAAATTAGAACAATTCTAATAATCTAACACTTAGATTAAACCCCATTAATAATCTAACAATTAGACTATTTAAAGATTAATCTAACTCTTAGATTAATCCAATAAAGTTAATTAAAAATTTAACACTTAAATTAATAATCAACCAAACTAATCATTAACTACTAATCTAAGATTTAGATCAATTAATTAATATCAATTAGTAATTTAACACTTAAATTATTAATTAACACTAATTAATTAATAATCATAATCTAACAATTAGATTAGATGATTAAAGTTAATCATTAATTTAACCCTTAAATTAATAACTAACAATTAATCATTAAATACTACTAATTTAACACTTAAATTAGTCATTTAAGTTAATTATTAATTTAACAATTAAATTAATAACTAACTTAAATATTAATTAACAATTAGTTGAAATATAAGTTAATGACCTATTTAACCCTTAAATTAGTCATATTAAGGTTAATAATTAATTTAACAATTAAATTAATATTAACCCTAATTAATTAATAACTAATTGCTAGTTAATAAAAATACTTAAATATCATAATGATTCAAAATCATTAATTAAGCCCAATTAAATATAATTTGAAAAATAATTTCAATTTTCAAAACAATTTTGAATATTAAAATTAAACCCAGTTCATTTTATATTCAAATGGGCTTAGGGTTTAGGGGTTTAAATGGGGTAAAATGAAGAAAATGGGCCCAGCCCATTTAGGGGGCCAGGTTCGAGCCAGTGGCTCGGCCTGAATCGAACCATGGCTCCTGGGTAGGGCCAACCTGGCCTAGCCCGGCCAGACCAGCCGGTTGGACCGGCTCGGGACCGGCCGGTTCAGCCACCCCCTTCCTTCCAGCAACCCTAATGTTGCAGGGAAGGAGGCCGGCGGCAGCGGCGGCTGGGGCGCCGGCGGCCTTGCCCCCCGGCGGTGCCGGGCCCCGCCGGCGGTTCCCCCCGGCGCCGGCGGCCTCCCCGGCGCCGGTAGGGCCACCGGAGAAGCTCAAACAGGCCGCCCAAGCACCCCAAAATCCCCAAAAAATCTGGTTTTTCGCAGGGTTTAAAAACCGTTTTAGGGCTTAAATTAGTGGCCCTCCGAGGGCACTCCGGCGGCGGTCTTGGTGACCGATGGACAGAGGTGACTATCCTCTATAGATCCGGAGTCTCGGCCGGCCATCCCAACGCTTGGGAAGCCGATTGAAGCTGCCGTAAACTCGTCGTTCTTCGTCTCACGAAGAACACGAAAAACCCTAAATAAAATCCGAAAAATCACAGAAAAATAATCAAATTATTTGTGTTCATCTTATGAAAACTATTCCGTCATTTTAATTGGATTAAACACATGGAATAACTCAAGAAAAATCAATTTCGAAAACCGAAACGGGACGAGAAACAGTGGAACCTGGCTCTGATACCACTATTGTGATTTCTCGGTTTCTCCGGATCGCTCACGCAGCGGAAAACAAAAATATTTACAGCGATCCGTTCCCGTTTCGAAATCTAAAATATAAGATAATCGGATTATCTTTTCTCACCGTGTGCGGATTCGAATCCACAGCCGTTTGGTTCCGTCGGTGCGACACCGCAAGCCGCGCAAGCGCCCGGCCTCTAGCGAGGTCCACGCGATCCTCCCCGCGACGGATATCCTCGAGTTCGTCGTTCTTCGCAGCCCACGAAGCCTCCGCCGGTTGCCGCAATGATCGCCGCAGCGCGCGGACGATTTCCCGTCGAACGGGATTCAGAGAAGCGGCGGAGCAGATCTGGATCTACCTGGACGCTAGAGAATGACAGAAACTGAGGAGGGGCGGCTAGGGTTAGCAGCAGCTTGGCCTGCTCAGCCCGTTCGCTATATTTTATACTAATCGCGCGGTTTTTCACAAAAACCCCCGATTTATATAAAACCCACTTATTTATCCATCGCCTTGAGAATCATGTGCGTGTGACCCTCTAGGCCCAAGTACCAGTCCAGTTAATGGCCCAACAAGCCCAGTGACTCCTCACTGGCTTTATTAATTAATTAATAACCCTTTATTAATCAATTAATCAATCGAATTGATGTCGCACATCGAATTCAACCGGGCCTCCGATCACGTTGGGTGCCAAGCAACACCGCGTGAACCCGGAAGGTATTTGGGGTTAAGTAACCCACTCTTGGAACCTTTCCGCCGACAGTTACCGCGTGGATATAATCCTTCATTCGTACAATGCTCTCGAGTCAACTCAGGGTATGGCGAGCTGTCAAACCCTAACCGGTCGACTCACTTGGATTGGATGCCGCTGATGAATATCGGAAAACTCATTTTCCGATATTATCGTCCGCCCTGGCCAGGGACTTTCGCGCATCCTTCCTAGAGCATTCTCTCTCTAAGTACCGAGAGCGAATGATTCCTTATTGACACACAATTCCCTTCGACGGTATTCCGCTGCACCCAATCCTTGGCGTATTAGAATCTCGTGACTAGAGATTCGTAGACCAAGGTCAAAGTACAGAAGTCCACCGCCAATGTGTCCTTGGTGTCTCAGGTCCGAGGACCATCCACGCAACTGCGACAATAGAATCAAGCTGGTTGACAGTGAGGTACAATACCATCCAGCGATTCAGTCGGATCAGTTCAGTGAACTCATTCTCCAATGAGCACCTACATATTCGCCTTAGTGTCTCCACACAAGTGACTTATGAGACCAGTCACCCTCATCATATGAGCATGAGTAATCTGTACTAGTCTAACCGGATATCCGATGTCCTTCTCGGATATCTTTCGACTATGAACGATTAAGAATATGTGTGTTTAAGTGATCAGTCTCATTAGTATGATCTCATCATAATCTGATCACCATAGCACATATTCACGGACTTCATTATGAAACGATAATTAATACGATTTACACATAATGAATATTATGCCATTTTATTAATAAATGAACAAGATTTACATAGTCAGATTGGCTTGTAGGCCACCTTAAACTAACAATATATATATATAAACTTAGGTATGCACCATTGACAGACATAGACAGTGTATATATATAGACTACTGTGTGAAGTGGACCTCCCATGCAGTCCGTATGGTCTCTCCTATCCTAATGTCATAAAAAATAAAATCATCATAAAATTTTAAATATTTAATTACCCTCTAAGATAATTTTCATCTATTAGAACTTAATTTTCACCATTGGATCGTATCGAAATTGATTGTAGCCATCTAATTTTGTGCAAATAAATTGGTGATGAATATTAAAATCTAAGAAATAAAAACAACCTTAAGGATAATTTGACTAATTTTCTATTTTTGATTATTTATTCATGATATTTTGAAATCAAGATTTGCAAATACCTAATGGATGGTTGCGATTAAGTTTCAAGATCGGATATGATCAGACAGTGAAAATAAAGTCCATGGGATGAAAACAATCTTAATGTAGGTAGTTGAATATTTAAAAATTTATGATAAATCCTATTATTTAATATAGGGAAGGGGGTCAAAATAGGGCACACACTTATGGTTCGTACAGTAGCATTCATCATCATCATCATCATCATCATCATATATATATATATATATATATATATATATATGAATGTTATTATGCGAACCGTTATAGTAAGTGCGATCAGACAACATGAACTGTTTTGACCTTCTTCCCATTATTTTAAAAATAAATAAAATTTATATAAATTTTTAAATATTCAATTATCCCCCTTAGGATTGTTTTCATCATTTGGAGCTTTATTTTCATCGTTCAATCGTGATTTGATCTTAAAACTTAATCTTAGCCGTCCATCGGGGACATGTAAATCTTAATTTCTAAAAATCATAAAGAATAGTAAAAAGATAGAAAATTGGTTAGATTATCTTTAGGATTGTTCTCATCCCTTAGGGTTATATATTTATCACCAACTAACTCGCACAAGATTGGACAAATATAATCAATTTAGATATGATCCATGGTGAAATTTAAGCTCCAAGGAATGAAAATTACACTACGAGGGTAACTGAGCATTTAAAGATTTATGATGACTTTTATTTTTTTCAACATGAGAAAGGGGTCAAAACTATGCGTACAGTCTGACCACACGGAAGGTGCGGTTTACACCATGGCACGTCTCTCTCTCTCTCTCTATAACGTCCCAAATTGTCGGTCTGGTTCGGTCATGCCAACTTACTGAGAACCGTTAGTTCGGCGCGCCACAGAGGGAACAAACCCAACATCTAAACATAGACAATGTAGAGTATAAACATGAAACATGATATATGAAATAAACATAACATTCATAGACAAACCAAATCAAATTGAAATATCATTAATCAAATTAAACAACAATTACAATTGTCCATAGTGGTAAAGTTATGAGCCATTAGCTTCATCCTCTTCCATGGTGATAAGATTATAAGACATTAGCTTCGTCCTAAGAATCGGCTTCAGTCACATCAGAAACTTTTGCATCTTCCAGCGCCCGTCCGTGCACATGTGAGGTACAAACTTCGATAGCTCGAAAAACTTTACCTCATACTGCAAAACACCTATCTGTCCTTGAGTCCACCCTAAGAATTTTTGCACCATACAATCCTGAACGTGTAGAGGAAAGAACTTCCCTCTGAAAGTAGTTAGAAACTCCTCCCACGAAATCTCCAACTCAGCTCCTGCGAACTTCGTCCTCAGCATTGAAGTCCACCAAACGTTTGCCCTCCCTTGAAGCATGTAACTCACCAAACTCACCTTATCATCTTCCGGACATCTAATCGCCTGGAAGATCTTCTCTATCTCCATGATCCAATTTTTTGCCACCGTAGGATCGCTTTCTCCCTTAAAGGAAGGTGAATCCATCTTCTGGAACCTCTCCATCACCATCAACCCGTGACGGACCTCTGGCTCTATTGGGGCCTCCTGCTTTTGCTGTTGCTAGGCCGCTTGCACCAGGCCCTGGAACATCTACATGAATGCTCCAACATCCAGCGGTGAGGGTGGAGGCGGAATCGGAGCATCACCATCCTCCCTCACATCCCTCTCATCAGGGCTATGCTAACGACTTGGACATCCACCTTGTCCAGCCATATCCTACAGGAAAAGAACACATATCAACCCTATGCTATAAGCCTTAATTCATATAATAATATCTAATCCTATGATCTTGGTTCAACGGCTCAAGTTGTTCATACTCAATACTCAAGACCACCTCTTTGCTCTGATTCCAAGGCTGTAATGCCCCGAATCATCAGTTCAGTTCGTTCATGTCGACTTATTGAGAACCGTTAGTTCGACGTGCCATAAAGGGAACGAACACAACATCTCAACATAGGCAGTGTAGAGTATAAGCATGAAACAAGATATATGAAATAAACACAACTTTCATAGACAAGGACATTTATTCCACATCTGATGTTCTAGTATGCAACTTCTCCTATATTTATAGTTTCCCATAATTAACATCTTTATATTCTTCAAAAAGCCGTAATCACAAAACATAACATATTGAATGTTTATTTAAGTATATTCTTGAAGATATAAAAGTGTATTTACAAATGAACATCGCAATGATCAGATGAAGACTGCACGCAACCTTTTTTATATTGTGGACATGTTTATAACAATAATTTTAAGTTTAAGAATATGAATGTAAGTATGATAAACTATAGAAACATATGTTCAGAAAATTGTTTTGGGGTTTTTGTCGATAACCCCTAAAAGATGTCATACTTGTAGATAACCTCCTATATGATTCATATTTGCATTTATGTATTATGTATTACTTCCTTAGCTATGGTGTTACTTGCAAATATAACATCTTAACTATGTGGCTTTACTTTGAATTTCATTTAAATTAAAATATTATTACCTTCCATAGTATCTACCAAAATTATTAAATGAAAATACTAATAATACCTTCAAGTAAAATACAAACACCTCAAAAGAAAAATCACATACGGATCCACCCTAAGCTTGTTGCATATATTTAGCACAAAAAAATTTCTATTTTTATATAGAGTAAAAATATTCTAACTCCGGTGAAATTCAAAACTGTTATGTCCTATAGCTTAAGTCCATTCTAATTAGTTAATAGGCCATACTTAATCAAATCCAATTTGATTAATCAATAGGTTATGGATAATTAGGTCAGATTACAGTTAATTATTTATCAAAATAATTGATTTAGTGTGGAGGAGCCATTAAATAACCTATTAGGCCCATTAAAGTATAGTGTTCGAAGAAGAAACCTAGTCTAATTTCAATACTTAGGCAAATTTTGGGTTGGGAGTCGTGTGATAGCAGTAAATTGGCAATATCTTTTCTCTCGATTGACGAAGAATTATGACCTTGGTATCATTGGAAAGAGAGAAGTACGATTTACAACTTTGTAGAAGAAAGTTTTCGCTAAATCTAATGGGAACTAGGTATGATTTGAGGAGTTTTAGATTAGGAAACAAAGGATTATGATAATTGAGTCCAAGTTGTACTAAGAGAGCTCTTTAACTTAGTCATTAAATATTTTTTTATTGAAATTTGACTCCATAATAAAGAAGACTTAATTTAGATAGCAATAAGAAGGAAAATGATTATAAATAAATCCTTGAGGGCGAGCAAGAGGTTAATCCATGATTTGTGTTCTTGGGGTTTAAAAGATGTGTGAGAGACTCTAGAACAAGAGGGATTCATGGATAGAGCTTAAAGATTTGCTTGGAGAGAAATTGGTTGTTCTTCTTTTAAAGATAAGTGATGATAACCCTTCAAATGTTTATTTTATATTAATATAAAAATAAAATTTTAATTTTTCAAAGTAGTCAAAACATCTTCATGGAACTTTAATCTATAAGTCTATGACCTTACTTTCTACCTTGATCTCTCAATTATTTGTCAGTTTTACAAATTTCTATGGTTCTGAAATTTCTTCTGATAAGACGTCTAGGCCCCCTAGACGTCTTTTGAAACGGGTCTGCTCAACTGTACACCTTTAAAATTGATTGGAAAAGACACTCATCTCCCTAGATGCGATTTAAGCTCTTGACTAAATACTCATAAGCCTTTACTTATGGTTCCCTATACTTATAGTTTTCAGAACTTGTGCCTACAGTTTTTAGAATCTGTTTATGGTTTCCACGCTGAACTTTGATTTACCATAACTTCTTTGTTTTTTGGCCAATTGACCTAAAATTGTGATCACACCTTGATTTTGACATTTTATATCTGTTGGTAAAATTTCATAAATTTGTAATTTTATTTTCCTATTATTCTGTTATTTATTCGATTGGCACAATTTGACTTAAGTTCTTTATATGCATTTGATACTCTAAATCACTCGTTTGATTTCCAAATTACATGAAACTTTATATACATGTTTATTTTGACATTTTAGACATCTTCACCAAATTTGATAAATTTTTTAATATGTTTTCTATTTTCAGCTTTATTTGTTGAATTTTTACGTTTCAAAATTAGCTTTAATACCTAAAAATATGTTTATTAATCCCAAAAATTTGAGAATATTCTTAGAGCATATGGTTCTATCTAGGAACCTATTGGCATCAGTTTTGTTCTGATTTGTCATCTATATGACTACATTGGCTCTTTAAGTAGCTATTTTGTATCGAAAATCATGTATTTTGACTTATATGTTGCACTTTGTTAATTTAAATTACAGATATGTGCTCATCCTTTATCATCATTTGATCTCTGTTAATCTGATTGTGCTATAATTATTTGATTTCACTTGGCCATTATCGTCCTAAAGAGATATTTGGCCTGGTTCCATTATAAGTATCCATGTTGGATATAGTATTTTGTTTGACCCGAGGGCAAACATGTGAAAATCTAATTTTCGGCCAGCTAAATTAGGAGATGACGATATGTAATGCCCTGACGATTTGTATTTGGGTGGGACTTAGACTCTCCAGTTATGCGCAGTAACTAAGCACTTCGCGTCATTTGTCTAGATCATTTGGTAATTGTTTTGTTCGGCTCCTTATGTTGTGGTTTAGGTGTATGTCGATTATAATTTGATTTGATATATTTGATTCGTACATAATCTGAAATTTTTTTACTTGGTTATGTCCTTTGACTTCAATTTGTTTATTCAAGGTTTATATATATTCTGCTTAGCTTTGTCTTTGGAATCATACAAATTTATCTTAATCTTATAATCCATGAAATGAATCTGATATGATAAGCTACTATGTCGTGATATTTATTATTTGACATTTGATATACTCAGAGGATGGCGATACGTAACGCCTTTGACAATTTAACATGCTCTGTTCTATATGTAATACGTTTTGATCATGACTAATAAAATTTGATTGTGCCATATATGCTATATAATTAGTCAATCTGTTTATGATTAGTAAAAAGAACATCTGATTTCGTAAATTTATATCTGACTATACTTTTGTATCATATTCTTATCTGATATATATGTAGAACTGTGAATCATATTTAGTTAATTATCATCACTTTTTAAATATTATATTGTTAACATTTAATAAGTTTGATTATCTGTGAGTAGTTCTCCTCATAAATCGTATTAACATTTTCAGAGTTTGAGGAGGATGAGATAAAATCTTGATCATTGAGGAGACTTGAATTTTTGAGGACTTTTGTAGTGAGGTTATTATCTAGTTTAATTTGATTTTTCATTTAACAGATTGATGTAGTAGGGTTTGAGAGAGGATATGTACTTTTTTATTTCTTTAGTGAATTGAGATTTGCTTCCGCATGAATATAATGTAAAATTTGTAGATCCTGGTTATGACATTATAATGGATTATTAGATTATTTTGATGGTAAATGACATGTTTTGTAAGAATCTATACAACGGGATCACAGACGCAGTGAAAACAAAATATAAATGAATTTACAGCGATCTCGGTCATTTCAAAGAATAAAATACAAGAACGGTAATCAGCCATCACCTTGCTCGGATTCAAATATATAACCGATCAGTTCTGATGGAGCGATGTGCCAACCGCGCAGATGCATGGCCTTCAGCGATATCCATGCGGTCCTCCTTGCGAAGAATCTCCCTGTGTTTCTTACTCGTAGTAGTGCTCGTGGATGCCACCCATTCTCCGCAATGATCTCCGCGGCATGCAGTCGATTTCCAGATGATCGGGAGTCGGAGATAGAGGCGGGACGGAGCTCTAAAGGGGGGCACCCCTCTTGGCGTTAGAGAGAGAGAGGGGGACGGCCAAGGCTGCACTCTGATGCCTTGTTAGGGCAGTCATCTCAGTGGACTTTTATATTAAGTCACCCCGAGATTTTTCACAAAAGCCCCTGACTTAAAATTAATCCGATTTTTGACCCGTCACATGAGAATGACCCCCTAGGCCCAAATACCAATCCAGTCAATGGCCCACTAAGCCCAATAACACTTTACTAACTTAATTAATTAATTTATATCATATATTAACTAACTAATTAGCCAAATTAATGTCGCACATGTAATTCGGCCGAGCCTGCGATCACTTTGGACGCCGACCAACACCATGTGAACTCAGAAGGTATTAGGTTAAGCAATCTACTCATGGAATCTTTCCGTCGACAGTTACCACATGGATATAATCCTTCATTCGTGTAATGTGTTCAAGTCAACTTAGGATATGATATACTATCAAACCCTAACCAGTTGACTTACTTGGATTGGATGTTGCCGTATAATATCGAAAAATAAGGTTATTTATATATAAGTATGTTTTGATTTTGATACATTTTGAGTTTTATACTCACCCAGGTTAGTAGGCCATATTCTTAGGTGATTCCAATAGAGGGCAGTGAGAGAATTTGCTAGGATTTTTGAAGATTCAATCTAGGACCTCTGCAGCTTAGAGAGTAGGTCGTATTGTAAAATTTGATGTAATTTGGGGAAATCTTTAGTTGTACGTTTTAGACTTTTGTACGTATCCTAGCATGTACTTAGACAAGCTTTATTGAAGTAGATTTGTGTATGGTTACCTAGTTTATGTGTTGGACTGTGTGGATGGTTTGGCATTGTTATTTGCTTGCAGACTCCTAAGGACCATATCTTAAGAAATGTATGAATCTATGGGTCACCACATTAATGGATCTATCTTAGTATAACGGTCCATCTACTACTCCATCTACTTTAACCCAGTAGCCCAATGGCTCAAATATAACTCAATAATCTAATGGGCTAATGGCTCAACTATAGCTCAATGATTCAACGATCAATGGCCCAACCTTAGTCTAATGACCCATCTACAACTCTATCAAGTTATGACAAAAATAAACATGAAATAGATTGGACTCTTCTTTGTTGGGTTCTCGGGTTTCTCCGGATCTCCCGCACAGCGGATAATAAAATAAAATCGGAGATCCGTTCCCGTTCCGAAAATCGGAAAAACTAGATTATCGAATAATCAGTTCTTACCGTGTGCGGATTTGAATCCGCAACCATTCGGTTCCATCGGTGCGATCCGTCCATCAGCACCGATCTTTCTCTTAAATATCCACTTGCATCCGATGGGTACAATACCCTCGGGCAAGTCCTCCAAGTTCCAAACTTGGTTGGTGTACATGGACTGGATTTTTGAGTTCATGGCTTCTCGCCATTTCCCGGCTTCTGGGCCTTCTATGGCCTCCTGGTAGGTTTTAGGATCATCATCCTCATTATATTCTACCTTAGACTCACCTTCAGTGATATGTCCTACATATCGTTCGGGCAGTCTAGGTACTCTACCAGATCTACGAGGCTCATCTGTATGTACCTGAACAGATTTAGGAATTGATATCTCATCTGATAATAATACAGCTGTTTGGAGATCTGGAACCTCTTCCAGTACTATTTTTTTCCCACTGTCCTCCTGGAGAAGATATTCCTCTTCCAGGAAGACAACTTTCCTGGCGACAAACACCTTTTGTTCACCAGGATGGTAAAAATAGTATCCAAAGGTTTCCTTTGGATATCCCACAAACCTGCATTTATCAGTTCGTGATTCCAGCTTATCTAGATCATGCCTCTTTACATGAACAGGACAACCCCAGACTTTAACATGTTTAAATTCTGGTTTTCTGTCTTTCCATATTTCATATGGAGTAGAGGCCACAGACTTGCTGGGTACTCTGTTCAATAAGTATACTGCTGACTAGAGCATACTCCCAGAGGGACACTGGTAATCCTGAAAAGCTCATCATGGATCGCACCATGTCCAACAAGGTAAGATTCCTTCTTTCTGATACACCATTCATCTGTGGTGTATGTGGAGGGGTTAGTTGAGAAAAGATACCATTATCCTTTAAGAATTGTGTGAAATTAGTACTTGAGTATTCTCCTCCTCGATATGATTGAAGAGTTTTAATACTCTTTCCTAACTGCTTCTCTACCTCATTCTTGAACTCTTTGAACTTCTCAAATGCTTCCGACTTGTACTTCATTAAGTACATATAGCCGAATCTTGAGAAGCCATCGGTGAATGTGATGAAGTATGAAAAGCCACCTTTGGCTTGGGTGGACATTGGACCGCATACTGTAGGCGCCCGAAGCGTCCCCCCTGTCGCCGCGGCTGCGAGGCTTTCGGGATTGAGGGTCCCTCCGTTCGTCTTAGCACTGTGGCGATTAAAAATGGGGGTTAGAAATAAAGGATGTGATCGCCAGGAGCATTACCTTACGGTCCCGGTGCTCCGCAGGATGGTGAATGTGTGATCGCGTTCTGTGGGAGCGGAAGATGGTGGTTTCCCCTTCTCTTCCTCCGGCCGGCCAGAGGAGGAGAGCTCGGTAGTCCACGCGCAGGATCTGGTAAGAGCCCCTGAAAAGAAAAGACAAACAAAGAAAAGAAATAGCCCGATTAGAACTATGACATGTAGGATCCGTTCATGCAAATATAAAAATTAACTAAAATTAGAGGGAGACGTACCGGATGGGTGTTTGGGAGGGAAGGTGACCATATGTTATGGCCACCCACCTCCCGTTTTTTGTTTGAAACCTCTGGGGGTAAATAGGGATTGCTACGTCATTCTAGGATGCATGCAGGCAGATAAGTGCTCGTGTGTGAAAAAGTGAAATGATGTGTTGAAGGTAAAAGAAGAGTGAGAGTGGGAGAATGTTACGGCATGGATGAAAGTGAGAATATAAAGAAATGAAAAAGGTGAAAAGTAAAAGAGGGTTAAGAGGACAAGCCCATTTGAAGTGCGAAGGATTCCTCTGAAACTCTCTGACTCCTTGCCCGCTTGCCAACCTCCTCTGAGCCTTCCCTCAAAGAAGCCACCTCTTAACCCCTTGCTTGAGAGGATATGGGGGGTTTAAATAGGTGAAGGGAAAAATAGGAGAAAACAGGGGTCTAAATCCCCGTAAATCACCCCTGGAGCCAATAGGAAGTGGTCAAGGGTGGGAGGTAGTGCGCGCGGCAGTCGCCGGAGTGGGGAGTGGTCGGAGTAGTGGGGGACGAGGGCGGCGAGTAGAGGAGATCGTGGGGAAGACGGAGTCAAGGGGGTGGTTAAGGAGTGGACGGCCAGGTAACATGCCTTCCATTCTCGTGGTGGAAGGCGGCCCGGCTGGCCTTCGAAGGGGGTGGAAGGCGGACTGGCCGACCTTCCACGAAAAGGTGGTGAAAAGTGAAAAAGGTGGCCAAAAGGTGGAAGGCAAGGTAGCTGGCCTTCCAAGGAGGTAGAAGGCAAGGGGTGGCCTTCGAAGGAGGTGGAAGGCAAGGGGGCTGGCCTTCCACGAAAAGGTGGTAAAAAGTGAAAAAGGTGGTCAAAAGGGTGGAAGGCAAGGTGGCTGGCCTTCACAGGTGGTGGAAGGCAAGGGGGCTGACCTTCTACGAAAAGTGGTAAAAAGTGAAAAAGGTGGCCAAAAGGGTGGAAGGCAAGGTGGCTGGCCTTCCAAGGGTGTAGAAGGCGAGGGGTGGCCTTCGAAGGAGGTGGAAGGCAAGGGGGCTGGCCTTCTACGAAAATTGGTAAAAAGTGAAAAAGGTGGCTAAAAGGGTGGAAGGCAAGGTGGCTGGCCTTCCAAGGGTGTAGAAGGCGAGGGGTGGCCTTCGAAGGAGGTGGAAGGCGGACTGGCTGGCTTTCCACGAAAAAGGTAGTGAAAGACGGGGTTTAGTTAATGGGCTTGGTTGTTAGTGGGCTGAGATGGCCAAATGCGGGGATTTTGGTGGTAAAGGGCTAATGATGGAGGGGATTTACGATCAGAAGGGTGGTCCAAAATCGGTGTCTACACATACATCCGAATGTATTAGTTCCAGAATGTCTTTGGCACGTTCTCCATGTCCAGTAAATGGAGATTTTGCCATCTTTCCCATAAGGCAGGATTCATATGTCGCAAACGATTCATAATTGAATGCTGTTAAATAACCATATCGGTGCAACTTTTGCAGCATGCTTTCTCCAATGTGTCCAAGTCTACAATGCCACATGTAGGCTTGGTTCACACAATTCTTACTCTTCTTAAGAGCATTATCAATTTGAAGATTGTAATAAGAAACATCTAAGAGATATAGACCGTTGACCAAAGATGCCGAATCTATTGATTTATTACCATAATAAATCAAACAACTTCTATTCTCAATAGTCAACCTATATCTTATCTTGTCCAAACAAGATATTGATATGATGTTCTTTATTATGCTAGGAACATAATAACAATCTTCTAATAGTAAGGTGTCTCCTGATGGAAGCCTAAGGTTTGCTGTCCCAATAGCAATCGCCGCAACTTTTGCGTCATTTCCTAGCCTCAATTCCACCTCGCCTTGTCTCAGCTTGCACTTGTCAGCATCTGCGCATCATGACAGATATGAGAAGCACATCCGGTATCCAATACCCAAGATGTGGAATCTCTAACTAATAAGTTGATATCTATCATATAGATATCTGAAGCTTCATATAGCTTCACCTTTCCATGATCTTTATCGTTAAGGAACTCCTTGCAGTTCTTCTTCCAGTGACCATACTGCTTACAGTAGAAGCAGTCACCCTTTACTACTCTTTTGTCTTTGTCCTTCGATCTTTTATCGATAGCTATCATCTCTACGTCAATGACATCCAATGCCGGTTCAGCAGGAGGATCAGTTCCAAGGACATACCCAATGTCTTCAGATATGAAGAGATTCTTCAGGTTTATGAACCAATCCGAGTAGTACAGGCTAGTCAAACGTTTGGCATCAAGTATGCCACGGAGTGGGTTATTCGACGACATTATTCCCGACAGAAGATAAGTTCTATTTTAGCAGATGTTCAAATATTAAATATAAAACAAGACATGGTCTTTTGTTCAAGTTTTAACTCTCACTAATTTTCGACAGACTGTATAACCCTCAGTTATACAGAACGGGAGAGGCCGACAGTCTCCTAGTGGGGATCAGAATCTCAATGACTTGCAGTACAGCCTTGTGGATAGCACAACAAACTGTAATACAATCAAAGAGCACCCAACTCATGGGACTTGCAACTCCTTGCAATATCTGATCATAGCTTCGGTCCCCAGAGATTTAATGGCCTTGTGGATAGCATAACAAACCACTAATTTTGGTTTAAGCTAACCATCGTTACGCGACGAGCATAGATTTGCATGCAGCCCTTGTGGATAGCACAACAAAGATACATGGTTCCTCTACCCCAATCATATAGGCATCTAATGTCATAGCCACAGTTTCTCCTCCCAATTAAACAGGCTCTGTGGATAGCACAACAAACCTGCCTAAAGTTATTCGAATCCTATGACTATAACGATGGTGGACCACGCGGTAAGTTCTTAACTACTCGCGTTACGGCTTAGAGTTTAGATGAGGATATTTAGATAACTTTTATCTTGATCTCTCCTAGGTGATAGTATAAATATATCGTATATATTTACTAAATACTATACCTGCTTTGATTCATAATCAAAAGAAAAACAATGCATCACATACATGTCTAGTGTGGTCATAGATAGCACAGTGGGTTTGACTGGAGCCAACAGTCAAACACACACACAATCTAACATAACATTTACATTAGATAAACCTGCAAACACATAGGCAAGAGATCTCCATCATATCGCCTTCCTGGTTGCATCTGTGGATCGTCATCGCTCCTTCCTCAGTTGCCTCGATCAGATTACAATAATTCTAGAATTACATGTAATTAGAAGAGAGCCTTATGGCGAGTACAAGAGAGAGGGAGGTAGAAATACATCGGAGAATGAGAGAGGGAGAGATACACAGATCTCTATTTATTAACAATTTAATAAACATCCATCATTCATCCACGATCCACATAAACACATCATTCATCACATGAATAATTAAATAAGTGCATATCCATGACCACGGTGTGTTTTAAACATCCCACACATGATTCAGCGCATCATATGGCTAAAATAAAAGAATTTTCAAAATATATAATTTTGGCTTTCAAAAAGGCTGGGATCCAATCAAAATTGGCATTTGAATTTTGAAAACACTTTTAACTAACTTAATCATGCAATCAAAACAAATTTAAAAGCATAAAACACACATCACATGTGCACACACTCTAAATTAATAAATTCCAGATTATTCCATGCAAATTAGAACACTTCTAATAATCAATCTAACAATTAGATTGAAACCCCAATAATAATCTAACAATTAGAATATTAATGACTAATCTAACTCTTAGACTAGTCCAACAAAGTTAATTAATAATTTAACACTTAAATTAATAATCAGCCATAATTAATTATTAACTACTAACCTAACACTTAGATTAGTCAATTAATGTTAATTATTAATTTAACTCTTAAACCAATAATTAACACTAACTAACTAACTAATTAATAATTAATTAATCTAACTTTTAAATTAGATAATTAAAGTCATTATTAATTTAACTATTAAATTAATAACAACAATAATTAATCAGGGATTACTAATTTAACATTTAAATTAGTCATTGAATTAATTATTAATTTAACCTTTTAAATTAATAACTACCTCATTAATTAATAATTGGAAGAATTAATAATTAATAATTTAACACTTAAATTATTAACTATTAATCACTAATCTAACTTTTAGATTACTTAAATAAAGATTAATTATTAATTTAATAATTAAACTAATAATTAACTTTAATCAATATTCTCCAATCATTAATTAACTAATGATTCAAAATCATGAATGCCCAAATAATAAAACTGATAATAATTTAAACTTTAAAACAATTTTAAATTTTAAATTAAAAACCAATCTAATTATTTCAAATGGGCTAATTGGGGTTTTAAAAGGGGTTTAATAAAGTTTATAAAATGGGAAACAAAACATGGCTCAGCCACTTGGGCTGAGCCACTGGGGCCGGGTCGTGGCCGAGCCAGGGCTCGGACCAGGTAGGCGCCTGGCTCGGGCCTGCCCCGGTCAGGCCCTGGACCTGGTCCAGCCAGTTCGACCGGCATGGGACCGGGTCCAGTCCTTTGGTTCGCCCCCCTCCTTCCCAGCAGAACCCTAACTGCAGCCCCTTTCTTTGCAGGAACTTGGCGACGGGAGGGAGGTGTTGCAGCGCCGCCGCCGGCCGGCGACCGGCGCTGCCAGGCCCCCGCCGGCGTCGCCCCAGCTCCGGCGACACACCCGGCGCCGGCAGGGCCGTCGGTGGCCTCCGGTTGGGGTGCATTCCAAGCCCAAGAATCCCCAAAAAAAATCTGGTTTTTCACAGGTTAAAACCGATTTAGGGCTTGAATTTATAGCCCTCTAAGGGCACTCCAGCGGCGGTATTGGTGACCGGTGGATAGTGGTGGCTATCCTCAGGGGATCCGGGATCCATGCCCGCCATCCCAATGCTTGGGAAGCATGTACAAAGTCGCCGAAAAGCCCCGGTTCATCATCTCATGAAGAACACCATAACACCCCAAATAAAATCCGAAAAATCACAGAAAAATAATCTAATTATTTGTGTTCATCTTATGAACACTATTCCGTCATTTTAATCGGATTAAACGCATGGAATAACTCATGAAAAATTAATTTGGAGATCGAAACGGGACGTGAAATAGTGAAACCTGGCTCTGATACCACTATTGGGTTCTCGGGTTTCTCCGGATCTCCCGCGTAGCGGATAATAAAATAAAATCGGAGATCCATTCCCGTTCCAAAAATTGGAAAAACCAGATTATCGGATAATCAGTTCTTACCGTGTGCGGATTCAAATCCGCAACCGTTCGGTTCTGTCGGTGCGACACCGCAAGCCGCGCAAGCGCCCGGCCTCTAGCGAAGTCCATGCGATCCTCCTCGCAACGGATATCCTCACGTTCTTCGTTCTTCGCAGCCTACGAAACCTCCGCCGGTCGCCGCAACGCGTGGACGATTTCCCGTCGAAAGAGAGTCGGAGAAGCGGTGGAGAAAATCTGGATCTGTCTGGGACGCCAGAGAGAGAGAAACAGAGAAGGGGCGGCTAGGGTTAGCAGCAGCTTGGCCTGCTCAGCCCGTTCGCTATGTTTTATACTAACTGCGCGGTGTTTCATAAAATCCTTGGTTTATATAAAATACACTTATTTATCTATCGCCTTGAGAATCATTTGCGTGTGACCATCTAGGCCCAATTACCAGTCAAGTTAATAGCCCAATAACTCCTTAGTGGCTTTATTAATCAATTAATAACTCTTTATTAATTAATTAATCAATCGAATTGATGTCGCACATCGAATTCGACCGGGCCACCGATCACGTTGGGTGCCAAGCAACACCACGTGAACCCGGAAGGTATCGGGGTTAAGTAACCCACTCTTGGAACCTTTCCGTCGACAATTACCGCGTGGATATAATCCTTCATTCGTACAATGCTCTCGAGTCAACTCAAAGTATGGCGTGCTGTCAAACCCTAACCGGTCGACTCACTTGGATTGGATGCCGCTGATGAATATCAGAAAACTCCTTTCCTGATATTATGGTCCGCCCTGGCCAGGGACTTCCGCGCATCCTTCCTAGAGTATTCTCTCTCTAAGTACCGAGAGCGAATGATTTCTTATTGACACACAATTCCCTTCGACGGTATTCCGCTGTACACAATCCTTGGCATTTTGGAATCCCGTGGCTAGAGATTCGTAAACTAAGGTCAAAGCACAAAAGTCCACCGACAAGGTGTCCTTGGTGTCTCAGGTCCGAGAACCATCTACGCAACTGCGACAATAGAATCAAGCTGGTTGACAGTGAGGTTCAATACCATCCATTGATTCAGTCGGATCAGTTCAGTAAACTCATTCTCCAATGAGCACCTACAGATTCGCCTTAGTATCTCCACACAAGTGACTTATGAGATCAGTCACCCTCATCATATGAGCAGTAGTAATCTGTACTAGTCTAACCAGATATCCGATGTCCTTCTCGGATATCCTCCGACTATGAACGATTAAGAATATGTGTGTTTAAGTGATCAGTCTCATTAGTATGATCTCATCATAATCTGATCACTATAGCACATATTCATGGACTTCATTATGAAACGATAATTAATGCAATTTACACATAATGAATATTATGCCATTATATTAATAAATGAACGAGATTTACATAATCAGATTGGCTTGTAGGCCACCTAAAACTAACATTCTTTCTCACTTTTTAAGAATCAATGACACGTCTCATCTCCTTTTCATTTAAGTCTAGAATTAAACATTCCAACATGACTTTTTTTAGATTTTTTCTTCACTATTTTTAAGAACTAATGTCATGTCACATCTCCTTTTCATTCAAGTCAAGACAAAAATAAACATGAAATATATTGGACTCTTCCTTCTCACTTTTAAGAACCAATGACATGTCTCATCTTCTTTTCATTTAACTCAAGAATTAAACATGCCAACATGACCTTTTAGACTTTTGTTTTCACTATTTTTAAGAACTAATGTCATGACACATCTCCTTTTCATTCAAGTCAAGGATTAAACATGTCTACATATTCTTTTTTTGAATGTTTCCTTCACTTTTTTAAAAAATCAATGATATGTCTTATCATGTTTTTCATCCAAGTTACATCAATCATTTTCATCCATTGATAGCTAAAAATGAACTTCCGTGATTTAAACTTGTGATCCACATCATCAACTTATTATGTCATCAATTTGCTTATAAATAGAGAACCTCATCCCACTCATTTCTCAAAGCTAGAGAGAATGCAAGGAGACCCGCCATTTTGCTAAATCCATCTCTTGTAAGAAGCTAAGAGAGAGAGAAAGACTCTTAGCCTAAGTCACACGTATAGTCATTAATCATTTAGTCTAAGTTCTAATCTATCTAAATACTAGTTAAATATGAGATAGTTGGTGGAGATTAGAGACATAATCTTCTTCCTCTCTTTATTTCTTTTTCTCTTCTAATTATTTTTTATTTTTTCAAAGGTCTTTACAAAATAGATCTTATTACAAGTTGATAAGATTCGTTTCATTAGTAAGTTGGTTAAAACAGTAGAGACCACTTTTGGAGGTGTATACCTACAATTTTGTCAAAAGAACTTTTACTAATTTTAATATTTTTAAGGTCAAATTTGAAGATTTTCATATAAAGAAACAAGTAAGTATGAGAATTAGAATCATGGTTGCTCTAGTTGGAGTTCGACTTCAGTACGAATAGGTGTTAGGAGTTGGATTGGGAAGCCAATAGGCTATAAATGAACTTTTAAATATGTAGTTAGGACTTCTAGAGCCGCACTCCAAATTGCAAGGTAAGAACATGGTGTTCTTTAGAGAGAAATAAGATGTTTCTTAATTAATTCTTTTGCAAATTTAATTCTAATCAATGGTATGTGTTTTTGAAGATTTAGAGGGCGTGGAAGGGGCCATCAAGGAGAATTCAAGGCTAGAGCTCAAAAGGTTACTTAGAGGTGATTGATTCTTTTTCTTCTCTAAAGGTAGGTTATAATAACCCTTTAAATGAAATACTTTGTATTATATAAAAACCAACATTTTGATTTTTGAAAGTGGTCATTTGGAATTTCTGAAAGTATATTCTCTAAAGTTATAATCTTAATTCTCACTTTGATTTATCAATTTTTTTGTCAAATTCATGAATTATTACAATTTTGAAAATTCTGTCTAAAAGACATTCATCCTAGTAGACGCCTTTCAAAGATATTAGCTCGACTAGATGTCTTTCAAACCCAGTGATTCGAACTCCTTCTGACTTAATTTTTAATCTAAAAGACGTCCACCATACTAGATGTGATTTAAAATCCATCTACCTACATGGATACGATTTAATCTACTCTATATGTTGTTAGTTTAGGAATTTGATCTAACTTGTTTAAGCCGTAACTCTGTGAATACTTGTCCAAATCATCTAAAATTTTGATCATATCTTTGTAATGATGAAATCTAATTTTTTGTAAAATTATATAATTTTTAAAAATTTATTCATTATTATTTTACTATTTATTCGATTGGCCAAATTCGATTAAAGTTCTTGAATTCTCACTTAATGCTTCAAAGCATTCATATGATCTCCAATCTATATGAAACTTTGTACACATATTTCATTTGACCTAGTTGTCATGTTCACAAAGTTTGACATTTTTTTAATATGTTTGCTATTTTTAGCCTTATTTGTTTATTTTTCAACTCTAAAAATTTGTCTTAATGGTCAAAAGATATATTTGTTATTACAAAAATTCTGAAAAAAATCTTGAAGTTATATTTTATATCTGGAAACCTGTTGGGATCATATGTTCACAGTGGAGAAGACATCTGATGGGAGATATCGAACATCGGTGGTGACGAGTGCCGTACACAACAAAAGGGATTTAAAGATATCCAACTTGCTGATGGATGCCAATAATGAGATATGTAAATGTTTCTGGTCAATGAACTTTGAATAAATCCCAATGCAGTTTATTTGTTTATGGTTACATGATCCTTATACGTCTTAGACCATTATGTAGTTATCCTATTTGGTTAGAGATTTTGCATGATTCTTTTGTCTCTTTGGCATGCCCTGAAAAATAATAGACTGTGAACATCTTAATTTTTTTTCTTTCTTAATAATCCATCAAAATTGGCCATTGTAATTGCTTTCAATATGCCTATAGGTGCATACGAATAAATAGTTCCTTTTGAATCTGCAGGGTTCATTAGTTTCAAAACCTAAATAAAAGATGCAGTTTGCTTCCATAGAGAGGAGAGTACCGTTAATTTTAATGATTATGGTAAGTTTATAATTTTTTATTCAATTTATAATCTATTTTTTATATTTTTATATGCTTACATTACTCTATAGGTTTTCTTGGCTAATTTGCCGGTGGCGTCTGCTACCAGTGATTGGATGGATGATAGTGGTGAGTTGATGGCCGGGTTCACTGCTTTTATAGCAGCATTTTATGCTTTCAAGTACATACGCCAACAACGCATGGAAGCAAATGGTGGCCAATAGTCTGCTAGTCAGATGCACGAAGCAAATGTCGGCTAGCCGTCTATTGGTTAGGTGCAGGAGGTAGATGGGGGCCAGCGTTCTGATAGTCAGATGTAGGATGCGGATAGGGGCCAACCATTAGTTAGTCAGACACAGGATGCGGATGGGGCCCCGTCATCTGTTAAGTCAACGGCAAGCTGGCACTCCTTCTACTGTCGCTATTATTCGGTTTATTAGACCTGATTTCCATGCAAGTGTTATTGCATGGAAATATGAAGTTTTGGTGTTTGCACAAAAGTTGATTGAACATAGGTTGACGGGACATGATCGGGCCTAAGATTAGTTTTTTGGGGTCCCTTTTTGCACATGTCATGTATGCCCCATTTTTTTACTATCAAACATGTTTTCCCTTTATCTTGCTGCCAGCCTGTTACATATTGATGAGAACAACATGTTGAATGTTATGGAAGCTTAGAAAAATCTAAGGGTTTAATAAATATTCACGTGTTACCATCTCTGTGTGGGGGACAACTTTTTTAAAGCATTGAAACTCTTTTAAATACAAGACTAGGCATCTAAAGTTTCCTTGCGTCTCGTGGGCTGTGTTTGTTGAGCTTTCTAAGTTCTGAGAATGGCTTCTGCTTTGCTTCCTCTTGCTATCATTAAGCCTCCTTCAGCCATGATGGACGAGGATACTCTTGTGCTTGCTCTGCCTGTTATACCATGGGTGATGAGATCTCAAGCTAGCTAAGGCCATGGCAACCCATTCTTCTTCTTCTTTTGTTCAATGATGTTTGAGTCATTATTATTTTGGAATATCTGTGGCCAAGCCTCCTGGGTACTAAGGTCTCCCAAAGGTACCTCCGTCGGTATTGTAAGCATGTAAATTTGATTTGTGGCAATTTCACAACCAAAACTACAATTTCACAAAGCAATTCCTATTATGAGGAAACTTGGATTTGATAAGGTTTCTGGTAATAATGGTGAAGTTTCTAAAATATGGTTATTTTGGAATTCTGATATTTGTCATGATAGTAGTTCAATACAACCATCAATTTGTTACTGTGTCCGTGAGAGAAGGGAATAACATTTGTTGTTATGCAACTACTGTATATACCTCGTGTGATATGGCCCTTAGAAGGGAGCTCTACGGCAAATTAATTTCGTTTGCAGATAATACATCTCTCCCTTGGATTGTTGGTAGTGATTTCAATGCATTCACTTCTCCCTCTGAAAAAATAGGGAGAACTATGAACTATCTTCCATCTATGACTGACTTTTAGGGATTCATATTTGTTGCTGGGTTAATTGATGCCGGCTACTCTGGGAGTGGTTAGATATCCCTCTGACCACTGCCTCCTTCTTTGTATGATCTCCCAAAGTCAGAAAAAGCCATCTCGATTTATCTCTTAACAGATGTGGACTACTCTTGAAAATTTTATGTCCCTTGTCAAACAAGTTTGGAAGGCTGATCTACCGACTAATGTAAACCATTTTATCATACTACAAATGAAACTCAGGGCAACTAAAGTGGCTCTATGTATTTGGAATAAGCAAGTGTTTGCCAATGTTTTTCAAAATGTCAACAATGCTGAGGATGATCTCTTGAAGGCTCACCTTTCTTTTGACGCTGGTCCATCTGAATGCATTCGTGCTTCCTTACATGAAGCTCAAGCTAAGTTGAGAACTGCTTTACACAGAGCGGGAGAGAGAAGAACCGCACTGGTTCCAGATGGGGATCGGAACACACTACAACAAAAGAGGGCTTTACCTACGGGTTATAACCGCAGGTATAGGTCCCAAAATCGTAGGTAAACACCGTTACCTACATAACTACCTACAGTTGAAATCCAACGACTATGCTCGCCTGACTAAAGGAATCACCTACACGTTTCTAAACTGGGCGTATACATTGGCTATACCTGCAATGTTTTAACCCTATGTATGGGTCACAAAAATCGTAGGCTTACACATGGTTTTAGAACGTACATGATTCATTTACCTGCATATTTGTAAAATGTAAGTAATTTATTTGCTTACATTTTTAGTGAAATGAAAGTTTAACCTTTACTCAATTTTTTTAAATTATAGGTATAGATCTTACTTTCACTTATAGAAAATTGTAGGGTGTATACTTTTTTTTTTCCTCCCCCTACTTTTTGTACCTAGCTTATCACCTGTGCTAATACATCCATTTTTTACCTCCTCCTACTTATTGTTATCACCTGTGCTAATGCATCCATTCATTGTAATATTTACATCTATTTGCTTTAACACTCTCATACGTCTACACATTTCTCATATCGTTCACTTCAACATTTATCATTCATTTAAGACATTGGAAGAGGAATATATTTACGCAATAAATCTTGCAGTCTTCCATTCAAAAGCGAAGGAATTCATCGTACATCAATGGTCACTATACAAGTCTCCATATATAGTAATCGATATCTTACAGTCCATCGTACATAATCAACATCCAACATAAATTAAAACCATCCTCCACCAGCAAAACATATACAATTGTCTAACTAAATAAAAAACCCACGTAACCTACACAAATAGAATCCATAATGCACTCTTTAATTTCTTACAAGTTTTTTCCTTTCATTTGAGAAATAAACTCGCTCTAGTCGAGATCTCCAAAGCCAAATCTGCCAAAAATAGCTAAGGTAAGTGTAAAGCCCCACAAAAATTTAGGGATATATTTATAAATTCTAAAAAATATAAATATAATTATTAAAAGTTTAAGATTTATAATGTTGTAGAGCGTTAAGTGAAGTTATGTAAGGTTCAAAATATATCCTTAAGAAGTCAAATAACGACCATTGTCGATTACTTAGTAAAGAAGTGAGGGCACATATGCAATTAATAAAAGATAAGGAGATTAAACTTAAAAGCTTTCTATTTAACTTAATAGACCTAAACCTAGGGGCTCAATGGGCTCTTAATGGGCCCCACTTAAAGGGCATAATGAACTCTAATTATGGTCCATATAGGGCCTAGTTTATGGGCTTAAATGGGCCAAGAACAAGGCCATAATGGGCCTGCTTTAACCAGGCCCAGTGGGCCCTGGTTTAATGGGCCTATTATGGCCCAATAGGGGCCACTGCCCCCATTAGGAGAGAGAGAGAGAGAGAGAGAGAAGGAGAAGCAACAGCAGTTGGCAGCGGCTCAACAGCGGTCCAACGGCGGCATGGCGATGGTCGGCGCCAACCTTCTTGGTAAGAGGTAGGGTGATTTTTTTTATTGATCATCTTTTTTATTTTTAGTTTTTGTGGGTAACAATATATTGTAAGATTATGAGTTTAAGAAAGATTTGTATATGAATAATTTATAATGTTGAGGTAATTATGGGGTAATTTTATAAAGAAAATAAAGCTTCATGACTAAGTATGATGTAGCATGAATAGATGCATGGTCTTTTGTGTGGTCTTGCACATAGTTTTATAATAATTTATTCATAGTGGCATGTATGCTTAATGATGAATATGCGGACTGTGATACATAATAAATTCTTAATAATCTAGTTAAGGGAATATATTCCATGCTATGGATTTTGGGGGATATTGAAACATGGAAAACAAAGGGAAAATCATATCCTCTTGTTTTTGTTTTAAGTTGTGAAAAGGTTAAGAATTACTAAAAGAGCATGCATCGTTACCATGATTTTCACTATTTTATATGATGATTTACTAGTGATTCATGCTAGAGTTGTCTACATGAAGAGAATATGATGTGTGTCATGAACCTCCGAGAATAATATGATACATTGTTCTCCAACTTGGAAAACCACCACATAAAGAACCTAATGTTTATGTTTAAGATGAAAAGATTTCATGATGCATGATGACCACGATGACCTCAGGAAGGGGGAGACAAAAGGATAAGCTTATAAACAGTCAGGAGGCACACTCCAGTGCACTTCCTAAGAAAGAAAAAACCTATGAAAGAAAATTAAATGAAGACTAGGAAGCCTTCTTTGATAATGAACCTCTATGATAATAACAAACAATGGTTCCACGATGATTTCTAAAGACTCATTTGTTCATGAAGAAAAGACACACACACACACACACACACGCACACACACACACACATATATATATATATATATTATGGAATATAAAGACTCTTGGAACAATCTCATAGCTCTTATGATCCCATTGAGGGGAATAAAGATGATGAAATAAAACGAGACATGGAAGCGTCTATGATGATAAATGTGAAACATGATTATGATGATGAATGTGAAATTGAGACATGAAAGGCTTTGGTAAAGAAAATAAATTCTTATGAAATGTATGATCGACGTTTTCTATGATGATTCATCTTTCTTTTTATAATAAAAGAAATGACATCATGGCTAATAGGACAATGTCACATCTCTCAGAGATAAGGGAACATACGGTAAGCTCCTAATCGATGTGTGGCGCCAAGGCACGTAACGTCCCTTCTTTGGTTACGGTTCCAGAATGCAGGTTCAAGACCTCGGCAGGGTAGAAGAAGGAGTTACTACTTAAGTGCACTCATAGGCTGGGATATGGACACTGTAGTGAGGGAGAGTAGGTACATTGTAGGCCCAACTTAACCATTTTCCAACCTCCTCAGTAGGTCTTCAAAGACTTACTGAACCAGGTAGGCTGAAGGGTGGTAGGTGCATCGGAGGAACGGCCTACTCACCATTATACGACCTATTAGTTCATGATTATCTCCGTTACTTCGGATTGAAGGATGAGTCCTACGATGATACTGATGATATCGACTATACTGGCGACAATGACGATACAGACGATTTATGGGCTCATTCCTGAAAATCCTAAGATAATTATTACAATAAGTACCTTTATACTTTCTATGCCATTATAAAGTACCACTAAAAGGCAAGAATGCAAGGAAAAAAAATGTGAGACGGCTATTATCATGTTAAATGTTCCCGCTCCCGGTTCACATTGGTTTTACGATGAATTCATTCCATATTAGTCCAGGCATTATTCCTTGTGATCATATTTTTGGATAAGTCCAAAAGATTAACAACATAAGAATGAAACCTGTAATTTGGTATAAATTAACTTATGAAATTAAGCCTAACTTATGAAATTAAGCCTTGAAATCTTATTACATCTACTGCTCAATTTCTAGCTGTTGCTTGTGACTGCTAATGAAATAAGAACCTGCACATTATGCATAGGTATGAAAGAGTGAATAGGTTGATATATATATACATAGGATATCAGTAGAGATGTAAATGATCTCCATTGAGAACTCAATTTATGAGTTCTCATAAGTATATATAGGATATCAGTAAAGATGTAAATGATCTCCATTGAGAACTCAATTTATGAGTTCTCATAAAAGTTATTTAACATATTTTTTTCGAGCTTTGCTATAGAAGATGTAGTAAGTAATGTTAGATCCAATTAAAAAAAAAAACCCATCACGTATAGCCAATTTATGTAATTATTTAGGATATGTCGTTTATTTCTTCTAAATTTCTATTGTATAATATACATGATCTACCTATAATCCTTTTACATTTATGTCCCTTATTATTTTGCTTTAGCTCTTGTACACTTCCTAGAGATTTGTAAAAGTTGGGCTGTTACAGATGGTATCAAAACAGGCCGAGTTGTACAGGCACAAGGTTAAAACAAAATGATAAGATGAATAAATCATGTGTTGAGTACGACAACTGCATATCCCAACTGGCCATTGCTTGTAAATAAATACAGTAATTTAGGATGAGAAACGTTATTAAACTCAAGTGATAGTAAGATTTATGGTAGCAGGTGTATATTCCTTGGGTAAAAGGAGCAGCTTATGAAAGACAGAAAAAGTGGCAATGGTAATAAGTCAAGGGTCTTAATAGGGCAAGGTGTTTAGGAGAAGAAGGACCTTTATTTGACCAGATGAGAGGGTCTTATTAGTTGTCTTGAGCAAGGGATAATTAACATTAATGGCCTACTATGCAATGTCTCCTCGACCAAACAATGTCTAGGCGAACTCCCCCCCACCCGCCTCCCCTTCGGTTAGTTTTGTTCCTCCTTACTAAGATCCCTCCTCCCTCCTTTGCCTGCACCTTCCACCATTCCTCTTCACCCCTCCACCTTCCTAATCACTCCACCCCCTTTTTTGCTTAGTAAGCTATGTCTTATCTTTTTGATCCCCTTTCTTTGGGGTTTTCCTTGGTGCCATCTAGACCCTACCTTAGATCTAGCTCCCAGTAGCAAAGTTGTGACTCCTTTGTGGTTTCACTCTCCTCTTTTGTTGCAATTGTTCCCTATCAGTTGGCATTCTAGTACCCTTGGTTGTCGCTGCAGATAGGCTTTAGGCATAATATGTTTCCCCTGCCTTTGTTCATCCCCTTGCATTCTTGTTTCTTCCATCTGTGTGGTTCCCTGGTTACTCCTTCGTAGGCTCGATGTTACTGGGCACAATGGTAGCTTTGGGGAGATCCTGTTCATGGATCTTGGATTATCTTGGAGGTTCTTGAGAATCCAAGCTACATATGTATGTCATCTCCAGCATGCGTCTCCGAGCCCCCACTCTCTGTTGCTCAAGTTGGTCATGCAGTGTTGATAATTACATACTTTTAAGTAATAAATAGATAGAATTTGCACGTTACACTTGTGATTTTATATACAAAATCATATGAAATGATAGATAAATCAGTGATCCTTTCGACGATATTAATTTTGTAAAATTCAGAATTGAAAATATTGTCATTTTATGTGATTAATTTAATGTCAATAGATTTGTAAATTATATTATCAATAGGAGCTTTTCGGTAATTATCGAGGGTTTAGTGTGCATCAGAATAATTTATGTCAGTGCAGAAGTGCAATTATTTGCGACAAAGATTTAATTCTTATTTTATGTGGATGTAAGATATGAATGAGCAGATGATATAGTGGTTAGACCACTTGAACTCTATTTAATTGACCAAGGTTCAAATCCTAGTAAAAATAATGAGTTTCTTTGTGTTTTTTTCTTCAAGTGGGGCCTACATGCCAACTAAGAGAGAGAAGAAAAAGAAAAATATAAAATTCAACGGGAAAGAGATTTCTCCTATCCTAAATTTAAATTTCAAACACCTCATCTTGGAGGAGGTTCCTCCAGGTAAGGTAAGGGGAGATAAATTTTAAAGATTTCATTTTTTGTGTCAAATTTTGAATTTCAAAACTCCCTTAGGCCTATAAAAGTTACGGGTTGTTCTCTCTTCGGGGATTCCATTGTTTCTTTTTTTTATTCCCTTAATTTAAAAAGCCTCCTCTCAGCGCACTCTCTCTTCCTTTCTCCTCTCCCCACCAAGCCTCTCTCTGTTTCCCCCCTTCTCTTTCTCTCTCTCTCCTCTCCCTGCTCTCTGTCGCTTTTCCTCCCTCTCTCTCTATGCCCGCCACAACTGTCAGCTCTGCTGCCACGTGCCACGCCCGGACGCGCCCCGCCGCCTCTGCCGCACCAGCTTGCTGCCCTGTTGCGTTTGCATCCCCTGTGCCGCTCTACCAAGCCAGCAGAGCTTGGTCCTGTGCACCCGCTCGCCCACCTGCAGCTGTTGCTCTCTTGGCCGATCACCACCACCACCACCTGCTATTTGGAAGTGCCAGAACCCAACAGGAGGATGTTCTTTGATTTTAAAGTTTTTATTTCAATTCTCTTGTTTCTACTGTTGTTCTTGGATGTAATTATCAGTTAATTGATGATAAATATTTTAAGTATTTTCATTTTATATTATTAAAGTTTTGCATGTTAGCGTTAATTTGATTGTTTACACAATATAGATTACTATTCATCTCCAACTTCTAAAATTTTATTCGTCTAATCTAAAATCCTTTTGATCAAACCAATTGATATCTATTAGTTGTTTTGATTTTTACTTTTAACGACGCGCATTACGTACATATCAGTTGTCTCTCGTGGCCTTGTGCCGGCGATTTCGAGGAGGCCCAACCTCCTCACCGCAAGCTTCGCCTCTACTTCGATGCCTGTTTTTGGTAACTCGAAGGTCACTTGCGTTATCCGTATGCTTGGCAAGCTCGGACGAGGCGTCTCTTCTGGCATGGATATTTCATTGTCCATCCCGTACGGATTTGTGTAGCTCCATTGTCCACCGGTTCGCTCGTCTGTTCTCCCATGATGGGCAAGGTTGTGTTGTACCATCTTGCTTTCTCCCCTCTTTGACTGGTTCCTTGTTCTCTTGTCCCCCGTGACAATATCCCCTCCACTAAAGTATGCATTATGTAATCCTTTGAAAGGTAGGTTTCTTTATTGTCAGAAAAAAGTATGCGCTGGCCCGTGTACAAAGCCAAGAAGCTAACGTGCAATCGATAAAAAGGTGCCCATAGCGAACATGTAATAGAGCGCCACGCATAGGAATCAGACATTTAACATTGACAGAGGCATATAAGTGGAAGGGAATCAAACGACATGGGTTTGCCGGTGAAACTTAAGTTGGATAGCCGAGAAGACACTATGTGGTATGGATCAGCTGATATCGATACGTATTGGTATTGCCATTGATATTGCCGGTGACCGATATTAATACTGGATATTCTGATAGCAGCTACCTAAATAAAATTAACAAAAAACTATTTTAGCTAGTATCAACCGATATCGATATTTATCGGTACTCATCAATACGAATACCGATATCAAAATTGCCATCCTTGCTAAGCCAAAGTAAACTAGATACAATTAACAGAAGTAACCAACCGGACGACAAAGAGCCGGTTAATTCTTTTTAGCTATATAAGTTATAGATTAAGTCAATCTAAGCTTAAACTAGATTTGATGTTCAATCCACTATGCAATCCAAGACTTAGATTTGACCCAGCTCAAGTTAAGTTCTACACATTTGGTCTTGACTAATATTCATTAATATATAGTGTAGCGGTCGAAAACTAGTTGGACTATGATGACCGTCTGATCGAAGATCCCGACTATTCGATATAATTTATTTGGGATAGAAACATCCAGGGTAGAACTTGCAAAAAGGTGGACAGAGGCGTCAAAAGAGCTCCCATGCCTAATGGGGAGTAAAACCCTCTAATACGTAAGTTAGGTGCTAAAAGATGAGATCTTGCTAGGTGGTTATACAGTCTTCCTCCTTCGAGGTGTCCAGGGGACGATTTTCTTTGGGGAGTGATTTGCCTACAATTGCATTCCCCTGATTTGGGGAGATCATGAAATACTGGACAAGCCAGGATTCACCCGTAGTTGTACGGGGTGGATCATGTGGACCTGCCAAAAGTGGGCAGTTGGGTCCATAGGACCCGCCTGACGGTACTGAGGCACGATGAGTCGCCCTGGGGAGCTTTGCTGAAATCCCGAGGGTTTCGGAAATAGTGGCTGGACATCAGGCTAGGAGATCTGGGCTTGATGGGCTCATAATCTGGCCTCTATTATGCGGGCCGGGATTATGAGCGCCACGTAACCCCTTGCTTCGCTCCAGAAGGCCGTGGGCCTTTGGACCTGAAGACTTAATGGACCTAATTGGGCCGGACCTAATTTCCCCATCGTCATATAGTATTGCAAAGTTGTATATTTTATGGTAATCTAAAATTAACATCGCAAAACATCATCATCACAAGAAGAAAAACTCAATACCAAATTAAAGCACAATCCTAACGACTTATAATCTCTTAATCTTCTACAACAATAAACATACAAAAAATACTAAGGTCTTAAATAGTCTGTGATCCATAATACTTGTAAAACAATTCTAAATCATAAAAATCAATCTAATCATGGCTAATAATATGAAAGTGAAGCCTTCGCATACCTATTTAACTATATTAAAATATAATTTAAATTTAAATTTAAATAATAACATTTAATATAGTACAAATTAACTAAAGATGCGATGATAACGTATGAGTATAATACAAATTAACTAAAGATGCATGAGTACAAAATTTTGTAAGAAAGCTGGAGATGTAGAGGTCTGTAAGCCTTTCTGACCCTCACAAGTGAGGTGAAATTTTGGGAACGAGGTTCCGAAGGATTAGGATTTGTGTATATGTATCAAAAGGATAGATACTCTAAATTTGTTTCTGGAATGTCTAGTCATTCAATTTAAATTTAGACTGATGTAGCCGAAGCTATCACGACCGGATTCCGAAGCCGGAATCCGAAGAGATGGATCCGGTGTTGGGTCGGATCGATGTTCAGGGGCCCGACAGGGATCCGGAAGGCGAAGGACGCAGTGGCGAAGCCGAGAGTCCGAAGGCCGAGGGGTGTTCGGTCGGTGGCCGGCTTGCTCCGGGAAGTCGGGGCCGAGGCTCCTTTGGCGGACGAAGGGGCGGCGCGAGGCCGAGTATCCCCTGTTGCCAGGGCAGCCGGCGCACGGCGTCGAGACCAAGGAGAGGAGTCCGAGGTCGGCGGTCGAGACCGACTCGGGAAGGTCGGCGATGATTCGAACCGAGTTCCTGCAGGAGGGAAAGAAGAAGAAAACCAGTCAGCAGGAGTCCCGGACTTCAGCCCTAGGGAATCCCCTCCGACGGTCAAATTAACTCCTGAAGAAGATTCGATTCAGAAGTCAAAGAGAGTAGCTTTAATACTTTTCGGACTGTAGTCCTTAAGGGTCTCGGAGGCTTGGGGAAGTATCATTTTGGCAATAAATAGCGGTGTATTTATAGCAAATGATAGAAGATGGTTAACGGTGGCAGCCGATATAGGACTAAATGCGGGCTTACTGATAAACCGCCATAGTGCCTGATCCGCCACCGGAGTGGGCCGGACTCGGCTATCGGGCCGAAGGGGGTTGGGCCGCTGATGGGCCGAAGCCTGTTGGGCCCTGGGCTGCCGCGCTGTTCCCGGGCCGTAGGCTGGTGGGCCGCTGACGGACTGAAGCCTGTTGGGCCGGGAGCGACGGTGCCGCTTACGGGCCGAGGGCTGTTGGGCCGCTGACGGGCCGAAGGCTCCCAGAGGGCCTGGTACTGCTGCTGTTGGGCTGAACGGGGTTTGGACTTGCTTTAATGGGCTGAATCAGATTCTGCCTCATCATAGACCATAAGTAAACAAAAACTTTATATCTATCTGGATTCAAAATGAGTAGATTGAGTTAAGGTGCCTCAATTGAAATGAGTTAACTTAAATGAACTTAAATTTAATTTGAACTAAGTAAA
Source organism: Zantedeschia hybrid cultivar (assembly GCA_030544215.1). Lineage (NCBI taxonomy): Eukaryota > Viridiplantae > Streptophyta > Magnoliopsida > Alismatales > Araceae > Zantedeschia > Zantedeschia hybrid cultivar. The sequence goes on along the minus strand of JARZZO010000015.1, from coordinate 69,669,020 downwards.
GTTTAATCTGAATTAAATCTAACTTACATAACACTCAATTGGACCAAATCTGCTTCAAGTTTAGTTAGATTGGACTTGGTTACCTGCCTAAACTTGCATCGGACATATTCAAATTTATTAAATTTTCTGCAAAAAATATTTCTTCAACTGGCTTTTACAAATTTTGCGAACACAGTAGAAGAAAGTTGGAAAATAACCCCTTTATTCTCGGAATATATTTTCCTCCCAACTTTATTCCTCACTGCTTCCTAGGGAAAATAATTCTCGAAATATATGAACTTAAAAACTACCGTAGCAAAATGGAAAATGTCGTAGTAAAATGGTATTCTCCACTGCTATAAATTGTCTTAAGTTGCTTCTTTTTACCTTTAATACATCATAAATTGTCGTACTTTAAAATTGATTGACCCTTAAAATCTTTTTTCTTACTCATGTCAATTTTAAAGTCAATGTAAATAAAAAAATGATTGGAAAATCGTTGATTTTAAAATCAAATATTTTATTATTGTTAATTTTGAAATCAATGATTTCAAAATACTGTGTACAATTTTATATTTTATTTTAAAATTAAAAAAAATGCAAACGCTCTTCCTTTCTTGGTAAACAAGCTGACAAGACACAGACGGAGACTATATAAACAAACCGTCTTCAGAAACCCAACCGCTTCCTGAGCTCGCTCTGCTCCAAAACCTCTCTCCCCGACGACCTGCCGGCAAACCCCAGCGCGCCACCGCCTTCCATGGCCCGCTACGACCGCGCCATCACCGTCTTCTCTCCTGACGGCCACCTCTTCCAGGTCGAGTACGCCCTCGAGGCCGTCCGCCGGGGCAACGCCGCCGTCGGCGTCCGCGGCTCCGACACCGTCGTCCTAGGCGTCGAGAAGAAGTCCACCCCCAAGCTCCAAGACTCCCGGTAACCCCCCAACCCCCTCCACCACCACCGATCTCATCTCCTGTGTAGGTTTCCACCTCCCCTTTCTGAAGCAGAAACCCTCTGCTCTGGGGTGTGTGTGTGTGTGTGGTGATCCCGCAGGACCGTGCGCAAGATCGTGAGCCTGGACAACCACATCGCCCTGGCCTGCGCCGGGCTGAAGGCGGACGCCCGCGTGCTGATCAATAAGGCGCGCATCGAGTGCCAGAGCCACCGCCTCACCGTCGAGGACCCCGTCACCGTTGAATACGTCACGCGCTACATCGCCGGGCTGCAGCAGAAGTACACCCAGAGCGGCGGGGTCCGGCCCTTCGGATTGTCCACCCTCATCATCGGCTTCGACCCCTACACGAGCGTGCCCTCGCTCTACCAGACCGACCCCTCGGGAACGTTCTCCGCCTGGAAGGCCAATGCCACGGGTAGGAACTCCAACTCCATGAGGGAGTTCTTGGAGAAGAACTACAAGGAGACCTCTGGGCAGGAGACGGTGAAGCTGGCCATCCGTGCCCTGCTGGAAGTAAGTTTTTCTCTTTTTTTTTTTTTTGGTCTCCTGCGTGTTCGTGTTGTTTAATGGTGATGTGTGTGGTGTTTGGGTCTGGTTTTGCTGCCATCCGCTTGCTTTTTGACTGTTGCTTAGGAAAGTATATAAAAAGATTTGCGTTTTGTTGGATGCAAATTTTATATCTTGTAATCTTTCTTCTTTACATTCTTATGTCCATCGTAGATTGGGTAGATTTTATCCAACAAATAAACGTTTTGTAGGCATGTCAGGAGCTTTCAGATTCCATATGGGACCCCAAACAATACCGTGCCAAGAAAATTGAAAGGATGTTGTCCATGCAGAATATTTCTTAATCATGCCATTTCATGCTACAGCTTGTGTCTGGCATCTTATTGCTCGACTGTAGTGTGATTTTAGATTTTCCTGCTCCAAAAATATTGTAGTTTGTATATTAATAAAAAAATGGCCTTAGACCTGGGCAACTATAAGCTATCAAAAGAATCAAAGGAGAACCTTGTGGGGAAGATAGAACCATGGATACAAGGATTATATCTGCTTGGGATGGCATTGATCATTGATTTCAGGTCTCAGGTCAGTATGCAATGCCACCAAGGGATGTGGAGCCAAAACATTGGCTTAATATGCTGATCTTGGGTGCAATTAACATGAATGGTACGTTGTGATAAATTGCTCACGAAGATGATTTCGTGGCTTGACGTGTGCATGAGGAGACTTGACATGAAGGCATCACTATCACAAATGTTGCAGACAACGTACGAGCAGGAATTGGAGAATAAGGGAGGCAAGGGGGGAAAAATGATTGTTGTTAAGCAACAGAGTTGTGCGGCGGGAGAGAGAGAGCATGAGAGGAGGAACATAATATTCAAGAGAAGAAAAGTGATAAGCAGGGTTTCATAGCAGAAGAAGGGGGTGCTGCATGTCACCACCGTTAGAGACATGAAACTCATCTTAGGTTACTATGGCTGTTAATTCTTCGTTTTTGGGGTCCAATTCTATTAGTCTTGGTTTTGGGCTTCATGCTTTTAGTTATAGTTAAACATAATTACAAAGACACTATTCAACTATAAATAATGATATAGTCTGATTAATTGCACACCACTTTTTGTCCTACATGAACATGAAGGTTGTTAATGATACAGCTGTAGGCAGTATATGACTTGCCAAGCAGTGGAAATAGAGGACTAGCCTCTATCCACCACTTTTGTCCCACATGGACATGAATGTTGGTAGGACACTTGCACAGGCTTAGTCCTAGGATTTCCTTGAGCTGCCAGAGGGACATGATTTCAATTTTCTAATATGATGTTGCATCCTCCACAACAAAGTAACTGACGCCTCCCATGTGACCAAGTGTTTTATCGGGGAAGTTGTCAAGCAGCATGCTCTTTCCAAAACCATAGTGTCTGACCCTAGTGTTAAATTTGCCAGCTATTTTTTAGGGCATTGTGGAAAATGTTAAGCATCAAATTCCATTTTTCATTAGCATGTCACCCCAGGTTAATGGTCAAAGTAATGTTGTTAATAGGAACTGATGGAATTTGTTGTGATGTTTTGGTTGGGAACTCTATAGCAGGTTGGGAGATAGTTTTGCTCTTGGTTGAGTTTACATATTATTACTTTGTCAATGGTCCCATTGGTCGGAGTCCCTTTGAGATAGCCATTGATCGCCATTTTAGAAGGTTCATGGATCTTATTCTCCTTGCAAAAGTCTCCCCCTTTTTGAGCTTGTAGAGTCATTTGCATGACATATGCATGATTTACATGATGAAATTATCATAGAGCTTAATCATAGTAACTACTCATCATCAATTTGCAAGCAAGAGTAGTCATCTACAGCTACTCATCATCAATTTCAGGAATTCTATGAGGAAGATATGGTGATGGTGAGGGTGAGACTAGAGATATTTCCCAAGAGTGGCAGAGGAATCTTCTTCTTGAGAGTTTGGGACCATAAATATAAGTGGAGAATGGCATGTATATGCTTGATCTTTCTTCAGATGTGGGGGTCAATCTAGTGTTCGATGTGGAGGATTTAGTATCCTAGACGGAGCATGGATCTACCTCTTGCTTTTAACGTTTGTCGTCTTATTACCCATTCAATTTTTCTACCACAATCCTATTCTCCTCTAGCCATCTCCACTGTACACATTCCTTCAATTTTATGCCAAGTACCCACATGGCTCAATGAAAATGAAGATGTGCTAGATGATTAAGCAATGATTACATCTAACGGTGGTTACGGGAGGTATCTTGTTTAGTGGAAAAGACAAAACCATGTCAGACTGTTGTTAGATCATTGGTGATGAATTTTAGAGATTTGACTGAGAACTTTATGACAGGTACAAAGTTAGGTTTTGTTGGAGGCAAACTCTTCCAAGTCTGAGGGATGATATGGATTTGAGTACAAGTATCAGAAGCGTCCAGTCTGTTTGATAGAACGTCAATGATGGTTGGACGATGATGGTATTTGGGACTTTGAGCTATTTATTATTTTTTGCATTATTTGGTAAGAAATGTAATTCGTTGGACAATTTAATTATTTTAAAGTGAATAGTGTCTTATATTACTTAAGAAGAATATTGGTTGGCAATGATGGTGTTTGAATTATTTATTACCCTACTTTTGTTATTTGGTATTAAATGTAATTGATTGGGCAATATGATTATTTGAAAGTGAATAGTATCTTATTTTAATTAGGAGCAATGATGCCACACATTCAAGATTGGTGAACTGAATTAGAGTTTTGGCTCTGCACACCTTATGAGCATAGCGCACAAGCCTGCAACCAGCAAACAACTTCATCTCAAGTAGATGTAGGACATGCTGTCACAGTCATTTGGTGTAACCACCCAAGACAACCCCCCCCCCCCCCCCCCCCAATTCTTCACCATTCTGTCATCTTCTAGTTCATAAAACCAACCAAACTCATGACCATTTAAGTTGGTCCATGATCAAGGGCAATGATCGGGGAAGCAAGTACTTGTTCAGCTTATCAACCCTCCACTTGCGGATTCCCACACCTGAAGGATGAAAAAGGAGCACTCTATCCATGGGCAGAACGTCCAATCCACAAGAGATTTCATTTCTGAACTTTGATGATTTTTGTAGTGTTATGTTGCTTAGATTTTCTGCAAATGGTGCATCAAACTCATGTGTGCATGTAGATGTCTTACATCATCTTTTCATTTTGAAGCACTCAAAGCAGGATGGTTATGTTTGTTGCACCTTTTCTGACAAATTTTGGGACAGTGCAATGTATTTCTTACTCTACATCTGGGATTGTCATAGTCCATGAAATGGGAGGCATCCTGATTGTTTACAGCCATGTTCATCTCATGTATTTCTCCATGACTTTGTATCTTGTGAAATGGGCTTAGTGTTTTAGCCTAATACACTGAGAAGCTATTGGATATATATCTGACATGCATGGCCATGTTGATAGATAGACACGTGTCAAAACTCCAGTTTAGGATTTCAGAGTGCCACTACAAGGGATTTGCATAAACTATTATTTGAATGTGGATACTTATTAGTTTGGTTATCAACTATTCATTATTCTAATCTATCTAAAACTGATTAGTCAATTTTGGCACATGTGCCATGCACATCTGTCTCAACACTTGAGGTCCCCTTTCGACTTTCAGTGAAATCTTAGAGTTCTGTTGTTCCTCTCCTAGTGAAGCCCGTAGCTCTTGTCAACCATTCAGCTAATGTTGACTCTAGACTTAGTATGTAACTTGGAAGCATGGTTCAGTAACTTTGGGTATTGAAAATTCTCCACAAATGAATCTCTCTCCTCTTGTCAATTTGCTCAAGGCAACCATTAATTATAGGTGGGTGAAGGACGTAAAAGGTTTTGCCAGTGTCACACTTCTTGTTCCCACCTGTTAGGCCAATGCCCTGCAGATTATGTTCCCACTAGGACTACACTACTTTCATTAGGCCATCCGCAATTATGGGTTTGATGCAGTGGACTCGAATTCAAGAGACAGCCTTCAGTTGATGCACTGAGATGGAAATGGGCTTGAATTCATACCAAGTGCCAGTTATGTCTAGCCATGCATATCATTAGTATTTAGGCTTCTCCTCCTTTTCTTGTTGAGCTCTTTAAATCTGCTCTGACACTCTGCCAGTTCTCCCCTTCCTAAAAGTCTTGAATCTTTGCTTCATGCATATTTAAAATTCAGTAGTGTTTCTTTTTAAGGATCTCTTTTTTTTTTGGAAGGTGACATGCAGTCATATTTCATTAAAGATAAATAGCATACAAAATGGCCAAAGGCCAAGGCCAAACAACATGGCAAAATGCCAACCAGAGAAAAGCAAAACCTAAGACTTCTATTTTATTAAGTAGATAAAATAGAAGCTAACATAAGTGACTCATGAAGAAAAATCAAAACATAAAGTCTTGACACTTAGAAGACCTTGAAATAAGATCTCCTTCTGAAGCCTTCCAGATTTCAGCTGATCTTCCCCAATCTATCACCCAATTGAGGGCTCTTCGGAGAATATTGGAAGGGGATGAAAATTCCTGATTGAACTTCCTATTATTTCTACCTAACCAGACAGACCACAACATTGCTGGAAGAAACAGGTACCATATCATGCTGTCGGTCTGGTTAGGACAGAAAAAAAGGCCATGTTTGCATGAGATGAAGGCAGTCTATCGGTTCCATCCACTGAAACTTCAAGGTTTTGAAGAGTATTCTCCACTGGAAATTGATGATCCCGCAATGACAAAAAAGGTGATTCTGATCTTCTTCAAAAGTCCCACAGAAAACACATGAGGAATTATTGAGATTAAAGATTCTCTTTAGTCTGTGGGAAGTGGGAAGTCTGTTCATGGCCACCTTCCAAAGGAAGAGCCTGATTTTAATTGGGATATAATTAAACCACACCAAGGATTTCCACCACACTCTGTTGCCACCGTCTTGAATAATAAGAGTGAGAATCCTAGAAGAAAAGGTTCCTTTGCTGTTCCAATCCATGCTCTTTTATCTTCCTGATCCGTATTAATTTGGATATTTGAAATTAGATTAAGAATTCTGAGAAACTCCCTTGTTTCAGTCTCTGTAGGATTTCTTCTAAGGCTGAGGTTCCAATGAGTGCCATTCCATCTGGAAAGAACCTGTGCCACTGATACATTTTTAAAAACTGAAATCTGGAAAAGATTGGGAGTAACATCAATGAGGGGAATACTAGAAAGCCATGAATCCTTCCATAAGCTAATGTTTTCTCCATTACCCAATTGAAGGTTAATTGCTGGAAGAACCAGAAAATTCAGTTGAGCAATATTCCTCCAGATTTGGGACAGCTTGTAGGACCTTGAAGGCTTCATATCCCATTTGGAACAATTATGATAGTATTTATCTCTAACTATCCTTGCCCAGAGGTGGTCTTCTTCTTCTCCTAGTCTCCACAACCATTTGGCAAGTAGTGCCTTATTAGAATGACTGATTGACACCAGCCCAGCCCCTCCTTGATCTTTATTTCTGCAGACCTTATCCCAAGCTATGAGATGAAGGCCTTTCCCCTCTCTTTTACAACCCCCCTAGAAAAAAGATCTCCTCCTTGCCTCAATCATTTTCTCCACAGATTGTGAGACTTTGAGAATAGAGAGATGATAAGTGGCTAAAGAGGAGAGAACTGAAATTGAGAGAATCCATCTTCCACCATTTGAAAGAAATCTAGCTTTCCATCCTTCTAGCCTTTGATCGAACTTCTTAATAACCGCATCCCAGTCCCTTAAAGATATAGGACCACTGGATAAAGGCAGACCCAAATATTTGATTGGAAAGTGAGATACTCTGCAATTAAACAGATCAACCATACAATCCAGTTTGACCCTATCCAAATTAATTCCTACAACTTTTGATTTCTAGAAGTTGATACTAAGACCAGTAATAACTTCTGTCAAAACCAGCAAAATCTTCAGATTTCTTAACATTCTCATATTACCAGACGAAAATAGTAAGGTGTCATCTGCAAATTGTAGATGTGACAGAAGAAGACCATTCCTACCAATGTTAAATCCATCAATCAGCCCTAAAGCAGCAGCCTTATCCCAAAGAGAGCTTATAATCTGGCCTACAACAAGAAACAGAAGGGGTGATAATGGGTCACCTTGTCTTAAACCCCTGGAGCTACTGAAGAAACCACAAGGTTGTCCATTGAACAAAATGGAAAACCTGGAGGTTGAGATACAACCCATAATCCAATTGATCCATCTATGTTTGAAACCCATGAGACCCAAGGCTTTGTGGATACATTGCCAACTGACAGTATCAAATGCTTTCTCAAAATCCAACTTGATAACAACTCCTTCTTTCTTAGTAATTTTCTGATTATGGATTGCTTCACTAGCTGCCAGAAAATTATCTAGGATGAATCTTCCTTCTAGAAAGGCTGATTGGTTTTTATTGATAACACTCTCCAATGTTGTCTTCATTCTATTGGCAAGATCTTGGTAATGATCTTATAGCAGCCATTCAGGAGGCTAATAGGTCTGAATTTTGAGACTCTTTCAGCACCTACAGTCTTTGGGATAAGCACAATATGGGTTGAGTTTAGACCCCTAATACATAGAGGCCTATCTTGAAATTCCTTCACCACTGCCATGAAATCATCCTTAATAACTTCCCAAAAGAACTGGTAGAAACCTAATGAAAAACCATACGGCCCAGGAGATTTGTTTACTGCTGAAAATAGCTTTCTTCACTTCGTCTTCAGAAATTGGCAGACATAGATCTTCAGCCAGATGTTCATCAATCTTTGGAAGGATATTTTCCTGCAAATGAGGTCTCCACATATGATTTTCTTTGAATAAATTCTTATAGAAAGATACGAAAGTATCTTGAATGTCTTCCTTGGAGTCAATAAGAATCTCTTTATAGTGATCAAATTTATTTTCTTTCACTGTTTCTATCAAATCTTTGTTTTTTAGTGTTGTCTCATTTTGAAGTGCTTGCTCAGAGTATGCTGGATGCTATATTTTTCTGAAATTCGTGCTATGTTAACTTGGAGGTTCTTGTTTAGAAAACTAAGCTGACATCATAAATTTGTTCCAATGTTCTACTGTGGATCATTGTATCTGGTATTCTTACTCGTTTTGGACATATACGTTTGTTGGGTTTGTGAGTTGTATTATTATTAATTTGTTGATATTCTTCTCCTGCATGTGTTCATCACTGCCCTTCTTTTTCCAATTCTTATGTTAGGAAATCTTTACTAACATTTTGTCTTAGTACATTATTAATATTCTTTTGCCCTTGTCTTGCATTCACCAAGGTACACAAGAGGTTATGTTCCTTATCAGTTCTTTATTCAACTGATGTTTTATCATTCAGGTTACAAGAGGTTACTAGGTTTTTTTATGTAAAACTTCTGAACCTATTCATTTTGCATGTTATTTAGGTCTCGTGTCAATCTAACATTCTAACTGAACACTAACTGCAAGAAGCCCTGTATCAACAGCAATCAGCTGACATTCGTACCTGCATAATGAGTCTCCATTTGTCAATAATAAAATATGCATGCTACAATAATCTGAAAATTTCCTTGTATCTTTAGGAAAAATATGCATATTTGTGACAGATTCTCTTTTGGGAGATAAGCAGAGTATATCGTCAATTTTTTTTGGATAGAAGTATCATGGTTGTGACAGATTCTCTTTTCCCCTTCAGAGGTGATATGTTAGTTCATGTCTTTCATGGCTGAGGACAGTGGGACTTGATAAAATGATATCCAACATGGATAAATATAGAGGCTCATGAAGTGCATAACCCGGACAGAAACCCATGTGTCTTACACTTCTTTTAGGTGCATCAGGCAACATGCACCCTTTGTCTGTGATGTTTACTCTGTGAAGCAAACATGTACCAAGCATGATTGCTATAAGTAACTTATATCCAGAAAAAGACAAATGTGTAGTGAGAGAAGTGCGCCACGTTGCAACAATGAATCATGGTTGTTCAGAATGCATTTCCATTGAATGAGTTTGCCATGGAGTGCCGAGAGAGAGGCGTAACAGTGTGGGTTGAGGCAATAAGGATGGTTGCGACAGGACAATATTTGGGCACCGGAGATTGTGAAGGTGTTCATGAGCAATGACCATGCTTTTTAGCATGTGCCATTTTGTTTTCAATTCAGTATTGTTTTTGCTTTTGCATTTAATGGTTGATCAAATACTCCTTGGAATATTGAGGGAACTAGCCTTTCACATTTAAGTTCTAATGGTTTCTGTGTGATAAGTTTCAAATGTCTTGCATCTTGGCCCTGTCATCATTGATGGAACCCTTTCTAAAATTTGCTGGCTTATGTCTCTGCAATAGTTTTAAGAAAAAATCTCTACGAATGACAAGAGGAGCTGTGCCAATCAGCATCTGTTCGTCACTTTCTACAGGACAAATGCATCTATACCTAAAAAATCAGGTATTGAATTTGCTAATGTGACACCTAAAGCATCCGTCAGTTGTTAAACCCATTGTCATCCATTCGTTGGTGATGCTCACAGGAGCTTCAGATTGATGGAATATGGCTGCACAATTTATGCTTAGGGCCTGTTGCAATTAATGTCACCTAACGGAAAATTTTGCCCTGCCCTGAACTTGCATGGATTACTGTTCTAATGACTGTGCTTGTATTCTGTTTGTCTTTTACAATGTACCAGTCTGCGTACTTGGAAGGATTCATACTGGACTCTAATTCCCGCGTATCATTGTGCTGCCATTTTGCAGCTGAAGTTTCAGCTTATTAACCTTAAATTTTGTATGGATAAGTCTTTGCGCTGTTTTAATAGCATAACCAGCAGCATTCTCTTTAAATTTGTGGGCACTAGTCTAGGTGTGCCATTGATCAACCCAAAATTTTGCTTTTTATGTGAAGCCTCTGGCGATGCACATTGTTTTTGTTTTTAATGTGCACGCTTTTACACATGGAGACAAACAGATGTAAGAACCCGAGAATGGTCAGTTGGGTTGTCATTTAGAGGTCATTTAACATAATCTCTTTTTCAATATCTAGGTTGTTGAAAGTGGAGGGAAGACTATCGAGATTGCGGTGATGACCAAAGAGCATGGACTTTGTCAACTTGAGGAAGCAGAGATTGATGCCTTGGTTGCTGAGATTGAAGCAGAGAAGGCTGCTGCCGAAGCTGCAAAGAAGGCCCCTCCCAAGGACTCGTAAGTTAGCGGCCCCATCTGTTTTTGAATTTGAACTATCAGACACGGTTCATTTGTTTCCAACCCGTGCTCTTTATGTCAGTTCAACATCATTCACTTATTACAGACCACCACCAATTTTTTTTCCTTGCTGGATGTGAATCCCTATGCACGAGATATTTGTCTGACTTCCTGTTTTTCTACTTGGGGGTTGTTTGTTTTGGCGTAAGACAGTGTTGTGTAAAAACAAAAAAAACAAAACAAAATACAAAACAGTGGAAAACAAAATTTTCTGGGTCCTGTCTGCCCATTTGACAGGTCCATTTCTTTATTTTGGTTTCCAAGAAAGGCTCATTGTAAATCAAAATAAGAAGATTTAAGCATTCTCTTATTTTGTTTTATTACAAGCACCCAAACAAATACTCTCTGATTTTAAAATTAAGAGATTTTACTTATTTTAAACCGGTGGTTTTGAAACTAATGAATTACAGAATTTTACATTGAAACAAACAACCCTTTAACCGAACTGCCAAGCATTAGTAGTGATAGTTCCAGTAGACTTTGGTACTATGCCTCCATCAGGTTGGAATCCTAGTCCAATTATCTGGCGCCCGTAAGTACCTGACGATGATGATATCGTCGTGGTTCTATGTGCTGTTCATGTGCAATAGCAAGGCTGGCCAGACAGCCATGTGAACTGCAGATTGGTTGATTGCTTTAACTTGCATAGCATTTCTCTTGTCTAGTTAGAGAGCTTTAGTGGTTGGCCATGGTCTAGATGAGTTTGTTGGCATTAGGAGCTGGGGGTTGGGTTGGTCCAGGAAAGCGATATGCAACAATCACTGCACATGGATGAACAGGAGTTTGCTTGTCATTTGCATAACCTTCCTCCCTCTGTTACGGGCAAGATTAGGTGATCGTCACACACAGTAAGGAGCATTTATCTATTGTACGTCAATATGTTTTGATGCTGCTAGAACCAGAATATATAATCAAAATAACATTACCTATTATGAGGATATATCTGATAATATAAGAAGTATATGGTGTATAGTAGAGTACAAATGATTTTGTTGCATACGTAATTATCCCCCCACCACCCCGAGAGAGAGAGAGAGAGATCTTCTGGGGACAGCATGCACCCAAGTTGAGCCAAAGTTTGAATGGTCAAAACTTTCCATTCATGTAACAAGATGAAAATGGGAAAATTGCGTTGATCCCTTGTTACATTTGTATGACTTACTGTGGATTTCTTGGGCATCAACTTTTAATTTAACCATTGTCATCCCGCTAGGATCGAGCCAGATGAGACCAAGTGACCAACCAAGTTGTAATTGGTAGCCGATATGATATCCTCGTTCTAAATACCACCCACCTAAAACTCGAACCATAGTTGCACTCGTAAATCTTGCTGAAACAATTCCATTTCAGACGTCCCTCCCTTATCTCTTGTCATCCATCTCATTCCCAGGTTTCTAGCACACGTTATTTATTTATTTTATTTTATTTTATTTTTGTGATCCGTGACGTGTGTATTATTATTCTGCTGAATAAGATATGAATAAATTAAAACCGTGGATTTGGAATCTACAAATTAATGGGAAGATAGCTGAGTAAATAGAAACTGATATGTTAGCCATTTCTTTGTCAAGGACAAAAGACGAGAACAGCACAAGAAGCTTCTTCTCCCACCTAACCTGTGGAAAAGCCTCTGGTAGGTGAGTGCTAGAGGGGGACCTTTCCACTGCGGGCTGATCATGGATTCGGTGCTTTCGTTGTTATCTACCATCTTTCACGGCTATATCAAGTGTTCGCGGATATGAGATAAATGAGATCGTCTAGGCTTTCTTTTGTGTTCTAATGATTGCTGCGTCGGGGACATCTAGTTGCACATAAACTATTATAAAATGTCAATTTTGGCAAAAATAAAAGTTTTTGGCTTTAAGAAAATGGTTTTTGAACTGCCTGTTTTTTCTTATTTTTGGTGACTTTTTGGATGAGTTATTCCGAATTGTTTATTCTAGAATAAGGGTGTTTAGATAGAACACCAAATTCTTGAGTGTAGAGTAGAATTACTTATTCACCAGATCTTTCCTATCAAATCAGAATTTGACTTATTTTGACAATAAGAAAGTCTCATTTCACTAGATTTTACTATCAAAATGAGGCAAAAAGTATGATAAAAATATCATAAAATAATTTAGAGGACTACAAGCATAAGAACATACTATTTTATAGTATTTTACGATACACCAACAAAGTTTAATTGACGAGCAGTAAATCCTGTAACAAGATTGTGTTGGACTAGCACAACTTTGGTAAGGGTGGTCTTCCTCCACCTGCATGAGAAATATGTGGGAAGATGAAGCATTTTAATCTTTTGCAATCTTCCCCAAAGAACTATGCATGGACCCAACCGCATATTTAATCATATCCAATTGCCATTACATACGTAACTTTTCTGACATTAGATTTTATCAGATGCATGCCGGCTTGTCTTCTAGTTGAGGTTTCTCCAAGTTGAAAGTGAAATTTAACAAACAAATTAAATAATTTCATGTAAAACAATTCAAAGATACCATGGATGCCATATTCTGAGCTGGGCTCATTTCTACGTCTGATGCAGTAGCATATTGTGGTGGTTTGCCACGGACGATGACCTCGTCCTCCAAATCCACCCTCCACATATATCACGGAAACAGATCACTTATTCTATTTTTTGTTTCATTTATTGTTTTATTTTATTTTATTTGTTTAATTATGTTAAGTAAATCACTGCAGTCAATTATCATTTTTGTCATTCTTCATCTTTATTCATCCTCCCTCTCCACATTTGAGACACCTGAGATGCCATAATGTATAACTAACTAATCCATTGTATGTTGCAACTCCTTTGTTGTCTCAACATATTTGAGCAATAGATAGGTGATAAGGATAATGGTGATTGATTATAATGGTGTTATTTTATTTTCCTAGAAGAATATGAGGAGAGAAGAAACAAGGACGTGTGATGGTGATTTACTTACACATATGGTGATAAGGTATGGACTAAAAAAAAAGAGATGAAACAAGAAATAAAGTACAGAAACTAAGACTGGTGAGCCAATTTCACACAGACAGCACTAAAGGGATAAAGATAGGCCACAACATTTTTATCCTCCAACGACCAGAATTCATGAACTAAAGCAGAAGGGGGAATAACTGGATAATTGAGACCCATCTATTTCTTCAATTCATGAATTCTGGTCTCGTTTGTTTGTTCGTTGGGCTCCTTCCCCTGTTGCTTGCACTCTTCCTCTTCTGCCCCCACCCCTTGTGAATTTGTCCTCTTTGCGATGAGATCAGCAAATCGACCAAGATCAAATTAAGACAGGAAAGAGAGTTAACTACATAGGATTTAAGAAAACTAAGGGTCTTCTTCCTTAAGACCGACATCAATGAGCATCCCATGGGTTTAGGGGGGTTGGGGTTGTTGCAACAGTAAAGTTTAGTCAATGATTCCCATCTTATGTCCTACTCATGGTTATGGCCTTTTTTTTAATATAACTTGAGAAAATATAGATAAATTTATCATCAACACATTTATTTATCATAAATGCACTTTCTATCAATCTCATGTTTAATTATGCTATGCAAATATAATTGAATTTATAATAAACTAGAGAGAAAAGATAGCCTAAAAAAAATGCTTCTAAGAAGAAGTTTTGAATTATTATAAACACGAATCAGTTTGTTATAAATCTGTTTTTTATCATCTAAACTAAAATTATTGCAAAAAACATGTTTATCATGAGTTGCATCCCAATAGACTCTATATTCATACAAGGCAATAGATGATGTCATACAAAATAGAAAGCAAGAGAGAAGAAAAATTAGCTCGTAGTGCCATTAATCACTCTCAACTATAACAGGAACGAGATCACTTGGATCCTTTTCGTAGATCTTTACATGGATCTTAAAATCTCATTAGTTGAAATTAACCTTTTAGATCCTCGTGAATACAGCTGGTCTTACGTATATATAAATTCTAACCAATAGAATTTGAAGGCCATGCAAAGGATCTAAGAGAAAGGTCCAGAGGATCCAAGTTCACCATAACATGTCTGTAAAACCTACAATCAATCTCTCTCTCTCTCTCTCTCTCTCTCTCTCTCTCTCTCTCATAGCTTCATCTCAAGATCTCTAAAATCCAACACTCCGATACCGAGGCCAAGAAAACTACTGTTGCACTTGCACTCCTTGCTCTTCTGCACTCCCAGACCGCAGCCGAAGCAAAGCCCCCTCTGCCCCTCAAAGCTCTCCGACGACCTACTTGGCTTCTGCTTCTGCTGCTGCTCGTGAGGCAGGCTTATGCACAGGTCGAGGTTTAGGCCGAGGCGCCGCTGCTCCTCCTCCAGCAGCAGCGTCTGAGACAAGGACGACGAGCACCTCTCCTCGCTGCTGCACCTCTCACCCTCTCGCAGCAACCCACCTCCAACGACGGCCTTATCCTCCCCCTTCGCAAAGGGGATTGAGACCTCCGAGGGAGATTCCCGGATGGGTTGGTGCGTGGAGGGGTCTATCCCCCTGCTCAGCAGCTTCCTCCTGATGTGGGTGTTCCAGTAGTTCTTTATCTCGTTATCCGTTCTCCCGGGCAGCCTTGCAGCTATCAGAGACCACCTGCATGGAACAAGAACAACCACTGTTAACGTTACGCTTCTTCTTCAAGCGCGCAGTAGTGTTCTTGGGTGCTCACTTGTTGCCGAGGAGGCTGTGGAGCTTGATGATGAGGTCGTCCTCCTCCCGGGTGAAGTTGCCGCGCTTCAGGTCGGGGCGGAGGTAGTTGATCCACCGGAGGCGGCAGCTCTTGCCGCACCGCTGGAGGCCGGCGGCCTGGGGCAGCGAACGCCAGCAGCCCTCGCCGTGGGCACGTATGTGAGCGACTAGGCGGTCGTCCTCTTCCTTTGTCCAGGCGCCCTTGTTGATGTGGGCTTTCTCGCAGCATGGCGACCTCCCCATGCTGCTGTGGCTATACTACGTCGTCCCTAGACGTCCTTCCCACAGCCAGCCACCTTCTCTATGATCTCTGCTATCCTCCCCTCTTCTTCTGCTCTTGTTCTCTGTTCCTACTTGGTAGTTGAGTTATAAAGAGGTAGAGGAGGCCCCTCTCCTCGCAGGGAGGAGGGTTGGGTGGGGCTGTGGCCCTGTGGGGTTTTACGGGCATTTGACAGGCATGTGGATCTTCTAGAAGCGAGTTGGTGGTGAGAGGGTTTGAGGAGGGGTGGCCGGTGGGCTTTCTTCCTTTGTAAGATGATATCAGCACATCGTGACCAGAAGTTGAAGAAAGGTAGACCCGTGGAGTGGTGGGTATATCTGTTTATGTTATTAATTCACATCCTCCAAGTGTAGGTGAAGATGGAACTCAGTAAGTAGAGAGGAGATCTTTTTTAAAAAGAACCTTTCACACGAAACTTTTTTTTATTTCCCATGAGATCCTTTGTTTTTCCTATTAAAAAACTCACTCCGCCGGCCGGCCTCCCTCCCCCTCTCTGCACTTATCTAGTCCTATCCTCACCTGCAGTTACAAGAATCCGACTCTTATGTTATAGGCTTATGTAGATGGAAAAGTGAGCTTGTCAATTATTGGGGTTGGAGTGTGGTGAGATTCTGCTTTGAATCATACGTGCATTCTTTTCTCCTAACATGTGGATGTATGTGTATATTATAACTCATCCGGTTAGAAAGTAAGGAAAAGAAGGTGTAAAGTTAATTAAACACCCCCTTTCCCTCCCTGTTAGGTTGGTTTGGTTCTCTCTTTAGGCTTAATTTGATAGTGGAGTAATTAAGCTTAGAAGAGGATTCAGGATTCTAAAGATTTCAAATTTTAATTTGACAACTTAGAATAGAATAAGATCTAAGTTCCACGTGAATAGGAATAAAGACTAGGATCCGTATTCTAACAAATTGTATACACACGGATTACTAATGCTTGTTCCCTGTTAGAATAAGAGATTTATGGCAAGTTAGACATTTATCATTGTAATTCCTATTCATCTCTTACCCAAAGGAAGTTTAGTTATTGAAGACTAGAATTCTTATTCAACATAAGACAGTTGACCTACAAGATAAAGATAGAAAAAAATTAAAATGTATATTTTACGTTGAATATATATTCTTATTCTAGTTTTTCATATTCCATTACCAAACTTAATCTTAGGAATGTTCCTCTTCTGTAAAGAGCGTCTTCTTCAGTTATTCTTGTAATAGATTAGTTGGACTTGGTCTTGCTTAGCGAGGATATATCTTAGTGTGCAGTAAATTTATCATATCTCGTTGTTACCACGGTTTCATTTGTGGAACACCCACTCCACCCGCCCTCTACTTTCACAATAGATCTGCCCCTTCTTTCTTGTTGATCACTGAGCAATCTCATGCAGCTGGTCCTATAAGCTCTTTAGTGAGGGATCAAAAGCTTACAAGTCCTCTTATGCGAGCCAAACCCCTCAGAGCATCTTTGAGCTTCAAGAATAAATCTAGTCATTTGAAACATAACACTCAATTAGAGGTGCTCTTCAGTGAGCATCTAGAGTTTCACTTGAGTTATCTCGCTACTTGGTGCAACTCAGGCAAGCCCATATCTAGCGATAGTGTTGGCCACGTTTACAAGCTTTGTCTAGCACCGACGTACTAGTAGGACTGCATATGAATCGATACGCTTGATGAGTAACTTGTAAGACTGTTCCATAATAAATCAACTCGACCCGTCTATTAAGTTAAATAAACAAGTTTGACTAAAAATTAGACCTCGGTTCATTAAACGACTCAAGTATGAATATAGATGATCTTAGCTCAATTATACTCATGAACAAGCTCGTTCATGTACTCTTTAAGAGCTTGTTTATTAAGTTAAATAAACAAGTTTGACTAAAAATTAGACCTCGGTTCATTAAACGACTCAAGTATGAATATAGATGATCTTAGCTCAATTATACTCATGAACAAGCTCGTTCATGTACTCTTTAAGAGCTTGTTTATGTACTTACTAAGACTTCTTTTAAGTATTCATTTAATTATTCTATTAGCTTAGTTAATAAGATACTTAATATTTTATCGTGTTTTGTATCAAATAACTAGGGGTGGACATACCTTGATACTCATCATGGTTTGACCTGAGTTTATAAATTTAAGTGAAAAAAAAAATAGATTAAATCTATCATAGACTGTTTGAGTTTGTGAGTTACTCGATACTCGACTCGAACTCGTTTAATACCTAAATGAGCTCTAACAACAAACTTGGCTCATTTGCACCCTTACGTACTAGCAAAATTTCGACATTAATCTACTCATTTGCCTGTCGGAAGAAACTAGCATTTCTTGTCACTCGATAACTTTTTATCTTCTTTTCGATTCAAACTAGAGGGCTTGCTACACTGTCAGCTCACCATGATGCCCATGTTGATACGCTCAAGGATAGTCACTTGCTTTTGAACCAAAAGAAAGGGATAAACCTTTTTCTACATATTTCAACTACTTTCTCCCTTACTCACAGGAAGATACAGTAAAACATATTCCACTCCAAAATTACACATGGAGTCTTTATAGGCAACTCTCCCGTCTTGTCTAGCACATGCTTGAGCCCTTGATACATCAAATTTTTTTGTCACAAAAAATCTTTACATTGGAAGTTTTTTTTCAGGTTAGTTTATGGACATTTTTGTGCAAAAAACTCATCACCTCTTTATGTGAAGTGAGGATGTGTCGACTTGAGTAGGCACCGAATCGAGTTCGGTCTAACACTTAAATAAGCCTACCATGCCCACCAATTTAAAAACCCATGCATGGCCTTTACCGGCCACCCTCCGATCAAAAGCACAAGTTAAGGAAGAATGCTTAAGTAAGAGAGTCCAACACCAACCGTAGGTGTTGAAGAGAGTAAGATGTTAGGTTGACCGCTATGATGATGGGGAGGGACTTAACACAATAACTTCTTAGACAGGTCTTGGACCTAATCACTCTACCTAAAGCTGGGTACTTGCTAGCTATGTGATATCCACCCACATTGTTGGATATTTTCCTATAAAGGAGAAGCTCTTCTAGAAGGGGGTGGGGAATGGGAATGGGTTTGGTTGTTGTGGAGGATGGAGACTCTTTGGTTTCACCTTCCCACTACTGACCCACACCCTTGTGGTGCAAGTTTGGCAAGTTGTGGTAGCGGAAGACAGTGTTGGTCACTTTTTCTTTTGTTGTCATCTCTTTCCATAATGAGAGATGGAGTTGCCCACCACAGATGGCCCAGTAACTTCCCACCATTCTTCCCTCCCTCCCTTAGCCTCTTCTTGGTGTCACCCTCCCCCATCCCATCAGGCAGGTGAAGGCATCTTCCTTCCTCTGCTCAGTCAAAAATCACAGGGTCAAATGAATGAGGACCCCGTCTAAACCTTCACCTTTTCTATTTTTTTGACATATTATGCTCCTCAATATTATAATTTAGGTTAAATTATTCAGATTTTTGGATTGATTTGATATAGAAAGTAGTTGTCAGTTAAGTGGCACTGTCATCCAATGAAACTATAAAGTAAGAATGGAGTTTGGTATCATGTGATACAGCTAGCAAACCACTGCGAGGTCCAATTATTTGACAGTTGAGAGGACAACATCTATTTAACGGTATAGGTTATCACAAACTGCAAGGTGGGGTCGCCGGCTCAGGGTGTCTGAGGATATTACCCTGTGCATGAACCACAAAGGGTAAGTAAACGATACATCTTTTACTCTCCAACTGGAGACCTGGAGTTGAGGGTTATTACACAAAGAAGAGAAAAGGAGATCACTTTGTTATCCTTAGCTATCTAAAAGGTGGTGAACAGGTGTTCTGTTTCTCTCTCTTCTTGTAGGAGTTTTAGGTATTAGCATAACCAGTGTTAATGTTACTTTTTGTGCCTTTATGAGGGTTTTCTTCCCTCAGGGCAGCTAATTACAGTTATTAATACAAAACGGTCATGCTTTTGTTTCACTTGTAATCCTCTGACAATTTCTTTCCTTTCTGTAAGGCTGCAGACTAGCCAAGTGGTGTCGGCTTTGCCTTGACAAATAATCGAGTCTAATTTGAACTCTTTAAATGTTAAGTATATCTGATTTCATCAACACTAACCAATTTGTTCGATCCCTTATGCTTGGATATTAATTGAATCATAGAATATAAATGAATTCTAAGAGGAGTACTAGACAAACATGATTATGCTAATAAAGAACATATATTTGAAACTTAGTAGAGCACATGCATAAATATAAATAAGCCAAACTTGGCTACTTTAATAGGCCAAGCCATAAATTTTGTTCAAATTTGGTCCATTCACAACATAGCTCATTTCGTACATCATAAAATACCGTGAAATCTTAGTTTTGAAACCACCAATTTAAAATGGGCAAAATAAAATTCTTGATTCTAAAATCACCAGTGGTGATTTTGGACTGAAAACCAAATCAATTACAAGAGGATTTTAGAGATCAACCGGCTTTGAAATACAACAATTTATAACACATCAAATGTAGAAAAAAGTAACATAAAATGAATTACAAAACTCCAAACACAAGGAAAGCACCAGTTTATGGCTGTTTACGACGTTCTACAGCATTTTATGGTGCACCAAACGACCCTCTAGTTGGACAAGCCCCCTGTTCACTAGCGAGTCCCAACCCTACTTTTTCTCAACTATGAAGTACAACGAAGTTGCCTTTAAGGACATGCCTCCGTTCAGCATATGGTTAAATTTACAGTGTATGTACATTACAACTAATGTTGCAGAACAAACAACTGAAGCAGCCTCTAAGCTGGGCTATTGCAACCCAAAAAAAGTCATCATATAGCATCATAAATGGTAAACTTATTATACCACAGAACAAGTGCATAGCATGAATTTTGCTTGGCCTCTCATGTGCCATTCGGGCTCATTAGTTCAGATTTCTACTCTTTTAGTACCTTTGTTTCAAAAGTACTTACAAAAGGGAACATTTGTGTGGCTTTCGACACTAGAATAAAATCTACTTGCTCCTCCTAGATACTTCATAGCAGTAACTTAGGATCACAACAGCAGCAGCAACAGCAACTCCAACAGCGCTCTGAGCTAACACGACACTGGTGTGTGCATCAGATTTGGATGCAGATTTTGGCGACGTGAAGCCCAGTTCAGAGAGTTTCTTGTGTGATTCAGCATAGTCCTTAAAGAATGCATCCTCATCCTGACAAAAACCAAGCCAAAGGTTTAAAAAAGTCTTGAAACAACTAGTTGAGCTGCTTGTCACACTTGGCATAGGCCTAGGCAACTTGACTCGCAAGTTTGTGAGAAGGAAAACAAGCAGCATAAAACTTGCTTCCAAAGGAATAGATTAATGGCAGTTACATAAATCAAGTGATTATAGCTAATGTTCAGCAGTTATATAAATCAAACTTCCCCTGACAACCTTATTTTTATTCAAACTTGGAAGCTCAATTTGAAGCTTTGGGTTGGTAAGCCAGAAAGCAACCAAAAAACTACACAAAAGACTTCCAAGGCTTAGGCTGTGTTTGGCACAGCTTCCATTTAGATGTACTTTTGGCCTTCCACAGGTTTCAGCCCAGTCATTTTTGAGGGGAGGATACTAGGCCTTGGAAGCCATTTGTACAGTTTTTCTGTTTGTTTCTGATTTCCAACCAAAAACTATGAATTGGAGCTTCTTAGATTGGGAAAAAAGTGGGGTCATTAGCATAAAGCTATAAATTGAAGTTTCTGAAAATCTCATGCTTATACCTTAGCATAAAGCTCAACATAATGGCGAAATTCAGGATCCTCTACTAAGACTTTGTCCGTTGGAAGCTTCAAGAGACCCTCCTTCTCCCCTTCCAGCAGCTCCCTGAAAGAAGTATCAAACATGATTCAATTTTTTTTTTCATGCCCGTGCATGGTGAGGGAATAACCAGTTAAGGACATAAAGGACAATCAAATTGTGTTTAGTTAGTCTTACACAAAATAGGAGTTGTCAAATTTCAGAGGTTCATTGGTCCAAGGACCATCAAAGCCTGACCTCTCCGGATGTGCCCTTCCCTGTGGTAGCAAAACCAACAAATCTAGTTTATTATGATGAGTCAAAAGATACACTTATATAACTGAAAATTTTTTGATGTATATACCAATGTGTGACCACCAGAAAGTGCCACGATGTCTTTGTCAGATAGGCCCATCCGATAAAAAACATCTCTAAGATGTGCAGAACCTAAAACCAGGGGAGATAAGACCAATAAACTATGAGTGATACAGAAAAAGATGTGACCCCTTCTCCGATTAAAAAATAATAACAAAACTCTCCAAGTTGTACAGCACCTATAACCAGGGGGAATGCCAACATCCTGTGAATGATACAAAAAAAGGATGTGACCCGTTCTTAACCCTAGGTGGCCTATGTTCTTCCTATATTTCCATTCAGACCAACTAGGAATTCCCAGAAAAAAACAAGAGATACGCTCTAATCAATAGGAGGAAGCCAACATAAAACTGTCAGAAGATGATTTTCCTATATAAATCAAAATTTCTGAAATTCAGTTTGGACTTCTTCAGCTTACTGTAGTACAATATACACTTAGCACTCATTGCAAGTTGAAACCATGAACCTTGTTTTCCTTTTCGGACATGACACCTTACTGTGCAAATTTTAGTCTACACAAGTCCACATATTGTTGATTTTACTGCTATTTAAGCCATACTTCTGCAACTCTGTGAACACAAGTGCACATGAATATTGTATATCAATACAACCCATTATATATCAACTGTAAGACAGAAACCTAAATCAGATTTCAGAGGCACTTCGAAAGAACCCTTTCGACGACTTATTTTCTTGCTTTTTATGTGTATGTATGTTTGTAAGTAGTTTTCTCAGATGTTCATATGGTTAATGTTAGTGTTTACGGCTTTGGTCGCTCCAGGAAAGTTTCAGCTCCTTAAGACACTGCCTGTTCTATCTAACTCGTGTCTTAGTAACTTAATAATGTTTTTTTAACAAATATTGATCAAAAGGGTAAGTTGAGAATGAAAATACGATCATGTGACTAATGCTCGTGACATAAAACATGCAGGCACACACTCGTAGTGTTCCATCCACTAAAATGATGAGGTTTTGAGTTAATCATAGTCTGCTTAATTGCAGCAGATAAAAGCAAGATGAATTTCCTTTTTTCAAATGTTTCATGAAAAGAACTTCAGTGAAAAACCTTTTCTAACAGGGAAAATTATGGCAGTATGAAACCTTGTTTAGCATCAGGAAGTCGTCCTTCTTGAGGAGAAACCAATGAATCCTGTCAGCCAGAGAGAACCAGCAATCAAAACAACAGCTACTGCATATTAGTTGATGGTTTGCCAATGATACATTGCATACCCTTCTGCCAGGAACAAAGTCAATTGTTGGTCCTCCCGTAACCTCAACTGCGACGACTCCAGCAAGCTGGCACACCAATCAAACTGAATTATGTTAGCTCAAGCTCAAAATAACAACATAAGTACGAATTTTATTGACAATGAGCCGACAAAGAAGTAAATGGCACTTGAGTTGGGGGTTAGCATCCTTTTTTCTAATCGCCCTCCAAAACTTTGAGACCTGTTTGTTATACCATCTCATTACATATTCATTGAACCCCAAAAACATGCAAACATTTTAATCAATTACCTAGATTAAGGATTACATTGAGGAAGAGCCTTGGTGCAACTGTAATGTTGTTCCATTGTGACCTAGAGGTCATTGATTCAAAATCAGAAATAGCCTCCTTGCAAATAGAAAGGTTAAGGCTGTAGTGCCTATTCTTAACTCTCACTCCACCCACCCCCACCGCCCCCACACACAAACACACTGAGAAGCATAATAAGGTAGTCATGGTTTTCTTTTTCTTTTTCTTTTTTGGAAGGAGGATCTTAAAGGCAAAGTTAATGAGGCAGATATAAAATTAGCCATAATTCATGAAGATCAAAGAAGAAAAATAATGAGCAATACCCAATATACCCCAAACATAGCTTTGTCCTCTTTCTGCTAAGGAGATGGAATCACAATTATCAAGAGGGAGAGGAAAAGGCAGAGGAGAAATTAATCTCGAGGAAAAGAGATAACAGAATTATAAATAAATCTAGGATTCTTAAAAAGTGTGGTACACAGCATAAATGTTATTCTTTTGCCTGAAGTGAGTCTAGATGCATTCTTTTTCATTCTCAACTATACAAACCATAAACAGCAATAAAGTTTGCCAACCATACACATCAAGGTGGAGACTGGAAAGAAAAGGGCAGAAGGAAAAGGACATACCAGTTATACATCGATCAATCTTAAGGAAAAGGGATAACAAAATTATGAATACTAGGATTCTTAATAATCGTGGTACACAGCATAGATGCTACGCATGCCAGTATACCTAGATGCATTCTTTTTTAACGTTCACTATACAAACTAAAAGCAGCAATAAATTCTACTAACGATATACTAAATTGAATACTCAAGTAGGAATGAAATGGGTCGGATTTGATGCAGATCTAAGGTAGATCCATGACCGTATCTGTTAAGCTATCAGTTTAGAAATACTATTTGTTAACTATCCTATAAGCTAATAATCGGTCAGATAATCAGATCTTTGTGTGTCATATGTAGTCAGCCGTAAAAAAATTGTATCCATTACCTTATCTGCTATGTATATTGGTTTAAAAAGATTATCCATCAACTGACCTATAAGCTAATCATCGGTTGAATAATAGAATAAAAAGATACTGCAAAAAATAATTAACTCAAGCATAAAAAAACTCATATCTCATCAATCCCAATTATTTGTAAAGTTTACTAAGGGTTGCAAACCATGATTTATCCACAATAATATGACCATCTGTCAATAATAGGGTCTTCAGAAGGGAAGCTTTGAATAGGCTCCCCTCCTGTATTTGGCAAGTTGAAAGTCCTCTCAGGGTGCAGATCCTCCTATGGCGGGCCTCTTTAAATAGGCTCCCCTCCTGTGATAGGCTGGTTCACTTCATCGAGGGCCTGAACACCACTTGCAGCCTTTGTGGGAGGAAGAGGAGAACGTGGATCATCTGTTTACATCTTGCTCCTTCTCCCTTGAAGTGTGGCAGCTCGTAGCTTTGTGTCTAAAGGTCGCCTTCAGCCAGTGGGATTTGACAGAGCATCTACTTCGAGGTGGGAAGAGCTAGGACATGTCCAAAAGACCGCATTGTCTGGTGGGTGATTCTCCATGCTACTATATGAGCCATTTGGACGGACCCCAATAATAGGGTCTTTAGAAGGGAAGCTTCTACCCCCAGAGAGAATACTTTCTTTTGTTTGGGAGAAAGTCAGGGAGTGGGCATCCCTTCTTTGTAAAGTGGACTCTTGTAACTCTGCTCTTTTTATTCTTCTTGGGGAAGGGTAACTATCTTTTTTGTAGCCTGTGGCAGTCACCCTTGGTTGCCATTTTAGTGGTCTTTTTTTGAGTGATGAGGGTCGGTCGCACCAACTTGGTGTTTTCTTTTGATTGGGGTAGTGGGTGGATGATTCATATACTTGTAAATCCCCCTTCTTTTGTAAATCTCTTTTCATTTAATACAATTGTGGTACCGTCCACTTTCAAAAAAAAAAAAATCTGTCAAGAATCTAATGTCAACCCTCCAGATGTGATGACAAGTTTCTTCAGAAAACCTATAAAAATTAAAAAATTAAAAAAGAAGGGCCTGTTAGAAGTTCTTTAGGGCTAACTGGCAAGCAATTAACCCTACCTTGAAGCAAACCTTAAATGTTCCCGCATATTGGAAAAGAGCTTGAATATCTAAAGAGCATGATATAGCACCAACCACAAAAAAGGAAAATTGAAACACCCTGCCAGGATGATGGTTTTTTTTTCTTTTGGGTGGGGGGTGTGTCTGTGTCTGTGTCTGTGTCTGTGTGTTGGGGGGCTTGGGGGGCAAACTTCTAACGCTTAAACATTAAAGTTGACATAATCATTTTATTTTTCTCATCATTAAGTCAACTGGAGAATCATTTATTTCATTTGAACTCATCTAATTATTATCTTGTCTGTCTCTCACCAAAAAAAGAAAACAAAAGATTATAATTCAGTGGCTCATTTTTATAGTCTAAATGTAAATTGGTGCACCAAATTTGCTGCATATCTAGTCAGAAACTATTCACCGAATTAAAATGTAGAATGGATTCTCTGATATAATTACCTGGTAAAGGTCAGCATATGTTATCCTTGGATGTTTTGCCTTCACCGTTTCTAACAAAAAGCCAAACCAGAGCATGTTAAAATAAAAATAATTTCATCATAGTTTGTCAAAAACAAGTTCATTATTACCTAGTTCTCACACAATCTACTAGATTGTCTTGCTGAAGTAAGCAACATCATGCTTTTATGCAAAAAAAAAAAAAAAAAAAAAACAAGAAGACGGTTGATAGTGAAGAAATTTGGCGAAAAGAGCATGTTATACCCCCAAACTGATATGACATTATCCACCAATATCATCAGAACCCGACCACCAAGCAATCTCAATTCCGTTTTGTGCCCCTTTCTTACATCACGAATAATCTTTTTGGTACCCCAGCATAAGAAAGCATAAAGATGGTCTATAAAGCCGTCAAAGGACCCAAATACTCATGAAAGAGTCGACCAAACTGCATAGGAGAGTGAATAACCTGCTTTCTAAGATATTGTAGACGCTTCCTATGCAGATTACATCTTAATTAATGGTTTTAGCTGGTTGTTGCCTTGCGGAAGATCACAAATCCCTCTTTGATTGTGTTTTCACACTCCTTCGTAAACCAGGGGAACCTTCAAGAAATAAGGGTCACGCAGGTGGCATGGGCTTAGGCTTAGCAACCAAGCGGGTCACCAACCGGTATCACGGGAATCCTGGCATGCACTTTCCTGTTCTAAGTTGGCCACCAACAACTTGGAACCACCTTATAAATGTTGACATCAAGCAAGCAGTTAGTGGATAATCCATACCATCACAAGATCTATCAACCTAGCTCACATAGGGCTTATGATACATATCTTGCATCAAAAATTGGGTCCTGAAGGATTTCGCAGCCATGATATGCCAAAGATTGATGGAACTGAATCCACAATCTTAATTTAATTGCAACAAGTCCAAGAGAATCTATTTTGATAATCGTATGTAAGTTCTCATTTAATCAAGGTTTAATAAGTTCTCATTTAATCAAAGTTAAAACTCACCATAAAATGTTAAAAGTATATATAGGCATTACAGAGTTGGATCTCTCTGTTGCAGTTCCACCGCACAAAACACGAACTAAAAGAAATAAATAGCCATTAATTTATGCACAAAGTGTAATATATTTAGGGTTCTCTTGTCATCTGATTGAAAGCAGATGTGTGAAGAACCGATGGAAAGAAACTAAAGCATATATGTGAATCCTAAAGTCCTATCTTTTAAGCTTCAGGAATCTCAACACATATCCACATCTCGGGCTATGTTGGTTTATCACTATCAGGGATGCAACAGGTTGTCTGTCAGTAGTGACTCTACACCTATCCTTTAGTAAAATACTCTATCCTTACCTTTATCTTAGCTTCATCCTTGTCTGCAGATATCCTTTTAGTTATTGTTGCATTTTAAATTTTAAATTTTCCTAACAGGTGACATCATGTCTTGTCATAGAACTTTTTTGCATTTAATACTGTCTTGTCATAGATTTTTTTTTGTGTGTGCTTCCACTGAAAAATCCTTTATCAACGAAATACATTTTCTACTACCAATACATGTAACATGCTTGAATATGACAGGTACAAGTTTTCAATCAAGTTTATACATAGACAACTTTCTATTTCCTAATATTACATATGAATAGAAATGTTTTTTAAATATGCCTAATTATGCAAGCAATAGAATAAATTTCCAAGGGACAGGGACGGGGCATGCCACCCTACTTCCAAGATCATGTACATAAAATGAACTATAATGGCCCTTGTCTTGATTGAATTAAAACTACATAGACATACTAACCAGAAAAAAACATGAGCAGAGAAAAAGAAATAAATGTTGTTTCTCAATCAGACAACACAAACTTTCGATTATGGTGTGCATGAATAACGTTAAAATGTTAAATGCATACCTTTCAGATTTTGTTGCTTGTTAATCCTTCAGTGCTCAAATCCTTAAACTAATAAACTAATGAAAATAGATTCTGTTCTTTTTGTCATACTATTAGACATATACTGGGCAATATAGCATCTTCCAAGTTCCAAGCATTTCCATGTAGTCTTAACTGAACCTTGAGTCGAAGTACATAATGTTTTAGACATTCATTATAAGGAATGAAGCATAAAGTTAACCAAGGGTCATATTGCAAGGCATTCTTCCAATGATAAGAAAGTATGAGATGGATATACCAAGAAGTGAAAACATGAAATTCCTAATTTTATTTTATTTTTTTGAAAAGTGGGTGGTATCACAATTGTATAAAAATGAAAAAAGTGAGAACAGGGTATAATGAAATTCCTAATAGTTAGAACAAGAAAAATCAGCATATAGTTACATTAGTCACTTGCAAGGACTTGCAAAAGCTGAATATTTGTGAAGTCGATCGATACTTGATAACAAAAAGGGATGGCAATGACCAAAGTAGAAATAGCATGATAATTGTGGCAATGAACCATGAAGATATAGCACGGACTCACGATCAGGATGGATCTGACTAATAAATTGTAGTCACAAGATTGAATGCCACAGTGTTGGCTTCTTATGAAAAATATCAGCATAGACATTAATAATGTCGGTAAATCATACTTCCTGTTAGAGCTTCAATATAGCAAGGTAATATGAAGGAGAAAAAAGATGAATTCATCAATCTATCAACTGAGGGAAGTGATGAACAAGTTAGGCAAACTTTCAGAAGAAGTTGACTTTCTATACTAGAAAGTATTATTATGTGCCATGTAACCATTGTCAATTTATCACAAGAAGTGGAATGGTGCTTATAGTACATTGTCATCAATCTGTTGTTGCTATAAAATAATATTTCATCTAGTTGTTTCTATAGACATGAAGGCAGATGTAAATGTGAAATCATGGATAAGACTAGCAAATGATTAAATAGTGAAAAGGCTAATATCCAAGAGCAAACATTGTATTGCAGTGTTAGTACCACAAAGATCTATGGCTATCTTTAACCCAGCATTCGCGCCATGTTTGTGCTCTTCCTCATTTCTGATTGAACCATTTGGACCACCTGTCTTTGTTTTCACATCATAAGTGCCAGCATCATGCCATCTACAAAAAGGATAAAAATAAAGATTGCATACAAATAAAGATTGCATACAGATGGCATAAAAACAACATTTCTATAAAAGGCATAAAGCAGCAAACACTTGAAAAAGCAAATGCAACATCTGATTTCTGAAAGTGACAAAGAAAATGGCGAAAAAGAAAGGGAAATAAGGTAAAGTATGTCCAAAAATATCTACTTAAGTAGATTCAAGTACCGATAAGTTTCCAGATATAAACTAATCATGTTCCATCGAGAGAATCTGAAAGTGTGCATGGGAATGAATTAAATGTTTTCCTTAGATCTCCGCTAAGGCACAAGATATTGGTAATTAATGATACCTTGAAAATCCAAATCACCATTCAAGCAACAATGTATACAACTAGCATGCCAAAAGCTTGTTGCCTTTCTTTCTAGGCTGGATCATTAAAAAAACAAGACAAGTGTTTTGGGAGCTAGTGGTGGTGAATTTAGTCTACAATATATCAGCTCAAGATACAAGGATGACAATGATCTTTAGAGCTCTGTGCATAAGCATTCTGAGTTATCTCTACAGTAACATACAAAGAACTATGAAAAGGAAGATTCCCAAAGATAAGAAAATTTGGCAAATGAAAAAGCAGATAATGATATGGACTTAAGGCACAAGAATGATCATGCATGCATGAAACATTCCAAATAGCAAGCCAAAGAGCTTGAAAAAATTTCATAGAATAAGGGACAGTAAATTGGCCTAGAAAACAAACTACATCAGTAAGCAATATAAGAAACAAGAAATTTGGCAAATATCCAAAACCATCTCACTGAGTAGTAGAGCTTAACAGAATAAGAAAGGTACTTCATGCCCAGATCACACTAAATGGAAACTAAAGAGCTTAAAAAAATGATTGTCACCGGCTTATCATACCTAACATATCATGAAAAGGAAGTAAAGTCAGAACGAGGTACTTGGAACCCTAGGTAATCCAAGCCATGCATGCCTGAAAAACTGCAAACCAAATAGGGAGAGACACGGTACTATACTTTTTGCAAACCAATAATTACCCCTCCCATGAACACTCCCTGCAACTATACCTCAGAATAAGAGTAAAATGTTGCAGTCAGCAACTCTCCGGCAGGGTGCGTTTAGCATTTTCTCAAGTATTTGATGGCATTATTTGGACTGCAAAAGTGTAAGAGCTGATTTTGTGGACCAGTGCAATCAGTTCACATTTAGAGTTCCGTTGAGACATTCTACATTAGTCAAATTCATGTTCATTTCAAATATTGTTGTTGCAATCAACAGCTACTTGGAGAACACATATTGGTTTCTAGTGTAAATCCTTCACGTTCATCTAAAAGTTTGTAACTGTTGCACCAGTGTCATTGTTTCTAGAGTTGACCTAAGGTCCTTCTAACAATCCACAAATCTAGTAGTAAGATATTCAATGAAGTATGAATGCCTCATGATAGATCAGAAAATATTTTACATCTCTTGGTACTGTGCCAGTGTCTGTTCATTCGTCTTCTCCCCCGTCTTCTCAACCAGTACCCCATGATCAAATAATGTCAACATGTCAGGATAATGCAACTAAAGGTAGTGCAGCTGAGGGTCCTAAAAGCTTAAGAACCCAGTTGGACCTGGAAACTATATCGTGAGTTTCCTCTAACAGTTACTCCTATTATGAGGCATCCAACTAGAGTACCGAATTTTTTTTCAACATACATGTTGCCAATAGCCAACTCACAACTGACAACAAGCTTGAATATAATATTCTCAGTAGCATGAACAACTGGTAAATGAAAAATGAGCAGCACCTATTCAAAAGAAAACTCATTGCCCCTTTTATATATTTTCAAAACACACAATCATTATGTGCACTACAATCCTGTAGCCTTAGATGGAAACAAATTCATTTTTGATGGGAGACAAATGCAAACACAATTACAGTGTCGTTACATTGCACAGTTTTAAGTTCTCATATTCTATTTAAAGGACAACATCAAAGTCCAGAGCTACTCTCTGACATGCATCCTAGTGCCACAGAGAAACCAAGGAAATGTCTGAACGGCATAAACAGACTATATTCATCATCAGCACTTTATCCCATTATTTGGGTCAGCTACATGAATCAAATCCCGTCCCACCACTTTATTTTTTCAGTGCCATATTTGTAGTTAAACCTAGGAAGGCTAAGCCCTTTCTTACTATGCCCAGCCATCTTATTTGAGGCCTTTCATGAGTCTGTTTTCATCCTCCTCCTGAACTTGATCACACCTATTAATATGGTGCCTACATGAACAGATTATATTACAGGAAGAAAAACACAGACTGTAGCAAAATCCCTTTTCAACTACAAGTATACTATATCTAGCAACCCACAACATAACCAGAACATCGTGTTGCCGACAGGTCATCCGTCGCAGCCAAGTCCCCATCAGAAAAATAAAATCGAGCTAAATGATGCTCCCTACGCAAATTTGTCGTCACTTGGGCATGGTAGAACGTTAGAACGCAGGGGAAAATCCCCAACAATAGATCAAGCACCATCCAAACTCTTGTCTTCCGGCAACACAGAGCATGCATGTAAATGGAAATTCCCCGTGACACAACGGAAATATAAAATCGAGATACCTCAGAAAAAATAAAGAAAGACACCAAACACAGAAGCCCTCAGCCCATCAAACCTAGGCGTTGAGTTGAAGGAGCCATATCATTATATAGATGGGTGATTCCATGGAATATCCGATATCAGAGTATCCCCAACACCTTGAGTCCGTTTTCATCCTCTTCCTGAACTTGATCACACCTATTAACACGGTGCCCACATGAACATATTATATTACAGGAAGAAAAGCACACTGTAGCAAAATCCCTTTTCAACTACAAGTATACTATCTCAGATAGCAACCCACAACGTAACCAGAACATCATGTTGCCGACAGGTCATCCGTCGCAGCCAAGTACCCATCATAAAAACAAAATCGAACTACATGATGCTCCCTACATCAATTTCCCGTTACTTAGGCATGGTAGAACATTAGGACGCAGGTGAATCCCCAACAACAGATCAAGCACCATCCAAACTCTCGTCATCCGGCAACACAGAGCGTGCATGTAAATGGAAATTCCCCGTGACACAACGGAGATATAAAATCGATATACCTCAGAGAAAAGAAAGAAAGAGACCAAACACAGAAGCCCTCAGCCGATCAAACCGCAAACGCAGCCACAGATCGAGCAGAAACAGGCGGAGAACCAACCAGTAGCCAGCATCCAGAGGGAAAAGAAAACACACATCAGAGAGAGATCACGGGGAGGGGAGGCGGCAAGAGGAATTCGCCACTCACGCTAGGCGGAGCATGATGGGAGCGCAGTTCTTGCTGGCGATGAGTGCGCGGAGGTCCCTGCGCGCCTTGTCGACCTCCTTGAGGTAGCCTGCGTCCACCACTGGTGCCGCCATTAGAGGTGGCAGAAGGGAAGATGGAGATGGAACGAGCAATGGAGGAGAGAGAGAGAGAGAGATATGGGTTGTGGCGAATGGCGGGCGCCGGAGTGGAGTACTACCGGTTGGGTCGCTGTGGTGTGAAAGGCCGGCGGGGTAGATATCCTTATCCGTTGTCCGCTCCTTTTTTTAGTGGCTTTTCGCCTTCCTGTTTTCGTGCTTTTTTTTTTTTTTTCTTCCTGTGTTTCTTCTATTCTTGTTGGTAAGGATGTTCACTATTTGGTTCCAATCGAAAAATCAAATTGAACCGGATTCGAGTTAAAATCTAAAAAAATTCTGTTTAATTTAAAACTGAATCGAAATAAAAAATTTGATTTAGTTCGGTTTCCTCAACCCCATAAACCAAACCGACCTGCATAACCCGAATACCTTAAAAGGACGTGACATTTGTATGAAATTATTTGATTTACGAACATAAATGTGTGTAAATTTTTAGACAAGGAAAGATGAGATTGGTCTTTTAGTTTAAGGATCATTTTGATCCATTAGATCTTCTATCCAACGGTGTACAAACCACATAGATTAGCCTATGTCCATCCGTGTTAATGGGCCAGCCTATAAAGAGGCTCAAACCGCAAACCAAACCGAATTTGTGCGTTTCGGTTTAGAAAGCTTGCGGTTTGGTTCGGTTCGATTTGGCTAAGTATTTCGATTTGGTTTGGTTTTTAAAATTTATCCTCCAAACCAAACAAAATCAAACCAAACCAAACCGTGAACACTCCTACTTGTTGGTATTTCGCTTGCTTTATCCGAAGACTACGAATTTGTTTAATATATTTACATGAAATAACCTTAATTATTTTGAAATAAGATTTATTAAAATTATAGTACATAGATACTTCGACCTTTTGCCTATATACTCGTACGAATTAGAGTATTTTTATGTACACTCTTGACTCACCTATATTGTTATAAAAAATTTGCTCTTCTGTAAAATACTGTGAACTCTAACCAAACATGTCCAAAAGATTTCATAATTTATGGTGAAGTCAAGGATAAATATTCAAAATTCTGATGAATCTAAAATTACACATGCAAAAATATTTCAAATCTTTTTAGTGTATTCGGTTAGAGTTCATGGCATTTGACAAGAAGGATATAATTGTAATTATTTTTAGAATGTCAGAGCCCAGGAGTGCTTATCACAATATCTGAGAGTCAAGAATATACATATAAATAGGATAATTTATAAGGTGTATATATAGTATATAATATATAAACGCCTAGATACTTTGTTCAGACGAGCACGTGTCAAGAATATTCTTTGCAATATTATGAATACTCTTTTTTATAATAGCATAGGTCCTTCCGTTAACGTCGAGAAATGTGGTCATGTTATTTTTTTAAGAAAGGTGTTTGTGATATAATGAATTTAAAATTATTTATGTAATAAAATTTATAAACATTATTAATGTGAAAATTTTTAGTTTATTTTCCATCATATGTTAAATTGTGCCACGTAGTTTCCTATTATAAACCTTCTTAGCAAACATTATAAACCTTCCTTTGGCCCACTAAGCCCGGAGCGGGCCCATCGGCGTAACGGCCTCTTGATATCCTGGTCATACGTTCTAGAACATCTGACAGCCTCATTAGGGAGTGCGTCAGCCAGACATAGGTGCCTTTTTTAATTAGGATACTAGTTTTGATAAAATATTTATAAATTTTATAATGCTAATACAAAAGAGAACGGTGGAAGGGAAGAGAGAGAATGAGAAAGCGAGAAGAGAGAGGAGGCCTTCAGAGACTTGAAAACTAAATTCTAATACTTTTAATAGACTTGCATTAAATTTGCTATGGTAATATATATATATATATATATATATATATATATATATCAGGATTAGTAAAACATAATTAAACATTTACTTTCAAGTTGGGTGTAGATTATTCAGACTCCCTATCCAATCTATCTCTCCCTTTCACAATTTAAGTCATTTAGAGCATGTGCGGCAAAACTCTGATATTGAGTTTGATATTCATATAATATTAAGTGAAATTGATTACAACTGATTTTAAAAAATCAAACAAGTCGAACTCCATTTACCTCAATCTTAAAAGCTCTACGTTGTAGCCTTTTGTTGGAGGTAAGGGGAGGAAAAGAACTAAAAGACAACGTAATAACTTCCAAGCTCTGATATTTTCCCCCCAAAATGGGCTGCAATGGAGTGTTATGCAGATCAATTTTTTTTTTACTAAAATCTCAGCGGGAAGCGATAA
Organism: Zantedeschia hybrid cultivar; assembly: GCA_030544215.1. Lineage (NCBI taxonomy): Eukaryota > Viridiplantae > Streptophyta > Magnoliopsida > Alismatales > Araceae > Zantedeschia > Zantedeschia hybrid cultivar. The sequence goes on along the minus strand of JARZZO010000015.1, from coordinate 69,634,443 downwards.
CCACTAGGGCTCAGCAGTACCGTACAATCTTTGGTCCAACAACTAAGAAAAAAAAAATTGAGATCATGACCACCCTTGATCCGATGGTTCAAATCGTACAGGACACAATTTTATGATCTAATGGGCAAGTGTAGCCCTCTGGCTAAGTGGCTTTGGTCACCTTGAATTATCATATAACCTCAATACACTTTAACTGCACCACATCAATGAAGAAGACAATAAGGTTCGGTGAAAAGCAGCACTAGGATGCATGGAACAAACACCTTTATTGGGAGAAGGAAGGTAATTTGTGACCCTAGGAATTCATACAATAAGGAATGCTAGCATACAGCGACCTGTATGTTTCGTTCATCATTTGAACACACTAATTTTACAGGCAGACACAATTAGGATCTTCGGAGGCGGACAAAGATGCTTAACCATATCTGTACTGCCGTTACCAGGAAAAAGGAAGAAAGACTCTTGGAACTGGAGAGCATGTTTCCACAAGGTCCCATTGAGAGATATACCAGTCACCATGGGATATGTGGGGCGCAGATATCAACACTTGCAGAAAGCATGAAGAGTCTCATCGAGTGCCTTCCTGTCATAATCTCCGGTGAAGACACAACTGCCAAGAGGACCCTTGAGAAGGATAAGCCGTAGCAACCCATCAGCCACTTTCTTGTCAACCTGAAGTTCCCAGCTCATAAAATTAGGACATAACCTTCATCTTAGAATAAACACCAAGAAAACAGATCTCTGGGGGGGAAGAAAATCTTCTGTGCCACTTACAGCCATGGAAGCCTTGAATTTTTCCACCGTCATTACTTCAGGGGGAGCCGTTGGAAGCTTGGCCTGCTGTAGAATATTATAGACCCGTTTTACAATTGTGTCATCTATCCAACCTAGCCGATACGACATATCAACAGCCATGACCTGCAGATACACAGTTTTATCGATGTATGAAACATGGAAACAGAAAACGGGAACATCAGAAAGTGAGCATATTACAGTGCCAGCAGCAACCGCTTCTCCATGCAACCATTGTCCATATCCAAAGCCTGTTTCTATAGCCTGAAAATAGAAAGTGGGAGACGACATGCATGTCATCATATATCCAGAAAGAACACTAATAATAAAATTCCAGAAGGAAGAATATAAAGTCCGATAACTCAAAGTTGGATTAACTCCCATTGTACGGAGAGGAATTCGCTTCAATATTTTAGAACAGGACATAATCAAAGACTGAATAGTGCCTAATCTAGAAGATGACTAATGTAATTATTGTGCATAATTATCTGAAATCTTTTAACCTATGTTAGGTGACTATGGCTCAGAAACAAAACCTATCACAATTATCTGCACCATCAATTTATATTGCTAAAAGAAAACAGATTAGAGAAAAGCCTAAACTTATCATTTGAGTAGGTTGCAAGCAAACCAAGTTATGAAATATAATGTGAATTGTCACACCAGAAATAGGTATGATTTTCCTGTTGCTATATACAAGTTGTAACTAGGTAGTTATCATGAACAAGTTTTAAATCCTGACGAAAACAAGAAATTATTCTCATTGTTTGAAGGATTTCTAGTCATTCTAGTGCTGAAATGGTGGGACCTGACAACCATCAATGTTGATTTGAATAAACCCCAACTCATTGCACACTTAAGTCTTGGGATTCTCAATCCACCAGTCTTCTATGAATTTTAAGAACCTTGCTGCAGAACTGGTGAGTCAAACATTCAGTTTTATTTCATTGGAAACACAAAACAGTAGTGCTAAAATGATCAGTACTCCACTCTGCCATATAATGCAATACACCAACTTTATTTTGGTCACCGGCTTCCTAACATTATTATGACATTATCTACCATAAAATGGTGAATACTATAATATCTCAAAGACAAGGCACTTGGAGATGCCCATTCATGGTCCAATTTGATAGCTGTCACTGAAGCCTTTATGTTCCCCCTCTGGTGAGAGACAAATGAAAAGCTGAAACAATTGCTTCCTTGTCAGCGGACTTCAGAATATACATTTCTGGAAGGATAATGTTAAATATACATTTTTGAAAGGATAATGTTACTTCTTCCAAGATGCAGCCTTGAAAGAATTGGGAATATACGAGACAACACCGGCTTAATGTGGAGAAAGAGGAAGGAAAATAGGATGCGGATAACAGCTGTGGTTCCATGGATCACCATCTGAAGTTCTGTTCTAGATTGGTTGATTAATATATCCCTTCACAAGGATTGTGTTCTCATTCACTCTTTGGCTGACGCTAATGCTTGCCCTAGATAAAATTATGTCTTCCTATATCTAACTTGCCTATTACCTTTTTTTGTTCATCTAGACTTTTTTTAAGTCGAGGGAAACCTTTCAGGCTGTCTCCTTGATTGTACAAGCCTAAAAGATGCTAGTCTCCCACCTGCTAATTGGTCTCAGAAGACTTTCCGACAGACCCTCGTGTCAAGTTACCTACCCAATGATTTGGCTATATCCCATAGAGAGTTGACATCAGGCAACAATGCAGCATAGCAAGTTGGAAATTATTGCCAAATTTTCAACCCTTCATTGGATCCAGCCAACATCAGAATGACAGGACAAGGCATGAAGCTGATGCTTATTGATTGAATCACGAGTCCAGACAGCAGCTTTTGGCTTGGACAAATGAAGTTATAGATAAATGGTATAAGTCAGACTTGTCTGATTCCAAGATGATAATTCTTTCAGACTTGTCTGATTCCAAGATGATAATTCTTTCTTCGCATAGAAACATATCATCGGTCCAACAATATGCAGATCCGTCCATTTGGGTTTTACGAGTTCGTCCTTTCTGATTTTTCACCTGGATACCACTTAGGTGAATGTTCTTATCATCATTATGTTTCATTTACTAAGGCTTTGCATATAACATCTCTCTTAGTTCAAAGCAAATAAAACTTGAGGATTTTTAGACATCACCCTTAGGAATCAACCCTCATCCCAACATTTATATTAACCCATATAATAAAATGTTTACTTCATAAACCCACTTTTTGACACTTTCCCCCAAAAAACTTAAGGGTTAATTTCTAACCTTCCACCATTGTGAGGGGGTTCTAACTGTCATGGTTAATTCCTGAATATGATAAACAGTAGGGGGTGATAACCAAATCCCATAAATTTAGGCTCTGTTTGGTGTAGCTTCTAATTGGAAGCAGTTTGGGCTTCCACAAGTTCATCTCAATTGTTTTGAGGGGAGGAAACTAGGTGCATGTTTTGTGAAACTTCTAGTTGGAAACCACCTTTGGCTTCAACTTTCAATATGAAAAATGTTGAGCAGGATTTAGTCGTCAAGGCGGTAAGGCAACCCAAGGTGTACCTTGGGTCACCAAGCGCCTAAACACTCAGGCACCCGCCTAGGTGTCGCCTAGGTGCCTAGTTGATAATAATATGGTTAGTATTATAATAAAGTGACATTAACACAAAAAATACAAGAAAAGAACACTAATATGACATTAATATGAAAACTAATAAGTAGTGGATTAGATTGAAGTATCAAAGTCAAATATGTCACTGAAAAATAATTATAAAAATGTATTTCATAATAAAAATATTAAATCAGATGTTTGTCGACATAGGATGCGCTACAACGGAGCCTGGGTGTAGTGAGAAATAGGCAATGGTGGAGGGCATTCTCCGCAAGCGACACGTCATGTCGGCGTCCGGATGTGGTGTTAAATAAGCAAGGGTTCCCACATTATGGACGGATATAGATAAAGAAGCTAGTCCAGGGAACTGAACAAAGAATAGGACACAGGACAATGCTAGAGAATAATAGACGTTACTATAGAAAGAATTCTAAAAAAAAGCGAGTTAAGAAGAGGATCAGAGTAGGTATTTGGAATATCGGGTCTCTTACAGAAAAGTTGATGGAACTTGTTGACACTAAATAGAGAAGAAAATTCAATATTGCCTGCATTCAAGAGACTAAATGGCTAGGAGAGAAAAGTAATTAAGTAGAAAATACAGGCTACAAATTATGATATACGGGAAAAGAGAGAAATAAAAATGGGATAGATATTATTATTGATAAGACTTTGAAGGATACAGTGGTAGCGGTAAGGAGAGTAGGAAACATGATTATCCTAGTGCAATTAATTATAGAGGACGATGCAATTAATGTAGTTGGTGCCTATGCTTCACAAGTTGGATTAAATAATGAGAGTAAACGGAAGTTTTGGGAGGATATAGATGACCTTATGCAGAACATACCAAATGAAGAGAATATCTTTATTAGTGAGGATCTCATGGGCATATAAGTGAACACAGGGTAATGAGAAGGTTCATAGAAGTTTTAGCTTTGGGACTAGAAATGAGAAGGAAAAAAACATCATCGATTTTGCTATGGCCTACGACCTTATACTAGCAAATACCCACTTTATAAAAAGAGAATCTCATTTAGTGACCTTTAAAAATGAGCAAAATAGAAGCCAAATTGACTTCCTTCTCATAAGGAAGATAAATCGTGCTCTATGCAAGGATTGCAAAGTTATCTCCGGAGAGACCTTAACAAGTTAACATAGATTAGTGGTCTTAGATATTAAGATCAAAAAGTAGTCGGACATATTTAGAAGGAAGACTGCAATTAGAACTAGGTGGTAGGAATTAAAAAGGATAAAGCAAGTGATGTTTATGAATTGAACTTCGTAAGATGAGAGATTGGAAGTCGAATATGGAGGCCAATACTATGCGGATAGATATGGCATCAAAGAATAAAGAAGTAGCTGGAAAAGTGCTTGGAGAGTCTAAAGGACATGCCCCACCCGCGAAGGAGAGGTGATGGTAGAATAAAGAGGTATGAAAGGCAGTGAAAAGTAAAAGAGAATGGTATAAAAGATTGCCAAAGTGTGATAATAATGAGACTTATGAACAATACAAGATAGCAAAAAAGGCTATTAGTCGAGTCGAGTAAGAGCTCAAGCCTTTAAAAAGATGTATGAGAAACTGGAAACTAAAGAAGGAGAAAAAGATATTTATAGATTGGCAAGGATGAGAGAGAGAATAGGATCAACATCAAACAGAAAGTTGTAGTCGCTTATGTCGCTCCAGGAGTGAGGAGCGAGGTGAGTGGGAGAGGAGAGGGGAAAGTTCTTGATGGAGGTGTTGCGAGCAAGGAGAGGGACCCTATTCAGGCACAGAATACACGCAGAGAGTTTCCTGGGAAGAAGGCTTCAACTGGTCTTCCAGTTGGCAGAGACGAATGCATTCGGCCACCATGCAGCTAGATGCAGAGATGTTGTTCGCTGCATCCATTGTAAAGGAGTTGGCCATAGGAGGAGTTATTGTCCTCATCTTCGATATCCCCTTAGGACTCCATTGGAGGGAGTCAAGAAGATGTTACCTGGGCAGAGTGCTAACTCAGGTTTGCAATTTGCCACTAAGGTTCTCTCTGGAGTATTAGAGCTACCTTGGTCTCCGGAGGTGGATCCAGCAAGATCCTACTTGGATCAGTGTGTTGTGGTCTCCTTCAAAGAAGACTCTACTCGGCTACATAATGACTGTGAGGAGGTAAGGGCAAGACTGAAGAACTTATGGCCAGAAGTGAGTAATTGGTGTATTCGTATACTGGGTAATAGTACCTTCATTGTTTAGGCTGATTTGGAGTCATGGAAGAATATTGCTTGTTCAAAGGAGAGTGTAGAGTTCAAGGAGGGTGGTGTCATGCATTTCTCACTTTGGAAGAGTGAAGTTGGGACTTGTCCAGTTGAAGATGAAATAGTAGTTTGGTGCAGGTTATATAGGATTCCTCTTCACATGAGGAATATGGAGTCATTTCGTGCAATTTGCTCAAGGTTTGGAAGACTCGGAGAAGTGGACAGAGAAGGTCTTAGGGGGTTCAATATTTCGACTGTTCGTGTTAAGGTAGCCATTGACCAGGTGGGAGACATTCCAGAGAAGATGAAGATATCTTTAGGGGATGGAGTTTATTGGGTTGCAATTAGGTTGGATGATAAAGGCCAAGCAAGGGTTGGTGCTGACAGAGGCAATAAAGGATGCGGGGTTCCAAGGTTGCATACTGATAAAGGAATTCTTTGGGTGTTCCCAGACCCTTCGGAATGCAGGCAAGAGGTGGTTTTGGGTAGTGGGACTCCTCAGAACGCAGGAAAGGCCCAAATGGAAGTTCCCAAGATGATTGTCATGGGTGGCGACGAGGGGAGTGAAGGAGAGGGGTTATCAGGTGAAGGAGATATACAGTATCGGGCTTCGGATGAGGGTCTGGTTGCAGGCAGTGATCGGATGCTCTTGGATCCCGTCGTCTCGAATCCTGACTTATCATTGAACCGGATTCCATCGGCACTGGTTCAGCTTCCTGGGGTTATTTTGGGACCAGCCCAGATAACTTATGATGAGTCGGTCTTGAACAGTCATCTTCCCCCCAACGCGACTGGTTCTAGGTTGTGCTTCAGAGAACAGAGTGCCATAAAATTCTTCAATGGAAGGGTGTTTCCTGCGATTGAAGCACAGGATCTTCTCCATGCGGAGGAGGGGAATAGTCAGAGGGATAAAGGGACGCTATGGGCTGTGGAAGAAATGTCGGGTATGGACACTGGTCAGAGGCTTCTCTCTAGTAAGGTTCCGGTGGCTGGAATTTAAAGTGATAAGTTGGTAGATTTTCTTCAAAAGAACGATCATTTCTCTGATACGGTTGGGACTCAAGAAGTAGTATTAGGTATTTGTATGTACAATCCAGTGGAGACAGGAATTGGACAGAACAATAATCCGTGTGCTCAAATTATTCCTTACGAAGATTGTGCAGCGCCGTTGGCTGTGAAGCAGGTCAAAGATGAAGAAGCTTGGGCAGAGGAGATTATTCATTTCGGACAGCGAATAGGAGTCTCTTTCCAAGGCAAAGAAGGAATGGTTTTGAGATTTCTGAAGAAGCTGAAAAGAAGTGAGGCCCTACAACTTTCAGTCAAAAGAAAGGGTACAAGAGGAGGTATAAAGATAGGAAAGAGAGAAGCAAACTTCGTGAAGAACAATGTGCTTGTTGACAGTCTTAGAGGTAAGAAGGTTAAGGAGGGAGGGATGCATATGGTTCCTTAATGAAATTGATTTTTTGGAACATTAGGGGACTGAATGGGGACTTCAAGGCTAGAGCTGTGAAAGATCTTGTTTTATCATTTCAGTTAGATTGTATCTGTTTGCAAGAAACAAAGATGATAAATTGTGACAACTTATCATTAGCAAGATTGGGGGGACCATCACTAGATCAGGTTGCAATTCTTCCGGCTGATGGATTTAAAGGTGGACAGTTGATACTGTGGAATGGTAACAAACTAGATGGATATGTCTGTAATGTGGGTAGTTACAGTATTTCGGTTGCCTTCAAGTGGAAGGGTAGAAGCTCTAGTAGCAGCAGCTGGGTAATTTCATCAGTGTATGGTCCACATAATGATCAGCAGAGGGAGGTGTTCTTCCAGGAACTTTATAGGCTGCACTCTCTCCTTGCTGAAGCTTGGAGTATTGTTGGGGATTTTAACTATGTATGGTTTCCCTGGGAAAGGTCTGGTATGCAGAAATGGAGTAAGGAGATGTTTAGTCTTAATCAGTGGATTCGGGAGGTCAAGCTTATAGATTTAGATATACCAAACAGGAAATTTACTTGATCAAATCTTCAGCATGAGAGTAAATAGTCAAGGATCGACAGGGTTTTAATTTCCACTGAATGGTTTAATAGGTTTCCTATGACACACATTAAAGGGTTATGTAGGACAGTCTCGGATCACATCCCTTTGCTACTCATGATGGATGAAAAGAAGAAGAAAAGCAGAATTTTCAGATATGAATTAAAATGGCAGAGGGAGGAAGGTTTTAAAGAAATGATTATCAAATGGTGGAATGAAGCTCCAGAGGCTGTTTCAGCAATTCACAATTTTCAGGGCAAATTAAAAAGGATCAAGAAAGTTTTGAAAATATGGGCTGCGCAGAAATTTGGGAAAGTGTTTGCAGAGAGACAGTTATTGAAGAACACAATTGAAGAGTTGGAGTTGAAGAGTAAGAATTCGGTTTTAGCAACCAAGGAAATGCAATCACTAAAAGAGGCTAAAAGCATGTTAAATGAAGAGCTGATGAAAGAAGAAATCAGATGGAGACAGAAAGCCAAAGAACATTGGTTAAAAGAAGATGACAAAAACACTTCTTTTTTCCAAGCGGCGGCCAGCACCAAAAAGAGATTTTTGTCCATTGATCATATTAGAGATAATGAGGTTGAGATTGATGAACCTAATGAGATTAAGAAGAGGTTTGTTGATTTCTATAAGAACCTTATCTTGGAAGAGTTTCCCTTCAGGCCACATTTGGAAGAAGGTTTGCTCCCTAAGTTAAATGTTTCTGAAGCGGATGAACTGTCTACACCTTTTTCAGAGAAGGAAATCAAAGAGGCTGTCTTTAGTATGGATCGCAATAAAGCTCCGGGTCCCGATGGGATGTCTTTAGGGTTCTATCAATTTTTTTGGGAAACAATCAAAGGGGATCTTGTTAAGGCTGTCCAAGAATTTTTTGATAATCCGGAAAGGATTGAAGTTCTCAATGCAACCTTTATAGTCCTTATTCCAAAATCAAAGGGCGCAGAAAGAATGGCTGATTTTTGTCCAATTAGTTTACTCAATGGGTGTTATAAAATCATAACTAAGATGTTGGCATCCAGGCTTAAGAAAGTTATTCACAAGATTATAGGTGTCAATCAATCAGCCTTTTTGCAAGGTAGAAATATTTTGGATAACTACATGGCAGCATATGAGGCAATTCATCATTACCAGAATAAAAAAAAGAAGAGTGTTATATTGAAGATTGATTTTGAAAAAGCCTACGACAAAATCAGCTGGAGTTGTCTTCAAAAATCTATGGAGCTTATGGGTTTCAATGGGAGATGGATTAGATGGATGATGACTTGTATATCCTCTTCTACATTTTCTGTTTTGATTATTGGGAAGCCTTGTGGGTATTTTAAGAGTTCTAGAGGACTACGACAAGGGGATCCTATGTCACCTCTTTTATTCTTGTTAATTGGCCAGATTTTAAGTACTTTGTGGGACAATGCAGCTCAACATGGATTGATTGAGGGGTTCAGGATCGGCAGAAGCAATATTCTTTTATCTCACCTCCAGTTTGCGGATGATACATTATTATTTACAGATGGAAATGATGAGGAAATTCAGAATATTAAAAGGTTGCTGATTCTGGTAGAAGCCATAACTGGTTTGAGAATTCACTATGAGAAATCAGAAACTATTGGGATTAATGTGGAACAGGACAGTCTTCTGAAAATTGCAGATTTTTTTGAGTGCAGAGTTAATTTTTTTCCTATCAAATACCTTGGGTTGCCCTTATCGGATGGTGTAATTAGGATTAGGGACTAGGATGACCTTATTAAGATATTCGAAAACCGTTTGGAAGCGTGGAAAGGTAGATTTCTCTCAAAAGTAGGGAGATTGATTTTGTCCAAGTCAGTCTTATCTTCTTTGGCCATTTATCATGCTTCTATCTTCATGATTCCAAGGTCTGTGGAGAGGATTATAAAATCAGCTAGGAGTTTTTTTTTCTAATCTGGTGGAAAAAGGGATAAGAGAGGGCTTCATTCGATTAAGTGGAAAAATGTGTGCAAAAGTAAGGAGCATGGTATTGGTCTTTGTGGAATTGTTACTTTTAATAAAGCCTTGTTAATGAAATGGTTGTGGAAAAGGGGGGAATGTCCGGATGCCCTTTGGGCAATCATTGTCAAGGACTTGTATTTCTTTTCTGATAATAGGTGGACTTTATATCCTTCTACCACCTACAATTTGTCTCCCATTTGGAAGAACATAGTGAAGTCTGCTGATTTTATGGCTATTTCTTATAACATCCAGGTGGGTAATGGCAGGGATACATCATTTTGGAAAGATAGATGGTGCTCTGGACTGGTATTCTCTTCAGTGTTCAGAAATTTATTCAACATCACTCACAATCAGAAGGCTTCGGTTGCAGAAATTGTCTCTTAATGGTCCTGAATTTATCAATTTGCAGTTGAGAAGGGATCTAACTGAGGTGGAATTTGAGGAAATGTTGGCTCTGCTTAATCTTATTTACAATGTTAAACTTTGTGAAGAGAATCGTGACAAGAGAGTGTGGAAATGGAATACAAACGGGCATTTTTCGGTCGGGTCTGTTGCTCAACTTTTGAATGATGGTGGCTGCAGGGTTTTGATGGAAAGATTTAGAGTGGACAAAAATTCTTCCTAATAAGATCAAGGTCTTTTTATGGAAGGTTACTTGGGCTAGAATTCTCACGGGCAAGAGGCCAAAGAAGCTACATATCTTAGATATGTCTTCATGTGTCTTTTGTGCAATCTTCAAGGAAGACCATATACATCTTTTTATGGGCTGTGGCATTATTAAAATTATGTGGGAGGCGATTTGCAAAATATTTGATATTACTTGGGTGGATCAGTTTTCTGTCATGGACCTTCCTAAGTGGTGGGCAATGGTCTGTCCTTTTTCTGACCAAAAACAGTTGTGGTACCTAATTGGTCCCGCTTTGATGTGGACTATCTGGTGTGAAAGAAACAGGAGGAAGTTCGGCGATCAACATAACAGTGTTCTTGATTTATTGAAGATCACTTTTCGGAAAGTGGAAGAGTGGGGTAGAGCTGCTGAGATCATTAAAGAAGATCCCGTTTTGTTGCAGAAAGCTAAAAGGTGGAGATCCTTGTTTTTATGAGTTTTTTTCTATGTTTTCTATTTTATCTACTTGATAAAATAGTTTTGCTGTAATCTTTCTGATTGTTAGACTTGGTTGGGGGTCTGTCCCATCCAAGTTGGGGGGTGTTTCGGTTTTGGGATTATCTTTATACTAATTTCTTCTTTTCATCAATAGAATAGTGACTATCAGTCACCTTCTAAAAAAAAGGATAAGAGAGAGAAAATGTCGGGATCTTAACCGAGTTAGATGCATCAAAGATAGGAAAGAAAAGGCTTTGGTGAAAGAAGAGAATATTAGAGAAAGGTGGAAAAACTATTTTGACAATCTTTTTAATGATCGTCATAGTGAAAACATAGTGGGAATAGAATGTACAACATAACATAATGTGAACTATACTATGATGATTAGAATTTCAGAAGTCAATGAAGCATTGAAGAGGACGAAAATAGGTAAAACTTGTGGTCCTGATGGAATTCCTATCGAAGTGTAGAAATGTTTGGAAGATGTAAGAGTGGAATAGTTAACCCGACTGTTTAACAAGATCCTAGTCTCTAAAAAAATATCAAATAAATGGAGAAAGAGCACTTTTATACCTATTTTTAAAAATAAAAGAGACATCCAGAATTGCTCAAACTATAGAGGAATTAAGTACGAGTCATACTATGAAGCTACGGGAGAGAGTTATGGAACATTATTTACGTTGTGACACAACAATCTCGGCCAACCAATTCGACTTTATGCCGAGTCGATCAACTATAGAAGTTATCTTCCTCATTATGAGCTTAATAGAAAAATATAGAGATATGAAGAAAGATCTACATATGGTGTTCATCGAATTAGAGAAGGCCTATGATAGAGTTCCAAGAGATGTCTTGTAGTAGGTGTTGGAGCGCAAGAGAGTATCTACTAGGTACATACAAGTATCAAAAGACATGTATGAAAGAACAACTATTAGTGTCCGCACGGTTGGAGGAGAAATAAGAGATTTTCCTATTTCAGTTGGAATACATCAAAGATCAACAGTAAGCCCTTACCTTTTCGCATTCGTTATGGTGATTTAACAAAGGATATACAAGAGGATATTCTATGGTGTATAATGTTTGCAGATGATATTGTATTGATAGATGAGACGCAAGAGGGAGTTAATCGAAAACTAGAACTTTAGAGGAGCAATTTAGAGTTTAAGAGTTTTAGGTTAAGTAGAACTACGACAAAATACATGCATTATAAGTTTAGTGAAGGTCAGAAGGGTGAAAAGGAGAGAGTTAACTTGGATGAAATGGCAACACCTCAAAGCACTCATTTCAAATATCTTGGTTGATCCTCCAAAAAGATAGAGGGTGCGAGGAGGATGTTAGTCATAGGATTAAAGTAGGATAGGTGAAGTAGAGACTTGCCACGAGAGTCTTGTGTGACTACAAGATCCAATGAAGTTGAAAGGAAAATTCTACCGTACGGCGACAAGACCTGCAATGTTGTATAGTAGCGAGTGTTGGGCAATGAAGGGACTGCGTGTCTCTAAAATGAGTGTTGCCGAGATGAGAATGTTAAGGTAGATGTGCAAACATACTAGGCTAGATAAAATTCGTAACGAGTATATTAGAGAAAACGCAGGAGTTGTATTAATTGAGGACAAATTAAGAGAAGGAAGATTGAGATGGTTTGAGCATGTCAGGCGTAGACCTAGAGAGGCTCCAGTTAGAAACGTGGAGCATATTAGGATAGAAGAAGGGAAGAAGGGATGGGTGAGACCTAGATTAACTTAGAAAATGGTAGTACGATATGATTTGGAAGTTTTAAACCTTTCAGAAGAGGTAACCCTAAACCGTTTATAGTGGAGACAAAGAATTCATAAAGCCGATCCCAATAAATTTGGGATTAAGGCTTAGTTGAGTTGAGTTTGTCGACTTATTCTTCCAAAATCTGCAACATAATGCTCACAACAACATATATGATGCAATAATGTAAAACACATAATAAAAAACTTATCACCAACAAAAAATGAAGTTTCATGATAAAACAATGCTAATTAGATGAAATATACAATGAGAGAGTGACAACACTCAAAATGGGTCAGTAGGTTTAATACATGCGCCTTTTGGACCCATAGAAAGGAGACCCAACGCCCAGTGGATGGAAATCTGCCTTGGCACCTAGCGCCTTGACAACTATGAGTGGAAGTTGTTGCAACTAATTTTAGGTAGTTACGTAAGTCATACCTTCTCTAACAACCCCATGACTCCAATCTAGGAAGTTTCATTTTGTAGCTTTTGGTTGGGAGCCAAACAAGGGGAAAATATAAATGACTTTCAAGGTTTATTATCCTACTCTCAAAAGAATTTGTGTTGAAGCCTGTGCGAGCACAAAAGTTCTTACAAGTGGAAGCTATTAGTCTTATCATCAGATTCCTCACCAACAGACATAGTTGTCAAGGCACCGCTTAGGCGTGCGCCTAAGCGGCGCCTAGGCGCAAAGGCGCCCCTTCTGTATCAAGGCAGGCCAACGCCTTTCTTCGGCCCATACAAGGCGGCCCAGGCGACTGATTAAGCATCCCAGGCAGTGCACTCAGGGTGCCTGGACTGGTCCAGTCCAGCCCGTTAACTTAACCCCCTCCCCACCTGTTACCTGTGACTATTCCCCCCGATCCCCAACACCCTCCTGCCCCCTTCTCCCTACCCGTCTACTAGGGTTTTGTGACGTTGCCATTGCCGTCGCAATCCCCAATCGCCGCCTCCATCGTGGCATTCGCCGATCGTCGCCGACGCCGCCGTCACCGTCACCGTCGTTGACGCCATTTGGTGAGCTCTCTCTCTCTCTCTCTCTCTCTCTCTCTCTCTCTCCCCGATGCCCATCTCTCTCTCTCTCTCTCTCTCTCTCTCTCTCTCTCTTTAAGAAGGGCCGAAGCCCTATGCCCAAGCCCCCCTCCCTCTATTAGCTCGACCCCCCCCTCCTTCCTCTTTGTTAGCTCGAGCCCCCCTCCCTCCCCCGTCTTAATCTCACACACACAGACACCCTCCTCTCTCTCTATCAGCGTATCTCTCTCTATACACACTTTTGGATGGGTTGAACCCCTCTGTGCTATCTCATGAGCACACACTCCTCTCTCTCTCTCTCTCTCTCTCTCTCTCTCTCTCTCTCTCTCTCTCTCTCATTGTGTACACATACAAAGATGGGCCGAAGCCCTATGTCTCAATCTCACACACACCGCACTCCTCTCTCTCTCTCTTTCTCTGTGTGACTGTGTACACACTACACACAAATAGGGACTAAGGCCCTGTCTTCCACTCTCTATTGCAGGTTTTATTGAAGAAGCTAGAAAATCCCAAGTTAGTATCTCTCATCTTAAAAGTCTGATTATCTATGATTGATTTGTCCTTATATGCTCCAACTAATTCATAAGATTGTAGATTAATTTCTTTCAATTTATCATGATTGAGTTGTTCTTATATATTCAGTTCAAGTGAATTATTTCATGTTGGATTAATTTCTTTCAATTTTAATATTTATTGTGATTGATTCGTTTGATTATGTTCAAGTCAATTATCTCATAGTAGATTAATTGCTTTCAATTTTATATTAAAATCATTTTTTATTGTTATTTTTATTTATGTTGATGAATTTAAAATTAATATCAATATATTTTGTATATATTTTAAGAAGACGCCTAAGTCGCCGCTTAAGCGGCCGCCTAAGCGCTTAGGCTCCGCGGGAACGCCTTGGGTCGCCTTGGCGCCTTGACAACTATGACAACAAAATCTAATTCCCTAGCCCAACAACAAAAAAGTTGGGTCATATTCTCAATGTCTACATGGATAGGCACAGAGACAGTGGAACACTTTTCTATTTTCAACCTAAGACCTGCTAAAAAAATCCGATAACTCAAGAAGTTCTTAGTTGCAACAACCAAATCTTCAAGCATCATGGATCCATCTATTTATTAAGACACAAAATTGAATAATTCACACTACAAATCTTCAAGCATCATGGACATCTATTTATTGAGACACAAAATTGAATAATTCACACTACTTTTGATCAGTCTAAACAGTGGGTTCCTTCCAAAAGCAATTTGAGAACATCCCTATAAACTCTGCTGACTAGACAAGAGTGAGAGAGGGAGAATGAGAAGAAGGCCAAAGAGGAAGAGGAGAAGAAAGGGAGGAAGGAACAATACAAGGAGAAATATATATATATATATATATATATATATAGCCAAATAAAAATAAGGACAAAGAAGAAGAGGAGAAGAAAGGGAGGAAGGAACAATACGAGGAGAAAGATATATAGAAAGATATATATATATATATATATATATATATATAAAGACTAAAGAGAGAGAGATAGAGAGATCTTATGTTCAAAAATAGCTTACATTATTCCTTATATTTCACTTACAAATTTGAGCGCTTGCATGGGCTTTACCAACTTTTGCCAATGCAGCTGACCCAATGGCAACAACATTGAGGAAAAAGAAAAAGATACAAATAGAAAAAATGAAGTAGAAAAACTGAAAAAGAGGAAGATGAATGGACTGCAATGGCAGCAGTAGCAAATCTAGCAAATGAAGAAGAAATGACAAAGTTGAGAAAGGTAGGGGCACTCTATGGTGCAGAAGGGGGCAAGGCAGCAAAATATCAGGACGGAGAAAAGGGGAGAAGAAAGTCTGGATAAGAAGAAAGAAGGAATGAGATGATTTGTGAGAGAAAAACACTTTACCTCTGCATGTTCTTTAGACAATTGCATTAATCAATGGCGTAAAAGCCTCTAAATAACATTACAACAGAAGCAATGAACTCCTATAATGAATTGGTTTTCTAAAATCAAGTCAATTGCATTAATCAATGGCTTAAAAGCCTCTTGATAACATTACAACAGAAGCAATGAAGTCTTAAAATAAACTGGTTTTCTAAAACCAAGACCGAAATTAAAATATATCTTAATCTAACCCATCTGCTCTGCCTAAATGTCTAGGCATGTGGTCACTACTGAGCATCATGTGTTAAACCTGTCCCAACCTAAAAAAAGAATATGAAAATAAATATACCTTTATCTAATTACCCCAAATACCATGCAAGAAGGGTGAGTACCATACCCAGATGGTGAGATAAGCATTTTTCACAATGTTTTCCAAAATGCAGCTCAGGCCAGGTGCAATGGTAAGGTTCTTGATACTTCTAATTGCCATGATTCACAATAACCTCAGAAGAGTTTCTCACATTAAATGCAGCATGAACACCTCACCATAGCCATCACACACTTCACCTCATCTGTTCTCAGAATACAGTCGCTTATCTTGCCTATTCATATATTTGGGAAAATATTAGTTACAGCCATCTCTAAATAAACATAATGCCATACCTTTTTCTTCTAAATTTTGAGGTAGGCATCACAATCATATGTTACAGTACAGGAAAAGTATGACACAGTAAGGTAAGAGAAAAGATAATGGAAAATTAAGGCCTCCTCCAGAATGAAGAACCCCCTTCATCCTAAAACATTCCCAAAAGAATCCGTAGCCAAGGTCTGTAACATAACTAGCATTCATAAACCGTCCAATTCCCAACCAATATTGAAACAAAATCTCAACTTGCTTGCTCAACAATTTCTCATATACATCCATGTAAAAACATGGAGAAGAAAATTGACTCTTTTACATTAGAACCCAACCCACTAATATCAGAGATCTTGTCCTGGAAAATACTTTGAAATATGTCTCCAAATTTGCTGATCATGATAGGGGATGGTGAACTTTGACGGGCCGATTTGTTTCGGGAATAAGGGATCGAATAAGATGACTGATGAGGCTTATTTCTATAATCCGCATTTGGGAGTGCGGAGGCGTTATTCTTGGTGCGGACGCATTATTCTCGGAACAAGAATAACTCACCTTAAAGGTGAGAATTATTTATTCCTAGAATAAGAAAAAGTGCTCCAAAGAGAATTATTGTTGTTCTAGGTATAAGAAATCTGCACAGAGGAAATCAGGAATACCATATCCACGAAACAAACCGGCCCTTAGTGTACCAGAGAAAACACTTAAGAATAGCACTGAAAGAACAGAAAATTTGTCATCATGCTCCATGAGGGAAATTTTAACATAAAAAATCAAGGAGACACATTAACAATGAAAGATGGTATAAAATGGCAGCAGAGAATGTTATTAGCAAGCAGGCAGTGGATCATAATGCCCACGAAAATGAAAAAAAGGATAACTTACATGGCCAAATGTATGACCCAAATTCAGAGTAGCTCTTAGTCCACTTTCTTTCTCATCTAAGGATACAACCTCCGCTTTATTTTCACATGATCGTTTGATGGCATATACCAGAGTACTGGGGTCCCTGCACCAAAATAACATCAATCATGCTTCATGGTTATATGGTTGAAATTGAACACAGCAACTAGGCATAGCAACCCTTATCCTCACTCCTAATTGCCATAATAACAATCAATAATGACAAATACATCAAGAAGTCATTCCAGTTACAGTCAGATGCCGGTCAAAGAAACAATAGTTGGATTGGTAAAAGCTCAAAAGCAAATCTTTTCATTTTGTTAAAGTTTTATATGTGTAGTGTTCCTCTAAGGTATCCTGTTAACTACCATCTACTATTGAATCAGTGCACAGAAAAGTTCTAAATCTTTCTTTGCCGTTCCCCTTTTTGTTTCAGTATATAATTAGTTATTCATTACAGGCTGGTTTTTTTTCCCATAAAAGCAACCTTCTTTAGTAACACATGAGCTGGCCTCTAAAAGAAACTAAAAAGGGAAAAAAGAGAGACTAGATAGACTAAATAATAAAAATTAATGTACATGCTTGTATAATGAGAAGAAAAAAGCATGACACACATGACTTGCAGGCAATGGGACTGTATTTACCTACAAACCACATGTAACATATCAGAATAAAGGATAATGCTCTCAGTTAGCAGTTACAGGAAAATTTACAGTTCATAGTATATGCCATCTAATCATTTAGTCCCGAAGGTAAACAGGCTGTGTGCCTATAATGAATAACCAGAATTTTCCATTTTTTTCTAGAAGTGGATCGTACCCATATTTGTTAAATAAAAGTGGAATTTACAAATATACAACAGAAAATTCTCAAAAATCCTCCATAAACAAAATACACCAAGGTGTGCTCCCTCACAATCTCTCCAAAAGGAACAAAAAAGGAGATTGAGTCTCATTCACATTGTTGAATACATTGACCCACCCCCAAACCCTATCACAAAGAGAGCCTAATTCTTGCAAGTTCTTAAATTTTGAAAGCTATGCATTCTTTTTTAATCAGAAATCAGGATGCATCATATTTATGGATTCAGCATGTACATAATAGGTATGTTATATGTATACGCGCAATGCATGCATGCGTATGCATAAAAATATTGATGGCACATCTTACCAATGTCAGGAATAATTGTACTCAATTGGATGCCTACATTTATTTCACTAATCCCCAGTCTTGCATATAAACCAAGATCTGTCCACTATGCGCAAGCGCTTAGCCAATAGAAAGGATCAGATCGTTCACTAATAAACTGATCCAGATCATTTGAGGATAACAATAAAGATGACTAAGGGGGGAGGAATTTTTCTTGATACCTTGCCAATAATTCCTGCATGTTTTTCTCTTGCCATTCAAAGAACTCAGCATCTCTAATCAGCCCATATTTGATAACTTCAGCAATACCTGAAGCTAATTCCCTGTTAGGCAATGTGTTTAGAGTGTCGGTGTCGATTAGCACACACTGTGGTTGGTAGAAAGCACCAATCAAGTTTTTCCCCAGTGGGTGATTTATTCCAGTTTTTCCACCAACAGATGAATCGACCTGAAGAGAAGCTGGGTCATTATAGAAACGATGGCCTAAACTAAAACAAGGAGGAAGCTCATAATCAGTGAAATACCTGAGCCATGAGGGTCGTTGGAATCTGGATAAAGTTAACACCACGGAGAAAAGCTGCAGCAGCAAACCCACACATGTCCCCTATCACACCACCACCAAGAGCCATAAATGTGCTGCGGCGGTCCAGCCGAGATTCAATGGCCTTGTCAAAAACTTTCATCAAAGTATCCTACAAAAGCACGAACATCATCTGAATTAATATACATGAACTTGACAATGTAACAGATAACCAAAAAAGGAGGAAACAAAAAGAGATTAACCATGTTTTTGTACTTCTCGCCATCAGGCAGGATCACACTCTCGACAGATATATCTGAGTTGCCGCTGGTTAGAGCTCTTGTAACTTTATCAAGGTACAGCGGTGCAACAGTGGTGTTAGTCACTACCAGAACTTTCTTCCCATGAACATGCCTATAATGAGATTAAAAACAGACAGAAAAGGAAAAAGGTCATTTAAGCCATCTAAGCATACATAGGAGAGTAAGCATTTCATAATGTAAGAGTGGTGTTAATCCCTACCAAAAAAATGATTTTTTAATGCATAAGCGTATAATAAGATTAACAATATATAGATAGAAGAAAGGCAGACATTTTAAGTGAGCATACACAAAGAAAAAAACAAGGCCATACTTCGTCATATGATTAAAATGAACAAAATGCAATAAGCTTCAGGAAGAGACGAGAATAAGACGGAAACTAAGACTAAGGGATGAATACCTCTGGAGGAGCCCTGGCTCATCGAGGATCCCGGACCCTATGTAGATGGGGTAGCTCCGATCGCCCAGGTCGACGTCCACGACGGTCGACACCCCCGATGCCGCCTCCCCCGGCACCGGCGCCGTCGGCTCCGCCACCGGAGCGGAGCTCGCACAGATCCGAGGGTGGCTCCGCCCAGATCTCATGTCCGGCGCCGGCGTCCAGCTCCGGCGCAGCCTAGAGGAGGACGACGGCGACAGGGAGAGCGCGGCCCCGCCCACAGCTCGTCCGCGGCGGAAGGAGACAGAATGGACTGGGCGGGGAAGGGAGGGCCCAGAGGAGGGCTTCGTGGGGAGGCGGGAGGCCGGGGTGATCGTGGCGGCGGCGGAGGAGGAAGACGCCATGGATTAGGGTTAGGGTTTCGATGGCGGGAGAGGTGCTCTTGGTGCTGGTGGTGTGGTCTCTTGGTCGGCGGCGATTACCATCGCTGCTTCCCGTCGACTTCATGCCTTTTGTTTTCGTCGCGGCGACGGGTGGAAGTGGGGGGTTGTCTGGGTGGTAGGTGGAGACGAGAGGAGGCGTGCGAACGAGCATTTCACACGTGCTGCAGTAGTGGCTATATTTGGACTAAAAAGTTGAGGGTTCGTTTGATTCTTGGTAAAACATTTTTTAATGACAAATAGTTGCCAAGAAAATCAATTTACAAGAAAAATGAGAATATAATAGATCGTTTGATACTTGTAAATAAGAATATAATAGATCTTTTGGTACTTATAAAAATATTTTTTAAGAATCTTTTTTATTTATTTTTTTCATAAAAGTATTTTTTAAAAAATAATTTCATATATTTGTTTACATATAAACAAATTTTCATGTTATGAAACTGTTCATGTAGATTACCAATGTTTGGCACTAAAGGTTTGTTTGGTTCTATGTAAAATATAATCAAAAGAAACAATAATTCAAAACATGGATTTTATGAGAAAATTATATTTCTTGAAAAACATTTTCATTTATTTGTTTTCCTATAAAACTGTCACGTCTTTAGGTAAGTGTAAAACTATACATCTCAAACATTTAAGGATATAACTACAAAATTATAACAAGTTGTAAGGATACAAGTGTAAATAAATTATAAGTATAAAATTAGAAAAAAAGTTAAATTTTAAGGGTACAAGTGTAAAAAAAATTTAAGGTGGTCTATTCATATATGTTTGTCTGGGTATCTCTCATCTACCAAGCATGAATTGTTTCTACGGATGCCAAAATTTGGATTTAGGATGGTCAATGCATCAAATTTTCATTGATTAGCTCTTTTACGTGTCACCAAATAGAGCACACTGTTGAGTTTTTTAGAAAACCTATGCATGCAACACTTTTTACAGGGTACCAAATGGGCCCTTATTTGAAATTATTTTTTGGTCAATAATTACTGTTATATTATTCATTTAAAATATAAACATTAGTACATACAATTATACAAATACAGGAAGAAGTAACACATAAAAAACACAATAGGAGAGAGAAATAGTGAAAAGTACATAGCATGTAGCTAAGTAGAGAAAAGAATGTACAAATACAAAGGATGGTATTAGATCGAAAACATAATTGAACTTTAAAACGAAGCACAACAATGATCAAGTAAACAATACCAGAAAGATGTCACTGACAACTATTTTAAAGAGTGTAGAAGAACGGCCAATGAGGCAAGGCCTGCACAAGAAAAAGGAAGAAACATCTTCAAAGATTCCAGTGAAACATTATTGGAAAGGCTACATGAGCAACGTATGGGTCGGCACGAGATCTCGAGTACTTCCATGATCTCCACAACCCTGCATGGAATTGATTCTGAACTAAGTAACGGCAATAGTTTTGAGGCCAAGGTGAGCACTAGATCTGGAGAAGAAAGGAGGCACAACAGAGGACGAAAGTGGCAAAATAAAAGTAATAAGAAAAGTGGTAACAATTAGTTTGTTTGGAGCAAAGAAGATTGGTGGAACTCAAGGGGACGCCAATGAGAAACCTCATAAGTGGAGAGTAAAAGTGGATAAGCCGATACTTAACTAATAGTTCAGCCAGACAAGAAGACTTTCCTCCCCAACAGTAGGAAGAGATAGGGAGGGGTAGCAAGTTTAGAGATTGCCTCTTCTCAAGACAAAGAAGCGGTGGCATAAGGAGAGGAAGAGGGATAGGTGAGAGCGAAAAGGACAAGATAGGTAAGAAGACGAAGAGAACAACTCAGTGCTGATTTTTTGTAATGAAAATTAAAATAAGAAAAGTTGTTTGTAGGAATAGGATAGATTAGTAATAGACATGCATTTGATAAATAGAGATTTCTTGTATTTAATAATATATTCATTCCTTTTTAGAAGTGTCCCCAAAGTTATCTTTTGCAAAGATTTAGCTCTCATTTCAAATTGTGTTTGTTAGTTGATTCTAATAATTTGAGGGAGAAAGGGGAGACAGAGGAGGACATGAGCATTTAATGCTTTGAAAAGTTTTCTCTATCTCAAAAATTGATTTTAGAGAGAAAAGAGAGACATGGACATTTGTTAAATTAGTAGAATAGATTTTAAGAAAGAAAAGTTGAGATGGAATGTATAGTGTTTGTAAAAAGCCGTGTCATGCCCCACAATTTATGACACATAATTGGGCATAATAATAGTAACAAAATTAAGTTTAAGACAATTATTCAATTTAATGAAATAATAGGATAAAAGTATATGTAATGATCATCTTAAAAAGCATCAATAAACTTAATAATAACAATATCAGTGTTTCCAATCAACAGTATTTTCTCTTTCTTTATAATCTAAAAAATATCAGTTTGTAATTTTGTAAGTATAGCACACTTAATAGGATGTATCAGTATTTTAGAAATCAGACGGATTGACCAATTAACTAGAAAAAATTAAGTCATTCAAACAAAACCGTTGTCCTAAAAAAAAAAAAGCGAACTAGTCAAAAATCGGCTAGGGTTAGTCCCATACACATGAGAATTGCCTAGTTCACAATCATGTATAATATTTTATTTTATAAAATATAATTTAAAACTACACAAATTTGAATTCAAAGCAACTACTTGAGTCTAAAATATGCATATAAGAAGAATAGGATGAGATTTAAGATAAATAATAAATGTAGCTATACATTACATATATGTTGAATGTATTATTTAATTAAAAAAAATTGTTTAGTTGAAATACTAGTTTTAAACGGTCAATCTAAAGTAGATTGGACCAAAGACTTTTCCTGTTCAATGGCCGGTCCGATTTTAAAAACATTGGGATCTACATCTCAAAATATTCCAATATAATTATTAATGCATTAATCAATCAAGAAATCTCTCAAGGAAAGGATAATAAAGTAATAATTGAGTTAGGATAATATAATTTTGATGCAAGACAACGTGAAGAAAAATGACAGTTGTAATTAGTTTGTAAAATAATAATAAGGATTCGAGAATTGGTAAATACAAACAATTAAGTATGGCATGAGTATAGACAAATGAGACATGTTTATTTAATAAGCAAGTAAATAGAGGAATCGGGACATGAGATTTAATAGGTAGACATAATCAGTTAACAATAAATAAGTCAAGAAGCAATCAAAGTCATACATTAAGTATCCTATCAAGAGTGTCAAGAGTGGTCCATCAACTCAATTAAGAACATGAGGTGTAATGTCAATACTTTGTAAAATTAGCCCAAATAAAATTCCTTGATCAAGAACTCTCAGGAAATAATCTTCTACGGCAGTTGAGATGAAGAAACTCCTAAGAAGAAATCCCTAACGAGAAGTTCCATATAAAACCTCTAAAAGAGAAATACAAGCAAGACATTCTATCAAATGATCATTATACTCCAACAAGTACAAGTACTTTCACATGTACTCTTTTTTGGGACTAAATTTAAGCCCTATTTCACTAGTATTAAAAGTCAATGACCTTAAGGGTCACAAGCAATCACGTATCGAAGTTGATAATATTAACGAAAGTATAACTCAAATGGCAATGTTCGATAGTATAAGGAGATCAAATGTGAATTTTAAGTAAGTGGCAAGAGGTAATAAAATATTATTCAACAAAGAGAGAATAAGGAAATAGGAATATCTAGTAAGTGGGCTAGTATGATAGATAATTAGTATGGATAGTTGGATAAAGATCATTAAGAATTCTCAAGGTAAGACTAAGGCCCCATTTTCCAACACCAACTAGGTGGCTTTCTATGCCAAAATCCTTCGACAACCCTACAACTATTTCTAAATGAGAACGAAATGCCTCGATGTTGATGCAAGCGACTTTCTCATCCGAAAAGAGAGATTGATTGAGTGTTGCGTTGATATTCTACTTAGAAAAAGCGACCTAAGGCGAGCTTTTGCGAGTGGGGATCTAACTTTTCATTAAAATTTCCAATGATTCTCCCTTGATTGTTGTCTTTTCTATTTGGGGTTTATGCAAATATGACTTTAGTAATTATTCTAATATCTAGAATCGTCTATAAAAAATATTTGCATAAGCCGTATATGGAAATATAAGTGATGTGAACTTTTGAATATAGTACAATGTAATATAAGGGGAAAGAGAGATATGCCTCCCTTCTCTTCAATTCCTCCTCAAAGTAGAAAACAAATAACTTTTAAAGACAGCTTACAATTTTGAAGTAAAAATTCTCTCATATTTTTTTGCTGTCCTCTCTTCTCCTTTGATTTTAAATAAAAAATAACATTTTGATAAAAATAAATATAAGAATCTTTATATTGTGTAAACTTTCAAATTAAATTACTTTAAATAAAAATATTTTAAAAATGTTTTTTAATCTAACTTTTTCATTGAAACAACATTTAAATATTTGTTTGTGTAATTTTCAATGAAGAGTATTTTCGAACTTCTATCTAATTATTTCAATAGAGAAAAAATAGGAGTTAGAAGCCATGTATATAATGTTTTCATTGTTTTTTATCTTCTAACTAAAAAATTCAAACTTTCTCAAAGATTGGAAAAAAAATCTATTCACGAAAGATTTGCCTTTCATAACTACTTAAAAATTAATTATAACATTTTTAGGTATAAATAGAAAGCTAAAATAGTCTTCTAATTAAACATTTCATCAAACACATCTTAAGAGTGGGCTAATGTATATTTCAAAAATTAAAAATAAAATAATATGATGCAAACTTAATGAATCTTTTTAACATGATGTGATTGAAAGAAATTATCAAAAAGTTTCTCATATTTTATATGTTCAACTTAGCATGAATATTTTTGTTTTGAAATTTTTTGAGGAACATCTTATCCGACCTTAAGTGATATCGATTAAGTTTGATCTACTTAAAATCATAAAATATCTACATACATATTTCATTATTATGAGACACCTTTTAATATATATAAAAGTGTCATTTAAAAGAGATAAAATCATAAAATTACATGTATTTTCTAATTTTTATTTTTTAAAGTCGTTACATTATGTTACTCATTTTGACTCTGCATAAAAAAAATGAACGATTAGATTATCTGAATCTCATCCTCTGGAGTCACATGTACCTGGTAAGGACTAAGAGTGAACATGATAATCTACTTTTGTTTGATGAAATGATTGACTTATCTTTGCCTCTTATGAGTGAGGACATACATGGGTCTAGAGAATGAGGTTCAAAAGATCTCATCTTAAAAGATAGAAAGTTGATTTATTATGAATTTAATTTTAATTTCATTTAAAAATTATATTTTTATTGTACTTAATACAAAAACTTATTATACATATTTATTTTGTTTAATGTCATACAAAACGATATATACTCAAGTGGAGTTGTATCATGACATCTGGCATGTACGTAATAAATGTGTATCGATGTAATGTGAATTTGTAATGTATAAAAAACCAAGTATTATGTTATTAATAAATTAACATTTGATTAACTAGATAATACAAGAGTTTCTAACAATGTCTTACGCCTTACAAACAAGTGAACAAAATATGAATCATCATATGTTATTATTATTTTAAAATATCAATTATCATATTTTAAAAAGTAAAACATAAGTCTTCTAATGGATTGAACTCAATCAATATTTATCGAGTTTTTATGTATATCTTCTTTTATAAAAATCTTCTTTTAAATAAGAGATTTTTAACATAATGCTAATGGATGTCAACGTCATCGGTATTTTTGCAAGTATTGCGACGCAGTGAAGTAATTTAAAATGACATAACAATAAGATGGATAAATTTATGATTTTATTTTCAATAGGATTAAACTTGTCATTATTCCTACTCTTTTTATATAAGTAAATAAGCTAGATTGAATCAGGCTGAATTTGGAAACTTAGACAAAAGGCGGGATTGTCCACATCATGGCTACCAATTTGCTCCCCAAAACCACCCTCAATAATCTCAAAAGGATCCAAAGGGAATTCTGGTGGGGTGAAAAGAGAAAGCTGCACCTAATCAGTTGAGGAAAAATTGCAATGCAGAAATGACATAGTGGTTTAGGCATCAGAGATTTCATCCTAGATAACAAATCTTTGGTCATGAAATTAGTGTGGAGATTTCTGAATGATTATCATAGTCTTTGGAACTGCATGTTCAGAGCTAAATACGTAGGTGGACAGTCTTTCTGAGAGGTTAATAAACTGTCATCCACGTTTGGTGTATGGTTTGCCATGCTTGTAGTCAAAAATGAAATGAAGAACCGAGTGCGATGGATCATCAGATCCGGGTATAGCATTAACATATGGTCCGACAAATGGATACTAGGCCTATTTGCCCCCCCTACCATCAACAGATCCTACAAGGGTTGCATCCCACAGAGGGTATCTAAACTGATCACTAATGGGGAGTAGATGACTGATCTTATCCATAATATGTTCGACACTGATACCCAAGAAGTGATTCTCAGTATTCATCTTCCTCAGGCACACGATGATGGACTCGATCTTGTGGTTTGGCCTTTTACTAATGATGGTCAACTCAACACTAAATATGCTTATAGGTGCCTGTTGGAAGGGGTCACCCCCTCCATGTCTGCTGACCAGCCAATCTAGAGGTTGATCTCGAACCCCAAATTAGCTCAGATTATTCCCCCTCGGGTTATATCCTTCATTTGGAAATCTTTGCATCATGGCATTCCTACTAATGATAAAGTACGCAGTTTAATTTTCAACATTGATAGAATGTGCCCGGTTTGTAATTTTCAGCATTGATAGAATGTGCCTAGTTTGCCCACAACATAGAGAAACTATCAAGCATATCCTTTTCTCCTGCCAGATAGCAAGAGCAACGTGGTTAGCCTCCATTTTCTCATTCCATTTTGACATTGCTGCCAACAGCCTGGAGGAACTCTTGCCTGAATGGTTAAATCTATCAATGTTGAATGATCACGTATAGTTAATTGCTATGCGTATTTCGATCATTTGGGAATTGTGAAAAGCTAGATGCAAGTTGAACTTGGAGGGTATCAGCACCCACCCCACCACTACAATGACTAAAGCTACTTGGAATGCAAACTCCTGAGTCTGTAATTTTCCCAACACCAAATCTAGCTTGAATGCTTCGGCTGCGAAACTACATTGGCAACCACGTCCGATCAATCAACTAAAGATTAATGTTGATGGTGCTGTATCTACTACACATACTGGAGCTGGAATCATTATCCGAGACTATCTGGAGTGCCCTGTCGGATGTTCCACCTACATCCATAAAGGAACCAATCCTGCTTTTAGTGAAGCTTATGCGTTCTGGCATGGATTGTGTGCGGCATCTACTTCCGTCAAGCCTACCTACGGTTGAAGGTGATGCCCTTGTCTATTGTTCGTGCTATTCAAGGCCTTTACCCCCCGTTATTGGGAGTGTTTATCCATCATATTGGATTGTCAACATCTACTATCTTGCCACCCCAATCTATCTATCTCATTTGTGCCCAGATCCGGTAACCAAGTAGTCCATGCTTTGGGTAAGCTGGCCATCAACTCTAGTGCCTGCACTAATTGGGTTGCCCCTCCGTTCCCTGAATGTATCTCTGAGCCAGGCTCCTTTGTTACACCCCCCCCCCCCCCCCTCCCCCGGTTCCGCCGGGTGAAGTTTAATGAATGATCTTTCCTCTTGCAAAAAAAAAAGACAAAAGGCAGGATCGAGCAGGAAAAAGCCAAGTCAATGTTTTATGACTTGACCCTAAAGTCTCGCCACATTCAGAGTTAGTCCAGCCTGATTCAAATACTGTCATGCATCAGGCCACTCGATGCAACTGAATCGATAATCTAATTATCTAACTATTTACTAACTTATAGGTCAATTAACAAATACTTTTTCCAAATCTATATGCATGGATAAGATAATGAATATAATTTTTTTTTGACGAATCTAATTATTCGACCAATGATTAACTTATAAGATAATTAACGAATAACCTTTAGCCTTTCTAAACCAATAACAGATAGAGTCACGGATTAAGAGTAGATCAAAATTGCTTATAGGATAATTAACAGATAACTTTTAACCCTTTTAAATTGATAACAGATACGATCACAAATTTACATTAGATCCACGCCAAATCTGACGTGTTGCCCATTTTCGGGCTGGGAGAGGCAGGGATCAAACCCTGCTGGTTTCTGTACGTAGGTTGTACATAACTCTTCCCTAGCCACCTGAGTTAAGAGTGCCGGAAAAAAACCATGCTTCCCATTGGATTTGTTGCTTCGTTGTTCGGACTCATCAGACTTAGAGACTCTTTTTCCTTTTTAATAAATCACATGGAATAATACTTGAGACAGAACCAAGTTAAGTTGAAAATCATTTTAAATGAAATCAAAACATTGCCATTTAACTCAATTTATAATTTGATTTGGACTTTCTTACAAATAAGTAAAGTTAACTACTTAATTCTCTTAGCACTTAAAAGTTTATCAGAATATAAAACTGGTGATCAATCTATCTCAAAATTAGAATTAAATGTTTATAATTTAATCACATACATTATTTTGTAATTTTTAAACCTTTAATAAAATTCAATTTACTTAGTTTTGTTTTTCTAAACTAATGAAACCGAACCAATTCTAACATTCAAAAAGAAAAGGAAACCGAACCAATTCTACCAAGACCTTTTTTTTCCGCTTACATGGTGAATCGAACCTCACCAAATAGAGATGTAAATGATACCGAGAATCAGTTTATCCATCCGTTTCAAAACTTAAGGGTCATAAAAAAATACAGTTTAAAGGATAAGGAATCTATATCCAAATTATTTAAGATAAGAAAAAAGATACACATTTTTTGGAATCCGATTATCCGAACATCCGTCCACTTTCTTTCACTTACATAAACTAGTGATTGTATCTTATTTATAAATTTTCATTTCTAAATGAAATCTCCAATCATACCTATATTCCCTTCTCTCTCTCATTCACTAGCTTGCAAATTTCGTTTTCACAAATGTCACGTGATTTACATAATATATTTATAAGAACAATTTAGAAAAAAAATTACACCTATGTATATTTTGAAAATAATATTCATTTGTTCCCCTCAGAAACAGTAGAAGATTAAGCATATGTTTGACACATAGTGTGGTCCGACAATTTAACACTTATATATCCATTTTCGATAATTTTAAAGGATAAGGGTATAAGATACACAGATTGCTTAAAAGATAAAGATACACAACTTATTTAAAGGATAAAGATAAAACCAATATTCGACCCAACAGATTTTCTTTTCACCCCTATAACCAAATAGACCAATTCTGTTTGATTTTTTTTCTTGGAACGTAACGAATACACAGGCATCAAGAAGAACATAATCCTTTACTTGAAATAGAAGCTAATCGGAAGACCTACCTTTACTTAATCAGAATCTCATGAGCACTCGTATAGCAAAGCATGATGCAAAGCCCGAGAAACTCAAAACGGCAGAAAGACTCGCATCAGAATTAGCCCCATCAAGCAGCGAAGTTGAAACTAGATCTTCACTGGAAGATATCATACCAAGGCGAAGTTTGAATTGGCATAAAGGAAAGAAAAGGAGTCTGCGGCTTCTCCCAACACCAAAAGCCTCTCAACTGCGACTTCCATGCACCAACGTATTGACGATATAGTATCTAAGAAAAAGCATTGTGAGAGGGGGAAAAACCAAACTATCGCTAACATATCAATAAATATGATGAGGTTCCTCCGTTTATTTACAAGCAAAACCCCTCACGTCGAAAGTTTCTTCGCTCCCAAAACAAATGGACTTTCGGCATCAAATTTAACTGGCTGAGAAAGCAATATTATTAAGATGGTAACACAAAAGGAAAAATATACTGAGTGAGCATGCTGAAAAGATGAATGAGAATTTACAGGGCTGAAACAGGGACAAGCCCACCATGAAAATAAACACGGTTGGGCCTTTCCCAAAAAAAGAAAGAAAAAGAGGAACTGACCAAAATTGCACCGTTGGGCACATGCTTGGCTCAAGTGCAGCAACTTTCGACATAAGCAGTCAGCCACGGTAGCGGAAACTGCGGCAACTTGACTAGACCACCAATCATGTAGTAATCAAGACAGATCAAATGACCCCTGCCCCTCGTTAATTGCATAAAGTAGCTTCTTGTACATGACTTCCTGCAAAAGTACAGTCCCATGACACACCAAATAAAGAAATGAACAGGCAAAACTTTGTAAAATTTACATTTAAGAAAATACCTTGGTCGAATAAGGAGGGAGTTTCAGGTAATTAGCACAAGTCATTACGCTAGGCAAATCATCATCGGCTGAATCAGAGGCACCTGCTACATTGGATGCTGTGGTGGCTCCAGTCGAAGAATGCTTTAACCAAAGGAAGAAAACGATTAGTTAATACCCTAAGCAACAGCATGACACACAAGCAAAAGATGATCACCTACCTTCCTCACGATCGTCAATTTTGGGTTCAATGCAGCAAGACCGCCAGGTGGAAGCCGAGGTGCACCAGTTACAAATTGACAGAAAGCACGCTGATGTTCTGGGGTGAGTTCCCCCATTATCTCAAGTAGCTATGTAATTGAGAATGAATTAACTTAATTAGAAAATTTCCAGCTGTTACTTAAAACCACCGGTACACAAGAGAAGCACATACATTTACAATCACAGGGCTCTTAGCAGTGTATCCATGATCAAATTTTATGTGTTCAACAAGTGAATCGGCCTGCAGCATGTTACAGGGGTGTTATTATACACTTTGGGAAAAGAAGTGGCAACAAAGGAACATCAATGACAATGGTACATTGACATTACCTCCCATAATTCCCTACGGCCACAGATTAAGTAATCCAACTCATCGGGAGAAAAGATGTGCAGAGATGAAATGTCAAAGACCTGAGCCATCGTCAATCAAGATCAGTGTGAAGTTACAATTTTAGCGAAGAGGCAGTGCTAACAAATTAAAATCTTCGAAGAAACTCCAGATGTTGGATACTAATACAATTAAGATGCATTGGTAACTATAGACCACACACAAAAAATCCTCTAATTAGGAGGCCATGCTCCAGCAGTTCTCAAAATAAAAGGCATCACTATTGGAGAACAATAGAATTCAATTAAAGGAAAAAGAAACTAGTTGAATCCGCAGATCCAGGAAGATGAATGGTTGTCAGACATAAATGACCTAAAAAATGAAGATAGATGACAAAAGAAAGTCATGGGGCACGCAAAGTCCAAAAAGGACGCCTAACATTGAAATGTTGATTCAAATAGGAATGCCAGCCTTTTCCAGCCATTAATTCATTAGTGTCCTGGGTGTTGGACAAGTGACAAAACCTGATAATTGAAGCAAATTGCAAAGTAGTTTGCCATGTTTATCCACACAGTTAGGATATTACATTTATCATTAGATGGCTACCCAGTTGCAAAAAGATCCAAGAAATGTGATTACCTGACGCAAATATAAGAAATGTGGGTACTAAAGTAACCTACAAAATCAACTGACTCATGTTGGTAACACTCCTGTGCTTGGGCCACCTTTGTCAAGCCCAAATAAGGCGGGCTGGGCGCTCGCCTAGGCGGCCCAAAGCGTGCGTCTAAGCGGTTTGGGCCAAGGTGTATAAGAACCGATACGAAAGTCGTATTGCATCCCACGTTAACAACCCCCCCCCCCCCCAGGGTCCCGAGCCACTCGACCCTCCCATTCTCCTCCTCATCCCAATCCATTTCACCCTCCCCTCCCCTCCTCTCTAGGGTTTCCACTGTTGCGGTGCTGCCCCGACATCACCCGCCGCCGATTGGCTCACCACCACCGCCGTCTTCACCGGACACCATCGTCGCCTTTCGGTAAGCTCGGATGCCTCTCTCTCTCTCTCTCTCTCTCACACACACACACACTGGAGGCAGCCGAGGCCGATGCCCTCTCTCTCCCCCAAACCCCCAGTGGAGTCCGCCTAGGCTGACGCCTCTCTCTCTCTCTCACACACACACACAGGGCTGAAGCCCTCTGTGACTATCGCCCTCTCTAATCGCTCTCTCTCACCCAGTCTCTCTCTAATCTCTCTCCCTCTCTCTCAGACTCTCTTTGTGTGTCTAATCTCTCTCTCTCTACCCCTCTCGCAACGTGTGTGACTGTGTTATAGGGGTAGACCCGAAGCCCTCTCTTCTCTTTCACTCAGTCCCACAGTCTTCTCTCTCTCTCTCTCTCTCTCTCTCTGAATCTCACATATGCACTGTCACACAGGGTTTCATCCCTCTTTGTTTGCAGTTTTCAGATATTTCTAACTAATTATTTTATTTGTTGCTGTCACTGTAAATGTCTGTTATATGTTCAAGTTCATTAAATTTAGCCCTTTTATATGTTCAGGTTCATTATCTCATGCTAGAACAATTTCTTTTAATTACAATATTTGTCATGATTGTTTTATTTCTACATGTTTAAGTTAGTTATCTTATGGTAAAATCAGTTCCTTTCAATTTTAATACTAAGTCTCACTTTATTGATATTGTTTATTTACATTGAAGAATCTACAATTAATACTAACATCTTTGATATATATTTTAAGGAGGCGCCTAAGTCGCTGCTTAGGCACCGCTTAAGCGGCCGCCTTAACGCCTAAGTGCTTAGGCTCCCACGAACAACTTGGGTCGCCTTGGCATCTTGACAACTATGCATGGAAGCAAGTTTCAAAAATCAGCACAGCTAGGCCAATCGAGATTGGATTTTGGCAGACCATGCCAACTCCATGCCGCCTAGTCAACCAAGGTCCAGATGAAGGCAATACACCATACACATTTTGCGATGACAACTGATTTGCAACAGTTTACAGCCCTAATAAGTTGTTACTTCTCATTTTCAACCTTGAACTAGTACTCACGGTCCCAAGGATCAGCAGAACCAGACCGGCCTCTCCCCTACCCCAAACAACAGACATCCCTCAGGCATTCCCCAATGACCACTGACATACCAGCGTCCCCAGCACCATTGTGCATCCCTGCGGACATCCCTCTGAGCACTAGCATCCCCACTGACTACACTGAAGCATCCCCAAGGAGCATCCTAACTGAGTGTACATTAACCACTCCCCCACAAAAAAAGGGGCAAGTGCCAGGAACCTCCCACCGCCATGCAACTGCCGGCGAGCAAGCACCAGCAACCTCCAACAACCGCACAACCCCTCTCCCTCATTTGGGGGAATAACAGCGCCCCACCCCCCCCAAAATTAAGGGATGCGATGGGGGGACATTACTCAGAGGATGAATTTTATGTAACTAATCTGATTAATAATTAGTTGTATTCGGATACAAGTTTGGATCACACACTCAACATGGCTGTGAATACATGTAGAAAGAGGTCAGGAGAAATTTCGAAGAAACTATGAATAGTAGAGGAGCTAGATAAAGCAGAATATGCGGGATAAATGATTGAAGTACGGATCATATAATTATGCATTGGATTAGCACTTTTTACCGAAAGTCATGGATGCCGCAAATTCATTACACACAAGATTAGCATTGTAAACATTCAACTTTTCAAATTTCGCTGTTCCCTTCTCTTTTATCAGTCCCCTTTTAACCATACTATGCTTGTTTGACTAAGTAGAAGTGTAAAACCAAGAGCATGCTACTTTATGTTCATCCTTGAACTAGGGAGCATGGTTCCAAGCATCAGTGGAATCAGATCAGAACCAGGAAACACACATGGCTCCCTCAAGCATTCCCCAACGGTCAATGACACAGCAGCACTCTCCAGCACACTTGAGCACCCCCAGTGGCATCCAACTGAGCACCCCTCGGTTGCCCCATACGTGAGGCCTCCAATGCATAATATCCGCCTGAATCCTTGTTAAGTGGATTTGGGTATTAAAATGGAGCACATTTCAATTTTGGGCTAGGTCTGGACCACAATTTTAAGTCCAATCCTCTTAATGGGCTGGGCTTGGACTAGCCTGAAAGCCTGATAAAAAGGGTCTATGATTGGCCAGGAAGAATAAAAACTTAGTTCGCATGGAGATACGAGGAAATGCCGGGATCCAAGTTCGTGTTATACGATGTCAACTCGAATAGAGGGGCTATCCTAGCTAATCACAGGCCTTGACCAGCTCCTAACTAGTCATTTGCATCAAGTTGTATTTATGTTGCCTCCACACGTACTGGAGAAGTGGAGAAACAGTTCAGATGTGCCAAAGCCCATTACTTTCTTAGCTTACATCTGACGAGTGTTTGGATTGGAAAGACAAGGAAGGTGGTGATGATAAATGAATGATATCATCACAAAATGTTTACCCTCAAACATATTAATGAAAAAGGTGGTTCTAACCTATACTTGAAGTGGTTATGTAGTTGATCATTTATTATGTTTAATATAATCTCATATACTGTTTATTTTAGGTTTAGCTAATTGAAATTGCAGATACTTTTTTAATCTTTTTAAGAACAAGTACAGATATTTCGTTAGGTCCATTCAACTAGTTTATGTATTGGAACCATTTTGTTTCAAATCAAAGAATGTATAGACACTAATTCATGTTAGGTTGATAGGTTCTAATTTTTAATTAGCAAAAATAATCTTTCTCCCTCTTGGACCCAAAGCCCAAGTTTGAAACCCAATTTAGTTAGGCTTGGGTTGGGTTGGGCTTGAGCTTAGGGATACAGAAGTGGGGTTGGGCCAGACATGGGCTTAGTGTTTCTTAGTGCATTGTTTTTTCTTTTTTTTTGAATTCCAAGAGTAAACCCACAAACCCAGTGTCGAGTCTTGCATCACCAGCAACCCGAGCTGTAGGCTCAACAAACATCTCTTGGGCATATCCCCCCCCCCTCCCCCCCCCGGTCCGGCAAAGTCTGTGAGGCCGGAACTCACGTGAGGTGGTGCCCGTCGCGGGTACGTCCACAGGTAGGATTTGATACAGCGACCTCACGGTTAGCGATGAAGTGCATTATCCAACTCTCCCACCCCCGAGGGACCAAGCCCATCCCATTGATACCCTACCTCTAAGCATGCAGACTGAGGCCCACCAAGCACCCTCAATCATACCGGCAACATCATCTCCATGCGCGTGAGCATGCGTGCCATCAAATTAAGAACCAGCTGAAGCAGATTCGAGATATGGGTGGAACCTATCTAGTTCCTACGGTGAGGAAACACCCAGAACCGGTCGGTTCCTGCCCAAAACTGGGGCTAGAAATGGAACCCGCGGGAGGAACTAGTTCTTGACTGACTGACCCCAATCTCAATGTGCTTGTTTGGACGCGGGAGGAACCTGCACTCTCGTTTTGTTTTTATTTTTTCGTAGACTCTGATGACCTAGGATGAGCCCTCAGGGAGTCTAAGACTTCCGATCAAACAAGGATCCGAGAACTTAATCTCTTCCCCATTGACCTCCGTTAGTGTTAATTACGCCGATCAACTGATCGGCAACCCTTGATTAACTGTCTAGTGATGCCCTTGAATAGAAATCAAGCACTAAGTCATGCAGTACAAGCACAGGAAACACAGTTTAGATTAAGCCCAAAGCTTCACCTTAGCTAGGAGGGATTTGAAAGAATTGAGATGGTTTAAGAGAGTTTTTAAGGTGTTTTGGATTGATTCTAAGTGTTTTAAACCCAAAAGGACATCTTTGTACTTATACCGAGTTGAAAGGTATTATGGTATTACGACCATTTTAATGCTTATGACATGTTCTCACGGGTTGGGAAGATTTTAAAACCTTAGGATGTACTCTTGGGCTGTTTTAAGTGTTTTTGGGCTGCATGAGTACTTTGATAATTTT
The DNA here is from genome assembly GCA_030544215.1 of Zantedeschia hybrid cultivar. NCBI lineage: Eukaryota > Viridiplantae > Streptophyta > Magnoliopsida > Alismatales > Araceae > Zantedeschia > Zantedeschia hybrid cultivar. Next base: position 69,598,931 of record JARZZO010000015.1, on the reverse strand, counting down.
TAAATGTTTCAGGCATTAAGGGTACTCAGTATATTTTAAGTGGTTACATTTTTGTGATTTTTCTGTGATTTTTAATGGTTTTTTGATGTATTAAGGGTATTTTGGTATTTTTTTCATTTTGAGGGTTTTGAGGGCATTTAGGGTATGTTGGGTGATTTTTACAATTTAGGATTTTTCTGTGATGTTTACAGATTTTTGTAGATGGAGGGGTACTTTAGTCATTTTAAAGGTTCTGAGGTTATTTAAGGCTATTTTTAAGGTTATGGGAGTATTTAAGGTATGTTAGGCAGTTTTTACATTTTTTAAAGATTTTCTGTGATTTTTACATATCTTTGCAGATGGAGGGGTATTTTGGTCATTTTTACTTGATCATATGGTTGAGTGGGTTATTAGGGGTTGTGAGGACATCTAGGTCCTTTTGGAGTCATTAAATTCTTCACTTGGTTTAGTGTCCCATAGTTTGTCCATTGTAGGTGACATGCACATTAGGTTGATTTGAAGGTATCTTACGATTTGGGTTAAGGTAGGTAGTGGGTTTACAGTTAATTTAGTCATTTGGACAGCATCCCAAAGCCAAGGGGCCTTGTATCTTACGATTTGGGTTAAGATAGGCAGTGGGTCTAAGGTTAATTTAGTCATTTGGACAGCATCCCAAAGCCAAGGGGCCTTGTTGGGCTTATCTTAAATTCCTCATACAAAGAAGTCATCTACCCCTTTATAGATCCATTAAGCATCCTTTAGGGTAGAGTTATTGAATGACCTCTAAGCAAAGAGAAGCATGTCTATGGCCTATTAACTTCACTTTGTTTGCGGAATAGGACCGGAATAACGGGTATAAAGGCCCTATTCTGGTTTGATTGCGGGGATGCCTAATTCCCCTAATTCTTCCAACTCCCCAAATTCTACCTGGAATACCTAATTCTTCCTTCCCCCAATTTACCTTTTATTTCACTCCTTATTCCACTTATTCCTACCAAATCACTTGGAATAGCGCAGTGTAATTCTCCTTATTCTTGGTGGAATACCAACAACTTACCAAATCAAAATACCTCTTATTCTGGTTTAAGAAATCCCCAAAACCTTATTCTGGTTTAAGCTATTCTGCAAACAAAGTGAGATTACACAATTCATGCAGTGAGAACAAGTAATGTTATTGGGTTCCACATGAAATCATTAAGTGCAATTTAAACATTTCTACCAAGAACGGGATAGCACTTCGTCATGGTTCAACTTTATTGAAGAGTGATGCTTTGATTAGTGGAACATGGTCTCCACTTAATTAAAACAACAGTCCTTCAGAGTTAAATCCGCATGCCTTGAGACTTTGGCGGAATGGCCTCCAAGAATCTTCACAAGAAGGGCTTCAGGAGTCTTCACAAAGAGGCTTCAGAAATCTTCACAAAAAAACCTTGCAGCAAAACCTTAACAAGACCCCTCTTGTGGCCTTTCGTCTTTCGCTCCTTGTCCTTTGCAGCAGCCCTTGGGGACTATTTATAGGGATGCTGGTGTCCTTACTGGTGGAGGTTCATGGGAACTAGTAGCACCCCCACTGGGGGGGTTATCCCAAAAGAAGAGAAAAAAGAGGAGTCAGTGCAAGTGAGACAGTGTGAGAGAGGGGAAGGGGGCCGGTGGGCACACCCACCGGTTCCCCCTCTCCCTTTTTTTGTCTTCTTCTTCTCCTCCTTTTCCTCTTCTTTTCCTTATTTTACTGGGGAAGACTCCCCACCTCTTCCTTTTCTTCTTATTATTTAATTGGGGAAGACCCCCACCGGTGGGGTGCATTGATGTCACCGGTGGGTGGGTGGGTGGGTTTGGTGTTTTTTTTTGTTTTGTTTTGTTTTGTTTTGTTTTTTTTTTTTTTGGGGGGGGGAGAAGATTTAACTCTTCTCTCTCCCATTAATTAGTCCTCTAAACAAGGTCATTAGTGGGGAGAATTAACACTTCCCATCTCCCCACTAATTGTTGTTTTGAACAAGGCCATTTTTCCCTCCCCTTCTTTTTCTTCTTTCTTCTTCGAATGAGGACCCCCCCCAACACCGGCTGTCCTCTCTCTCTTCTCTTTCTTTTTCAAAAGAAACACCCTCCATTCGTTGTCATGCCCCTCTATATAAAAAACTGTCCAACAGTGCTTTAAGCATGGATGGCAGTACCGGTACCGGTACGTACCGGCCCGGTATCAGCCGATACTCTTTATAGGCATGGCACCGGTGCCGGCCGAAACCGGTATGTACCGGTATCAGCCGGTACTACCAACCATGGCTTTAAGAGATAGCATTTTCCCATACTAAACCGGTCTTGAAGAGATAATGCAACATGCCTGGCCGGTACTACCAACCATGGCTTTAAGAGAGAGCATTTTCCCATACTAAACCGGCCTTGAAGAGATAATGCAACATGCCTGCTAGGAATTCGGCACAAATAGCTAGAAAAGACCCATAGATGCCAATAACTTTGAATAGGCTAGGTTTCGTGGACAAAACTTGGAAAGAATTAATAGCCAGCAATTACTAGTGCTTAATTCTTGGAATCCATACCATGTCCTAATGGTGCTGGTTTATTCAATGTGGATTAATTAATTACTATGCTGAATGGGACCAACAAGGAAAGATAGACAGTAACATTTAAAAAGGGATAGACTAAAATGGCCCAAACAAGAAGAAACCTAGGACAGAGCATGCCAAATAGTACAAGTATGAGCAAAAAAATAGACTTAACTAACTGCAACATATGTGCCAGAACAAAACAGAGAGCTAGTCAGTGTGGGTGGCTCAGTCAGCATGCAGACTCGTTCCACCCAAAGTTTCAGTGCCACCCTGTGTATGCACCGTATTCAATGTTCACACAAGTGCGCCCCCATTCTGATCTATCATGTACCAAGGGGTTTAAAAGCTGGCCTAGCACAGCCAAAGCCCATTGACATGGCCTCCTCATGAAGTGGCAGCCTGGCATTCCCCTGGCAAGGTTCTGACAAGTTTCCCTTTGTTAATATTTTTTTTTAAAATGCAGCTAGAGTTAGCTCAAGGCCCCTGATTATTAACTCTCTTATGCAGCCATCGTGTACAATCAAGAGACGGCATCCCTTCTAAATTTCTATCGTGTACAGACACAATAGAGTCCCACAAAAGATGACTGGATAACATAACTCTACTAACCTGGTTGAACCCTGCTCTAAATGCTTCCATTTGACGGAGAATTCCTCTCTTCACAGTTGCATCAACGACCAAGGAAATGTACTCCTCCAAATTGTGGATATCAACCTGCTACATAGTGAAATTTAACCAATGATTGACAGGAAAAAAAGCAGGAAAAAAAAAGCATGTGGTCTCGGAGAGACATACCGGTGTGTTCTCATTTTCTTCTTTAAGAATATATTCTGGATAGCCCGGAAGTGTGAATTCAAGACATAAATCTTCGATGGGAGCATCACGAAAACATAAATCAGCAACTGCCTGAGGATTGTCACCAGCCCTAGCTTCTAAATATTGTTTTCGATAAACCAGGACTTGCATCTCTTGCAAAATCTTTCCAAACTCGGGATCAAAGGAGAGAATATCATGCAAATCTAGTTCCTATACAAGACCAAGAACATTATAGTTTCTCCAGCCAGCAAGAAAACACAACTCTATTGCAAAATTAAGAAAAGTGATAGCAACATACTTGACCAAGCACAAGTTTATAAAATGCCGTGGACAGTGGAAGGTCCAATAGTCGGCCATCTTGGAGAGCTTTCGCCATGACTCGGCCCAGTAGGCGGAAGTACTCAATTACCTTTGAAAATTGGCTACCATCTGAACTATCAGCGTTAGGAGACCAGGGACGAGGAAATAAACCAAGAGGAGCTTGCACAAAGTCCCTACCACCAGCAGCTGGCTCGGATCCAAGTTTTTTAACCTCCAGAGTATCAATATTATGCATGTCATTCGCATTTTCACTATCAATTTGCATAGCAGATTTCTCTGATGAAGAATTAGACCTCCACATATTCAGTCCAACCTTTTGCAGCTCGTGACTGAGAAGAGTATAGAACTCAAGTGTTGGACCCAATCCTGTGCCTACCTCACCGAAATATTCTACCTCAAGGACAGCCTTCTGACTGGAATACATTTCCATTACTTTTGCAGCAGAATCCAAGATACGATTTCTTGAAACACGAACCTTTTGCCGTTGTAATCTGCCAACCCTTACTTCCCTTTCATTCGTTGAGCCATGACCATCAGCACTCTGCTGCTGTTGAAGACGATGTAGTGCACGCGATAGTCCAAAAGCTGTTGAATAGAAAAACTGCCTTCTCGTTTCAAAAGGAAACAAGAATGGACATGACCTTGTCAGCTGATAACACCATGAAGGGAGACTGCCACTGCATAGTGCCAGTACATCCTGAATTTGCCGAGCCAGCTTTGGAGTCAATTTATTATTAACAAACTCTTCTGAAGGGACCTTTGGACCAGTTACACTGAGTTCACCAAAATTTGAAATATTTCCCTCTGCAAAATCATCTGAGAAAGCCTGAATTCTTAGGCGGGAGGCTAGCTGACTCAATCCCTCCAACACACGCAATAATGACAAGATGTTGTAAGTACTATTCGACTTCTCCATGTCGCATGGAAGTTCTCCCTGCAAGATACTATCAAGAAGTGATGTTTGTTGCCATCTCGTGTCAGGACTGGAATTGGAAACAGACGCAGATCTTGCAGCCTCCAGTAGAGGGGATGAGGTAGACCCTCCCTGTGGAGCCCGGTCAGTATGTGTATCTCCCCTCTGATATGTTATGGTATAAACATCACTCCATAGCCTGCTGCCATCACTGGGGACAACATCAGCATTCATGGATCTTTCATCTTCATCCTCCTCAACCACAAGTTGGCGTTGAATAGCCTGATATATAGTCAAATGTCTGTTAAGTTGTTTACCACCTGATGAGAATATTAATTTGGGGGGATCATTTGAACTCAAACCAAATGGAAGTCCACGACGATCTCTACTACCCCTGATACCTCTACCACCAGCAGATGCAAGTCCAGCCATTGCAGCTGCAGCAAATGACATAGCTCCCCTTGCACCAAAAGAATTTCCACTCCGGAACTCAGGAGTCTCAATGCTTTTAGCTGAAGCAGTTCTGTGACTAGACCCAGAAGAGGGTTGAGTCTGGCTATCACCAACCGAAGACCCAATTGTACCATCATCAGCAGGATCCCCCAATTTCACATCATGAACCTTCTCGGGTGTGGAAATAGGAAGAGAGTCATCTCTCAACACCTGAAGTTTCAGAAAGAATGTGAGACCAAGAGAACCAAAAAAGGCAAACAAAATAACCAGTAAAACAAAGCTAAAAATTGAATATTCGTAATGCTATGAACAATAACATATACGAAAACAAGGATCATAAACCATAAAACACATACATTCAAGTGGATTGTTGTTCAATTTTTCAAAGCTGAGGCAACCGATGGTTCACTTTCAAAAAGAGGTAATGACATCTATAGAAATTGCTAGTTTCACATATTAACATAGAAAATATGAAAATTCTACCTCTTCATGGTCATCATCGTCATCGTCTGAGACATCTTCATCGTCAAGGACGAGATTATCATCAATCTCAACAGGAGATATGTCAAACTCATCCTACAAAAATCAAAGAGCATTTTAATGATGGTTAAGCAAATACTAGCCCTCACTGGCTAAGAAAAAAGATATAAACTGTTTTAACAGCATAATATAAAATTGGTAAAAAGAATATTAGGGGACACAGACACTAGAGCATCATGCATTACATTTTCAATTTCATACTTCACAATGTTAAAGAATGGAGCAGAAAATAATGAAAGCTCTCGATTCAGCAACAGGTACATCGTATAAGGTGTTAATCGAAGTAAGATTAAAACATCTCCTTAATACTAGTGTAACTAGGACATACATACATCACATCTTTAATCCATGCATCGGTGCTGGAGGCATATTAATCCAAATAGAGTCAGGAACACATGAACAGAAGTAGGATCAAAACAGCACACTAATACTAATGGGACCCAGGACATACATATACACATGCATATATATATATATATAGAGAGAGAGAGAGATGACATTCCTAATCCACGCAAACGATGATGTATTAATCCAAGAAGAACAATGCACACTCTGGTAGACCGTAAGCCAAGAGTTTCAATGTTTTGAGGCCAGCAACCTGAATCTTGATAAAGAGGCCAGCAACCTACTGAGGAGGAAGGCTAAGCATGCCAAAGAAGTATCTAAAGACTAAAATGCAGGAGCTGGGAAAGTGATGCCAAGATCAAGAAGGCAATGCCATGGCCAGACGATCTTGGCAAAAAGGGGCGAAATCACTACTAAATAAACCAGCTGACTAAAAGCATCTGTGGAAACTACTGGAGTTGAGTGGAAAGTTGAGCCACTGAGTGAACAATCAATCTGCAAATGCGCAGAAGTAGAGAAACTGCCAAAAATAAACTCTCAAAATTGATAATAGAGAAGGTAAGCATGGAGTACATGAGTTCCAACAATGTCAAGAGTTGTCCTCAATAAGATGCCCCCATTGCCGTCCATATTTGAACATAGGTCAATAATTGGAGCGAAAACAGCTCAACCAGTTAAACAATATCATTAGACTACATGTAAAAATTACCATAGATGGAAAATCAACTGGGCAAGTAATTTCAGTGAAAGGAAGGCCACAAAGTGCTCAACTGAACCACCAGACAATGGATTGTATTGCTCAAATGAAATTGGCATTTCGAACAACCCCTGAATGAGTATATAGCATGGCAAGCCCAGAACCAAGCCATTGGACAGTAAAACAGTATCAAGTACATTGTGAATACCAAACAGACGATGCTCGAGTAGTCAGCACATCAAAATATAGTATGATGAACACATGGAAAATGGTAACTGGAGAGCAAAACAATCCCCAAAAATTTGACAGGTGAGGCACCAAAAACAGAACAAGCCAGTGATCAGAATGCCAAAAAACCCTATATAGGTCTCTGCTAACATCTTGACAGCCGATGTCGGCCTGTATGAACATTAACAACGGCAAGGGCTCATGTGGCATTGATGTGGCTCTGCAGAGGGGCTTGGACTGAATAGAAAAGGCCCTTAAACCAGTGTTGTAAAGCGACATGAAACTATGAATAAAGATGAAGATAAACCAGTAACTGAAGATGAACTAAACCGGCCAAATCCAAGTTAAAGTAACTAGGCAATCAAAACATCATCAAGTCAACCAAATTTGGATAGCTGGGTCAGTATCTGATGACTAAATGCACAAAACAGATAAACATGATGCACATGTAAGCAGTCGTCCCTCCTGAAAACCTGCAGAGCAGACAAGAAGCCCTAGCAACCAGATGGTGCAGGTTTTGATGACTGTAGACAATGGCAGCAGAAGGTGGTGATGGTGACAACTGTAGCAAAGATGAAGAGTGATATTGCAGTGGCACAAAGGCAATGAACAAACATGACTGCAATCCATGCACGCAAGCAATAACAGATGTCGTCAAAGACAACAACAATTGGAGCAATGGCAAACAAACTGAAAATCATCAAAAACAGCCAAAATTGCAGAAACAGCCATGATAAATGGAGGATGACCAAGTAGAGTTCCAAACAACTAACTTTGAACTGAAAAAACGAACTGAACACAACCAAAATTTCGGTTTGGTTCAGGTGGAGAGACAGTTCAGTTTGGTTCCGTTTCTAAAAGACTCAAACCACATAAACCGAACAGAACCATTCCAACCACACTACAACGGTTAGTTTTTAAGATTAACATTACTACACATTCTTATTTGAATTTGGGCCAAGGCCCAAGCGGCTACTTTGGGTAGGTGAGCTGGGGGCAGAAGCCTGCACAGTCAGCTGTCCAGATCTTACAGAATAATTGGGGGTTCACTTTTCATTTCCCGATATAGGACTAAAGAGCAAACCACCAAATCCCCATAGCACCTGCAGGCATGGGACTGCTCACCTAACATGGCATAGAGCAGCCTGCAACTGCCAACTGCTCTGCATCCGCACAATAGTCACCCACACCAGGAACCAGCGCCAGGCACAGTGTGCACGCTCTATGCATCACGCACAAGGGTTGGTTAGGTCTCTTTTAGTCTCATGCTTAAGCAGTGCCACCCGGTGGCTGACAGTTTGGTGAGGACGCCAGAGCTCGGAACTGCTTCAATCCGAGCAGAGTTTACCATCGACAGAGGGGCCTGCCAGTCTTCCTGTGGCTCGGAGAACACTCCAAAGTTGGCCTAAACACGTGGCCTTTGGACGACAATCACGTGGATATATTGTTTGGCCATTGGGGGCTCTCATTTAGGCCTCTTTCTATTTTTCAGGATTTTTCTGCGCGATTTTTGCACCTATTTTCAGGTTAGGGGGCATTTAGTCTGTAATGACCTACAAAAATAAGGGTATTTACACAATTATATAAAGAAGAAGGGAGATATTTAAAAGAATCCTTATATTTCTAACAACCATATCAAAGGAAAAGTATACTTAAGATTTTAGTGATTTTTTGGTGCAATCAAGTAGTTAATAAGTTTTACTAGAATATATACAATTGTTAAAATGGTATATTTATAAATTCTTAAAAAATATAAATATAATTATTAAAAAATTAAGAGTTAAAATGTGATTGATAATTTTTATAGGGTCTTAACATAAAATTTTCAAGGTTTCAAAACTATCTCGGAATTGCCAAAAAAAATCGTTATTGATTAATTGGTGAAATAAACATGGAATAGAGTACATATACAATTATTTTAACAGAATGGGAGGGATAGAGATTTTATAACCTTTAAGTTATCTCCCTGCCACCTCAGCGTGCTACCTCACCCCCTCTCATCATTATCCCCACTCATCCTTATCCTCTCCTCTCTCCCTCATCTTCTTTTCCCTGCCCTCTTTAAATAGGGGGGCAGCCCCTTTGTTTAGGGTGTCCAACCAAGAAAGAGGGGAGGGAGGGGGAAAGAGAGAGAAAGAAGGGTAGAGAGAGAAAGAGAAAAACTACAAGTAGAGAGAGAAATTATAAAGAGATAAAAGGAAGAAGGAGGAGGAGGCGGTCTTCCATCTTAGGGGGAGCGTTGAAGTTGCGATACTGGTCCATTGACAGGACTTCGGTGGCGACACAACGTCGGTCTAGCATCGACCTTGTTTTAGGTAGGGTGATACTCAACCATTTTTGGATTCTTTGGGGGGGGGGGGGGGGGTAAAAAGATAATATTATGTCACAAATAAGCGGAGGTTATGTCAAAATCTTTTCGGATATTAAGCAATGTTTTAACACGGTGATGGCTTCATATTTTTATATCATGCAAGATTTTACTCGGAGGCATGATATTTGAGAAAATCTTTCAAAAATGATATAATATCCATGTTTTTAAATTTTAGATTTGATCGCATCCATACAAGAATACATGGTTTTAAGCATATGTTTTACGTTGTGCGATCTACTTTATGATTGATTTTCATGACAAAGGTATGTATACACCCATGTGGTGATATATGAAGATGAGTACTGTGACTTAACGTATTAATTGAAACACTCGTCATGAAATGAATTTTGAGATGGTGAAAGACATTCTAAAAAGAAGAAATAAGACCGGCAAAAGATTAAAAATCCTTTTTTACAAAAAGGGGTAAAGATCAAGCATACGATCAAATATGAAAACTTGTAATTGTGAACAAAGCCCTTCATAAAGGGGATAAGATTGCATTCAAGATTATATAAAGACTTTGATTCTATGGATATATTTTATGACAAAGATTATGTTATTAGTGAATTTCTTGATATATGTTTCCTACTATTAACAAGGTAACAACACTTCACCGGTAAGTAAAGCCCTCAAATCTGTCATTAAGAATATGGGACAGAGGTCATTATTACAAGTGAAAAAAAGACATGGTGTCGCCTATTGAATTGAAAAGAAAAAGATCGATCAGGTTGTGACTCAAAATAAAACTGATCGGGTTAGTAAAAGGGTCTAGTAGTCCAGACTCCGTACATCGTAGAGTAGTAACTAGGCACTTGGGACTGGAGCCAGGACAACATAATTTTAAGCTGTGAGCTCCAGTCAACCAAGAACATTGGGCAACCGGCTCAATCAGATAAAGACTACTAGTGAATAATATATCCCCGTTACATTCTTTATGTGAATGAGCTACAGAGTCGTAAGAGCGACCTATCAAGATGGACCCGAAAAGAAAGTGAATGAAAGGATCAGAGTAACATCTGATCATAGCTTACCTCTAAGAAAGAAGAACTTTAAATTATATATGATTTTTTTATTATTTTGTAATCACTTACTTATACCATACATGATGAGAAGACAAAGTATTAACTAACTAATTAAAAGAAAATAACTCAATGTCCTACAAAGAATTCAATGGTGTGTTATTCTGATGATAAAGACTTATGCGAGATTTATCACTAGATCATATAATTGCATGCATTTCCCTTATGACAATGCATTTTATTCTTTCCTCTAAGATATGTATTGAGCTCGAAGTTGCAGTAGGGAGTAAATGATCCATATTGAACCCTCAACTGAGACTCATGAGGTTTCTTAAATATATTTTTTTTAGAGAAGAGACCCAGACGCTAAATATAAGTGCGTGGAACCTTAATTTTGTGTTTGCTCAGCCATTTGGTAATATCAATTAGTAGGCAAACACTTGCTATTGTAAGCATCGACTGAGTACTCTACTTTTATACTCCAGTTGTACAAGGCTGTGTATAATGAAATATAATATTTTCCTTTACCTTCATATGGTGTCATACGGTGTGATTGCTTCTTATTGCTACAGTTTTAAGTCCTACTGATCGATCCAAGTATAAAACTGATTTAGATTTTTCATCTAAATCTGGGTGACAGAATCGCATTAGAAGAAAGATTTAGATAATATTTAATGAGTCTTGTAATACGGGGCTGTTACATAGTCCATAATTGAGTTAGATATTTGACTTAAAGTCAGATTGATTCCAAAACTCTACATAAATGTCTGTATACTGCTTTTCTAATTGTTAATGAATATTGAGTATGAATTTCTGAAAATTTTGAAGCTTCTCTGAGATGGAGGGGGAACCTTGAAACAGAGTGGGTGAGAAGCCCATCCTGCCTCTGCACCCCCCCCCCCGGTAAAATGTGCAGCCTAGCCGTTCCCCCTTCCCACACCTAGAGCTTCTTTTGTTCACGTGGAAGAGGGAGGGGAGGGGCGTGATCCCACCGCAAACCCATTGGTGCGTAGCCGTCCAAGACCTGGTCCACACCAGGTCTGCCCATGCAGGCCATCCAACAGCACCAAGGAACCTACCAAGCGCCATTGAAACCCCACAGGCCCCTGCTACAGTAACCCGTGCACCACTAGTGCACTGCCAGCGCACCAGTGGCCTGCACGCTCCGTTTTACGTGTCAATCACGTAGCCGGATTGCCTGAGCGCATCCGATTTCGTCCAACACTCCAACGACTGGTGGCACCCCATTTTACTTGTCGTCAATACATGCCTTTCGAGGGCACATCCGTGCTCCAATTTGCACGCCAAGCACGTCATTGGAATCCTTGCAGCGAGACCAACCTCGTCTTGCATCCCATTGGCCAGCAGCGCCTCATTCTGCATGCCGACCATGCATGCATCCCGAAAACGTCCATCGCGCTCCAAGGCCCATGCCAACCACCTCGGTTCGTGCCATTCCAACAGTCTTCTCCCACGCACCAACATGGAGGTTTGCATCCTTTTCTTTTTCTCGACTCTTGCTTATTTAGTATTTGCTTAATTTCTGCCACCGATTGAGAGGTAGGTGCCTAACTAGTGATTCGCTTCATTGTTGGCTCCCGGAGGCTTCCTTTGAGCCTTCTGTATGGTCCTTTCACCTTAGACAAGTGGTAGTTCTTCAATTACCGATGGTCCAGTATTTCTTCTTCACGAAGGACAACTTTCTAGGCACAAGTTCTATTTTTTTAGGTACAACGGTTAAGTTATCCCGTTTATGACTGTGAATTTTGGAGTTATTTGTTGTCCTTCATTGCTACTTGCTGATCTCTTACACATTTTAGAGATTTCCTTCGTTTCCATATTGTTGCTCCGCATCATAGTTCAAACCAAACCAAACCAAACCAAACCAAATTAAATCGATTTTTTTTTGTTCATTTTGGTTCAGTTTCTAGCATAGTTGTCAATCCCGTCATGGTCCCTGTCCCATTTCACTACTTGGATGGGACATCCAGGTGTCTCGAACAACTGTGATGTCCCATCTCGGATTTTTTTCCCATATATATTCTAACAACTATAAAACATATGAATATAACAAATAATATAAAAAATAAATAAACATGAAAATAAGATAAAATTAATGCAATAAAAACATTTAGAATATATTTATGGATTTATAAAGGAGCATATTCATCAAAAAAAAAAACCAAAATAAGTTTGCAAGGAGCTTAAATGGTTAGGAAAATATCAAGTTAAAATACAAATTTTGGTTGGATTAGGCCGGGATAGGCCTGGACAGGCTGAAACAAACCGAGACAGGTCGCACAGAGTGAGGCTGCTACTAGGACAAACAAGAAATTGTCATGCCCGTTTTCTCATTAGGACGGGACATCCCGATCAGGACAGGCCAGGACGAGACAGGATTGACTACTATGGTTTCTACTATCAACTTGGGCCGGTTTGGTTTGGAAAATTTTCCTCGTAAACCAAACCAAATAGACCAGTAAACACCACTAAAGGGAAGGACATCACCGCGAAAACGCATATCAGAGAGAAGCTCAGTCTCTGCTCACAGAAGCATAAGCGGCCTGATTGAGATGTTCGAACTGTCAAAATGATAAGAGACAGACTTGGGCTCTGATATGATTATAAAAGATGAAGCAGAAAATATTGAAAGCTCCCTATTCAACATCAACGAAATAGCCCAACATATATCCAAGTCATACAAGCATTTCCTAATACAAGAGGGACTAAGACATGTCCTAATACTTGTGCATCTATGACATATATACAACACATACCTGATCCAAGTGCAACATATATAGAAATTGACACATGCATACAACATGTCAACATCTACACTCTCTCTCCAACAACCAACTATATGTGAAACCAAGGTTCGCCGTATCGCTGATCCATATCGGATAGTATCTTCCCATATACGATATGATACCGATCCGACTCGGGCCAACTCGGACTGACTCGCATGACTCGTACTGATTCAGGCTTATTTCTAGTTTTTTTCAGATTCTTTAATTTTGTGAATAATTATGACATAAATAAACTGTTAACTCCAGTGATTTATTAATGACAATGACTTTAATTCAAATCTAAGAGAAATCTACCCTATTAATCAATATAGAAGTGTAAATCACCTATTAAATTAGAGAAAAAAGTCCAATCATTTACCACTTAGAAAAAAAGTTCAATTACTTATCAAATTAGAAAAAAGAGTTTACTTAATAAGATACAAGTCACATTAAGTCGCATCGAATAAGCTTGAACCGGATCACAGCGACCCGTGCCGGATCACAGCGTATCGCACAAGTCATCACGAGTCACATACGAGTCACATCGAGTCGGCACGAGTCATGTACGAGTCGGCATGTGTCACGTACGAGTCGCATCAAGTCGGCTCGAGTCAAATGCAACTCAGAGACCCGAACCGTCCCAATGACTCGGACTCGTCCAGATACGAGTCGACTCGTACGAGTCGGCCCTATCCGCTACAATATGGCAAATCATGAGTGAAACCAATGTGGACCAGAAAATGGGATTTCATTAAGCTTGTAGTGGAATCTGATATACTAGTAGTGTACAGCAACTAAACATGGAAACCTACACTGTGATAAAAGCAAAAGTAGAGCAATGTGCAAGCATGAAAACCACACCATTTCTTAGAAGTCATTCGATTTATGCACATTCGACCCTTTAAAACGAAGTAAATATCAGAAGAATATTGTGATGTTGTGCCCCTCAAAACAAAGTAAATATCATAAGAATATTGTGAAGTTAAACCATAGTGTGATTTAAGTAATTACTCATTGGACATTGATGCAAGGTCGGTAGACTCAGGAAATAATGGAGAATAAGATAGTTAAAAAAGCTAAGCCAAATTGTACCAAGTCCATTCAACCAGGTCATGATTCAAGGCGTCTGTTTTGACTCGAGAATCTATGTCAACCCACCCCAAAAGATGAAAAACTTTATCTACACAACTTGACCAATCCTTACGCACATCATGTATCAGAGCCACTGGAAACCTAGTCAAATCATATCTCTTAGCATGCGCCAGTCCATCCACTATGGAAAACCCATGAACAGAAGGAACAGAAATAATGATGTATGGAAAATAATGTCTAAAGAAATAAAGAAGAAAAATCATAAATAAGCAATATAAATCAGACCTCAGAAATGGAGTCACCCTGAGCAGGTTTCATCTGTGTATCTGTATCTGAAATAGCTCTTCTGCGTGCAGCATTTCTTGTCTGTGGTCCTCTTGTTTCCTCTGAGGCAGAATTTAGAACAGCCTTACCTTTTCCTTTTGATGTGCCTGTTTTTCCCTCCTGTGAATCCTTTCTAGCAGAACCTACCGCTGCTGATGACCTAGATCTGTTTGAGTGACGACGACCAGATGACATAGGAGTAGATGTGGATGGAGATGAAACACCAGCCCCAGAGGCTGTGGAACTAGGATCGGTGTCTCCAACAGAGGAAGATTTCTGTCCAGATTCCCCTCGCTGGATCCTTGGCCACAGGAACTCTTCAACAGCTGCTAAACTTGCCAATGGATCAATAAGCACAATGTTTGAAGAATAGTCACGAAGGGATTTCTCTCCTTGTGCTCGACAAAGACGCAACTTGAAAGGCTGAGATAAGACACTGAGTCCACAAGAGAGGCGTCCACTCCCAGCGGCTGACCTAGTTGAATGGCTCAGAACAACCGGAAAACGTTCCAAGGATGATAAAGCACTTTGAAGCTTCTGCACCAACACAGTCATGGAGGCCTTATTCCCTTGCTTAACAGTGGTTGGAAGAGCAATGGCAATAAAAGACTTAAACCTTCTCAGTGCTTGCTGACGAAGTTTTGGCAAGTCAGCCTCAGATATTTTCTCTTTCGAAAAGGTACCACAGGAAAAATAATTCAGCAAAGCTGCAATAACTCCACTGCCAATAAACTCAAATGTTGACACGCCATCTCCTTTATTTAGTTCACTCAACATATCAGATATGACTAAATTCAGATGCTCCTCAACATCCGCAAAGATATCAAAAGAACGAACCCCGGAAGTTTTAGATTTTCCCTTAGCCTTGGATTTGGCGTCCTCGACACTAGCATTTAACTTAGCACAAAGATTCCTTAGATGACGAAGATCATCTGTCACTCCAACTTCAGCTGCACCAGGATCTGCAGGGAAATGCTTATCTTTGAAAGCCTTTGCACTTGCACTGACGGCTGCACGAAAACTTGAGTTCACAGTCGGAACCTCCACCGTTGCTGGAGGTGAACCACAAACTTTTGCCTCTCCCATGGAATTGCCTTCTGTGTTTGGGCAACCATTGCGGCGACGATAACGCCTAGAACGTGAAGAAGTACCAGGCAAATGTTCAGTCTCCTTCTCAGTAGAGGGTGCCTGAACAGCAACTGTGTACGAGGAATCAGATAAAATAAGTGCATCTACAGCGTGAACAACGCCCTCTCTCACAAACATCTTGGAAAATGTTTCTGGAAGTTTCTCCATGAGGATCTCAGCTATCTGAACAGCGGGAATCAGAACTTGTGGATCCTTCCATGCTAAAACGCCTGCTAAGAAACTGTAAGGCAACAGGTGGACTAAATATGAGCATTTTGCAACCAAGGCAACTGAATATGAATCTGTAAGAAAAGCACTTTCTGTTGTAAATCCAGAATTATATACCTGGATATATTTGTCACACTGAGTAAAGATTGTATCATATCAGCCGTGCTAAAATACATTAACTTGCCAATAACAGAAAGACATTTGTGGCGAACTGAACCATTTACACTAGATCCATATATCTGTTTCATAAGGGGAAAAGAAATCAGGCAACCAGTTAAAAGAGCAATACATCCAATGAATGCAAGCACTGTGTCATAACCACAAACCTGTATCAGAACAGGAAGTAAATCCAACCCAAACTGCAACAGCAGCTGAGGTTGGTCTTGCAACAATTTCTCTCGAGCTGAGATTTCGTTTGAAGTAGAATTAGAGTCATCTTGCTTCCCAGAGCTGCTGGCTGAGGATTTCTTCACAGCTGATCCTTTCACAAACACATTGAAACTGACTGGAAGAGAGATGGTACCTTGAGGCAAGGGAGGAAGTAGCTCATCCGCAAGGTTCACGATCTCAAAAATCTAAGTTAGAAGCAAATTCAGTAAAATCAGTACTGCGATGATCTAAGTAGAGATGGTTCATAATGTTAGGAATACCCAAAGTGCTATTTAAGCAAAAACCAAAGAGTTTCAAAAGTTATCCCCTGCAACCCCTAGAGATGTTAAGAGCCGCAAAATCAAATGTTTTCATTCAGCTTTATGGCTAGTATTTATTTCCAATTTTGCACACTTGCAACACATCCATGCCAATATGATCCCCCTCACATTCATAAAGAATCTTCATCACGTTAATGGGATGATCACAGAATATTTGATCCTATGATTGCTCAGAAAACCTCTGCTTGTTAGCTGGTGGTTACAAGATCAAATGGCTTTCTTAAGGCTCAACTCCATGCTGATTCAGTATACCCATTTAAAAATCAATACAAAACATCAATGAAACACTTAGAAAATAAGGGATTGCAACCAATTGGATTAGTAGTAAGTACAATCTCCAGAAAATCATGAAATAACTTAACAGTCCCCAAGTAAGGGACCAATCACACTACACAAAGTGATTTTCAAGCTGATAGCAACCTGTGTTTTGAAAGTATCTATACAAAAATAACATGCATACCTTAGCTCCAGTACATGAAGACATTGGTTCAATGATACAACCACAATATAGTATGAACAAGTCGAGGATAGGATTCCCTGGTTTTTAACGAGTAAACAGTCTTTTCTGAGAGATTTTGGAGAGTAAGAAGTGGATAGACTCTGGAGAGAAAGAAGTGGACTCTTCCTTTTCTAGAAGTTACATAGGTACTGTCAACAGCCCCTGGGGCATCTGGTTCCTGGTAAAAGGGCAGGGTTCCCGTGTTTAACAGACTTTTTTTTTTACCCCCCCCCCCCGGCAGTTTGGGCATAAAAGTAAGTAAAGAAGAAAAAAGGAAGAAGAAAGAAAAAGAAATAAAGGAGAAGAGAGAGAGGGTACCGGTGGGGGGTACGCACCAGTACAAACCCCCCACCGGTTGCCCCTTGGGACCCCCACCGGGGGGGGGGGGGGGGGGGTCTTGGCAAGAGAGAGAGAGAAGGAGAGAAGAAAGAGAAAATAAGGAAAAAAAAAGGGAAAGCCCTCTCTCTCTCATTGAATTCAAAAACAAAGGAGGGAATGGCCACCGGCAGCCAACCTCCCCCCCCCCCCACCAGCGGTGGCCTCCTCCATCTCCACTATATAAACCTCCTAGGGGGGGGGGGGGGGCTGCTGTAGGGGTCCCGGGAGCATGGATTGCGGAATCGGCGGGTCCCGATCCAATTTGGGGGGAAATTTACTGTTCCCCCCACCGATTTTTTTTTTAAAAAAAAAAACGGCCGAAATCGACCCGATCTGGTCCGGTTCGGGCCGCCGCTCCCGATCCCTAGGCGCCAGCAACATTTCTGCTGGTGCCCCCCTTCCCCCAGCCCCTCCCCGGCTCCCCCTCCCCCGGCCACCGTCGCCGCTCGCCGCCGGCCCCCCACCCCACCGCCGCCGGCCGTCCGCCTCTCTTTACTCTCTCTCTCTCTCTCTCTCTCTCTCTCTCTCTCTCTCTCTCTCTCTTTTCTAGTTTTCTTTGAGATATCGACCAAAAGGAGAGGGTTTAGGGTTTTCATCCCGTCATCGTCGACCGGCCGTCCGAGAGCCGCCGCCGCCGCTGTGGTCGCCGTCACCGCCACCCTCGACATCGGATTTTCTTTTCGCATCCCGATCCGAGTTTAGGTATATTTCAAATTATTTTTTTAAAATTCTAAAAAAATTAGAAATGATGTATGATTGTGTATATTGTGTAGATCTATTAATATTTAGGTTGAAAAAAAATTAACATGTTGATTAGACAAAATTATCAAAATTAGCCCTAATTAGGGCTTAAAAATTGAGACTTTTGTATGATTAGTGTGATTAAGGTTCAATTGAGTGTGCCAACCACTCAATTGAACTTGTTAGGACATAAATGTACATTTTTTTGCATTAATTGCATGTTATTAGCGTTAATTAGTTAAAATTAACCCTAATTAGGGGTTAAAAATTAGGACTTCTGTATGATTAGTGTGATTAAGGTTCAATTGAGTGTGTCAACCACTCAATTGAACTTGTTAGGACATAAATGTACATTTTTTTGCATTAATTGCATGTTATTAGCGTTAATTAGTTAAAATTAACCCTAATTAGAGGTTAAAAATTAGGACTTTTGTATGATTAGTGTGATTAAAGTTCAATTGAGTGTGCCAACCACTCAATTGAACTTGTTAAGACATAAATGTGTAATTTTTTACATTAATTGCATATTATTAGTGTTAATTAGTTAAAATTAGTCTTAATTAGAGATTAAAAATTGGAGCTTTTTTATGATTAGTGTAATTAAGATTCAATTGAGTGTGCCAACCACTCAATTGAACTTGTTATGACATAAATGTGTATTTTTTTGCATTAATTGCCTGTTATTAGCGTTAATTAGTTAAAATTAGCTCTAATTAGGTGTTAAAAATTGGGACTTTTGTATGATTAGTGTGATTAAAGTTCAATTGAGTGTGCCAACCACTCAATTGAACTTATTAGAACCTGATTGCATTTTTGTGTTTTTATGTTATGCAGGAATATGGCAGAGCAAGGACTTCATGAACAGGATGTGGAGCAGCATGGTGCTGATCCTGGTTGGCAGCATTGCACACTAGTGGACAGTGAGGAGGAGGGTCAAATGCAACTGGTGTGGAAAGGAGATGGGTGGTGACATCTATCGCCTAAAAAATCATCTTGCTGGCATATCAGAAGACGTCAGTAGATGTAAGTCAGTCCCGCTGGACTTGAAGAAGGAAATGAGGACTTATATGATGGGTAAAAAGGCACACAAAGATTTATCATCACAACAACACATGGATTTGCAAGATGAAATATCAAGGCGCCAGAGACGAAGGGATTACAGTCTACCTGTTCAGCGCCCGATCAATTTAGATGATGAGGAAGAGGAGGAGGATCTAGATGACCCTGATGCAGAGTACACCAGAGTTGTTCGTGCCAGTTTGCGGACAAATAGAGAAGATGAGGACCGACGAAGAGCCATAGGATCATCAGGTGGATCAGTGCCTGCTGCTTCTCAGCCTGGGAGATTCGTTCATAGGGGTTCTTCTGGTCGTAAGACTACTAGTTCTATATTGAGTTGTGGACGGACATCAGATGTGGCACGCGGTCCTATGGACCAATTTTTGTACAGATCAAGATCTGCCAGACAGTTTGGAATCAAGCAAGCATTAAAAGGAGTCAAGGCATCAGCAAAAAATGCCTTGAAAGGAATTGTGAAATGGTTTTTACATGCAGGTGTGCCAACATACATCATCTAGTCCATATTTTCAGACGATGATGAATGCAATTACAGATGTTGGGCCTAGTGTAAAGGCCCCCACACCTCGCTACATTTATGATGTTGGGCTCGAAGAAGAGTATAATGACTTGAAGGTATAGGTCGACAACTTCAAAAATGTGTGGAGAGAGCGTGGTTGTACCATCATGTGTGATGGTTGGACAGGAACCACAAGAAGATCCATGATTAATTTCCTTGTGTATTGCAGCGAAGGCACTGTTTTTTTTAAGTCTGTGGATGCCTCAAACAGAATAAAAAATGCTGATTATTTGTACAGGCTAATGGATGACGTGGTAGAGGAAATTGGTAAAGAAAATGTTGTGCATATAGTCACTGACAACGAAGCAAGCTACAAAGCAGCCGATAAATTGTTGATGCAGAAGAGGCACCATTTGTACTAAGTGCCTTGTGCAGCATATTCTATTGACTTGATGATGGAAGACATAGGTAAAGATCCTTTTGTTGCTGAGGTGCTACAACATGCTCAGATGATCACGGGATTTATTTATAGTCACAACATGATCTTACATATGATAAGAGAACATACAGGTAGATGGGATCTTCTTCGTGCTGGCCCTACTAGATATGCATCAAACTTCATTTCTTTAGAAAACATGATCTTACATATGATGAGAGAACATACAGGTAGATGGGATCTTCTTCGTGTTGGCCCTACTAGATATGCATCCAACTTCATTTCTTTAGAGAGCCTGAGTAAATACAAACATCAGTTGGTCCAGTAAGTCCACTATGACGAATTTCTGGCACATATAGGGACACTAAGGGCCGATGCTAGAAAAGTTGTGTTGGCAGTGCAATCGCTAGTTGGGGAGAGAAATTTTTGGGATAAGGTTTTTCGCTGTCTGAAAGTGGTTGAGCCTCTTGTACGTGTTCTGAGGTTAGTTGATGGAGATGACAAAAGTGACATGAGATATTTGTATGAGACCATGGATAGAGCAAAGGAGTAATTGAATGAAAGCCTTCCTACTTCTCATGACAAATGGTGGAGGATCATCGATAATAGATGGGAGTCGACTCTTCATCATGATCTCCATGCTGCTGGTTAATCTTCATCTATTTAAGTTGATTTTATGTTATTAATTTTTTCACATTTAATTTTATAACTAATTAATATTCAATTTATAAGCATGATATTTTTTCAACCCAAGGTATCAGTATAGTGAGAGCGTGCATAATGACGGAGAGGTCCTTCGAGGCACAACTAACGTGATTACTAGAATATCAAGGAATACGAATGAAAGGATAGATACCTTAACAGAAGTAACATACAAAGTAGGAATTTATGAAAATGCATGCGTCTATCATTAACTTATGTTATTTATATTTATTTTGTAGATTGAGAGATTTAAATTGAAGATTGACATTTATGAAGATGATGACGTCAGAATTGCAGTAACGAGGACAGCTCCAGGTGAATTACATAATAAATAGTCAAATATTAAATTTAATGATGTTACTAGTCTACAATGTAGATTCTACATATGATTATTGATATCGTCGTCTTTTTTTTTTTCTCAACAGCTGAATGGTGGATCCAGATTAATTACAGACAAGCTGCCACAAATCCTTTGGCATATGTTGCAGTGCAAGTACTCAGTCAAACCACTTCTTCCAGTCAATGTGAAAGAAACTGGAGTACATTCAGTCTCATTCACACGAAGGTTCGTAACAGATTGGGGGTTTCTAAGCTGAAGAAGTTGGTGTATTGTCACTACAACATGCGTCTAAAAATCAGACAGATTCAGGAAAGACAGAGGCTTGAAAGACAGAGATTCATGGAGTTTGCTGGCAGACCAGTTGATGAGCTTGTACATCAGATTGATATTGATGAACTATTAGATGAAGAACACTCACTGCATTCTTGGGTGGAGAGCAGAGCAGCCAGAGATGCACAGCCTGAGTTTGATCCTCAGAATCAGAGTTTGGCATAGGTAAATTAGATGCAGTAGTTGCTCGAGATCTTGAATTTCAGACAACACAAGGAGGAGGTGCACTAGTTCTTTAGAGGCGCCAAAAGTCAGCCACACTAGAAGACACTGCTAGAACTTCTGCCTCTCAGCCAGCACTCAGGAGATCAGCTACTCAGGTGGATCCACAAAGAAGAAAGGAGAAAGAGCCAGCGAGACCTTCATTGCAGTCATCGAGCAGCAAAAAGAGAAAACAATCAAAAGGAAAGTCTAAACAACGAGTGGACCCATCGAAAGGAGAAGAAGGGAGAGTTCAGCAGACTGGAGAGACACTTGAGGACACCCCAGGTTTACCACCTCACTTGGCCAGCATGTACGAGGCAGAAAGATAAACCTACAGGCGTAGAAGAAGGCGGTTGAGGAAAACAAGTCAAGTGCGGAGTGATGACTCCACTAATGATGATGATGATGGAGATGGTGATGGCGACGGCGTTTCTGCTGCTGGTGGTGGACTATCCGGAGGTTCTGCACTTGGGAGTAGTTACACAGGATACGAAGATTACTCCGCACCTCCGAGTCATTCTGAAGGAACTCAAGGCCAGAGACAAAGACAACAAATGAGATTTGAAGGCCAACAGAGACAGGCAGGATGTGATTGACCACCATAGGAAGATGCACCTTCTTATCCGCCCATTTTTCACCCCCCTACACTGCCGTATTCAGACATCAGCAGCACTACTGAAGGGTACTCTGGACCTCCACCTATACAGTATGGCATTTTTGTCCCTCCAATACAATCAGGAGAAAGTTCAAGCCAACAAGCTTACACACCTAGAGGTATTCAAAGAGGATTCGAAAACCTCACTAGTTCCTTGTTTGGCTATAGATATGCACCATACATATCGGCATATTATGGCCCGCCAGCTCAAACTTGTGAACCGGATGATGAAGGATCACAAATGTGATCTTTCTAAGGTATTTTTCAACAACAATGTCTTTTTTAATTAATGCACAACAAAAATTATTAGTTAGTTAGTTGTCTTTAATGTTTATTTTTTATGGATGTACATAAATTGCATTCATTCTTATTGTATCAATTGAATAATATGTATGTAATTTTTTCTGATTTTTTTAATTTTTCTGATTTTTTCCTGATTTTTTCTGATTTTTTTTTTAATTCGGCCGAGTCGGATCGGCCGGACTTCGTCTGGATCGGCCAACCCGGCCGATCCAGATCGGGTCGGGATCGTCGAGTCCCGACCCGACCCGAAATTCCTTGCCCGGGAGAGGTTTTTGGGGAGCCCTTTTTGAAGCTTTTCTTGGAGTTTTTGTCTTTTGGAGGATAAAAGAAGGCCATACACGCTGCCCAAGGACGTTGTGGGACGAAGCTTGTGAATTCATGATCTTGCTGCAATTCTAAAGATAAAATAAAGAAGAATGGTTCATTCATATTGGTTGAATGACCAAAGTTTTGTAAAATAAGTGGTTCATTCATATCATTTGAATGACCAAGTTTGTTTAAGATGAACGGTTCATTCATATTGGTTAAGTGACCGAATTTGTTTAAAATGAGTTTGGTCCATTCATATGGTTTGAATGGCCATAACTTCTTAACGGTCCACTTTTATGGTTTGAGTGGCCGATCTCTTTGGTCCATCCACTCTTCCAAGGACCATATTTCCTCTAAAAAAATATATAAATTTTCCTTCTATCTACGGATGTCACTCACTCTTGGGCCCCTTAGATGCAAAGACTGGAACAAGATTGTGGATAAATTTCAAAGCAGGTTGGCAGGATGGAAGGGATACTGCTCTCCTATGGAGGTTCGTGGGTCCTATGCTCCTCGGTCTTGGCCCTATATACTTCCTGTCTATCTTCAAGATTCCTACCTCTGTTATGGCCAAGTTGAAATTCAACCAAGCTGGTTTCTTCTAGCATGGTAGTGGAGACCCCAAAAGGGGTGGATATGATGTATGCCGGGACTGAATGTGTAGTAGCAAGGAGGATGGGGGTGTGGAATTGAAGAACATCAGCACATTCAATTTGGCCCTCCTTTCTAAATGGCTTTGGAAGTTGGTGACCTCTGATTCTAGACTCTGGTGGGAAGTAATCACACAAAAATATCACAGGGAAGCTGGACTGTGGGGTGTCTCTCTTTAAAGTACCTAACAATGTCTCCTCTCTTTGGAAGGATACCCTCCTATGCATAGATATTTTCCTTGTTGGGTCTCATATTAATGTTGGAGATGGGAGTTCTACTTTGTTTTGGTTGGATAATTGGTCCCCTCCTTGTTCGGCATTGCACAGGATCCTTCAGTACCTGTTAGCCACCTCTATGAGGCCCCTGGGCTGCACGCTTCCTGGAGGCTCACTTTTAGAAGAAATCTGACAGATGAGGAGTTGAATGACATCTAGCAGCTGTTCACACTACTGGACTCTTGCCACTTGGTTCCGGATTCTCACGATCAGTAGCTGTGAAAGTCGGATGCCAAGGGTTGCTTCTCCGTTAAGTCTATCCAATCTATGGTGGGTGATGGGGAGACTCGTTACCCATTCCTCTCGAAGGTCTAGAAGGTCAAAAGTCCCCTAAAGTGCAGCTGTTACTTTGGAGGACTTAGATTGACAGGCTGCCAACATGTGACAGGATAGCTTGTTTTCTGCTTGACCTGGTTTCTCAGTGTGCTTGGTGCGGCCTGGAAGACGAGTCTAAAGATCACCTATTCGTGACTTGCTCTTTCCCTTTATAGGTGTGGCATCTTCTAACACGAAAACTACAAAGAGATCTTCTCCTCTAGTGTGACGTCGTAGACCTCCTCCTTGCATGGTGTCGACCTTGGCCCAACAAAGCAGATCGCATTGTATGGTGGTTAATCCTGCATGCCACTCTCTAGGCCATATGGATGTGAGCGCAACAACATGATCTTTAAGAGAGAAGCTAATACCCCAGAACATGTATCTTCTTCTGTGGTTAGAAAAGTTAGGGAGTGGGCTTCTTTGATGTGTAATGTGGATCATTATAACTCCTTTTTTGGCATTCTGGAGATAGTTAAGGGAGTGTCTCACCATCTTGGTACTTTTGTACAAGAAGATTTTTGTTATTGTATATCTTCCTCTTTTGTACTCCCACTTTTTGTTTATAATACATGTGGTACTATCCACTTCAAAAAAAACATATAAATTTTCTCATTTTATAGTCCATCATTAAGCTTAGGACAATTATACACTACACACCCCTTTCTCTTCTAGTTTAGGATGCGAGCATCCGTTACAACAATCTTATAATAGAGGCTAAACTATAGTGATCCAATCATGAGCTGGACAAGAGGAAAGGGCCATTTATAAGGGAGGCTACCTATAGAAGAATGGTACATAATGTCATGGTATGGAGCCACCACTATGTTTAGGGGCTAGGATAAGAATGAGTCGGATTAGTATCATGTTAAGAAATGGGAAAAGTTATTGTACTATATATGAGGGACTTAGATCCATAACTTGTGAGGCACCTTTTGAGGATAAAATCATATGGCTCAAATCAGACAATACCTCACAATGGTTGGATTGGGTTGTTACATAAACTCTGTTTATGGATGACTTCAACTTTCATAATAATATAGGTCAACCTCCCTAATAAGGGAATAGTCTATTTGATGTTTATACACTCCACTCTTATAGGTAAGTGTTCATTCTCATTTTTAAGTGTTTCAATTTACAAGGTCATGGACGATATCAAAGTCAATAAAGGCAATCCACTTTCCTTGGGTGAGGAATCTCTCCTCTACCTGCTTGATTATACTATCTCTTTTTATGTCTTAATAAAATTGGCGGTGTAATCCACATTATCCTCAGAAAAAAAATAAAGGCATAACATATACCATTTTTTTGGCCAAAACCAAATCCACCACAGATCCTCTCATAAAGTTTATTATCTTTCATACATGATTACTTTGGGTCATTTTCAACAAAACCCTATCCCCATTAGGAATGGGAATATCCTATCAATATTCTCCTAATAAAAATTTAATAATCTCTTCGAGCCCCAGCCATTGCACAAGGCTGCAAGTGCTAATGATATATAAAATCTCTCCACCAACACAAGTTCAACTAATAAAGGTATATCCCCTTTCCAATAAAGGGGAATGCATGCATAACTTAAAATATTAAGGCACCCATGTTCTCAGGTGTCTCAGTTTGCTCAACAACAAAGACACAATAATCCTCCATGATGAAGATACTTCAATGAAGAATATTCATGTTGGGGATGGTGAGGCGATATGATTTTCTCAATAAATTATGTGAGTCCTAGCTGAGAACCAGATCTTTATGCACAATCTTCCTAGATGAGATACAGATCTTTATTCATAATCTTTTCACTTGTCCAATACCCCCAAATAACAGAGTACTCATGTCCTCATTCCACTTACACAGCTTCAAGATCACCAACATAAGGGGACAAAAGATAGTTTCTTTTTTTACCCAAGGTCACTGTTCAATGTGACACAGCAAATAAGTGAAGCATGAATCATTCTTATTCAGTGGAGAGGATAATAATACTAGTGATAATCACTCAAAAGAAATCAATGAATTGACATGAAGCAACCAAATACCTGTTCCGGGGGCCTTGTTAAAGCAGGTGAAACAGAAATGCTAGCAACCAGACCAGATCCTGAAAGAATATCTTTGAGAATGCCACTAATTCCAAGGAGAAGAAGGGTCTTTGCTCCCAATGGTGATCCACTTGCGCAGGTTGATAAAAGACGTATCAAACCCTGAAAATCTTATTTCAGAATGGGCCACTTAGAATCAGAAAACACAAGTTGAATAAGCATGTTGATCTTCTTACTGTGTAAGTGGGTGTGCTAAGAGAAGCCTGGCCACCCCCAGAGTTGCTTATTGATATAAGACTGGCAGCTTGTGTGACCAAGCCATGATTACATAGCTCATCTAATTTTTCTGGAGATGAAGCAAATGCCTCTGCAATGCGAGTCAAGCAAACGGATGCATGCTCTAACACCTGATACAAAATGTCATTTGTGAGGGAAAGTCAAGGCCTAAATGAAATAATGTACCTTTATAGACTCTGCACTGACCAAATAAAATAAGAAGTTCAAAGGCAAACTCGAATTTCGAACTAGACTAGACTCTTGTATTTTATAAATAGCTCAATATGATATGTTATTTTATGACAACGAATGTCACTTCACCTTTGAATCATGGTAGTGAAGCAGGTTTGTAAGCAACGGAACAGCTTCCATCACAAAGTCAGCTGCATCAGAGGGCAACTTCTTGCACATATTTGCCGCAGTAGATAATGCCACCCTCTGAAAGGGGAGGAAAAACATGACAAAAAAATTTCGAACTTTCAGTCTCCAAAATAGTGCATTTATCATGTCTGTGAGGAATTTAACACGAAAGAAACTAACAGAAGTACTGTTACCTGCACCCCCGTAGAGAAGAAGTCCAGGTATGATAGAACTGCCATAAGTGCACCAGCACGTAAACAAGCAGTTGGGTGCTCTTGTGATATCTTTTTTAAAGCTTGCAAAGACTGCATGAGAAAAGAGGATTGATCAAACACTTAGTCCAACAAGAATAAAAGAGTGTGCAAACATATGTCCCTGCCTGTGTGGAAAGGCATCTAGAACATGTAAGGTTAAAGCTGAAGAATAAGATAACCTCGAGGACAAAAACCTGACAACAGTTATTTGATAACCTTGAGACAAAAAGACGTAACAAAATCAACAAATGGGGTGCAAGAAAAACATGATCCCATCAATATACTTGTTCTACCCTAGTTTTTGGATACATAAGTAAAAGGCAAAGAATTCTCAAGAGGGAGAGCAAGACTTTAGAGTGGATGTTTCATCTTACTCGTGAAAAGGTCAGGGAGTGGGCTAAATTGTTATTAGTCTGGAATATTCCCGATCTTTCATCTTGGGGATATTGAAGGGTTAATGTCACACCGTCTTGGCCCAGACCTAAGCTTTTGTATAGAGGAACTTTGAGAGTATCCTGATCTCACACTTGTACATCCCTTCTTTTATTTTTAATAAACTTTTGGTACCATTCACTTTGTTTAAAAGGGAAAGAAAGGCCAAACGCCTAGCGGGCACAACAGCCTTCATAGATTCCGACCAACAAGCCAGAAAAAAAGAAGTCTAAGGACAAAGGTCGAAGGGATGACATTCATAACACGAGCAACAAACTACAGCTTCTTGATTTCAAACCAAAACTAGGTTTGTTAATTTAAACAAGTTACAGCTTAAACAAAAACAACTAATACCCCATGATCTTGAAAGCATAACTATGAAGAGTATCTACCAACCACATCCAAATGTAGATAACATCCAACTCACAAAACTCCTCCTAAGTTGTCACTTTTTGCCAAATTTTGAAGGCAAATGTAACACTAAAATGCCTACCTGCTCTGCCAAGTCCATGTACTCGATGGTCAGAAGCCGAGCACAGAAGGATGAAACGGCGCCGTAATGCACAACAGCGGAACAGGAAGACGGAAGGACATCACAAAGATGTGTGAGCGCCCTTGCAGCGAGCAGCATGATATCAGGGTTGCTCTCATGGTTCAGCAACCCAACAAGCACGGGGACGAACGAATCCACCGAGAAAGAGCCCAGAGATTCCTCGGTCCCAATGGACAGCATCTCACATAGCTGGGTCAGCGCCTCCACCTGCCTCCCCTCTTCGCCGTCCGCCCTCAAGCCCGAGAGGATCTTCTTCAGCCGCCCGCTCTGGTGAGACGACGACGAGCCGGAGATCGCCCCCGAGGGCAGGAGATCGTCGAGCCCGGCCCCCAGCTTCCGCAGCAGCCCCTGAAGGGCGCTGCTGGCCGAGAAGGTGAGGTTCTGGTGGAGAATCCCTACGCCGCCCTCGCTGTCGTTGTCGCCATCGCCTCCCCCGCCGCTGTCGATGCTCAGGTCCAGCATCCTCTCCGCATCCCTATCCCTAGATCTCGACCCCTCCGCCTCCTTCTCCTTACCCTTATCAAGCGCCTCCTTGTCCCGCTCCGCCTGGTGGTTCTTGCCGGAGCTCCGGCGCCGCCCCTCGGACTCCCTGCGTCCTCCCGACGAGTCGGTGGCGTCCATGGCGACCGGAAAAGAAGCGGCGGCTGCGGATGATTCCTGCGATCGGGCGTGCTGCCGGGAGCGGGTGACGATGCTGGAAGCAGGCAGCGAGGCGGCGGCGGCGGCGGCGGCAGTGCGGGGACGCTTGGAGGCGCGTGTGGCGGGGGGCTGCGAAGAGGGCGCTGACGAGGAGGCCTCCGCCCGCTTCCGGCTCCGCGTTTCCATACAAGAAACGAAGCCCCTTTTCTCGCCCTCCGGCGGCGGGTGGCGGCCTCAGGCCCGGGGCATCTCCGCGAGCAAACCCTAGCGGATCGCGGCGGCGCCCCTGGAAACCCTAGGAGACCAGGTATTCGAGCTCGGCGGAGGCCGGAGGTCCCCCTCTGCTCCCCCGATCGTGCGAGACGGCAGGATCGCGTGCCCCGGCGGAGGCGGCGGCGATGGAAGCGAGAATCCGAAGCTTCCTTCTTCGCCAATCGAATCGAAATTTTGAAGCAAAGATGGGGTTTTGCGGGGATCCCTGGAGAGGAGAAGAAGAGAATTGTGTGATCGAGGTGGGGAGGGGTTTAATGGGGAGGAGAAGAGGATAGAGGTGCTGCCATGGCGGCGAGAAGGGGGGGAAAACGGTGTTCTTGGCTCTCTACACTCTCTCCTCCCCACCTTTATTCTCTCCGTCCGGGATTGCCAATTCGGTGTATGCCCCGTTTTTATTTCCTTGGTTTTTATTATTTCCTTACTTTGATAAATAGTATACTACATTGGTAATATGTATAATATATTGGTAATAAGAATGTAAAAGTATTTTGATGAATCTATTCTATTTCTCTGTTTTCCCTTCTGTTGCTCCAAAGTTAAAAGCTGTCCGATCATTTGATCAAAAAGTTCTTATTAAATATGTCAATTGCATGAATCGAGCTTGTAGCATAGTTGGCGTGTGAAATGAAACTAGATCTTTTAGACCTTCCTCTCTACATCCTAAGATGCACGGAAAGGAAGTCTAGAAAATCCTATTTTGTGTGAAATCTATGACAGATTATGAGATTGCATGGTGCTTATAAAGGATGGGATGCACTCTTGATGGTCCTGATAGTAAAAAATAAAAAGTGAAGTGTTTTATCAATATGTATATATATATATATAAGGTAAGACTAACTTTTAAGATTTAATTTCATTTGTTTTGGTAGGAAATGCAAGAAAAAGGGAAACAATGGTGCCGCCTCAGTTAAGTTTGATGCCTCCTTGTGTAACTGTCTTGTGCATATTGTATTTATAAATATTCTAATGTTTAGTAGTTTTTCATCTGGACGTTTCTCACAGTTTTAAGAGAACCTTTTAGGGTTACTTTCTAGCTGCACATAATTAAGAAACAAGATTTACCGGGGGGTGTCAATGGGCTGGCCGGTCTGAAGGCCCATAAAGCCAGCCTAGGCCTGATCTAGATCTCATGCCCCGGGCCCAACATCTACTATTATTATATGTAAAAGTTTAAGCAGCTATCGTATGTATGTAGGGATTTTTATTAACATATTTTAATAAATATTTAAATAATTAATTATCTTTAAAAATAATTATAAAAATAGTCATCTGACACCTTCGAAACCCCGTCACGACACATGCCCACTACAATGCATGTGGGCGAGAGAAAAAATACTATAAAAGTCGGCCTTGGCAAGACTGAATTCGCATTGCCAAGATCGAAGTAATTTCGGCTTTGGTAACACCAAATTTGGTGTTTCCAAGTCCGAATTAAAGTCAGCCTTGACAACACCGAATTCAACATTTCCAGGTCCGAATTAAAGTTGGCCTTGACAACGCCAAATTCGACCTTGCCAAGGCTGAACTCTAGCGGCAACCCAGACACTCCAAGCCCTCATCCTTTGCCCACGAACATTGCAATCAGCCTAGCAAAGAACTGGTTTATTCGTCGAAGACTTGAAGCAAAGAAAAACTTTGTTTAGCATGATTGTGGAACTTCTTTATTTGCACCGTCTAACATTTTACATTTTACTTGAGAAAACTACACATGTCAATTGTATGATTTTTACTAGTCTCTATTTGAAAGAAGCAACTTGTCATGCTAGGTTCATGATCCATTTGTTTTGAGATAAATCCACCTTCAGCATCAAATGAGCATTCTTGCTAACTGATGAATATTTTGTTTACATTTGCATATGATTAGAGTGGGCATGATTTATATTTTCGACTATGGCCTTATTGCTGGCAAAAAATAATATGATCAATTGGGAACCAATTGGATAGATTTTGTTTGTAGCAAGGGTAGGACATGTGTTGAAGGTTAGCCAATCTCATCCCCCTGCCAAATCAATATTACGTGGATGGTCCAATTTGAACTCTAAAGCACTGCATATGAATGTCTATTACAGTGAAGTTCGGCACTTGTCCTAGGCAAAACTCAGCTTGTTACAAGAAGAGTAAGGCGATGGGATGGCAATCTCTAGTGATGCAAATGGGATGGATTGCATTGGATTGATGCCACTTCAACCTATAGCTCAAATAACTTTTTCTCTCTCATGTTGGGTAATAACCAAAGCCATGATATTTGATGAAGCTAAATGAACATAGTTGGGTAATAAGCAAAGCCATGTTGGGTAATAACAAGTTGTTCCTCGGTCGATGATGTTTTTGCTCAATCATTTTTCCACAATACATTCATCATTTAATAACAAACACTAAGTAGGACAAGCTGAAAAAGCTCAAAACACTAGTGCCACTCCTTTGCTAAAGAAGAGTTTGATTACCAAGATCCAAAAAGATAAGGTTTGTCTGGCATCAAAACTATACAAACATTTTTTCTCTTGAAAGCACTAGGCAATCTAAAACAAGCAAAAACTGGTAGTGTTCCATCCCTCAAACAGAATACACAAAAGATACAAAATATAATATGCTGTTCTCATCAAAGGTGGAAACCATCTCTTTTTCGGACCCCTTCTCTTCTATCCGCGTCCAAGAGGGTGACCACGACCTCCACGATGCGCTTGACTATCCATCTAAACATCAACTTGTGTCTCTGGTACTAAGACATCATCAGAAGAATGTGTCTGATGCCCTACAACCTTATAGACCAATAGTAATTGTAGTTTAATCTAATTAACCCAATTGGAGTCCATTATAGAGTTTTAAATAGTTTAATTCAGTCTATTAACATATTTACATAAATTAAAATAGCCCACTAACTTAGTTAAAAGTTTGGGTTCGGATGTATTAGATAACAGTAGAAAAAAATGATGATAACTATTTACAGAAAACTCAGATTAAGGCATGGTTGGTATCGTTGGAAAGAGGATGAAAAGATCTATAACTATGTAGAATATCATTTTTGTTAATTCATATATTTTAAAAGTCAAAAATATCAATGATCAGTTTTAAAAATAGCTACCAATTGAGAACAAGTCTTAATAGGACTATGATTTGAATTAAGAAATAATGAAAAATATAACTAAAGTTAACCATGACCTAAAAAGCATAGAAAGAGATT
Source organism: Zantedeschia hybrid cultivar (assembly GCA_030544215.1). NCBI lineage: Eukaryota > Viridiplantae > Streptophyta > Magnoliopsida > Alismatales > Araceae > Zantedeschia > Zantedeschia hybrid cultivar. The sequence continues at coordinate 69,566,702 of JARZZO010000015.1, read as the reverse complement.
CTTGAGTTAGATTATAGGCATAACACAATAAATTTGAGTATGTTTATGTTGGATATAGGTGTCATCAAAATCAATCATTAGGCACTTATTACAATCTCGTTCACTAATAAATGGTACTTAATTCATTATGAAAATTGGTGAGTTTATTATTACACATAATGAAGTCCATAAGTGTGTGCAGTAGTCATTAGATTATGATGAGATCATAATAATGAGATTGATGACTCATAAACATGCATTCTTAATTGTTCATAGTCGAAGGATGTTTGAGAATGACATCAAACATCTGGAGAGATTAGTACATGCTACTCCAGCTCATTTAATGATTGTGATTGATCTCATTAGTCACTTGTATGGAGACATTGTGGTGAGCTTATAGGTGCTCATTAGAGAATGAGTTCATTGAACTGATCCGACTTGGATCGTTGGATGACAATTTACCTAACTGTCAACCAGCTTGATCCATCATTCAGTAGCGTGGTTGGTCATTGGACCTAAGACACTAAAGACACATTGTCGGTGGACTTCTGGACTTTGACCTTGGCTCACGAATCTCTATCCACGAGATTCCTAATAATCAAGAATCAGAATCCAGCGGAAGACCTTCGAAGGTGATTGTGTGTTCAATATGGAATCATTCACTTTTAGATAATTGGAGAGAGATCCGCAAGAGTCTCTGGTCAGAGCAGACACAATATCAGAAAAGTGTACAGCGGCATCTAATCCAAGTAAGTTGACCATATAGGATTTGACAATTGACCATACCCTAAGTTAACTCGAGAGTATTATACGAATGAAGAATTATAGCCACACAATAACTGTGGGCGGAAAGGTTCCATGAGTGGACTGTTGAACCTTGTTACCTTCTTGGATCATACGGTGTTGCTTATCATCCAACTTGATCAGAAGTCCGGCCGATGTTAATTCAGAAGTAATTAATTAAATATGAGATATTAATTAATTATTATAAGTCGATAAAATATTATCGGACTTAACAGGTTGAAAACTGGACTGAGAAATGGACTTAGAGGGTTACACGCATAAAGATTCTCAGTCGGTAGTGTTTTAGCAAGTTTTATATTAATTCAGAGGATTTTGTAAAAAGCGGCACCAAATTAATATTGTTGGGTTCTCGAGTTTCTCCGGATCTCCTGCGCAGCGGAAAATAAAAATAAAACGGAGATCCATTCCCGTTTCGAAAATCAATAATCGGATTATCGGATATATATATATATATATATATCACAATGCCCCCGTAGGAGAGTTTTGGGTAGACACTGTAGGCATTCACAGAGTAGGTCAAAACCCATGGGCAACGGGTATACGGATAGGGTATCCGCAGTTATGCTCAGTAGCCAGGACATTTGTGTCGCTTACTTAGGTGAATTTGTATTTGTGTAGATTGCTCCTTATATTGTAGTTAGATGCATGTCCGATATGTTTAAGTGAAAATTTGATAATTAGTATTTCTTTGAATATGATCATCCGATTTGACTTATGATATGAAATTTGATTTAATCTCTTATGCTCATAAACTATCTAAATCACTTATTTGATTAGTCATGTTTTTACGTGATTAGATATCTATGCCATCTTTTAATTAGTTTATTGATCACCATTCATTCTCTTAATTCGATAATCATGCTCTATTCTGATTAGTCATTCGTTCATGATCTTATGACTCTGCGATGACTTATGACCTGCAAACTTTAAATCATAAAAATATAATTAAGTGAACATGTTACTAGTTGTATGAGAATTTGATGTGTGCTATGTGAATCTTTTATAGATTAGAGGTTATTTGTTAGATAAGTGTACTGGCTAGAGAACTATGACATAAAACATGAAATTTACTATTTGAACATCTTGATTTTACTATATGATCATATTATTTTAGATCTAATTATTTGTATTAGAAAATATTTATATGATAATAATTGACATATAACATGCTTCGTATTAATTCCTTGTTGTACTATATGTAGAATTTGATATGATCATTATGCTTAACATGATTATATAATGTGGTTTGCAAAAAGTTACTATATGTTAAGTCATGTGGATGGTTTGAAGCTTATTGAGTAGTGAACTCATAAATTCGACCAAACGTTTTTCAAGAAAAACATATTCGGGATCTACCTAGGTGGGGAATCAAGTATATTGGACCTTTGAAAGAGCTTTTGAAAATTTATCTTCTAATTTATTAGTTTGATGTAGTAGGATTAGTTATGAGAAATTTGATGTAATTTTTTTTATTTGGTGAGATTGAGAGTTGAGATAATTATTTGATGAATATTGTAGACGTTGGTATTTAGCTATTTATTTGGACTATGTGATAGTAATGACATTTATTTTAATTATCTTGTGATATATTTATCTCTAAGCCGATATTGCGTATTCAGAGTCCAATGTGAGTCAATGTGCTGAACCAGATTTCGGGGTGTAACAATGTGTGCCTAAACCCATCTCTACTATCATACGTAAACTATCTAATTAGTATTACTGTGCAACTGATATAGATGGCAATTCTGTCTGAACAACTGAAATATCTACATATGTCATGTCTATGGTACTCATATCTAATATCTGCATAGGAAAGGATCTTGTAAGTGGATATTCTTCATATGTTGCCTGCAAGTGTGCTACATCAATATATGCTGACTCTACAAGTCCTAGCTATGCTAATGCTGGCTCTATTGATGCTAGCTCTGATGGTACTGGCTCCACAAGTGCTGGTGTTGTTCTATTGGTGCTTGCTCTGATGGTACTGCCTCTACATGTGTTGGCGCTGCTGATGCTAGCACTGTTGGTGCTTGCTCTGAGGATCCTACATGTGCAGATGTTGTGTCTGCGGATTGTACACATGAAATAGATATATTTGAAAATCGAGATAATATACCCTTAGTGTATGTCTACATATCCCCATATCTGCTATATAAATTAGGTACATATGTATCATTCTGCAAACCATCAAATGCCACAGTATGCAAATGTCTCATGCCATCTACTAACATCATCTCAACATGATCACGTGGCTTATTACACATATGATAAAGAAAACCTGGTTGAGAAATAAATCGACGTGTGATGTTCCAATACCACTGCATATACTCGTGTCACCCAACATCAACTGTCAAATTAGTCACCTGGATTATATGATTTCTCCTATCATTCCACGTTGTAGGTGCTCAAATTAGGTGTGTGATGTTCATGAATTTCATGTTGTCTATATGAGTAGTAAAACTGTTAAAAACTAAAGAAAATGTGATCACCAGAAACTGCAAAGTTTTAAAGAAAGATTGATCGCTTATCTTTTCAAATTTGGGAGATGTGGAGTCCTTGATTTCCTTCCTTTGGCCGGCCAAAGAAAGAGTGCCATCTTTGTTGATGTTCTTGCTTTTAATTTCTTGATGACCGTTGCCTTTGATCCTCTTTCTTTCTTATTCTTCGTACCTTGCAAAAGATTAAATAAGAAAGAAAAACAATCTAATTAGAACTAGAGTAGTGTAGAATCTATTAAACATGAAACTAAACTAATCTACTCACTTGATTGGTGTTCTTTAAACCCCTATAAGCATGTGGGTGTGAAAATATGAGTGTGTGTGAACATGGAGTGATGGTGATGATGGACTATGAAAAACAATGAATAAATTATATGAAATTAATGAAAAACTAAAAAGGAATTAGGGAAAGGAGATGGTTGGTTGGCTCCTCTATAGCCTTTGTCTTCATAAGCTTCTAAGGATGAAGAAGATGAAGAAAAAGAAGCCTTGGATGAAGTTATTCTTGTTATCCACGTTTTTCTCCTCTAGAGCCTCAAAACACTTTGTCTTGAGCTTCAAAATCACCAATGGCCAACCTTTTTTGAATGTCCAAAGGGTGTTGTATTTATAAGAATATGTTTAGGGGTGTTTAAGGCTTCAAAAGGACTCTCTCCCACAGTCGGACTTACCTTGAATGAGCATAGAGGAGTTAGCAACCTTCCCAACTTCGGAAACTGGATTATCTTAGCCAAATCATGTTTATCAGAAAACTCGCAAATCGTGTCGTCCAATTGGGACGCCATTTGGCTAATTCAAGCAGCCAAAATAGAAACAAAATCCGAAAAGGGAAACCAAAATATATTAGGAAATCTAAATCGCGTCTCCTAAGGGCGACGTGCTTTAGATAATCTAGAAAATTAATTTGGATTAAAAATCGGAAATCTAGACGGATTAGGACTTAAATGGCGTCTCCCATAGACGACGCTATTCAGTTAAATCTATCTGAATTTGAAATTTTAATTTCGAACTAATTTTAACTATGAATCTAAATGACGTCGACTACGAGCGACGTTAATTAACAAATTTTGAGAAAAATCAATAAAAATTAATTAATGATTAAATATCATATCATTTTGGAGCATTATAATTGTGACATGAAATTTACTCCCTATAACGTCCGTATCTCAGCCTATGAGTGCACTTAAGTAGGAACTCCGTCTCCTACCTTGCCGAGGTCCTAAACCTGCATTCTGGAACCATAACCAAAGAAGGGATGCTACATGCCTTGGCGCCACACATCGGTTGGGAACTTATTGTATGTTCCCTTATCCCTGAGAGATGTGACATTGTCCTGTTAGCCACGATGTCATTTCTTTTTTTATAAAAGAAAGATGAATCATCGTAGAAAACGTTGATCATACATTTCATAAGAATTTATTTTCATTACAAAAGCCTTTCATGTCTCAATTTCACATTCATCATTATAATCATATTTCACATTTATCGTCATAGACGCTTCTATGTCTCGTTTTATTTCATCATCTTTATTCCCCTCAATGGGATCATAATAGTTATGAGATTGTTCCAAGAGTCTTTATATTTCATTATATATATATGTGTGTGTGTGTGTCCTGTGTGTGTCCAAGGTACAATATAGCCTTAAACAGATGTCAAGTCTTTTCTTTATGAACAAATGAGTCTTTAGAAATCGTCATGGAATCATTGTTTGTTATTATCATAAAGGTTCATTATCACGGAAGGCTTCCTAGTCTTCATTTGATTTTCTTTCATAGGTTTTTTCTTTCTTAGGAAGTGTACTGGAGTGTGCCTCCTGACTGTTCATAAGCTTATGCTTTTGTCTCCCCCTTCCTGAGGTCATCGTGGTCATCATACATCATGAGATCTTTTCATGCTAATCTTTTCATCTTAAACATAAAAATTAGGTTATTTATGTGGTGGTTCTCCAAGTTGGAGAACAATGTATCATATTATTCTCGGAGGTTCATGACACACGTCATATTCTCTTCATGAACTGGGAATAGACAACTCTAGCATGAATCACTAGTAAATCATCATATAAAATAGTGAAAATCATGCTAACGATGCATGCACTTTTAGTAATTCTTAACCTTTTCACAACTTAAAACAAAAACAAGAGATGATTTTCCCCTTGTTTCAATATCCCTTGGAATCCATAGCATGGAATATATCCCCTTAACTGGATTATTGAGAATTTATTATGCATCACAGTCCGCATATTCATCATTAAACATATGTGCCACTATCAATAAATCATTATAAAACTATATGCAACACCATACAAAAGACCATGCATCTAGTCATGCTACATGATACTTAGTCATGAAGTTTTATTTTCTTTATAAAATTACCCCATAATTACCATTACATTATAAATTATTTGTATACAAATCTTTCCTAAACTCATAATCTTACAATATATCATAACCCACAAAAACTAAAAATAAAAGAGATGATCAACAGAAAGTATCACCCTACCTCTTACCAAGAAGGTTGCCGCCAAACATCGCCACGCCGCCGCTAGACCGCTGCCACGCCGCCATTGGACCGCCGTTGAGTTGCTATCGGCTGCTATCGCTTCTCCCTCTCTCTCTCTCTCTCTCTCCCCCCTTGTCCCTTGTCGATTGCCCCTACTAGGCCCTCTTGCCCCCATTTTATAGAAGGGGAAGGACGATTTGTGGTGGTGCTTGAGGCGGTGGAGCACACTCCCCCCCCCCCCCCATTAAGAGGGGGGGGGGGGGGGGTGGCCCCTGTTGGGCCATAGTAGGCCCATTAAACCAGGACCCATTGGGCCTAGTTAAGGCAGGCCATTATGGCCTTGTTCTTGGCCCATTTAAGCCCATAAATTAGGCCCTATATGGCCCATAATTAGAGTTCATTATGCCCTTTAAGTAGGGCCCATTAAGAGTCCATTGAGCCCCTAGGTTTAGGTCTATTAAGTTAAATAGAAATCTTTTAAGTTTAATCCCCTTATCTTTTATTAATTGCACACGTGCCCTCACTTCTTTACTAAGTAATCGACAATGGTCCTTATTTGACTTTTTAAGGATACATTTTGAACCTTACATAATTTCACTTAACACTCTACAATATTATAAATCTTAAACTTTTAATAATTGTGTTTATACTTTTTAGAAGTTATAAATATATCCCTAAATTTTTGTGGGGCTTTACACTTACCTAAGCTATTTTTGGCATATTTGGCTTTGGAGATCTTGATTGGAGCAAGTTTATTTCTCAAATGAAAGGAAAAAGCTTGCAAGAAATTAAAGAGTGCATTATGGATTCTATTTATGTAGGTTATGTGGGTTTTTGATTTAGTTAGACAATTGTATATGTTTTGCTAGTGGAAGATGGTTTTAATTTATGTTGGATGTTGATTATGTACGATGGACTTGACTTTAAGATATCGATTACTATGTATGGAGACTTGTATAGTGGCCATTGACGTATGATGAATTCCTTCACTTTTGAACGGAAGGCTGCAAGATTTATTATGTAAATATATTCCTCTTCCAATGTCTTAAATGAATGATAAATGTTGAAGTGAACGATATGAGAAATGTGTGGATGTATGAGAGTGTTATAGCAAATAGATGTAAATATTACAATGAATGGATGCATTAGCAGAGGTGATAACAATAAGTAGGAGGAGGTAAAAAATGGATGTATTAGCACATGTGATAAGGTAGGTACAAAAGGTAGGGGGAGGAAAAAAAAATGTAAACACCCTATAGTTTTCTACAAGTGAAAGTAAGATCTATACCTATAATTTAAAAAAATTGAGTAAATGTTAAACTTTCATTTCACTAAAAATGTAAGCAAATAAATTGCTTACATTTTACAAATATGTAGGTAAATGAATCATGTACGTTCTAAAACCATGTGTAAGCCTACGGTTTTCGTGACCCATACCTAGGGTTACAACATTGTAGGTATAGCCAATGTATACGCACGGTTTAGAAATGTGTAGGTAATTCCTTTAGTCATGCGAGCATAGTCGTTGGATTTCAACCATTGGCACATCTATACGTAATGGCATTTACCTAAGATTTTGGGACCTATACCTGCGGTTATAACCTGTAGGTAAAGCCCTCTTTTGGTGTAGTGTGTTCTGATCCCCATCTGGAACTAGTACGGTTCTTCTCTCTCCCTCTCTGTGTAAAGCAGTTCTCAACTTAGCTTGAGCTTCACGTAAGGAAGCACGAATGCATTCAGATGGACTAGCGTCAAAAGAAAGTTGAGCCTTCAAGAGATCATCCTCAGCATTGTTGACATTTTGAAAAACGAAAACATTGGCAAACACTTGCTTATTCCAAATACATAGAGCCACTTTAGTTGCCGTGAGTTTCAAATGTAGTATGATAAAATGGTTTACATCGGCCAGCAGATCAGCCTCCCAAACTTGTTTGACAAGGGACAAAATTTTCAAGAGTAGTCCACATCTGTTGAGAGATAAATTGAGATGGCTTTTTCTGACTTTGGGAGATCATACAAAGAAGGGGGCAGTGGTCAGAGGGATCTCTAACCACTCCCAGAGTAGCTGGCATCAATTAACCTAGCAACAAATATGAATCCCTAAAAGTCAGTCATAGATGGAAGATAGTTCATAGTTCCCCCTACTTTTTCAGAGGGAGAAGTGAATGCATTGAAATCACCACCAACAATCCAAGGGAGATATGTATTATCCGCAAACGAAATTAATGAGTCGTAGAGCTCCCTTCTAAGGGCCATATCACACGAGGCATATGCAGCCGTTACATAATAGCAAATGTTATTCCCTTCTCTCACGGATACAGTAACAAATTGATGGTTGTATTGAACTACATCATGACAAATATCAGAATTCCAAAATAACCAGATTTTAGAGACTTCAACATTATTACCATAAACCTTATCAAATCCAAGTTTCCTCATGATAGGAACTACTTTGTGAAATTGTAGTTTTGGTTTTGAAATTGCCACAAATGAAATTTACATTGCTTACAATACCGACGAAGGTACCTTTGGGAGACCTTAGTACCTAGGAGGCTAGGCCACGGATATTCCAAAATAATAATGACTCAAACATCATTGAGCAGAAGAAGAAGAAGAATGGGTTGCCATGGCCTTAGCTAGCTTGAGATCTAGTCACCCGTGGTATAACAGGTAGAGAAAGCATAAGAGTATCCTCGTCTATCTTGGCTAAAGGAGGCTTAATGATAGCAAGAGGAAGCAAAGCAGAAACCATTAAAGCATTCTCAGAACTTAGAAAGCTCAACAAACACATCCCATGAGACGCAAGGAAACTTCAGATGCCTAGTCTTGTATTTAAAAAAGTTCCAATGCTTTAAAAAAGTTGTCCCCCACACAGAGATGGTAACACGTGAATATTTATTAAACTCGTAGATTTTTCCAAGCTTCCATAACATTCAACATGTTGTTCTCATCAATATGTGATATGCTGGCAGCAAGATAAAGGGAAAACATGATTGATAGCAAAAAAAAGAGGCATACATGACATGTGCAAAAAGGGACCCAAAAAAACTAATCTTAGGCTCAATCACGTCCCGTCGACCTATGTTCAATCAACTTTCGTGCAAACACCAAAACTTCATATTTCCATGCAATAACACTTGTATGGAAATCATGTCTAATAAACCAAATAATATCGACAGTAGAAGGAGTGTCAGCCTGCCATTGACTAACAGATGACGGGGCCCCATCCGCATCTTGTGTCTGACTAACCGATGGTTGGCGCCTATCCGCATCCTACATCTAACTATCAGAACGCTGGCCCCCATCTGCCTCCTGCACCTGACCAACAGACGATTGGCCAACATTTGCTTCCTACATCTGACTAACAGACTGCTGGCCACCATTTGCTTCCATGCGTTGTTGGCGTATGTACTTGAAAGCATAAAATGCTGCTGTAAAAGCAGTGAACTCGGCCATCAATGCATCACTATCATACGTCTAATCACCGATAGCAGACGCCACTGGCAAATTAGCCAAGAAAACCTATAGAGTAATGTAAGCATATAAAAATACAAAAAATAGATTATAAATTGAATGAAAAATTTTAAACTTACCATAATCACTAAAATTAATGGTACTCTCCTCCCCATGGAAGCAAACTTCATCTTTTGTTCAAGTTTTGAAACCAATGAACCCTGCAGATTCAAAAGGAACTATTTATTCGTATGCACCTATAGGCATATTGAAAGCAATTACAATGGCCAATTTTGATGGATTATTAAGAAAGAAAAAAAATTAAGATGTTCACAGTCTATTACTTTTCAGGGCATGCCAAAGAGACAAAAGAATCATGCAAAATCTCTAACCAAATAGGATAACTACATAATGGTCTAAGACGTATAAGGATCATGTAACCATAAACAAATAAACTGCATCGGGATTTATTCAAAGTTCATTGACCAGAAACATTTACATACCTCATTATTGACGTCCATCAGCAAGTTGGATATCTTTAAATCCCTTCTGTTGTGTACGGCCCTCGTCACCACCGATGTTCGATATCTCCCATCAGATGTCTTCTCCACTGTGAACATATGATCTCAACAGGTTTCCGGATAGAAAATATAACTTCAAGATTTTTTTCAGAAGTTTAAGAATAACGAACGTATCTTTTGGCCATTAAGACAAATTTTTAAAGTTGAAAAATAAACAAATAAGACTAAAAATAGCAAACATATTAAAAAAAATTTGTCAAACTTTGTGAACATGACAACTAGGCCAAATAAAATATGTGTACAAAGTTTCATATAGATTAGAGATCATATGAGTGCTTTGGAGCATTAAGTGGGAATTCAAGAACTTTAATCGAATTTAACCAATCGAATAAATAGTAAAATAATAATGAATAATTTTTAAAAAATTATTCAATTTTACAAAAAAATAGATTTCATCATTAGATATGATTAAAATTTGAGGTGATTTGGACAAGTATTCACAGAGTTACGGCTTAAACAAGTTAGATCAAATTCCTAAACTAACAACATATAGAGTAGATTAAATCGTGTCAATGTAGGTGGACGATTTTTAAATCGCGTCCACTATGGTGGATGCCTTTTAAACTAAAAATTGAGTCAGAAAGGAGTTCAAATCATTGAGTTTGAAAGGCATCTAGTCGGGCTAACATCTTTTAAAGGCGTCTACTAGGATGGATGTCTTTTAGACAGAATTTTCAAAACTATAATAATTCGTGAATTTGACAAACAATTGATAAATCAAAGTGAGAATTATGATTGTAATTTTAGAGAATATATTTTTAGAAATTCAAATTGACTACCTTCAAAAATCAAAACGTTGGTTTTTGTATAATACAAAATATTTCATTTGAATCATAGCCTACCTTTGGAGAAGAAAAAGAATCAATCACCTCTAAGCAACCTTTTGAGCTCTAGCCTTGAATTCTCCTTGATGGCCTCTTACACGCACTCTAAATCTTAACACATATCATTGATTAGAATTAAATTTTCAAAAGAATTAATTAAAAAACATCTTATTTCTCTCTAAAGAACACCATATTCTTACTTTGCAACTTAGAGTGCGGCTCTAGAAGTCCTAACTACGGATTCAAGAGATCATTTATAGCTTATTGACTTCCCAATCCAACTCCTAACACCTCCTATTCGTGCTGAAGTCGAACTCCAACTAGAGCAAACTTAAGAACTAAGCTAATAGTGCAACTAGGATTCTAATTTCCTACTTACTTGTTTCTTTATATGAAAATCTTCAAATTTGACCTTAAAAATATTAAAATTAGTAAAAAGTTTTTTTGACAAAATTGTAAATATACACCTCCAAAAGTGGTCTCTATTGGTTTAACCAACTTACTAATGAAACGAATCTTACCAACTTATGATAAGATCTATTTTGTAAAAACCTTTGAAAAAATAAAAAATAATTAAGAGAGAAAAATAAATAGAGAGAGGAAGAAGATTATGTCGCTAATCTCCGCCAACTATCTCGTATTTAACTAATATTTTGATAGATTAGAACTTAGACTAAATGACTAATGACTATACGTGTGACTTAGGCTAAGAGTCTTTCTCTCTCTCTTGGCTTCTTAAAAGAGATGGATCTAGCAAAATGGTGGGTCTCCTTGCATTATCTTTAGTTTTGATAAATGAATGGGATGGGATTCTCTATTTATAAGCAAATTGATGACATAATAAGTTGATGATGTGGCATCACAAGTTTAAATCATGGAAGCTCATTTTTAGCTATCAATGGATGGAAATGATTGATGTAACTTGGATGAAAAACATGATAAGACATATCATTGATTTTAAAAAAAAGTGGAGGAAACATCAAAAAAAAGAATATGTAGACATGTTTAATCCTTGACTTGAATGAAAAGGAGATGTGTCATGACATTAGTTCTTAAAAATAGTGAAGAAAAAAAATCTTAAAAGGTCATGTTGGCATCTTTAATTCTTGACTTAAATGAAAAGGAGATGAGACATATCATTGGTTCTTAAAAAGTGAGAATGAAGAGTCCAATGTATTTTATGTTTATTTTTGTCTTGACTTGAATGAAAAGGAGATGTGACATGACATTGGTTCTTAAAAATAGTGAAGAAAAAATCTAAAAAAGTAATGTTGGAATGTTTAATTCTTGGCTTAAATGAAAAGGAAATGAGACGTGTCATTGATTCTTAAAAAGTGAGAAGGAAGAGTCCAATCTATTTCATGTTTATTTTGTCATAACTTGATTGAGTTGTAGATTGATCATTGGACTAAGGTTGGTCTATTGATCGTTGAATCATTGAGCTATAGTTGTGCCATTAGGCCATCGGATTATTGGGTTATATTTGAGCCATTGGGCTATTGGGTTAAAGTAGATGAAGTAGTAGATGGATCGTTATACTAAGATAGATCCATTAATGTGGTGACCCATAGATTCATACATTTCTTAAGATATGGTCCTAGGGAGTCTGCAAGCAAATAACAATGCTAAACCATCCACACAGTCCAACACATAAACTAGGTAACCATACACAAATCCACTTCAATAAAACTTGTGTAAGTACATGCTAGGATCCGTACAAAAGTCTAAAATGTACAACTAAAGATTTCCTCAAGTTACATCAAAAGGATTTACAGTAAAGACCTACACTTTAAGTTGCAGAGGTCTTAGATTGAATCCTCAAAAATCCCAACATATTCTCTCACTGCCTTCTGTTGGAATCACATGAAAATATAGCCCATTAAGTTGGGTGAGTTTAAGAACTCAGAATGTATCAAAATCAAAGCATGCTTATATATAAATAACCTTATAATTCACATGCTATCATACTGAAATTCTCATAAGTTATACTCATATTAACTGCATGTTTCAAGGACAGATGAGAAGAACAAAGTTATGAATTAAATCAACTTAATTCTCACATCAAGTTTAAATCCTTTAACAAATAAATTTCATATCCCATAGGCCTGCTACATAGGCAATCACACATATCATTCCTGCAGACCAAATCAGGCATAGTTTCAAACTCTGGGCCTCCTCGGTAGGGTAGATTTAGATAGGTTTCTTGGCCATCTAGGCCGTTGTCAAAAAAAAAAATTATATTTATGGGTTTTTTTAGTTTTGGTCCCTGTAATCTACTTAATTTTGGAAAAGCTCCTTGCAATCTCTACTTCCTAAAAACTCTTTGTAATCTCATTTTTATTAAGAAAAGGCAGAGTTTTTTCATAAATGTCTGGGAACTTATTTTTTTAATTTTATGATTTGTCTATCAAATAACTCAAGATTTTGAGAGATTAGAAATTTTTAGTATAAATTAGAGAGCTTATTACAGAATATGACTACTTGTAAGGTTAAACAACTAAAGAATTCCTCCTAGAATAGGCCCCAATAAGATAAGAAGAATTGATATGATCCTTAATTAGAACAATGTTGAGAAAGTTGAGTGTGGACTTTTCTCAAGGTCTGGCCTATTGAATGTCGGTAAATCACAATTTGTCCATAAAAATATATTAAGATGAAAAGGTGTGATATAATCATACTTTTTTTGAACAATCGCATATTTATGTAACACTGATCGAGACTCCAACTCCAAATTTCCTGAAGCTGACTGAAACCTAACCCATTGCCTCCCCTAAATCTCAACTTTTCCAGTTACTCGGATCATAAGTAAGCAACATATGGTCAATATGTTAAAGAAAACTCAATTACATATGATACATCAAAATATTATTTCTAAGGGAAAGTGTCGTCTTAAAAGTCTAAATAGACTTTCTCATACGATTCGTACTAAATTATAGGATATCTGAGTCGGTCCGATTCTTCGAGTCAACGAATCCTAAAAAGGACGTACCTTGGACCGACTCGATCTAGAAGCTTGTATAAGAAAACGAACTTGAAGGTAATACTTTACTGTATAAGAAAACAAACCTGAAGTGTAATTGCCACAATGTCTTAGGAGCATTGTAGTTGTCAAACCATCTTTCGACTTTGACAGTGTAAAAAATTGAAGTTGTACTATACTTTTTGCATGCGGTACAATGACAACATGTCATCCACGATGATTGAATCTGCAATAACTTGGAGCATCCCAACAGTTATTATGACTTGTATGTATAATTCTTCTAAATGCCCTTGATGTTTTTCAAAAGGTTGGCGTTATGCCATGAACTCCAAGGGCCGGTTTGATAACAGTATGAGATTACTTCTATTGAAAGAAGTCTCATTTCACTTAAGGTATAATTGTATTATAGTTCTGTTCAGAATATGTTTGCTCATGCATAGCTTATTTGAGATTGTTTATGTTGAAGTAAGACATCTTTTACTTTGATTAAGGGACTATTCTTCTTAGAATAAAAAAGAAAAAAATAGATATCATTAATGTTTGTTCTCAAAATAAGCAATTCAAAGTTTTTAATTATAGTATTGTTTGTTGTTATTTACTAAAAAATAAGTCATTTTTACAAGAATATGCATTTCACGCAGCTAAAGCGAACGTACTTGAATTAGCTAGATTAGTCAAATTACATGTTTTATTTTATTCTAGAATAAAATTATTCTCACTCAAATAAGGAATTCGCCTAATCAAAACGAAATTCATTAAAATTTCATGGGACGATACGACTCATTCATTTTAGACTTCAACTTTGATGGAAGTGATATGACTTTAATAATAATATGAGTCAAATTATATATATTATATTCTTTTTCTTCGAAAAGGGAAAGCAAGATAATTACTTACGACTACAAATTTTAAACACATCAAGGAGAATTATAACAATATCTAGGTGTCAGGGTGTATGTACACAAAAAAAGCTGTTAAAAAGAGGAAGCAAGGGGCGTTGCGAGAATCGAACTCGCGACCTCTCGCACCCAAAGCGAGAATCATACCACTAGACCAAACGCCCATCTTACTATCACAAATATTAATACTTTATAAAATCTTAACGGCCGTTTAGACCATAAAGTCTGTCCGATTGTTTCTGCTTAGTGATTAATGAATTTGATCAAATTATTGGAGGTAATCTCAGGTTGTCATGGCTACATGTCTGAAAAGATAGAAATAATATACGTAAAGTTATTAAAGTAATAATCAAATATAGAATATTATAAGACTACAGATTAGATTAGAGACCTATATGCACCTTACCATAGGTTCGAAAGTATGAAATCCATCCTACTAAATATTAAATTATAAATTAGAGCATATCAGGGTGGAATTCATTTTGAGGACATCACCATAACCTAATCTACAAAAAGTGTGTAGATGAAAGGTTTTGAGCTAGGTCTTTAATTCGTAAATTTAAGCATAAGATGGAATGTTATGGATTATGGATGGAGCGGATTGTGAATTAACTCATCTACCTTCAGTTCCAATTTCTATGTGAGGACACGGGGTGTAAGGACTGAGGTTTTCGGATCCGGTTATCGGGTCAGTTTTCGGAGTCGAACCCTGTAGTTCAGGCGTTAATGGGGCTGAGACTCTGTTCTGTTTCGCATCGAGCCTGCGAGACGCGGTTTAAACGACGTCTAGCATTGCAGACGCGTTTTAGATTGTGCCACGTAGGTGCCACGTGGGCCGGCCTTGGGTCGCGAGAGTACGGCTCCTGTCTTGTCGTCTGAACGGCGTCCGTGATGGACGACGCCATTCAGACTGCGACCCTGCGATGTCAGGGTACGGCGCCGGTCTTGTCGTCTGAACGGCGTCTTGGGTAGGCGACGCGTTTCAGACTTCTGTCAGTACGGCCCGTCATGTCAACTGATAGGCGTCCGTACAGCTCGACGCGTTTTAACTAGTTTCTAGTTACCCCGCGAACCCTCCTTCCTTTCCCTCATTTCTTCCTTCCCTCTCTCTCTCCTCCCTTCCTTCGGCGATTTCGGCGACGCCTCCTTCCCCTCCCTCTTTCCTCCCACCATTTCATCTCTCCCTCCACTCCATCGACCTCCTAACTCCCACCACTACCACCACCACCTCCTTTGCGGCATTTTCTTTCCGGACGGTGGCGGACGTCCCGGTGGAGTAACGACGACCTCGGCGGTACCGGCGGCGGTGTGGGGCGAGACGGGTGGGCGGCTTGGAGCTTGGAGGAGTTCAAGTAACCGGTAGGGTGACGATTCCCAGTACATTTTCATTTGAATCTATGTTTTCCTGCGTTTGAAGCATGTTTTGGGGTGCTTTTTGAGGTGAAAACGCTAAGTACATGTATGAGAAATTGGGTGTTCTAATGAGTAGTTGGGTTCTCCTCCTTCCCCTTTATGTTTTGTGCCATTTTCTTTGCGTTTTGGGGGAGAAATCCCACCTCGAGGATTGAGGGAAGCGAAGGGGAGAACCTATTTGTCGGGGCTAAATGGCGTCGAGGTGAAGCGACGCCTTTTAGAAAGGCGGCGCCCACCCACGACGCGATTTAACCCAATAACAGACCATGTCCCAGACTGATAAGCGTCCAGGGACAGCGACGCCTTTTCAATAGGCGACTTGTGTCGACGACGCGTTTTTAGTGAAAATCACCCTATGGTCTGTCCCTGTTTTCGGTCGCTGAAAGGCGACGAGGGACAGCGACGCCTTTCAAAAGGCGGCTACTTGTGGCGACGCGTTTTACGTTAGGTTCTATGGCCAAGTTTCTGTGAACCAGTTTAGGAGAATTAAATGGCGTCGACCTTGGACGACGCGATTCAAGACAAAATCACACTAATTCATGCCATTAAAACATGTTACACTGTTAGACAGTTGTTTAGTTGGTTAAATGCATGCTTTAAATTATACTCTATGATGATAGATTCCTTGTAACCGGATCGTACACGTGGTGTTGCATGCGACCGTGGACTTCTTACTGTGCTGTGTTTCGAGCTACTGTGGACCTAGAGTGACAGTTGTAGTGATTTATCACCCTGTGCTGGTGTGGGTGGAGCACAGCGCCGGTGTAGGTGTGGCGGGGTGACGCCTACTGAGAGAGGGTCACCTGGTGGACCCCGGGATTAGCTAGTACCGGTGTGGGTGTGGTACCTTTGGAGTGTCACTCGTGCTGAAGGAAGGAGTAACCACCTGAGCCAGTTGGGCCGGAGTAGCTAAAGTGCTGTCCGAGGGGTTACTGTTTGGTCTTAGCGGGTCGGTGTTTTCCCCACCTTCGTTTGTGTGGTTGGCGTGTTCTACCGAGACGTTGGTTGTGGGTTCCCTGGTAGACTGATTTTAAAAATATGCATGTTAAATATATTTCGAATGCATGTGATTCATATCGAGATTTAGGAGTAGTAATTACTGATTTACTTGTTCACTGTACTTTTAACTGTGTCTTACACTTGTGGGTGTGTGAGTGGGCAGTGGAGATCGAAGGATCCCTACTGAGTCTTTTCGTTGAGACTCACTCTTGCAGTTTTCAGGTGAGGGTTCCAGGCGAACTTAGCGAGGTGTGTACTGCTGTGAGTCGCGCGCCGTCAGTTGTTGTTCCGGGGTATGTCCCGACGTAGTTGTTATCTTTATTTCTGACTTGTATGCTTAATTATTTCTTTTCTGTTGGAGTATGTAATTATTTGCTGTATCAAGTCGCATTGTAATAACTTTTAATTCCTACATTTTCCTTCCAATTCAATGCGATGTGAATGTTTAACTTAGTTTATTGTTTATTTCCCAGACTTACTTAGATCCTGGTTTGGTTTCAAATTAATGATTCGGTACCCATTTAGTAATCGGATCCCCAATTATAAGGTGACGAGTCGTTACACGGGGCACATCTTATAATATTGTATAACATCCCTGAAATATGATTGTGTAGAAGAATATTGAATAATTCCTCCATGAATGTTAGCAAAAAATTGATATATTTTTTTTCCCTTAAAGAGGACAATTGGTATACATAATAGCAAACAGCGTATGCATGGGCTACCGAATAGTGTACATTCCCCTCTTAGGAAGTTAAGAGGTAGCATTCCAAACAACTTAAGAGGGAATGTCCCCCGTAACCTTTTGCCACAACATAAATGGAGTTCTTCTGCACAATAGCAAGAAGTTCTTTTTGTCCCACTTTTTATTTTTAAAAGCTTTTGGATTAAAATCAAATGGTACGGGATAACTCTCTTAAAGTTGCCTTACCCCTTTGGTTTTAAAACAAATAAAAAAAAAATAGCATTTGCTATCGCAACCGTTTGCTCAAAGCTGATCAAACGGCTGCTGGGTAGTGCTGTAATGCCCCCCCCCCCCACCCATTCTGACAAACATTTCTTTTTACATGTATTATATCAGGTAGGGATACAAACGAGTTAAATTTGGTGCCGATCTAAGTTAGATCTATAACTATATCTATTAAGTTATCAGCTTAGAAATGCTATCCGCTTATATAAACCAATTATCGGTCAAATAATCAGATCTTAATGTACCATATATGTCCCATCACAAAAACTTGTATTCATTACCTTATCTATTACCCATATCCGTTTAAAAAGACTATCCGTAAATTGACGTATAAATTAACGATCAATTGAGTAATCCGGTTATCTGTTACCATTTGCATCAGACAGGGAGTATATGGAAATTTTACTGTTTCTGTTATTAATATATTTCTAATATTTTCTCTATGGAGTAGATAGATCACGTTAAACGAGTTAGATGCAAGCTACACCTAGACACGGGGTTAAAATGAGCATGCATGGTGTTCATGGGTTATCAAATGCTGGTTCTTATGGGCAGTCCTTAAAGGTCTTCTTGCTGCAAGAAACTTGGTAGACAATGTAGGTCTCAAAAGAGGGTATGCAGATCAAACTCTATAGCATCTATCTAGAAGCACACTAGACAGCTAAACCCCCAAGGAATAACATTTGTCATCAACTTTCAAGAAGTCGATTTTCCAAATCTACAAAGAAGGAAACTTCATTGCCAACAATGTAGTTTTATTGTCTTAGGCCGTAGTTCAAGTGGACACTATCCTTCTTAGGCAAGGAGAGGACATGGATTCGATTTCATTTAGGAAAGAGTTGGATTCTTGTAAGTGCAGGTGAAGATAAGATTGGGTATATGCAAAGAGGGAGTTGAAAGTTTTCAAGAAAATCTCTCATGAGAATGTAAAAAGTTTCATATGAAGAATTATTTTGTAAAACTTTTCTCTCCGCATTTACTCAGTTCCATCCTCACCTGCACTCAGAGGATCCTGATTCTTTAGAAAATGGCATGTTTGGCTGGTCTGGGTGGCGCTCTCTCTACCCTATGTGAGGTGGGAACCTTTCCCCTTGTGTGGGAGTGGACATTCCCCTTTGTGGGCAGATTACATTTGAGTATTTAGAGAATTCTTTGGCTCTAGCTAATTCTGATTCCCTCTTTTTGGAGGAAGAGAGACTTCGTGTCCAATCACTGGACTAATTCTACTCAACTCAACGAAGCCTTAATCCTAAATAATTGTGGTCGACTATATAGATTTTCTGTTTCCACTCTAGACGATTTTAGACTATCTCTTCTGAAAGATTTAAAGCTAATTAAAAAAAAGTAACTATGTAACTCTGTGAAGCCAATTATTCTTTGTGATCCTCCTGCCGTTCATGGTAAACCTAGTTGAACGGTTGGTACTATATAGTCTGATGCTAACAACTACGATATGTGGGCTTCCAAACAAGAAGAAAACAGGGCAACGACATGCACAATGAGTTGCCACTACCCCTCACATAAACTTGCGTCAAAACACAAATACTCATATTTTATGTAATATATATGCAAAATATTTTTTGTTAGGCTTCAGTTGTAAGATGGAAATTGACAATGAATTTTCTTGTGTTCATTGAATTATTTGCAAGGTTAATTCAAATTGGTCTCGCACTCGTCACAATTTTGAAAAATTTTATAGATTAATCAGTGATCGCACTATCACATTAGTTTAGACAGTTTAATCGATAAGACAAGTTCTCAAACTCCTAACTAATCTTGTCATCATAGTCGATATTTTTCATGATAAAACTTCCATTAAATAGTTATATTGCCTGTCGTCGAATCTTTTTTTTTTTTTTTTGAAGCATTTACAAAGCCTTTTGAACACAGATAGTATAAACATGGACACTTATGCTAAATTTTCTCCTTAGTGGATTTTTTTTTCTGCATAGCCATGATAATTCCGGTTTCCTCAGGCAGTTATTCCGAGTTCAAAGGTTCTTCCATAGGGAGCAATAGTCACACCTAGGGATGTAATAAGGATACATGTCACGTCAAATACTAGTTCTATTTTTATGTTTATCCTTTAACTAATATGTGCATTCTTATCCTTATCTTTAAAAAAATGTGTATTCTTATCCTTAAAAATTATTGAAAATGAATATACGAAGGTTAAATTATTGGACAACACTATATGTCAACATACGCTTAATCTTCTATCGCTTCTAGAGGGAACAAAAAATTATTACTTTCAGCATGTATATAGATATAAGCTCTTTCTAAGTATTTCTTGTAATCACGTGACATTTGTAAAAATAAATCTTGCAAACTAGTACATGAGAGAGAGAAGGGATCAAAGCAATGGTGTGAACAATAAGACATCATATGATATAGGTATGATTGGAGATTCCATTGAGAATGAGAATTTTAACTAAGATATAATCAATAACTAAGTTGAATGAAAGAAAAAGGATGGACATTCAGATTACCGGGCTAGGAAAAAGGTGCTTTCTTTTTCCTATTATGAACCATTCGGATATAGATAGCATCCTTATCTTTATCTTTTAAACTATATTCTTTTATAACCTTTAATCTTCAAAAATGGATGAATAAGTCCAAGTCAGGGTTCAGCCAGGTCCGAGCTAGGTCCAAGCCTGGTCTATTGTGGTGCACCATCCCACCCTCATTCCAAACTTGTCTGTGCTCTGATTCAAGAGCCGCTTGTACTGTTGGGAACGTCTCAGCGAGACTAATTTCGTTGCACATCCCGTCAGCCGGTTGGATCTCATTTTACGTGTTGCACTTGTACGTTTTATGAGGATGTTTGTGCTCGCCATTCGAAGTTGTCCCAGACTCTAATTTGAGTGCTATCAACATCGTCGTCTCAATGAGACCAACCTCATTTCAACGTGCGTCACAGTACCTCATTTTGCTTGCCACCGCACGCACATCGAGGTCATCCATTTGGGTTCCATTTTGCGAGCCGATCACATCAATAGATTCCTTACAACATGGCCGACCCTATTTAGTGCTCATTCCACTTGCTGGATAGCACAAGTTGAGAATGCTGGTTCCTCATACTATTATCACTATGTATGTTCACATGTATAATCATTGTGTTTGTTAGCATTGATAATCACATTGTTATCATGATTATTAACATGTTTAAAATTTCTATTTGAAGGTATTATCCTCTCAAGATACATTTAAGAGGTACTTAATAAAGAGTTCTCAAACGTAAGCATAATAGTCTGTCTCCTCTCTCTCTCTCACTGTGTGTGCGTGCGTGTGCGCGCAAGAGAGAGAGAGAGAGAGAGGTCTTTTGTCTGATTTATTTTGGACCACCCAATTCTTCAAGCTAATATTGTGATGAGACTGCTTCATTTAACTAAATAATTCTCCTGCCATTCGGTCCGTTGGCAGCAGACTATATAATTGCCCATCAAATTTAGATCTGATGGCAATAATGTTTAAAAAAAGAAGAAAAAAAAAAGAAAGGGGATGGGCTGGCATGTGGAGGGCAGAAAAACTGCCTCTCCGCGCCCTAGCCTCATGAAATACGGTGCAGCGCGCTACTGGGCACGCGGGGCACCTCACCACCCTCAAGCATCTCTATTTTACTTTTTTGCAATTTTTTTTTTTTTAATTACTTCTTTCTCCTGTCAAGTCTTACCCTCTTATAAAATTTTAAGTATCAAAGGCGCCGCAACATCCTAAAAAATAGGATATGCTCTCAGTGGACCTAAATAGAAGAGCACATAATATCACGACCTTACATAATGTGTGGATTTTCTGTTTTGTACCGTTCCCTAAGAAGAAATAATACTTCCTCAACAACATAACCCTCTTTCCTCCTGTCTCTTCTTCTACCTCTCCTGGACTCCATCAAGGACCAGGACTTGAAGAAGCAGAGGCCTTCCCCTCCCCCTGCCGCCGCTGCAGATATGGCAGATATGTTAAAATACTGTGTATGTACACAGTTAAATAGGCATTCCACAGATCTAAATTCAGTTTTCTAATTATGGCTGCCAAACAGTTAAATAGGCATTCCACAGATCAAAACCCAGTTTTATAATTATGGCTGCCAATTGACAACAAGTCTAATTATGACTTGAAGAAACGAGTTCGATGTGATTTGTCGGGTTGAATCGAAACATGAACACCTCCGATTCCTCTCTTCTTTAGTTTCACAAAGATCCAACGGCTGTTTTTAATCTGTTAACAGGGAACTTTCTGTTAAAATGTAACAAGGGCCTGATTCGGCTCACCACCAATGACTGACTCGCCTACATGGTTGGAACACAAAATGGAGCAGTGGGTTCTATGTTTTCGCTTCCATCGTGGACTTTGTTTTCTTCTTGTGTTAACTAAACATGCAGTTATTTATGGAGAAGTTCTCAGAAAATGAAAAGAGAGTTTTTGCGCCAGCTAGTGTTGGTTTGCGTCCTTTCACATTCTTCCACTTAGATTAGCAGTGTGTTCTTGAGGATTAGCAACATCTCAAGTTCATCTGGCATTTCTAGACTCTGGCATGCATGTTAGGCCACAGAAAGAAGAATGCTTTGACTAGTATTCTTCCTACATATGACAAGAGGTGCTTTGGTCTGATGTAAAATAGTACATGTATTTCCTTAGGAAGCAAAGCATAATTTTTTTTGTGATTTTTTGCAATGTTTTAAAGACTAAGCGACACCTAAATGTTCGTCTTTTAGTTACTCGCATATATCATGGATGAGTAATACTTACTGCACAATCAGGTTGTGCAGCAAGTCCAGTCAGATTGCACAGCCTCTTGCAGTTAGACCATGTGACCAATTTAGTCAACTGAGCAAGCTGATATGGTCACCCTATAATATTTAAATTAACAAATACCGTGCTCTATTGACAAATACATATTACGATTGACAAATATAATTTTCGATTGATAAATACAATTTTAGATTGACAAATATTCATCATAGAACTCCGAACTTCTAATTGTGCAGCAAATATTACTCATCTCATAGATTGAAGAGAACTAAAGTGAAACCCAACTTTAAGATATGTTTTGTCATGATTGCTGCAATTCTGTCCTCTGATGTGTTTGTCCTTCTGTGTAGGCACCTAATCGTCCATCCAAGTCGCAGATGAAGTAACGGTCATTATCTCTCTAGATCCGTACTTGGAGTTGGACAGTTACTTGGAGAGAGAGAGATGCATGGTTTCTATATAAACTAATATATTTATTTGCAAATTAGCTATCTATTTTCTGAACACAAACCTTACATGCCGGATGCCAGTTCGTCCAGAAGTAGATTGTTGTTTCTTGAGTTTCTATGTGCTATCGAATCATATGTCTGGTTGCAGGACGAGGCAGTTTCCCTACTTTGCATCGCTTGGTTGGTGCTTGAGCTTGGGAAACACGATCTTAACACGCAGCAGTATGGTGGGGAATGAGGCATTACATAATACGTATAATAATCAGTTTTACGTTGGTTGTAGATAGGGCTGAATATTTTCTTTGAAAACAATACTTTTGATACCTCCTTCTGTTTGCGTGTGAAGATTTTTTTTTTTTTTTTTAAGTATAATTGGCTCGGAGCTGATTCGAGCTTTAGAAATGTACCGTCCGATTTTTTATCGAACACTCTAAAAAAATAAAAAAATTGACAAAAAAATAAAAAAAACAAACGAGCTTGCTGCTTGTCATCTGATCGGTTGGATCGGACGGCTGGGCCCCCTCAGTGCAGCCTGTACTGAGGAGGTCAGTGCAGCAAATGTTACTCTTCTTTAGATAGTTACTAGTTGCAATTCCGTGTGATGCACGGCCAGCTAACATATTTGAATAAAAAATTATCATTAATATAAGTAAAGTTAATCTTTTATATTTTTTGAAGAAATAAATAAAATAATTATAGAAGAATATATATTCAGAAATATTAACATTTTTTTCTATGAATATTAGATTAGTTGTTTGGTAAATATTAAAAGTTCAGAACCATTGTATTTGATTGAAATACAATTGAGAGAGAAAACTAAAAAGTGAATTGAATGTTATTATTATTATCGCATAAGATTATCTTAATAAATGTTGTACTGAAATATAAATTGAGAGAAAAAATGAGAGAGAGACCGGTCTCGTTAATAACGAAATTAGTTATTATTATCTTATGAGACTATCTCAATAATAGTAATAAATATCAAAATTTATTATTATTATCTCAAAAGATTATCTTAAGATTAGCCACAACTCGTACGGTGCAGCAACACCCTACGCAGTGCAGCAAATGTTATTCAACTCTATTATATGACCAATCGCAAGTTTAACAAATGATTTTAGAATAATATTTTTCCGTCAATAGATTTACGGATGTGGATGCATATAAGCTTAACGTTTTAACGAATATGGAAACGGACAGGTGCATCTCCGAACCTCGTATTTGATAGTGATATTTAAGAATAACTATGTATGATTAATATTCATCCAAGGATTAAAATACAAGGACTAATATCAAGTGAAACTTTTGATAAACATAATCTAGACTTGCGTTCTAGCATGATATTGTCTTATAGAATCTATTTCAATGTGATGTAGATAGAATGTTAATTTTATTTTATATTTCTATATGATAAGACAAGTTTAAATTTAAGTGATTTTATTGCTCTTAAAGAATAGTTTTTTTTTTTTTTAACTCAAGTTTGATTGTAACTATAATCTATAAGCTAATTTGTACTTTAATGTTAAGTTTCATCAGATTTCGTTCTCCTATGTAGGTGACGCAGCCGATGCCTTCTCGGGCAGGTAAGGATAGGAGCATTCGTTACCGGAATCGGGAAGAGAGGGGGAGAAGGATCCATATGAGTAAACCTCGGGTGCCTGTACACCAAAAGGGGCCTCAGGTGTGGTCCCTCTGATGGTCAAGTCAATAACACATGGCAGGTATAGATGGAGCATGTTAGACGAAGAAGAGGGTTGAGAGAATAAGATAATGTGTATCTCGATTTGACGTAAGTAATGCTTTTAATAGGAGGTAATTAGTGAGCTTCTTTTGTGACAGTTGATATAAGACTATTCTTTGAGTTTAATGGGCTAAAGGTTCACTTAAACTAGGTTGAATGAGCCACCCCGTCAAAGTATGGTCCACTTAAGCCCATCGGTCATTATCATCATCAGTAGATATTACAAAAGTGTTCACAAATGCAATATTTTTTATAATTAGCAAATAGTAAATGGATACAAAACATGCTTTGTAAGTATAATAATTCTTTTTTTTTTTTTGAAGTAAAATATATTTCATTCAACCATAGAAAGGTACATAACAAAAACTTTTACAGCTCTACATCCGTCAAACCATATCCCCAAATACGGATTGTACACAGCCATGTCCCCATGATGTCCCCACCAACTACTTTGATTCACATGAAAAAGACAAATAAATTGACACTATAGCAATTTTAACCTCCAAAGGAATTTAATTGGGGCTTACCGATCAAGACACCAAATGGAGGGCTTCATCTTCGCATAGAAGCGAACGACTCTTTCAAATAGTGATGGGCTTCAATTAGTATCTGACTATTTGAATAGATGAACACGGGCCTCGGAGAACATACCCCCTATTCGGAGTATGGTGACTACACGCAAATAACCAAACTCTTGAAATGCCAGAGAAGAACTCAAACGAGTTGCACTGTAGAGTAAGAACAAGCAATCGATGTCTTCTACAGGATACGACATAATAGTCGTGATAAGCCACTAGATAGTTGAGTGAACTGAATGGGGGATAGATAGCGAAAGCAAAGAAATTGCAGTTGAGTTCTAAAGGGACAAGAACTTAACAATATAAGTGGAACAAATGTAAAGAAGGCTTTGTGATCAAAAACTAGGTTGAACAAAAGAAAAGAATAGATAACTAGACCAAACCATGAGGAACAAACTGTGTCTAGAGACAGAGAAACAAAAGTAGGAAGTCCTAGACTTACTTGACAAAAACTTCTCAACAGAGATGAACCTCCTAGTTGAGATAACATTTCCTCTGGTAGGAGAGAGGGTGGGGGGCGAGGAGGGTTCTCTACAAGAAAAGCACCCCCTCCCCAGGAGAACCAAAGAAGAAGAGGAAAGGAGAAAACCGACGGTTAGGTGAGAGTTTGGATGACTACTCTTAGATCCGAGTAGACTCCGCAGGGACAATTGATAGATACTTGTCACCCAACAGACCTCCGTAAGTACAATAATTCACTATCCGCATCGTATCCGACCCGTTGACATCTGTACGACGAACCTTGCCAAACAAGTGCCGGTTCGGTGTACTGTCCTTGGGCCACAAGAACCCGGTCCACAGCACAAACGTTGTTATGTGCAAGCACGTGAACACCCTTTTCCCCGTTGTCTCCCCTTTGATATTTTCTGGTCCGGTTTGGTTCTTTGCATCTGTTGCTTTCTGCCTTGTTTGGTTGGTTGCTCCTCCAAACATGCCAAACAAACCCCACCTGCCCCTTCCCCTTAACCACCCCCAGCTACCCAACTCACATATGGCTGCTACTACCTGTGACAGTAGTGGTTGGAACTTGGAACTAAGCATAACCCATGCTTTAGTTTTATGAATGCAAGTTATTTTTGAATTAGCTTGTAGAAGTTGTACTTGCAAAACATTTTTATAATTGTCATAATTGGAATTAATTTATGATGAACTTAGAATTGGTTAATTATGTTTACTAAAATGAAGTTATAATTGCCATATGTTTACTAAAATGAAATTATAATTGCCATTATTGAATGTACATGGATTAGGTGATAGAATTATTTTAAGCAATGATTTCAAAATCAGATCAACCATCGAAATCTATTTTGTACTCGATCGCATAAAGTGATATTTCTATAGAGCCATTTTATTTAATCAAATAATGTTTAACATATACATATATTAGGCACACTTATATTTATTTTTATCATAAAAATCATTGTGCCGTTGTGATGTGTCTATTTTATGATTCTCTCTATTTAAGTTAAGAGCATCTTCCTCCATTCAATATAAAGTGTAATATAATTATTTCTGTTTCAATTTTAAAGTGTAAAGAGTGATATGACTATCTATTTTAAAGCGATCTAGTTTCCTTCATCATTATAGCAAAGTTTTTCTTTTACATTTGCCTAAACCATCCATTAGTTGGTTCATTAGAATAATTAAATAGTATACTTAATTTTTATTTATAAAAATATTCACTTACTATATAATTTATTAAAATGTTGAAGAATTATTTGAGAGCTAGTGCTCCGTATGATGGCAAAACCTTTGGTTTAGTTTTAAAAGTGTTTGATTTGATTTAATTTGGTTTGAGAGTTTGTTTAGTTTAATTTAGGTTTTATAAAAAATTTCTTAAAACCCAAGAAGATGAGAAGATATTGAAGGATTTACTAGGAGAGGATGGGATCTAGTTTCGAACGTCGCACTCCAATGATAAATATGAGATCTTAAGGATCTTTTTCTCTAGACCTCGTATGTTCGATCCATTTCACTTATATTTTCTTAAAACATTTTTTCCTTTGTTGAATGGAAAAGAGATTTTTATTTTTCACTCTCTATAATCTCATAGTATTCTTTAGAAGTCCTTGCAATTTTTATGTTTCTTATTAATCCTTATAATTATTTAAAACGTCCCTTAATAGCCTCTCAATCCTTCCTAAAAGTCCCTCTTTAAGGATAATTCAAAAATTGTGAGAAGTTTTAAGAAAACATGAAGATTGTAAGAATTTATAAAAAGTATTAAAAAATTATAAAGACGAAAAAGTAAAAATTTCAATAGAAAAAGTAAAAACTACATTAACTAATGAGAACAAAAGAGAGGACAAAGTCCCAAGAGGAAAGTAAAAAAAAGAAAAAAAAAAGTTGGAGAGGATCTCGTTCAGGGAATGAGGCGAGGAGCACCCCTCCATAAACCGGGCGCAATGCGCCGTGGTGCAGTAATCTTACATCGAGAGGGGTGGACACATCATTAGCTGTCGTTTATGCGGACATCCCTCCTTCTCACACCCCCCTCTCTCTCTCCTCTCTTTCTCTCTCTATACTGCTCTCTCTCTCTACATCCCCCCTCTCTCTTCCCTTTCTCTCTCTCTCTACATCCCCCTCTCTCTCTTCTCTTTGTCTCTTCTCTCTCTTCTCTGTCTACATCTCTCTCTCTCTGGTGTGCGCTGGAGGGACCGCTTCCCCCGCACCCATTCCCGGCATCCTCAACCACTCCTCCACCCACGAAAACCCAAGGTCGCCCCACCTCTCTCTCTCTCTAACCTTGTGTGTCTGTCTTCCCCAGCTGGGGACATTCTGAGGCGGGAAGGAGGAGCTGGTGTGAGAGATTGAGGGCAACGGATTCTTCTCTCTCGCTCCCTCTGTGTGTCTTCTGTTCAATCTCTCTCTCGCCAAGGACAGATTTATCTCTCCCTTTCTGTATCTATCTTTCTACTAACGACATCGCACGCAAGTTGGGTGCATGGGTTGGTCGCTGAGAGGGCGCGCCTGAGAAATGTGGGCACCGGTTTGGGGTTTGCAGATGGAGGGTTTGGGGAGGAGGTTAGGTTGAGGAGGAGGAGGCGGTGGGGAGAGGAAAGGAGGGTTCTTTTTGATCCTCTGAGGCGGGTAAGGGTGTGGAGGGGATCGGCTGCTGCTGGTGCCGGTGGAGGGCGGGGGGCGCCGGCGACGCGGGGGAGATGAGCGCGTCCAGGTTCATCAAGTGCGTCACGGTGGGGGACGGCGCCGTGGGCAAGACCTGCATGCTTATATCCTACACCAGCAACACTTTCCCCACGGTGCGTTCCTCGATTCCGAGATTTCTTCGTTTCTCCCATTCGCCTCTTGCAACGGATTGTTTGCTCTATTTTTTTTTTTGTTTAATTTGTGTTTTTTGGGTGTTTGAGATTTGCTCGTGCGGGCGGTGAATATCTCTTGTTAATTGCTTATTGTTGAGGGATTGGATCTTTGTATCATCATCATCGTTATCATTTGTTCGTATTTTTGGTTTTTTGATCTCGATGGAGGGCCGGGGGATGGGGGAAAGGATCAAATTTTGTTTTTTTTTTGTTTTTTAATGTTCATGTAAAAAAAAGAAAAAAACTCCCCCGTTTAAATCGTCATATTACAATTGAAAGACATCTGTTGGGATATGGAGATGGGCTGTGTTCGTGCTGGTTAAAGATTGGAAGGAGAAGGTTATGACGGCTCTAGAACATTTTGCCTGGAGGCTGGAGCTTCCCTTGAGATCGTTGATTTGGAGGTGTTGGCGTTCGATTAGTATCCCCCCATACTTTGTGTTCATTTATTGGATGGACAGTTTCATTCTTTGTTAGGACATTTTGGTTCGAATTGGAAACTATAGTATAGATCACATATCCTAACGTTGTCAAACAGTATTCTTGCTGTGCTGTCTTTGATTTTTCTCCTGTTCTCCTGGAAGGCATCCTGTTTTCCTCTCTTTTTTCTTGCGTTATGTTCATCAATCATCGAAGACGAGGCATTGGCAAGATATGTCATTCGTTTTCTATGTGATGTGCCACCGATGATAAAATGTATCAGACATACAATAGATAAAATGATGGCTTTTAGTTTGTGCACATAATTCATTTCACAGTTTTTTTAAAGAAGATTTTGTAATTTACTCATCTTAAGAACTTGTATGAATGCAAGTGACGGCATTATCAGTAGTGTAGTGCCTTATTTCTCTTTTCAAATCTGTGTGTGAATGTTCTGTCCTACTTCAATTCTCTTTCTGTGTGAACGTTCTGTCCCTTTCCATGTTCTCCCCACACCTTGTGAATGGTGATGTCTAAATCTAGAATGCTGTCTCAATTGGTTCGCAAAATGTTCTTTTCATGTATATATTTTCTTAACATTGCTCTGGTTACATGGAGAACAGGACTATGTGCCGACAGTTTTTGACAACTTCAGCGCAAATGTAGTGGTGGATGGTAGCACTGTGAACCTAGGCTTGTGGGACACTGCAGGTAGAGTTTTACTCTTGATGTTCTATGTCTATATGGACTCTGAAGTAGGCAAAAGGTTGAAAAGATTGATGCATTTGTGACCTTGCTCTTATATATGAATGGACCAGGCCAGGAAGATTACAACAGGCTAAGACCTTTGAGCTATCGTGGTGCTGATGTTTTCTTGCTTGCATTCTCCCTTATCAGCAAGGCTAGCTATGAAAATGTTACTAAGAAGGTTAGAAACCCTTCCATCATTCAATACTCTATTCATGTTTCTATTAAAACTTTTATATAAAATTGCTACTAATTATCGTGCACATTCATGTGCTTGCTTCTTGTTCTAGTGGATCCCTGAATTGAGACATTATGCACCTGGGGTTCCTATTGTTCTTGTTGGAACAAAGCTTGGTACTATTTTCTGCCTTCCATCCTGTTATGCCTTTTTTAGATTCTTCTTTGACTTTTGCCTTTTTCTTGATTTTTTTTTTCTCTCTACCTGTCGAGAAAACCGTCATTTCCCATCGTTGCCTGTTAAATATCTTGGCATTTCAATTCACATAATGTGCAACTACGAAGTTTTGTTGACTGAATTTTTCTCATAGTTGACATGGATGCCTTGAGTGACTTTTTTTCCCCTGAAGAAGGGGTGGATTGTACAGCCTTGAGTGACTGTTAATGTAATAGGAATTATGTTCATTTAATGATTGTCTATCCCCCAATTGGTTGGAGTATTAGCTTTGCTATCGGTATTATGACAGTATAAAATGTTAATATTTAAAATGATATAGAAGGATTATGGAGGTGGAGGCCAGTGATGGGAGGAGAGAGTGAAGGATGGAGGAAGGATAGAAGAGAAAGCCTGTAGACTCTTACAATGTGAGTTGTAGTAGTCTTATACATGAATATCAAAATTGATAGAATATAATCCAACACTACTGTTAGTAGCATTATCGAAATTGCTTCTGACACAAATATTTGATACAACAACCAAAGACTCCTCAAGTATAATTAGCTTTTCAAATATGTTGATTCTATGTACTATTGAATTAGAACTTTGAATGAGATCATGATTGATGACTTTTAGAAACTATTTTTTCCCCTCCAACTTAAGAAAATTAACAGGTTGCCTGCTCTGTGGGGAGACTGATCAACCTCTACATCTATCTTGCACTTGGGAAGTTTTCAAAGTTTTCTGTGTTACATGTTGTATCGTATTTGTCTGGAAAGGATTTTGCTTGGCTACAGATAGAAAGTTCATGTACATTGGATAAATGGACAATTTGAATATTGCATATAGAATCTGGTTGTTCATCCTTTGGATTCTTTTGGTGAGGTGAAAGACAAAGCAGCCGGCAGGAGCTGGAACTCTGGGTAGACAGAAAGATGACGAAGGGTCACGAAGGATGCAATTGAATGGTTAAATAATTCTGTGCTCTCTGGAGAATCTGGACACAGACAACTGATATTTAGTTAATGATCTACTGCGCAAGAAATACAATTATTTCTTGGACACCATTTCAAATTCCTGTATCTTGATCTCTATTATGTCTAGGTGACACCTTGAAAACAATGGAAGAAATACAATTATTTCTTGGACACCAGTTCAAATTCCTTTATCTTGATCGCTATTATATTTCTTTTCTGCATTCCTTATTTTCTTGTTCTCATATTTTCAAGTAAAAAAGGCAAATATGCACTAATTCTATTTCTAGAGTAGTTATTTTTGCAATTAGACCACTAAGGGGTTTATATATGCCAGCAAACCCAATTAAGAGTCATTGGGTAATTGATCCAAATGCTATGCAGAATGTAGGAGTATTCACAGTTTGGTGTGGTTTGGTTTTGGGGAATTTTTTTTGGAAATCAAATCAAACGAAATTACATGTCCAAACCAACCCATGCCTCAATGAAACCAAACCAATGTATTTCAGTTGGTTTGGTTTGTCCCTAGACCACAAGTTAGCCTCCAACTGTTCGATAGACCATGTAATGACTGGACAATTTATGATGACAACATTTAATAAACAACAGTAATGATGTAATGGGCTTTCTAATGGGTGATTTATTGAAAAAAAAAGAACACTGTTAATGGCACCAAATAAGAGCCTGTTTGACTACAAATGGTAGCTTAGAGAAAATGAAAAAGAAATTTTGTAAGTAGCACGGAGGTCCACAACAAACCTACATGTTAAAGAGCGATGATGCATCATCAAACATCAATCCCCACCCAAAGATGGAACTCATTTATCATTTCAATAAAAAAATTCCAAAAAGGTTGGAACTCACATAAAACTACATGTTTTTTGACAAAGGAGAAGTTCACACCATTAATAAGCTGAAAATCGAAGGAGTACCCTATCTGTCTATCATTGTTAATGTGTTAAAACTCTAGGAGATTTGTGTAGGGATTATGGCCCAAATCCTTAGCTTTCGGTCAATATAGGAATAAGGAGGGCTCACCTCAAGTTATCTCCTTACATCTTTTGGTGCACTTAAAAAAGTGAGGTTTTCCCAACCTAAAGTTATCTCCATTTTGACTTAAAGTTGGGGATAATGAGTCTCATTTGGTATCCAGATAAGCCTAAGTTAACGTAAGTGTAGCTTACCCCCAACTTTTGGGGTTAAATATGGGGATCTATCAGGTGGAACAAGTTATCCCTATGTTTTTAGCCACCTTATCTGCACTTGAATTGCCCTATTACCAAACAACACCAGTTTAAGGATAGGCCATTGGAATGACTTAAGCCTATCCCACTAAAATTATCCTGATACCAAAGGAGAGCCTAAAAGTTTGTGTAATGATGAGTTGCACCATTCTGTCTAACCCCCAATATTCTCATGCTTTGGTAATACTGCCTTGGCAGTAGAAGCAAACTGCAAACAAAGCTAGAAAGCCCCTATGAAACAACCCTTCTCTCCATGGTTCCACCTCTTGAAGAAAAAGAAAACAAAAATAAGATTAAAATGATTTGAAAAATAAGAAGAAAAAGGCTAAAGCCTAAGGAAAACAATAAAACTAATACTAATAAGAAAAACAAGGGGACTACTGGATTGGAGTGTCTGCCTGGTTGTGTGAAGGCCTGATACCAATGGGGTGCTGGAGCCTGGAGGGGGGGCAAACCGTGCTGTGATGAGGAGAGGGGGAGGGCGGACTACTGTGCCGAGCATTCCCTGCTGCCACATACCCCATGAGTTCCTCCCTCTGCTGCATGTGTGCATGATGCTGGTTGCCATTGCTTTGTGCACAAATTGCCTGTTGTCTGCTGTCTGTGTATGTGAATCCTCTGAGAGGGGGTGGAGGAGTGGGAGAGGTAGGGCTTTGCTTGAGGCTTGGGGGTGTATATTTTAAATGGGATTCAATCAGATCCCGCTTAACTGGGCCAGGCAGCCGCAGGTCCAGGTGGGACGAGGCCCCTGGGCATGTGCCTTTGGCCACATGAGCACCCACCCAGCATGCCTTTATGGTGCATTGAGAAGGCATCTAGGTGCCCTGGCATCTGTGTATATTTTTCTTAACTTGCTTTTGGTCTTTCATCCCCTTCCAGGGTGTCTGTAAGGGTGCAAACTAGGCAGCTTGCGTTAGGTCAAGTCCAAACTGGGGCAGCCCAAATTCCTGAAAGAGCTGGCCTGAATTCAACCCAACCTGATTATAGCCTAAGTCCAACACACAACTCAACTCAACTTAACTAAATCTTAATCTATACGGATTCTTTGTCTCCACTCTAAACGGTTTTGGGTTACCTCTTCTGAAAGGTTTAAAGCCTCCAAACCCTATTGAACTACCCTCACCTAAGTTAATCTAGGTCTACTCCTTCCTCTCTTCCCTTCCTCTATCTTAATATGCTTTACTTTTCTAACTGGAGCCTCCCTAGGTCTACGCCTAATATACCCACACCATCTCAATCTCCCTTTTGTCAATTGTCCTCAATTGTTACCACTCTCACCTTTTCTCTAATATACTAATTACAATTTTTCTCTAGCTTAGTATGCCCGCACAACCACCTTAACATTCTCATCTTAGCAACACTTATCTTGGAGACATGTTGGCCCTTCATTGCCCGACACTCGCTATCATATAACACCGCATGTCTTATCGATGTATGGTACTATTTTTCTTTTAACTTTGTTAAGATTTTATGGTCACACAAGATGCCTGTGGCAAGGCTCCACTTCACCCATCTTGCTTTAATCCTATGGCTAACATCCTCCTCGCACCCTCCATCTTCTTAGAGGATCGAACCAAGATATTTGAAATGGATGCTTTGAGGTATTGCCATCCCATCTAAGTTAACTCTTTTCTTTTCGCCTCCACCGACCTTCACTAAACTTATAATGCATGTATTTTGTCTTAGTTCTACTTAACTTGAAACCTTTAGACTCTAAGGTGCACTTCCAAAGCTCCAGCTTTCTATTAACTCTCTCTTGCGTCTCATCTATCAACATAATATCATCTGCAAATATCATATACTACAGAATATTTTCTTATATATCTTTTGTTAAATCATCTATAACTAATACAAAAAGGTAAGCGCTTATTGCTGATCTTTAGTGCAATCTAACTGAAATAGGAAAATTTCTTATTTCCCCTCCAACCGTGCAGACACTAATAATTGCTCCTTCATACATGTCTTTTAACACTCGTATGTACCTAGTAGATATCCTCTTCCACTCTGATACTTACTACAAGACATCTCTTGGAATTCTATCATATGCCTTCTTCAAATCGATGAATATGACATGCAAATCTTTCTTTATATCTCTATATTTCTCTATCAAGCGCCTAATGAGGAAGATGGCATCCATAGTTGATCGACTTGGCATAAAATCAAATTGGTTGGAGAAGATAGTTGTATCACAACGTAAATGATGTTCCACAACTCTCTCCCATAGCTTCATAGTATGACTTATACACTTAATTCCTCTATAGTTTGAGAACTCTGGATGTACTACTTTCATCATCTTCAATGCTTCCTTGACTTCCAAAAATCTAATCCTCTTAATATAGTTTACATTACGCCCTATTGCACATACTATGCCCGTAATGTTTTCACTATGACTATCATAAAAAAGATTGTCAAAGTAGCTTCTCCACCTATCTTTGATGTTCTCATCTTTCACCAAAACATTTCCTTTTCTATCCTTGATGCATCTAACTTGGTTAGGTCCCGACATCTCCCTCTTATCCTTGCCAACCTATAAATATCTTTTTATCCTTCCTTGGTTCCAAGTTTTTACATCCTTTCAAAGACCTGAACTTTTGTTCGACTAACGGCCTTTTTTGCTTCCTTCAAAGTCCAAGTCCAACAGACGTTCAACGTAAATTCATTTAAGCAGGTTTGGTGTATTAGTCAACACAGTTTTGCCTGGATTTAATTCTATGACAAATTTGGTTGGACCAAAGTGATGAAATTTTATTACTATAGGCTGAAATAATTATTTTAAACCACTGCAAATGGGATCAGGTTTAAGCGATGGGGTTCGGATCATGGCTGCTGGTGGGTTGGGCTTGCCCATGGCTTTTATTCCTATCCTGACTTTTGGGCTGCGCTGGCCTTTATTTTCTAGCCCATGTGCCAGAAAATTGGGCCCAATGCCCAGGCCTGACATGAGCTCCAGCTGGGCTCATGCTTCTTAGGCCTTAGGTCTACAAGCTCATGGGCCTTGATAATTTAGTTATATATATGTGTGTGTGTGTGTGTATATATATATATATATATATATATATGAAATGCATCCTATTTTGTAGTTCCCAATTATGTTTAAATGTTAGAAAAATGTGGTGTTTCTTATAGTTTCTGAAAAGAAGTATATTTACTCACATTTAAACATTGGAGGGAAAACTTTATGTCACGATCTGTCCCAGTCCTGGGCCTTGAAAGACAAGCTTGGGCTGGGCCTGGCCAGGTAAGCCCATCCCGGGCCTGGCCCATTGACTGCCCCAGTTAGGATCATTTGGTGACTAGTAAAGTATTTCCTTACTTGATGGATGATGAGGATAAAAAAGGAGAATATCTAACAGCTCTATAAAGTATTTATCTATTTGAACTCACCCCTGTCATTGATTCAATCAATGGGTTTGATTGAACCAAATCCAGATGGACCCTAATTAAAAAGACTTGGGCTGGAAATATCCAACTCAAATCCAACCCAAACAGATTCAACTTAATGGATCCAAGTTCTGAGCAGCTGTGGATCTTTAAGTGCCTGTACTTTTAGAATGGATATTCAGCCACTTTCATGTGTCTGAAGTTTTTTTAATTCTTTCTTTCCTTTAGTGTAATGTGTATCTCATGTTGGAAACTTTTTCTATTAAGCCCGAATTCTTCCCCCACTAACCAAATAACCACCGTACAGATCAAATTTCACTTCTCCTATGCGAAGAACGCAGTTATATGTATCCCATTTTGCAAGTTTTTATGTGCAAATCTGCCACTTGAGTTGAGCACCATTAATCACTATCCATTATATACTCATATATTCCTTCTAAATGGTTGGAAAATTGGACACTGGCAAAATTGCCCTCATTTTTTCCAGAAGATTGAATTGCCCATCTTTTTCTGTCTGACTCTGACCATGTGGAATAAGAGGCATTTTTGTAATGTAATATTTGTTTTAAGAGTTAACTAACACATTCATGAGTTAGTAATGTAAGGCAAAGGCAATGGTAGATTCGGACATGTTGTTCAATCTGTGCAAATATTTAATCTAGTCTATAACAGTGGCATATTTGCGAAAATGCCTTTTTGTTTATTCATGCCTTCATTTCTTCACTGCCGGAGTATTATAGTGGTCACAGGACTCAGGTGATAGTTTGCACTGCTGATCGACTTGAACTTAGCCTGCAAGATTTTATGGTAGTGTGTGTGACAATTAAAAATACTTATTTTTAGTGGATTAACAGCTCTACTCTGTTTTATTGATATCATTGGATCTATACATGTGGCAAGTGTACAACAAGGTTTTAGAAACCGGATTGTAAAACCGGATCTGCTAGGTGGATACATGATGAATCTGTGAAAGTACATAACTAGAAATTCTTAGAGCTTAATGGTTCACAGGTTGAGGGTTGCATGTGGAGTGTTTGGATGGCCTCACACTGTAATGCAGAAGGTACTTCATGAAAAAAAAGAGATCCATGGAAGCAGTAGGGGGAGTACTAAATTAACAATCTAAGAGTGGGCTGGAAGTGGTGTCATGTGGACGGAAGAAGCATGTACGGCTGAGGGGATGTCTGGAATGAAGTTTAGAATAAAAATTTGTGGGCATGAAATTCAGTCTGAAATAGTCTAATGTTCACTTTTCTATTGGGCTTATTGCTTGGCAGTTAAACGTGGCAGCTTCTAAGAGCATATTTAAGCAGAAGTTAGATTGTAGATAAGATTTTAGGGTGATTTAGGGATAATTCCTGCTTTTATCATTTTGCATGCTCTGAAGTCTTCTCAACTGATTTGGCACTTCGATGTTTCCCATCATGGTTAGGCACTAGTAGTTATATTTCCCATCTGTGGTTGCTTTTGGATGGATCTTCCATTACAGGCATGGGGATCCCATTCCCTAGAATTTCTCTATGCTAGCTTGCCTGCCTTTTCTTTTTCTTGTTGAACAAATGTAGTACTGAAGTGCACCACATTGGTGCAGTGTCCTTTCTGACCCTGTTGAATGTCAACGGCAAGCAATATTGTTTCTATTATTATGGTAATTTTGTTATCTAGATAACATTGCTCAGGGGAAAATAAGTTTTTGTTCTCTATAGTTGACCAAGTCCACCTTGCTATGTACCTTTTCTTTATATTAAAGTTCACCTTTTACACAGTGTGTATTTGTAGAAATGTGATGGTCTTGTTCATGAGAATTTGCAATTTTATGTTCATGTCCATATTTGCTGAATCCATCATGTTATTCTGTGCCAAAAAAAATCATTCAAGTCTGCTGAATTCAATGGAATAGTAGCCTGTTTCTTATGTCACTTTTCCCCCAATTTTTTTTTTTTTCAGATGATGCATCATTTTTGCAATGTTTTCCCCAGTTGCAGTGAAATTTGGGAAGCTTCTTTTATACACATGTACTTTGAGTTCTGTATATATGACATTGATGGTGTTGTATTGAACTTATGAATATAAATAAATCATAGCTCTGCAGACCATTTTATGAAAGCAATGAGGATGAATGTGCCATGTAATCGCTCACATTATAAAATATAGGTCATGTGTTTATTGGGTGAAGGGGGGAGCCTTGCTGAGACAGTAAGGTTTCTGCGTTGGGACCTGGAGGTCATGAATTTAAAACTGGAAACAGCCCCTCTGAAAAGGAACAGGGGTAAGGCTGCATACAGTTGATCCTGCTCTGACCCTACAGTGGTGCCAAGTATCAATGGGCTGCCTTTAAAAAAATAAAAAAAATAAGAATAATATATATATATATATATATATATATATATATTGGTGACATCTCTTTGTGCGGTAGGAGTCTCTTGTGCTTAGCCGGTCCCAAGTCCGGATAAAGGAGGAGGGTTGCGGTAGGTGACAGCCAGCGTAAAATTTTTGTCATATCTCATGATCTCTTTGTGCGGTATATTTCGAGGTCCATTTTAGGCTTGTTTAATCTGACTGTTGCATGTCTCCCGTAGCTCCCTCCACTAAGGAGTTTTGATCTACTTTTGATCTCCTGTTTCATTAGCTGCTTCACTAGCTTGTCCTGTATCCCCATTACCTTTTGTTAAGTTACAATTGAGTGTATTTATGGCAATGTACGATTTTTTTGGTGGATGTAGCAATCAACATTAATTCTTTGATATTTGTTGCAATCTTTTCACCGATCTATTCAATTTCTCATTTTGGTATGCAATTACTTTTTGTATAGGAGTCATTGCAAATCATGTTTGCATTATTTGATAAATAGTTAGCATGGCCGATGAACTGCTATTTCTGGATAACAATTCCAGTTTTTGCTTATGCAATACCCTTTTGAGGTCCTTTAAGCATCTAGTCTTTCTCATTTCTCTTACTGCTTTCCGAAGAAAGATTAGTACGATGTACTAATATGATCTTGGTTACAGATCTTCGAGATGATAAACAATTTTTCATAGACCACCCTGGTGCCATGCCCATCACAACAGCACAGGTTAGGGTCTGCATGGGCTTTTGATCAAGATGAGCTACCATGCCTCTATCACTATCTCAACATCCAACAGCGCTTTTATTTTTCTCCTTTAATTTTGCATCCCAGGGGGAAGAGCTTAGGAAGCTGATAGGAGCCCCTGCATACATCGAATGCAGTTCAAAAACACAGCAAGTAATCTCTCTTTTCTTTCCTCATGGTTTTCTTGGGTTCTGGTCATTTGTTTTCTAAGTTCTTTCCCTTTCAAATTTTCCACCATGTGCAGAATGTGAAGGCAGTGTTCGATGCAGCCATTAAGGTGGTGCTGCAGCCGCCAAAACAGAAAAAGAAGAAGAAGAGAAAGGCACAAAAAGGGGGCAGCTGCTCCATTTTATGATAAGCATATACGGGAGAAGGGAAAAGGAGACTTACCAGCCGTGCTTTTAATCTCTGTGGTTCATTTTAATGGGAAGCAGGCAATTGGTGTACAGTCCACTCACCAGAGTAGGCAGCTGTGAGAGCGTTTGATGATTCATTCCAGCATTTGCCTGTTTCATGGTGGCATGCAATTGCCTTGTTGTGACCTGCACCTCCTCTGAAAGATTCTTGGGATAGATGTGAGAGAACAGCCCTTCCGAGACTGTTGCCGTTGCGTGGACTTGGTCCTATTTTTTTTCCTTATCTGTTTACTATGAGAATTGGATACATTACGCATCATTGGGTTACTTCCTGTGCTTTAAGCGACTGTTTTAAGTTCTTTATGCACACAATTTCCTTAATTAGAACGCCGGTGTTCTGGTTCTATCTTATTCCTTTACTGTACATTCAGCTTGCAATCTGTATTTACACCTGCATTCTGCTATCTGAAGGGCAGGAGGGTGTTTTGTGATGATCTGAAAACCAGTGAGGGATATTCATACAACTGCTAGAAGCCCAGAAGCCATTTCTACCAATTGCCGAGTCTAGGCCATTACATTAAACTATACTTGCAAACTAGACCATTACATTAAAAAGTTTTCAATACAAAACAATTCAAACTAAAGTAGGTTGTTTTGTAGTTCAGTTTGATTGTCTAACGCCCTTGTATTATATGTGGACTTTTTCTTACACATAAAATGAATAAAATAACTACTTCTTTTTTAATTTTAGTTTAAATTATGAGTACTAAAAATCTATCAAGATTTTGAAACAGTGATAAGCCTTCCTAATATTGGAATCAATTATTTTTTGTTTTATAAATGTATATGAATATATGAATTTTAAAAGATTCTAAGTAATTAGATGTGTTGGGTTGGTTTGATTTCCAAACTCTTGAAATTAAACAAGTCAAAATGACATTTTTCCGCTTTTAAATCAGATCGATTGATTCGATTAGATTCTTTGATTTTAACTAAATATTAAAAAGTACTAAACATAAACTATTACCGTGCATGAATTTTTTCTATTGCACCAAGAAAGTTGGTAGTAAGTATGATGTATACGTTAAAAATTGTTATAAGATCAAATTGATCAATGAAACAAAGGTCTACATCTGGATACATTTTTTTTATTAGTCTACGCCTTAAACCGTAGGAGATAGCAGATTGGATATGGAAATTAAATTTTTTTAATTTTTAGATCTAAAATTAAGTTTTTCGGTCAATAAATCAGAAATTGAATTAGACTTGTTTTTTTGATTGCAGATTAGAAAAACCCTGAGGTAACCTTTCTCACCGAAAAGCACTGTTTATTAACTACTTTTTGTTTCCTTACAAACACGTACTGCGAATTTGTCCTCCCACTCGCTGTTGTGCAGCACTTACCACAAACGGGCTTCTCACTCTGTGCTTCCCGTTGCTCCATGTGATGGAACCGAAGAAATCTCCCTGCAGTGCCGAGCCACCAGCGGCAGCGGCGAAGGTCACCTCGTATCCAACCTTCTTGCTGTCCTTGGTGAACTGGAGCTTCTCCGGCGTCACCTTCACCTCCAACCCTTCTGGGCTCTCCACACTCGCCGCATACGCCGTCTCCTCCTCCTCCCCCACGTTGGTGAGCGCCCGCCTCACCGTCGTGCTCCCTTCCTTCCCGTGGAACCCCGCCACCGCGATCGACGGGTAGTTGAGGTCGGAGATGGCGGCGGCGCCAGCTCCGCCCTCGGGGCACGTGAAGCCGTCCGCCATGGACGCTGCGATGAGCTTGACGGTGGTCGTGTTGTAGCCGTAGCTGCAGAGGAAGAGCAGGTAGTCCCGGGCCTCCGCCTCGTACACGAGCCCCGGCCGCAGCGCCCCCGCCGGGCTCACCTCCCCCGCCCCGCAGTCGTAGGGCGTGGCCGCGGCGCCCGAATCCACCGTGAGCCCCGCCTGGGCGTTGTTCGTCTGGGTTGCTGCAGAAACACCACCAGTTAGCAAAAACGATCAGAAAGCTGGAATCTTTCCGAGTTGTTTCTTCTTCTGGAATCAAAAAGTTGGATTCTTTCTGCTCTGAAACCTGTTGTCATGATCGCCGATCTTATCGCCGAGGGGCTCCACGTTGGGTTCGACGCTTTGATCATGGCGGCGACGCCGGAGACGTGCGGGCAGGACATGGAGGTCCCCGAGATCAGGTTGAACGCGGGGGGATTCTCCCCGGGGAGGATAGCTGAGGAGTCGTTTAATGGCGGCCACGCTGCGAGAATGTTCACCCCGGGAGCCGCCACATCGGGCTGTGGATTCACACAGAGGAGGACCCTCCATTAATCTTTCCCAATCTTGCTCGTTTCCGATTGGAAACAAGACAAACAAGAACAGGGAAAGGTGAAGAGAGGAGAAGCTTGCCTTGAGGACGTTTCTGGTCTGAGATGAGGGGCCTCTGGAGGAGAAGAAGGCCACCGCCGGCGCGGGCTTGTACTTGGTCACCGCAATCGTCGGCAGAATCGTTGCCACGGGGTCCCTTCGTATCAAACATCCAAAACAAACCCATGAAACTTCTGATCAGTTCTTCGTGGTTAGATCAGAAATTTGTTCTAACGAGGAGCAAGATCGGAGCTTTTTGATGGCGTTTCGGTTTATACTTGCTGGAGTTTACGTATCTGAGGATTTCTTCGCTGCCCTGCGAAGAAACCACGGTGGCAGGGAAGGAGGCGTAGTTGGAGGCCACGGCCTTTTCCCTATCGCTGACCAGGATCGCCCCCACCGCCCCGAAGGTCTTCAACCCCAAGATCTTTGCTTTCTTCTGTACCATCGCATTTGGTGGGTGCTCGCAGAGAACAATCTTCCCTTTGATCTTGTTGGCGTCCAGCGCGGGTGGGTCGCAGTTCCTGAGCAGTACCCAGTTCTTGGTTTCAGAAAGATGGGATCTTTCTGGTTTGTGTACACAGAGTGCAGGCAGAGAAGGTGTTCGACGGATTACCTCGCGGATAGATTGGGTATGCTCGTGTTGTCGAGCTTGGATTTGGCGGATTCACCGTATATAAGGGGGTAGAT
Organism: Zantedeschia hybrid cultivar; assembly: GCA_030544215.1. Classification (NCBI taxonomy): domain Eukaryota; kingdom Viridiplantae; phylum Streptophyta; class Magnoliopsida; order Alismatales; family Araceae; genus Zantedeschia; species Zantedeschia hybrid cultivar. The sequence continues at coordinate 69,524,317 of JARZZO010000015.1, read as the reverse complement.
AGGGGATTTGCTCAGATTGGAGAAATTTATGGCTTCACCCTGCAGTAGGATTGGAACTTGGAAGAAATGGTAAGTGAAGGAAGAAAGAGTTTAAATGGGGAGGCAACGGGGAATTGATACATTTGCAAGGAGCATACTTTGATGGCGGAGCTGCTATTCCCACCCAGCACGACGTCAGATTCCAAGTCCCGGTCGATCGTCGTTGCAGCGACTGTCAGTATCCACGGAGCCGCGTTCACCACCGTCCCCGGATCGGGGCCGTCGTTCCCCGCCGAGCACACCACCGTGATCCCCCTCGCCACCGCATGGAATGAGCCAATGGCAATGGGGTCGCTTGAGAAGTCCGGGTGGAACAAGGCTGAGGCGCCGAGCGAAAGCGACAGCACATCGACGCCGTCGGCAATGGCGTCATCAAAGCCGGCGAGGATTGCCGACCCAGGGCAGCCGGACGATGTGCACACCCTGTACATGGCCAGCCTCGAGGAGGTCGACCCGCCTTTGGCAGTCCCCGCGGCAAGTCCATAGTAGGATACACCGGGGACGGGGCTGCCGGCGGCCGTGGAGGCCGTGTGGGTGCCGTGGCCGATGGCATCCCGTGGGGACTGGTCGAACACCCATGCTGTGGGGTGGGCACTTGGGTCACCATAGGCTCTTGCACCTATCAACTTCCTGCAAGGAAACAACTACTTATCATGGTCTTCGTCTTGCTCAAATTCTCTTGTAACTTAGCAGCGAGATTAATCATGTTGAGTGAGGTGGAAAAAATTCCAAGAACAACAGGCTAACCTGTTGCAATTTGATGCATTAAAATCTTGGGCTTCCACACATTTCCCCTTCCATCGAGCTGGAATCGGCTCCATACCTCTGTCGTTAAAGCTCTCCGACTCAGGCCAGATGCCTAACGTCGAACAGTTATCCATCAGAAGGAAACTAACATGGGGAAGACGAGTAGGAGACATGAACAGCAAGGAAAGAAGAAAACAAGCAATTGTTGGATCGCCATTAGAGTCCAAGCAAGAAGTTTTGAATTATCGGTAAGAATGACCTGTATCAAGCACTCCGATGATGGTGTCGGCTGCTCCGGCGGAGGCCGCGTCGGCAGCGGGTCTGGAGTCTGTCACCACCGAGTTCTGAAAGCTCAAGAAGTCCCATGACCGGGTAGTGTGGAGCTTTAACACCGGGTCTATGAACACGGACACCACGCCTGGTTTCTTGCGGATGGTGGCGGCCTCCTCCTTGGACAGTCTTGCAGCAAATCCAGAGAAACCATGCCTGTAGCTGTGAACCAGCGCCTTCTCCACCCGTGTGTTCCTGTAGTGTTGGTGGTGGCTTTGTGTATGAAGAGTTCTTAATGTGACATCAAACTTAGAGCACAACGGGATGAAAGCATATGTATGAAATGATGCCATTGTATTGGTCTCATGGTTAACCCTAAGTGTTGAGCATTATATGTTCGTGAAGAGAAATTTGACACTGGCTGATGTAAAAAAACCTGATAAGGAACTGAATGCAGAATTCATCTGATGCAAAGAACATGGCATCCCGGCAGTTAGATGGAGCAGATCATCTCTGCAATATAGGCTCGGTATTGAGTTAATTTCTTTTGAAAGTTGTGGACCTTGATATCTCCCAAACTCACGTTTATACTATCTGATCTTTAATCGCTAACTATTAAAAAAATAGAACCAAAGACTAGCTGTCTTGTTTGTTCAGGACATAGTTAGTTAAATACTTTATGATACGCGTATAATTCGTTTGCTTTTGAATTTCTGAATTAAACTTCCGTATGCTGTACCGAACAGAAATGTAGGGAAAAATATTTGTTTTTTTGAAATCAATTGTTTTATTCACGTATAATACAAAAATGTTTAATGCTTCCCGTTTAATATACTATATTATTGACTTAAAAGAGACTTTTACTACTTAAATATCATAGAACATAAAGTTATGTAATAAAAAAATTACTTTTTCATTATCAAAAGCTCATGATTTGATTAATAATTATCTATTATAATTTTTATTTTAACTTTCTTAAAATCTAGATAACAAATTTTATGGATATCTTGTTGATTTTTTTTAATATTTTAATTATTTGACAATTTTTTACCTTCTCATTCAAATTTTAAACCGAGTTATATCAGAATGTATTTTTACCATATAAAACCTGTATCATTTTTGACTAACTATGGTTCAGGACATACGTGACGTCTGTCAATTAATGACTGCAAAACTTTCCTCTTCCTTTGCACTAAAGTGATCTACTCCATGGATAGATGGAACAGTGGAAATGATGCTATGGAGCCATTTACAAAGTTGACAACTCCAGTGAGAGGACTACTGGCTAATATGTAGGTTCTCATCAGTTATTGCTGTTAGATGTCAATGTCTTGTTGGTTGACCTCTAGTTTTCCAACAACGAAGGCCATGCATACATAAGGTGCTGTTTGGTTTGATGATATAAAATATAACATTTTACAATATTTTATGTTAAACCAAATGATCCTATAATAAGACCCCACAGAGCTTTTCTGCATGATTTCCCTAGTTAATGAAACTTCTATGTTGTACTATCTTTTTTTTTAAATGATAGTTCAGTGGTTGGGCACAGGTTATCTTGGCCGGAAGACCAAAGATCGAATCCACTTAACTGGAGGATACCTCCTAAGAGGTGAAAAGCACCAATCAACAGTTAAGTGAGGGTTTCACGCACCGCGTAAAAATTCCATGGAAATCCTACATCCAACGAGATTCGAAACCGTGACGAACCTGCTCCCAGAGAAGTAGCGTGTCCACTGGGCCAGCGACCCAGGACTTCTATGTTGTACTTGTACCCATCTATAGTCAAGAGTAGTTGTGGATGTAATCTAACTTGGAAGACATCATACCAGTCCAAGATATAGAACATCAGAATGAAAAAGTCTGATCATGAACTAACCTTCTCACTACTGAGGCCAGAAGCTGGAGATGTTCCTGCTCCAAGGAACCTGGGGATGCAGGAGGGTGGCCGGCTCCCATGTAGACCACATAAACGCTTCTCCCATCCTCACCACCCGCAACCACACCCAACATAAGGAAGAACACCAAGGACTGAGAGAGATGGAGCCCACTCATCCTCCTCAGCTAGAGCTGAGTCCTGTTCTGTGATGACCAGGTGTTGTTCTTTGTTCTGTGATGACTTGAAGTGGGTAGCTCCACAGATTTATAGGACTGCCGAGGTGGTGGTAGTGATAAGCTGCACACTGGCAGTTCTTGGCTGGGTGGGTTCCATGCGTGTGCGCACTGCATCACCACCACTGCCCAAAGTGCGCCATCATCTCTCTCATTCACCAGTGTTGCTGCAAGTGCAATCTCTCTCTCTCTCTCTCTCTTGCACGCGTGATTGAGCAGAAAATATATATTTCAGAGGCCTTAACAGCATGGGGGATGGATGGAAGTGGAAGGTCCCATTATACTCTTAGTGGTGAGGGTTTCGCTTAAAACAATAACACATTTTGTGCGGGTGGTGAAGCTCCTCCTCAGCGTGGAGATGCTTGGAACTTCCAAGTCATACATGTGGTGACCCTTTTCTCTTAAAAAAATGGATGCAGTATATGTTGTGGGTAGTGAAGAACATACCCTCAGAGTGGGTGCTACATGTTCCGGAAAATTAGGAAACAGTACTGCCATGCTCATTCGTGACATGTATAGATAAGATTAAAGTCATGATCCACTCTCGCACGGCCCTAAAGTTCAGGGTTGGAATGTGTGATTTCTGAGTGCGGTTCTAGTAAGTGTAAGGTTGGATGAGACTCAATAAATGAAAGCGGGGGAAAGAAATGTCCTTTATTGGAAATGGCAAAAACACTGCATGAAAGTTTTTTTCGAAAAGAAATTATCTCTGTTAGAAGACTCGATATCGTTTAGATCTGTGCGTCTGAACCGTTCAACGCTCTTTAGACACATAAAACCGAGTCGTACGTACACTGTGCACGTCATTTAAAGGTAAATAACTTATATACTCTTCATATAATTTGATTTCATGTGTACGAAGATGTTGAGTAATCCAGAAACACCAGACAATCCCGTTCCCACTTAGAAGATCCCATTTGGTGAATTTGACGTAGTATCAGAATTTGTACTACAATTTTTATGCCACATGTATGTACGCCCCATATTTGCTTACCACGTGTCAAGTCTTAAGGGCCTTTTTGGTAGCTATAAATACATTTAGCTTTATTAAAAACTCATTTTCCATGAAAACCTTAATTTCAATAGTTAAAAATAGACTATCATAAAGTTGTTAGAGTTCATCAGAAACTCAAACTCTCCTCATAAACATGTTCTCTGTAAAATTACGTAAGAGTGAGTTAGGTTGTAGATCCATAAACTCTATTACCTCTATATATAACAACTAAACATGAGTTTACAGAAAATGTATTTATGACAACTTCATCCTTGTTTCCGTGTGTTGCATCCAAACAACAAAATTAAGGTCTGCATCCAAACAACTCTCTCTCTCTCTCTCTCTCTCTCTCTCTCTCTCTCTCTCTCTCTCTCTCTCTCTCTCGGGGTAATCAACTTCTAGCTGTGGATGTGGGTGGTTGCCAAACTGGATGTGAAGCTTTGTTGCATGTGGCTTCTATAATTTCTGGTAGACCCTCCCTGCAGGGTGGTGATACAGCATGCGGCAAAATCATGTCTCCTGCCATTGTTGATGACTTGTAGCGTACTCTAGTTGCCTTGCTGTACACTAATTTTCTCATGCTCTGCTGCTGCAGTGCACTAAGTTCTGGTGTGCACCAAATATTTCTCTTATATAAAAAAATTTCTCTTAAAATGTCCACTTAATAGTTGGTGTGGTTTGATGGACATGTACATGCGTCAACATTTTTGTTCTTTAAGTTGTTTCAAGCAAAGGTTCTCCTTGTGCACGTAATGGAACAAAATGGCACCCGTGCATGCTTACATGCCCAAAAGGCACCTAAAGGTTATGAGAGGTCCCGGGGACCTTCCTATTCTAAGGAAAATGTTTTCCGCTTTTCTTACAGGGTTGACGTGGATGCACCGGATAAGTTCCCATTATTAACTCACTTCCATGTAATTTTGCAAAAAAACCCTTAACCTGTGTTCTTCTTTTGAGGGGATTAAAAAATTAAGTAAAATTTCTCGTCACGGTAGCATTGTTCTATTCTAATCAAGGCAGCTCAACCATGCAGTCCCTCTACTCTGGACCCCCAACTGCCAATGTCACTGAGATGCTCCCAACCCATAAAATAGCAGGTTGGAGGCCCATGAGAGAAGTTCTTACTGTTTGAAGTCCTGTAACCTCCTTACATGATCACCATGTGAGTTCCTATTGACTCTGTTCGGCTTTGCATTCCATCCTCTCTTGCTGAACTTTAATGAGCAGCTGAAAAGGTGGGCTGTGATGATATGCATTTCTAGGGAGAAGACCCATGATATGATGCCAATGAGTTTGGGGTGGGAAAGTGTACGAAATGTGTGAAGGCCAAGTGAAAATTACCCTCTAACACTCAAGTCTAAGGGCCTGTTTGATTAGGGGTTATCCCGGGATTATCCCAGTTTTACTTACTTTTAACCCGTAAAGTGGTTTGATTGCAAGATTAAGTTATACGGGGCTCCAAGTCTATTAAATGTGGGTTAAGTCAATTTTAGCCTATTCCACCCCCAATGGCCAATGGTGGGATAGGAGGATAACCCATGGACACTTTAATGCTAGTTAATAATAATAATGATAAATGTTATTATCCTTGTTAATAAATGTTATCAATATTAATAAATATTGATAATATTAATGCATATTATTATGATTAATAAATAATAAATATAAGTAAACATTAATCATAGTTAATTATTAATATAAATTTTATTATGCTCCATTTAAATAGTATTAAATATTAATAATGTTAAGTAATAAATGTTAATTATTATTAAGAATATTAATAAATATTATTAATAACCATTAATTCATATTATTAATAAATGTTAATAAATATTAATTCATAAATATTAGTATGATTACTAAATATTATTTAATATTGTGTTGATTAACTAATATTAATTAACATTAATCATAATTAATTATTAAGATAGAATTTATTACGCTCCATTTACTAATAAGAAATTTGAATAACAATTAACGTTAATCATAGTTTATTATTAATTTAAATAGTAATTATTTTATTTTAGTGTATAAAGCACACTTAATAATTATGTGAAAATATAATGATGAAATTTATTATATTTTTTTATTTTTACTTATAATATTTATTTATATAAATTATTTTAATAAAGATTTTATGTACCTATCCTAAGGTAACTTCACTTTGAAATAAAAACTACTTATCTTAGAATAGTAAAAAATATATTAAATCAAGGCTATCTTAATCGGGCTCCTCTGGGCTAATCCGGGTTAGCCCTTTCCCTATCCTGAAATCAAACAGGCCCTATAGGTGTATGGAATTGGAATAAACAAAATTTCGGCCTATGGGATGATTGAGGAAACAACTTGGACGATTGGGCAGGCAGCCTAAATTCCGCAGAAATCCAAATTAAGGATATTTAGACCATATACATATGAAATGCCGTCCGGACAGTTGATGAGATCAAGAGGTGCATCTTAATTAGCGAGGGCCTCTGCTGGCATGCCACGCAGAATGGATGTGTATATATATACATATATAGAGAAAGAGAAATACTAGAATGCTATTGTTATAATGTGTCACTAAATCGCATTCAACCTATTCTCATATTTAAAAAAATAAATAAATAATTTTATAAAATTTTTAAATATTCAATTATCGTCCTTAAGACTGTTTCTATTCTTTAGAGTTTTATTTTGACAATCTGATCGTGAAACTCAATTTTGGGTGTCGATCGAGTGCACACAAATCTCGTTTTTAAAAAGTCATGAAAAAAATAATAAAAATAAAAATTTCCGTAGATTAGTCCTTAAGATTTTTTCCATCTCTTAGGGTTTTAATATTCATCACCAATTTGTATATGTAAAATCGGACTACTAAAATTGAATATTTTATGATCGGACGAAAAAAAAAAAAGCTCAAAAGGATAAATGCGTGTGCGTGATGGCAAAAGTTTTTATTTTCCTTTTTATGGAAAAAGGTACGCCCGTACAAGGCAACTTCACCATTTTACCCTTCTCTCTCAGGGATATTGTGGAGTAACACGCACACAAAAAAGTGATCATCTCCTTCTATGATCTAACGGCTGAGGGAGACGGTAGCATATATATATATATATATATGCACATGGGTGCAGTTACAATGAGACCCTGCATCTAACTTAGATATTTAATTTCATCCTACATTGATGTCCCAAATTGTCTACATTTTTTTTTAAAGTGATGCAGAAATTTTTGTGACAATTCACGGTGAAATATATGTATATTACAATTTTAGGACAAATTGAGAGGTGTTTTTTGTGTGTTTAGGGGATAAAATAATAAAATTAAGACAAATTAATAGTTAGAATAAGGTAAAAAATAGCTCTTCGACCTGGTTTCAACTTTCACATGTTTTTTCAGCACATTTTTACAAAAATCTCTTATCATTTTGCGCGTGATATTTATTATATGTGATCTCAAATTAAAAGATAGGGAAAATCTGTGTGTTTTCGACACTTATCATTTCATTTGCATATAACGTGAGAATTTTTAGCAATTTTCATTCACACTATGTTATTGGATAAAAAGCAAGCTGTTAATTACTTGAACTCCATAAATTGTGATATTATATGATTGAGAACTCATCTTTCCATCGACAAATGCTCGTAATCTAATTAATATCTATTTGCCGTATACTCTAAAATTTGACAAGAGAAAGAAAAGATCGATAAATAAGGGAGTAATATTACAATGTTCATCTACAGTGCAGTTGCAACCGCCGTCTGATCGCGAGATCAGATGGCACAGATCGTTGCACCATCTCATAACAGTTGTAGTGAAACTTAAAACTACTGTGCCGTCTAATCTTGTGGTCAGATGCTGGCTGCAACTGCATTGCAGCCAAATATGGGGGAAGGACACATGTGGAGTGCTCAGATGGGAAGGTTTCCATGAAAGATTAAATGAAGGCAAAGCCAATCAGTAGAGCTGAGTTCCCTTCAGTAAGCCTACTCGGGGAATTCAGGAGGTAGTAAGAAGTTCCTGACTTGGAATTAAGAAAATTTAGCCCGAGAGACTCTTATGCAAATGTTGCTCTCACTATTGAGGGAACTCACAACTCCAGTTAGGAAGAAGGTCGGTGGAGAAGGCTTCTCCTCCTTTTCATCTGGCTTGTGGAGGTTTCTTTCCATGCATGTTTGGAGGAGAACCAAACGACCACAAACTTGTATAGGATACAGATCAGTAGATGATCAGATTAAACAGATACGACTCTGTACTTGAGCTAAAGACGGTGAAAAAGCTTCACAAACACTTGATGTGGGCAGATGTTAAGTGAACAGGACTACAGGCCATAATGCATTTCTTTTATGCTGGAGTTGGTCTTCTCGACGCTTCGCAGCACTTATCATTGAGTTCAAAACATTCCAATGCTTCTGAACATTATAGTACCGCTGTCGTCTGATTGGCGGACCACACAGCATGCCTTATTTATGACATACTGTACCTCCCACCAAGACGTGAAGCCGACAGTTTTACTACAATGCCCAAGAGACAATGCTGCCGCAAGTATTACTCCACAGAAACCTACCTATGGGCTTCCATGAAAGTATGCTGACAATTGGATTCTTGGATAACAAAATAACGTGCTCCTGTTTGCAATAAAAACTAGAGCCCAATATAGACACAAAACGCCACAGAAGGGTCCCCAACAGTTTGCCCTGGCTAAGTTAATACATAAAAGCCATAGTTTTTCTTTGCCGGTCTGCCCCTGATACCAAATTAACCACCAATTTTACAACCCCGATATCGGCTGTCGCCCCCTTACTCGAAAGCCCAGGCGTTCTCCCTACGCACCTCCTCCTCTTCCTCAGGAGAAAAATCGTTCTTGATGTTGAATGTCTTCCGAATCTCTTCTGGGGTCTTTCCCTTGATCATATCCGCCACCGTCTGGCACGTCAGATCTAGCAAGCTTTTTATGTTGAGGTAGTTTGCAGCCTGCATAAGACACCAAGGATGAGGAATTGGCATAGTGACACTGTTGTACTGACAAACCTAGGGAGTTAGCAAGTCAACCTGCAGACCGGTGGTGTACTTAACGTAGTGAACAGAAGCTAATTGTTACACAGCACACGCAAGCCTAAAGAGCATGCACAAAAAACGACTAGAAAATCTGCACTAACTGAAATCTAAATAACATAATCACCAGAAGCCAACATGGAAACACAAAAGGAGGATAAAAATTAAAACAAATGAAACCAGCCTATTTAAGACCTTCATGAGAACATGCCCTGATCAACCGTTCCCTCCATAGCACTTTCTACAGGAGTTATAGCACAATACCAATTACAAATAAAACTATGTTGATTGATAGATTATGATCAATGGGGAAATTTCTAAACAGGATCAAGAAGATCAAGAAGACATCATCCACAGACTGTAGCAACGAGAGGCAACAGTAGCAAACTTCTGGTCCCCTTCCTCTTCTCTCACTAACAAAAGTACTTCACTGCAGGAACCAAAACCACAATTCATAAACATGTCATCACCAACAAACAAGGAATGTAATTAAGGGTTAAAATTCAGCGCACCTAGAATCTGTGGGATGCACATCCCAAGTAAAGAAATGGCAAAAACTTGCTGCATCGCAGGCAGCAGCTAAGGGATAGTGCACAATCCAAGCCATTGCATAATGTGTAGACTAGATTCTTTTTTACAACCATCCAATTAAAGATCAGATGACTTGATGCCAAGCTCGGGTAGTCCCCATGCTCGGCAATATTATTTTTTTTAAAAAAAGAACTTTTTGCAGGCCATTGTTGGCCAACCCTATGCATTGCAATTCGACAGAGCATGTGTAAGACATCAAAAACACAAGACAAGAGAAAAAGTTGACACCTCCAAGGGATCCAAGGTATCAACAAAGAAACAAATTCAAGGGATTCCCAAGAAAAATCATTGGAGATCTTTATAATACACTCTACGGATTCAACAATCCAGCAGAACTGCACTACAAACTCTGAGCCATACTTTTCGAGTGGACTAGCATTGCAATGTTTAATTCTAGTACCAGATTACACATACCAAGAACCCAAAGCTTCACCAAAGATGAAGATGACAAAGAACAGAGCTAGCAAAAACCCACCACATAATGCCCATTTCATCAAATAAAAAAAAGAGTTAAATGCATCGAGCGAGTATGGAGAATGATTTTATAATAACTTGTCATGACGGAACCATGCAGTGAAAGTGAGAGAGAGAGAGAGAGCAGGAAATGAAGAAGTGGGCAAGGTACATCAGTTCAAACTTCTTTAGCAATGGGAGATGGAGAAGTGAATGTGAAACATGGATGCATTGAAGAGCAGGACTCCAGTGCCAAAACTTTTAGCGGCCCACTGCTATCACTAAATGGGAAATATTCAAAGGGTAAAGGAGGAGCAGCAGCAACTTTTCATGGAACTCATTCTCATATCCTGTGTAGTATCCTTTCTCCTTTCTTAGGTATATAATAGTACTGTTTAATCCTTCACTCTATTGTTTAATTTCATATCTTCCATATATACACAAGACTGGCAATTTATTTAGGCAATGTACCCAGACAGGTGAAACATCTATTTATCTTCAACTGAGAAACTGTACAAGTAACAGGCAACTATCAACAGTTTCTTCAAATATTCCCCACAAAAAAAATGCACTACATTATTATGCCACAAAAATCTTTTAACCCTCCACTAATACACGTTTGAAGAATCCTGGGTAATAGTACAGGCAGTTCCAGATTGAGTGTGCACCTACATAAATAATTGGATAAAGATGCAAAAAGCTACCGAGAAAACATGTACTGAATGGCATGCAGAAACCAGCTGCATGTAATACACAAATAACATAACATGTTCTGCTACAGATTATGTACCACAATACAGTCATTTCTAGACCAAATTAAGCAAGAGTATACCTCTTATTGAGGAACAGACAGCTTATCTATGGGTATTATACAAACTGTCCAAATTATTATAAATCATTAAACAAGACACAAATGGTTAACAAATTAACCAGCATTAGAATTTAAACAAACTGAATGTAAATGCCCTTCAATAAATCAGATCTATTACACATTGAAGAATAAGATGAAGACCTCAATAATTTTTAAAAGAAATGCAAATTGAGCCAACAGACTGGACTTCTTACCATGGCCAAAATTTTGCAAACCATTAATTTCCTAGAAAGATGTTCACCCAAAACTATTTGAAACTACATCTAAAGCAATGCCGGTCCCAGCATAAGGCAAGCCCCAGAAGCCTTTCCGTATGGTCCAAAAATTAGACAATAAACATACAACCTCCCAAAATCTTTTGGTGATTAAAATTGTCCGATGTTTAGTGAACATCGAGAAAAAGAGGAGTATTCACAAGATGGTCGTGAAAATAACCTCTTTCATGGTAGTATACTGCAAAGAAAGAATATTCTCACAAATATCACTTTTACCTAAAGGTCCAGTAATATTCAAACCTCAGAAGACTATTGGATGAAAGTGGTAGAAAAAAATAGACTACAGAGGGACAAACCACAATTTAAGCTGGAATGCAGCAGTATTCATTTATAATCATGTATAAAAATGTAAAATAATGCCAACAAATAAGTGGGTTAATACATAAAGTTTGTACACAATTTGTTATGGAAAACAAAGAAACAAAGTGTCATTAAATCCACTCATCATCAAAGTTAACATGTAGATATAAATCCTAGATGCAGACATCAATTTTCAATGAGAACTCTTTTATTCAATGAAATCTTACTGGCTATACTTGTGAAATTTCTAGTTTCTTGACATGGCTAATGATCATCGAATGGTAAAATAACAGCCACCAGACATCAAGTCCCAAGCTTGCAATGAGGTCATCTGCTATGCGCTCTCGCTCTCTCTCTCTCAACGCAACACGCAGTCTTCCCTGGCACTGGTAACACACATGTTCTCCCCCACAAAGATGTATCTTCTCCAACTCTGGCACATCTCCCTCAACAGGGTATGCGTTCTCTCTCTCTCTCTCTCTCTCTCCCCCCCCCCAAAAAAAAAGAGATTCTCTCCATCTGTGCTCTCCCTTTCTTCTCCCTCTCCTCGGTCTCTGTCTCATCATTCTCTCTCTAAGAATCTCTCTCTCTCTCTCTCTCTGTATATATATATATATATATATATATATATATATATATATATCACACACACAGAGTCCTCTATCTCTTTCTTCGCTTACCCATATCTCCCATACCCCCTCTCCAAACTCTCTTCCTCTCTGCGCTCAACTCCCTGTACAGTCAGTCGCAGGGAGGCAGAACTAGGAGTGTTCACGGTTCGGTTTGGTTTGGTTTATGAGAAAATTTTGTCAAACCGAACCAACCCAAATGAATGTTAGGAACCGAACCAAACAAAATCGGTTTTGTTCAGTTCAGTTTGATTGAACCTGGCTCGAGCTTAAGCATCCTCTGCCAAGCAATGCGTTCAAGGTGCAGTGGGGTTGTCTTTATAGAAAGACTGAGCATGACATTTTTCTTTTTTGGAACCAGGTTTGCCACGCCTTTAAACTTCACAGCCGATCGGTACCCTTCTTTTTAGTCCGAGATCGTGGGAACAGATAATCTGCCGCACCTAAGATCCTATGAGAGCTCCAGTGAACCTCGTTTTAGAATGTTAAACAATGTGGAGCCGAATGGGCGCATGATCGTGGGCTTTGGCCCAAAGCAAAACTAAAATAAAAACAATACAAATGATAGATAATTCGGTTTCAACGGTTTGGATCGGTTTCTGCGGTTTGTGATATTTGCAAACGGAACCAAACCAAAGCTTCTGTCAACCCGAAACAAACCAAATTTTCGGTTTAGTTTGCTTTCGTATTTCGGGTTGAACCAAATAGTGAACACCCCTAGGCAGAACAGAGCCTCTGAGAGAGGGTGAACAGAGACACACACACACACTCTCTATGTGAGTTCTCTCTCTCAGCCACTCTATATCTTTCTTCTCTCCTCTCCATATCCCCCATCTCTTTGTTCTCAACTCCCTATGCAGTCAGGTAGGCAGAACAGAGAGACTGTCTATCTGTGTTCTCTCTCAAACTCTCTCTTTCTACCCCCCGTCTCCCTGTCTGTGCTCTCACTCTCTCTCTCAAATCCATTTCAATTTAGTAAATTTTACACTTATCTGATCACATTTGAGTGGATGAATAAGTGATTTTCTTGTGTTTTTGCTTGCATTATTTGACATACTTAACAATACATTTATGTATGACATTTTTAATTTTTTTTAATAAAACGGTTTTTCAAAATTGTGGCTACAGTGACCGAGGGGTCGCCTCAGGCCTTTGACTACATAGCTTCTCACTTTCACTCCTTGCTTTCTTTTCCTTCTTGATAACTTTTGTTTAGTCATAACATATTTTAATATTGAATACACATATACGGCCAACATTTAGACTACATATGATATAGCATATTACACAAATCTCCTAAAAAATTCAGGGCAACCAAACAAGCCCTGAATTTGGCATTTTGAATTTGGGGAGCATTCAACTGAGAATTAGGGCTTGCTGAGCCTGGTAGGCAGAATAGTTTGTGCTTGCCGGTGCGACAGTGTGACCCTTCTATCTCGGTCAAACGAAACCAGCCACACATGCCTATCTATTGGGAAAAATGGTATAATTCTCATTGTTTGAATTATGCTCATGTTTGACCAACAATTTCACATTATAAATAACAGTGGCTTCCCCATGTTTATGATCCCAGATTTGAAAATCTGAGGTAGACACATTTAGAATTTGGCTCATTTGTTTTACCTTGATGAGGATCTATTGTATAGAACATGGTTACACAGCTTGAAAAGAAATTCACCGATATCGATTCCATTAAAAAAGGTATCTACCTTAAGACTTGTCTGTTATAAGACATTGTGACTAGTCTCATTCAAGTTTCGCCATATCTTACCGGATTGTGTTGACGCACATGAGTCGACTTGTATCTAGGTGAGTCCTATCCGCTGGCACACATCGTATCAGACTGAATCGTAGGGGCTTGCACATGCATAATGAGTTGTTTTATATTACATTTTTCTCATTTGGTAACTAAATTTATACTTTTATATCAAATAGTAGGGTGCATTTCTCTTAAATGTGGCTTAAACTCGTTACCATCAACAAACTCATTGGCCTGAATCAGCCTGACTCATGCTACTCGGGCAAGTCAGACAGAGTCAGACCAATATTGATCTGGAACAATTCAGGCCAATGAGTAGCATGAGTCAGGCCGATTCAGGCCAATGAGTTTAAGCAATATCACATGAGCAATTCCATAAGGCTAAGGAAGGCATATTGCATTTTGCTCTCCTTTGGGGGAGGAGGTGTTTCTTTTGTGAGGAGTGTATTTAGATTTTTCAACATTTAATACTCCAGTCCACTCTAAGACTACAAGCTTGCACAACAATAAAACCAAACATCTAATCAGTTTTCCTTGCAATGCGCAAAATAGTAGCAAATGCTTCCTTTCACCTTGGACTTAACAACTGGGAACATGAACACCCTACAAGCTTAATAAAGGTTACCATAAATAACAATTGATACACAGATAATTCCTTCTGCCACCACAAACAAGCACTTGCACTTTGTTGGCTAGTTAAGAAAAGAATGGGCATTGACCAGTATCCATTTAAATTCAGTAGTACTGAAATTTATTCAACACAAGCAAAGATCAAAGATGCTTCAGTCAATTATCCATGTCATGGTTTTAAACGATATTGCACAGGAGCAGAATTGCCTACCCAACATGTTTTTTTTTGGGTGAATCAATCTGGTCACATTTTATTATCCCCAACCCATTGATGGGTTTGGCCAGATTGTTGGCCTAGACAAGCTGATCCATGATCCAAGCACTAATGACCAGTCATATGACTACTGAAGAAAGTTTTCACACTGTCCCTGGCCATTGTAATTTTTAAAGCAGCTACAAGGGCCAATAACATGCACTTTAGCCCCTCCCAACCCCCTACCCAATCCCTCCCCCCTGTTTCTTAAGATACCTATCTGGTTCTAGACATGTTAATATAGTTCTCTCCCTCTCTCTCTCTCTCTCTTTATATATATATATATATACATACATATATATATATATACATACATATATATATATACATACATATATATATATATATACATACATATATATATATACATACATATATATATATATATACATACATATATATATATATATATACATACATACATATATATATATACATATATATATATACATACATATATATATATGAATGCAAACCACTACTGTTTTGCATCCCTACATCTAAAAGAATATAAATTTTCATAAATTTTTAAATATTCCATAACCCCCCTGAGGGTTGTTTCCATCCCCTGAGGCCTTGTTTTGACTGTTAGATCGTAGTTCGGTCTTGAAACTCTATCTTAGCCGTCCATTGGGCATATGTAAATTTTAATTTTCAAAAATCATAAAAAATAGCAAAAAAAAAACGTCAAATTAGCCCCTAGGGTTGTTCCCATCTCTTGAGATTTTAATATTCATCACTAATTTACGAATGTAAAATCATATGGCTTACATTGAAAGCCTTACGACCTAACGGTGAAACTTAACCCAAAAACAATGAAATTTACCTTTTTCTTTTGGGGAGAATTGAATATTTAAAAACTTATTACATTTTATATTTTTTTAAACATGGGGAAGGGTCGAAACAATGCGTGCGGTTTATCTGCATGCACTGTAGGAAATCCACCACAACACTCCCTCTCTCTCTTATATGTATTTCATTGCATGAAGACCAAGTCTCTGTCAGATGTTGAGAACTCACCCTTTGACTGCTTGCAACGAACATTGTGCTGTTTATGATGCACAATACCCTTCCTCCTACGTAGAAAATCATATAGAATAACCTTCATCCTAAATAGGCACCTGCTGGTTATATTTAATGTATGTCCTCGTGCAATTTTTGCATTACCCACTCGCCTCACCTATAGTATCAACAGCAATCGCCTCACTCACCTAGGAAGTAGGCTGAGGCGAGCCAAAAACACCTCGCCTCATCTCATGCTTGCCATATTCACCTAGGCACTTGCCTATTATGTCTATACCATATGCTTGTTTCTTTTTAATTACATGGTACTGTTTTTTTTATTCTTATTTATTCCAAAGTGGCCAATGCCACTTTTAATCATTTTCAATACCTTTTTTTTCTAACATGCTGACCCATTTTTTTTTATTATTATTCCTGAGTGAGACCATCCACTATTTATGTAAGTGCTTCCACAAATTGTCCATTGCATGTTAGGCATGATCAGTATTTCTCAAAGTCTCGCACATGACTTTCTTGGACATTTTCTTTATTTTTCTTGTATTACCCATTTTCTTCCTATATAGTGATTTATGATAGAGAATGCATCGCCTCAAATGCCAAGGCATTGCCTAGGCATCTAAGGCCGAGGTGAACCCCCTAGTCACCTTGTACATAGCAATTCACACCAAGGGGTTCCCAAAACCAGAACCAGTTCTGGAACCAGAGAGGGGAGGTTCCGGTCCCATCCTAGTTCAAATTGGGAACCATGGTTACTATTTCATAGGACTGGTTCCAAACAGCTCCTTAAATACCTGAGATAATATGCACACAAGAAAAAGAAAGGATAAAAATATTAAATTAAAAAAATAAAAAATGAAAATAAGATATACACCAAGTATGATGTTTGTAAATACTCAAAAGTCTAATAAAGTGAATACATGCAAATGAATCAGATGTTTAAATTCTAAACAAGTGTGCACCGCATCTGCTATCTACTTTGTTGCTTCCTTCCATATGGCTGCAAATTCAGTCCACAAGGGAGAGCGGGCTCTTTCAATGCCAGTTCCAATAGGCAAGCCTGGAGGAGGTTGGCCAGTTTCCTACTTGTTTCCACTCCTTTCTCTTTTACACGAGATCAGTCAGTTTGAGTCCCAAAACTGCCAAATCAGATTCAGTTACTCCACTTGTAATCATATTTTGTAAAGATGCTGGGAAGGATCAATTGTGCGCACCCTTACCCTGGCTTTTTGTAAAGAGGCCGTCTCAATAGTGCAACCTCACCATTACACCAAGACAAGTCCTTGAACAACAGCGCTATTGTGAGATTAAATTCCTCAACACAACCAAATTTGTACACAATTAATTAGAGACAAAGGACTATTAACAAATTTTCTTGTATATGCCCAACTGCATGTAATATACAGATGAAGTGGTAGAACTCCCTACCACTGGGACATAAAGAGTCGTAAGTACCAGCGTCCTCTTATAATAGGTGAGACATACAACAATATCACAAATGGCAAACAGAGGGTGACTAGCAATACCTGTTTTAAAACTAAGTTATGGGATAAAAACAACTAAATTATAGACAAAATATCAAAATGTATTTTCTTGTATACACCTAATTATATGTAATATACATAACATGTGCTACAGCCCTGTACTGAAGACATGTAGAATATATAAAGAGACATAAAACAGGTGCCTTCTAATTACAGGTCTTCTCTAAGTAAGCATGTGCCTTCTCTATTGACTCCTTGAGCCATAAGTTTTTAACAAGACAGATATATTTAGAGCATCAGCGTCCCCATTCGTATGCCTCATTGTGTCAAGGAGCTTTTTCTTTTTGACAAAATAGTGTGATTGTGTCACCAATTTCATTGCATAAACAGAGTTGCTAAAAAAATGCAGAGAGATTCCTCCACCACCTAAAAGAACAAAACATTACAGTGCGTGATGCAAGCTATTCGAGGGGGATTGTGCCACCAATTTTCTTGATAATAAATAAAGATTGCAAAATCAAGTGGGGAGAGGAGTTCTCCCACTTAGACCTTCTCTACAGCAATGAGAGCTCAATACAAAATCGAGTTCTCCATTTATTTCCACAGTTTACTTTCTTGTCCACGTGAACTGCCAAATCCAGCACTCCTTCCCAAAGAGCATTACGACATGAGTCGAACCCTTTAACCCATGTTTGCAGTTCGCATTAAAGACATAGCTCCCCTTACAAGCAAGCCTTGCTGATGAAAGGGAGCCATCTTTCATCCTAATTCACCTAAAAAAACATCCTCACATGTTCTTAATCTCGCTATACTCGAATCCTGATTCCTTTGAACCCTCTTTGCCGTTCACATAAGCAACAACTCTCCTTGCCAGTGGGCCTCCTCATTGATGAAAAGGAAGGATTGTTCGTCCTAAATCACCAACAAATCATGGTCACACGGGTTATTAATCCCACTTTATTCGAATCCCAATATCACTCTCGACCAACAGAACACCTAGCAAGAACATCAGGTTTTTTATCCAAATATCAAACAAAAAACGAGAAAAGGTTCAATCGTAAACACGACGAATCTTATTAATGACAAAGAAGCACCCTCATCCACTTCATGATATCAACAACAAAACATGAGAAATCAAAGGGAAAAAAAAAAAAAAGAGAACTGACGAACGAAGCAATATCAGGAACTACCCCTAACTTAACGGATCCCGCAGAAACCCACGAAAAGGAAACGAAGGAGAAAGACAAAAACATGAGCAATCGGCGCCCAGCCATACTCACCAGGATGAGATCGAAGAGGGTGGCCTGGTCAACCTTGACGAAGTCGGCGTCCCACGCCTTGAGCTCGTCGTCCATGGCACGCTCCCCGCCGAGGCTAACCCCGTCGGAGGTCTTGGTGGCGGCCGACGCGGCCGCGGCCTCGACGTGCTTCTTGCAATATTCGATGACCTTGGAGAGGATCTTGCTGGTAACGTTGGGGAGGGGGATGCCGTTGTCGGCGCATTCGTCCTCGATCATGTGCTTGATCGTCTGCGACTCCATCGCCACCGCCTCGTCCACCTCGAACTCCTCGCCGTCCGAGCTCTTCAGCGTTATCTTCTTCCCTGCGGTCGCCATGGTGGTCGAAGATTGGAAACCCTAGAAATTGGAACGGGAAGAAACCGTAGAAAAGGTAAAGCAGAAGGGGAGAAAGGGCCGAGGAGGCCCTTTTTATAGGGGAGCCGTGGGCCCGCCTTGGTCATGGATAACATTCTGGAAAGATCGAAAACAGAAGGCAAACCGGCGAGGCCCGAGGCGGTGGGATACTGGTCCGGTCCGGTCCGCAGTGCGGATGCAAATGGTATAGCCGATAATCTGATAATCTTTTTAAATCATTATGCATTAGTTGCAATCCATGCATGACGAACTAATAGATTTGAATAAAACAATTAAAATTAATATAAATAAAGTTAATTTTTATTCTTTGTAAAATAATGAATAAAATAATTACAAAATATATATATTTATAAATACTAATATTTTTATGTGAATATTAAATTAGTTGTTTGATAAATATTAAAAGTTCAGAACCACTGTATCTAATAGAATATGGGTTGAGAGAAAAAACTAAAAAGTGTATTGAATGTTATTATTATTATCTCAATGAATATTATGTTGAAACATATATTGAGAGAAAAATGAGAAAAAGACTAGTCTCGTTAATAACAAAATTAGTTATTATTATCTTATGAGATTATCTCAATAATGATAATAAATATTAAAATTTTTTATTATTATCTTAATAGACTGTCCCAATATTAACAACAACAATAACAATAATAACAACAATAATATTAGTGAAAAAAGTGAGATAGAGACTGGTCTCGTTAATAATAATAATAATAATAATAATAATATTTTCAAAAACAATAATAACATCAAAATTAGTTATTATTATCTCATGACACTACCTCAATAATAATAATAATTTAATGTTAAAATTAATTATCATTATCTCAAAAGATTGCAACAACAACAACAATAACAATAATAATATAATAATAATAAGAGAAAGAAAAATAGGAGATATAAATGTTAATAGAGAGAGAAAAAACGTGAAAGATGAGAAAGAAAGATAATAATAATAAAGTAATTTAAAAAAAATAATGTAAAAATTAATTATTATTATCCCATGAGAATGTTCTAATAATACTATTATTAAATAATAATAAATAATATCAAAATTAATTATTATTATCCCAAGAGTTTGCAATAACAACAACAAAAATAACAACAATGACAATAATAATAATAATAATAAACAGAAAAAATAGGAGATAAAATATTAAAATGGAGAGAGAAAAATGTGAAAGTGAAGAAAGAGATAATAATAATAATAACAATATAAAAATCAGTTATTATTATCTCATAAGACTATCATTTTGATATTAATTTTAATAAGAATAAGAATAATAATATCAAAATTAGTATCATTATCCCATGAGACTACCCAATAATAATAATATTAATAATATATTTTCAATTCTACTATCTTAGATTAAAATAATAATAGTAATAATAATAATAATACTTTAAAAATAATATCAAAATTAATTATTATTTCTCATAAGACTACTTTAATAATAATCTCAAAATTAGTTATTACTATCCTAAGAGACTACATAATAATAATAACAACAACAACAACAACAACAATAAATAATAGGAGACAGAAAAATAGGAGATAGAAATTTTAATAGGGAGAGAGAAAAATGTGAAAGAGGAGAAAGAGAGATAACAATAATAATTAGAATAATAATAATTTTAAAATTAGTTATTATTATCCCATGACACTACTATTTCAATATTGATTTTAATAATAATAATAATATCTATCTATCTATATATATATATATATTATTACAATATAGAATACTAAAAATAAGGATGAATCCACCTAATCCTTATATTTAGTTACAACTCTTCATTATCTGATATTATTTGGAAAACTTCCTAAAAATTAGGAATAAAGTCTTTAATTTTTTGGAAAAAAAACTCTCTCAAAATAGAAGTTATCAAATAAATGTGTCATTATGAGGGACTATAAATAGATATTAATATTATAAAAATTGATCTCTAAATATGAAATAATGGGAGGTATTTCAAAAATATTTCAAATGATAAATTAATTTTAGGAATGTAGATCGAAACCTAATAGATGGTAAAAGTATATCTACAAAAATTATTGTGATTCTTCGTCCTTCTTTATTTGTATCGAAAATTGATACGCTTGTTCAGGTCATGGATTAGCTTAGGTTATGTTTGGTAAGGGTAACCTGAGAACCTATCGGACATCATTTAAAGCATGTTGCACTTTTTTACGGGATGGTGACCACGTATTGAGGTCATGGATATGGGCGTCATGTTTGGAAAGGATAGCCTAGAACTTGCGGGCGTCTTTTAAGGCATGCCACACCTTTCATGGGATAGTGACCATGTGCCCTTGATCAATCCAATTGGATGAGGCTAGGGGTGTTCACGGGTCGGGTCGGGTCGGGTCGATTTTTAAAGAAATTTTTATAATTCGAACCAAACCGAGTTGTTGAGAGAAATCGAACCAAACCGAACCGAATATATTCGGTTTAATTCGGTTCGGGTTAGCTTGGACCGAACACCACTTGATGCAGCTCCTGGCTCAAGTATAAAGACTTCCTTTATGCAGTTTTCAAGATTTGAAATTTTACGTTTGTCTGATGCTGAACTAAACTGGGTTGCACACAACGTGCCGGGAGCGGAGTGAGCGATCTCTTGTTTTACTTGCACACGAGACGTCATGCATACGTACCTGTTGCAGCTATTGGGGTGTGGTGGGGCATGAGGATTTTTAAATCTGACATATCTGCAGCTGCTAGGGTGTGGTGGGCATGATGGCGCCAGACGTACATGCGCCAGGCGAGACGTGCAACTGTTGGGTTGTGGTGGGGCATGTTGGTTTTTAGTCTCACATCGGAAGCTCTAGAAAAGTTACTGGCCAAGGTTTTTTATAAAAGCTGCCCAACCCATACAATCCACCCTTGAAGCAACTCAAATCCATAAGTGAACGGGTATAGGCTTCGGCCCAGTGGCGGATCCAATGTACAACCAGTGGGGTCCCAGGACCCCACTGGAATTTCGAAATCCTAGAGGCCCACCCCAATATTTACTGTCTAGGACCCCACTGGGCACAGATGCAGGAACCCACTGGGCTGCCCGATCGCCCAGCCCACTTAGGCAGGCCGCAGGCCCAGAGGACCCCACTGACTCACTATAGGACCCCAGGACCCCACTGACTCGTGAGTTGCTCGAGCTCGGCTCTGAGTTGAGCTCGACTCGTTTGCTTAAACGAGCCAAGCCCGAGCTTAAGATGAAGCTCGTTTTAGTAAACTAGCCGAGCCAGAGTTCGATCGAGCTCACGAGTTGGCTCGCATCAAAATAAACATTAATACTTAATTTAAGTCTCTCAAATACACAACAACCACAGGAATCAACACGACTTGCAAGTGCTGGAGTAGCAGCTACTCGAACACGTGAAGTATTCTGAAGCATATAAGCCACCAGAAATTTTTCACGCAGCCGATGTAGGACTAATAGGTAAGCCGTAAGCGTGCTGGGCGGGTGGGCTTTGGGCTTGCAGCTGGGCCTGGGCGGGTGGGCTTTGGGCTTGCAGCTGGGCGGGTGCGGTTGGGCCTGGGCGAGTGCGGCTGGGCCTGGGCGGGTGGGCTTTGGGCGGGTGGGCTTTGGGCTTGCAGCTGGGCGGGTGGGCTTTGGGCTTGAAGAGGATGGCTTTGTAGGACTGTTGATGGACTGGCTTTAGGCTTGTTAATTAAGTGGGCTTAACTTAAATGAGCTAGGCTCGGGTTCGGTGGGCAGTACTCAATATGAGGACCCCATTAGATCAAATTCCTGCGTCCGCCACTGCTTCGGCCCAAGTAAAAACGTTCAAGTTGGTCCAAACGAAAGTGTACAATATATAGGTTATATTTGTATATTCAAAATTAAGAATTCGGTTTGAACGGTTCGGTTCGATTATTTTGGTTTTAGACTTCTGTAAACCGAACCGAACCAAAATAACTTTCAAACCGAACCAAACCAAAATAATGATTTAGTTCGGTTTGAACCGAATAATGAACACCCCTAGATGAGGTTGTATTGCGATACTTAGAAGACATTGTAGCAAAATATTTCAAAAAAAGAAAAGGAGTTTTCATTGCAAATGGGGTAGGGGCCAACTACATCTTGGGCGTTCCCAGGATATTAAAGATTTACGGTATGAAAGCCCAGAAATTCTATATTTGGAACTTATATTAGGAGTTATTTGATGTGAAATAAACGCCATGAAATATTGTGATAGAAATGTTTTCCTTGAATGTAGAATGATGTAAATTAGTTTATAGTAATTTTCTTGTATTCAAAGTGTCAAAAACTATATTTAAAATTTTCGATATGAAGCTAGTGAAAATGAAATTCTAGAGGTTTCAAAATTGACGATTTTAAAATTAGAGATTGCAGTGATTTTATTTTTGTTGGTTTTAAAATTAGATAAAAAGTTAGTGTTTTACACTATGCACATTCCATAGACCGATCTAAGCTGTATTGTGTTAACGGGCCTTCGTGTTGATCTTTTTTATCATTTGGATTCTTTGAAATTTAATTTCTTTTTGTTATAAAAGTTTTGTAACAAAATGTTCATTTTTTTAAAAAAAGTGCAAGATTTTAAAAATTTTATTTCATTTGGATTTTAAAAATATTTATTTTTAAATTTTTCTCAAGAAGTCAGAGTGTTGGCCGTCTGAAGGATCAGACGGCCATTCTTGTGGCCGTTTGATGTTCAGACGGCCAGATAGCTGGACGTCTGAACTTTCAGACGGTCAGGTATCTGGCCGTTTGAGAATCCTTCAGACAGCCACCTTCCTGGCCGTCTGAGTGTCAGACGGCCAGTTGCCTGGCCTTCTAGGTTTTGACGGCCAGTTGCCTGGCCTTCTGGGTTCTGACGGCCAGGTTCCTGGCCGTCTGATGCTTCAGATGGCTACTTCTTTGGCCGTCTGATTGGTTGGTTTTTCGTGATTATCTTAATATTTTTTCGCACCTTTTTCTGGGATTTTTTTTACCATATCTTCCGCATTTTTTCACTATAATTGTAATGATTGAGGTTTCGGATCCGATTATCATGTCAGTTTTCGGAGTCGGATCCCTTAGTTTGGACCCTAGTGGGGCTGAGACTTGAGCCACGTGGACTGGCTTTGGGGCGCGAGAGTACGGCCCCAGTCTTATCGTCTGAATGACGTCTTGTATGGACGACGCCATTTAGAGTACGACTTTTCTTTGTCAGAGTACGGCCCGGTCTTGTCATATGAATGACGTCGGACTTGGACGACATGTTTTTTCTAGCTTCGGTTTGACTCCGCGAATCCTCCCTCCTTTCCCTCATTCTCTCTCCCCTTCAACCTCCGACGAACCCCTTCCCCCTCTCCTTGCTTTCCTCTCCTCATTCCTCATCTCCCTCCACTCCAGTAACCTCCTCCACTACCACCACCACTTCCTCCGCGACGCACTTCTCTCCGGACGGCGGCCGACGTTCCGATGAAGTAACGGCGTCCACGGCGGTACCGGCGGCGGCGTGTGACGAGGCGAGTTGGCGGCTTGGAGCTTGGAGCTTGGAGGAGTTCGAGTAACCGGTAGGGTGACGATTCCCGTTGTATTTCGTTTAAAAACCATGTTTTTCCCGCTTTGGAGCATGTTTAGGGGTTTTCTTGGGGTGAAAATACTAATTGCATGTAATAAGAATTTGGGTGTTTTAATGGATATTTAGGTTCTTCTCCTTTTTCTCCACTTTTTTAGTATTTTTACACGATTTATGGGAGGAAATCCCACTCCGTGGATTGGGAGATGGCGGAGGAAGAACCTGTCTGTGAGGGTTAAATGGCGTCGGGGGACAACGACGTCTTTTAGAAAGGCGGCTTTCACCCGCGACGCGATTTAGCCCAAATAACAGATTCTGTCTATGGACTGATGAGCGTCTAGGGACAGCGATGCCTTTTGAACAGTGACTTCCATGCTCGACGCATTTTAAGTCAGATCATCACGAGGTCTGTTTCTGTTTCTGTCGTTATCAGGCGACTAGGGACAGCGACACCTTTTAAACGGCGACCTCTATAGACGACGCATTTTAGGCCAGCTTTCACATGAACCAGTTTAGGAAACTTGAATGGCGTCGGCCTTGGGCGACGCGATTCAAACCAGAATTTCATTAATCCCTGCAATTAACACATGTTTATATTGTTAGATAGTTTAGTTAATTGCATGCTTAGAAATGTACTCGATGACGATGGATTCTATGTGATCGGATCGCACTGTATTGTGTTTTGTGCGATCGTGGGCCTAGAGTGACAGTTGTTAGCGCTTAGGCACTCTGTGTCGGTGTAGGAGTGACACGGCGCCGGTGTGGGAGTGGCGGGGTGACGCCTAAAGAGAGGGTCACCTGGTGTACCCCAGAGTATAGCTAGTACCGGTGTGGGAGTGGTACATTCAGAGTGTCACTTGTGCTGGGGAAGCAGAACCACCTGGAGCCTGTCAGGCCGGAGTAGCCAGCACACTATCCGAGGGGTTGCTGTTTGGTCTCAGCGGGTCGGAGTTTCTCGCGTTCGGCCGTGTGGTTGGCGTGTTTTGCCGAGACGCTAGTTGCGGGTTCCGTGGTAGAATGGTTTCAGAATTGTACATGTTATATTTCGAATGCATGTGTTTTATATCGAAATCTATGAATTATGTTTACTGCTTTACTTGCTTGAATTATCTATATTTATGTTGCTACACTTGTGGGTGCGTGAGTGGGCGGTGGGGATCAAAGGATCCCTACTGAGTCTTTTCAATGAGACTCACCCCTGCGGTTTTCAAGTGAGGGTTCCAGGCAGGCGTAGCGAGGAGAGTGTTCCTTTGGATCGCGCGCCAGCAGCCGTTGTTCCGAGGTATGCCCCGATGTAGTTGTCATTTTATTTTCTGGCATGTATGCTTAATTATTTCCTTTCTGTTGGAGTATGTAATTATTTGCTGAGTCGAGTCGCATTGTAATAATTTTTTTATTCCTGCAATTTCTTTTTAATTCAATGCGATGTGAATGTTTAGTTTAGCTTATTATTTATTTTCCAGATTTATCAAGATCCTAGTTTAGTTCCAAATTAATGATTCGGTACCCATTTAATAATCGGATCCCCAATTATAGGGTGGCGGGTCGTTACAATAATGGATTAAGATGAAGGTGATTTAGGACTTAGGTGTTAATTTTTGATTGGTTTTAGTTTAGATTTTGTTGAAGAGATCTCTATCCAACTTTCTTTATCCTCATCCATTGGCCCACAAAATGGGGGCTTTTTAGGGTTTTAACTCGATCTCCTTTGCCTATTTAAGCTCTCCTTCACCTTGGGAACGCCCCAAGGAGGGTTCACTAAGGGGATGATACCATTTTACATCAAAAAGAGAGAGAAAAGTGTGATTTCAAAGTCTAACATTATGTTTCTTCTTTGGTGTTCGTGGGAAGAAAGCAACTATGGAGTCTTAGAGGCTCTAGGAAGGAAGAATATGCCGTCAATCTTGTGTCCGTGCAACACTCTCTTCAACATCAAATAGGAAACCTTACTCTCATCTCTCATTTTATTATTTTTATCATTCTCTTCATAGTCTCATACATGCATGCACTAGTCTAGGATTTTATCCATGTTTAGATTCCATTTGCACACACACGCACTCATGATTAGGTACCTTAGATCCTTGTTAAATGATTTGTTTTGATCTAAAATACCAAAAAATGGGAAGGTGGGTGGCCATAATACTTGGTCACTCATCCTTCTCACCCACACATTCGGTAAGCTCACCTCTAATTGATATATTCATTTTGCTTAATGAACGGATACTATGCTAATTAAGAGTCTAATGGGTGTTTTAATTATAGTTAATTTGTAGGAAATTAAGGCGTGAGGTCCTGTCTTCGTGGCCGGTCGAGGAGAAGGGAGTGTGGACTATAAATTCCGCTGCGCATTGAGATCTTAGAGTGTCATTCGCGATCAAGATAGTCCCTCTGGGTCGAGGTAAAATACCCTGGCGATCACCATTTTAGTTCTTGGTGTTTTAGTTTATCAAGTCATTTGTTCTTTATTTTTTTATCATTATCCTAATTCTGAGTTCGTAGCCACGAAGGTCGGTCTCCACTCACCAGTTGAGCGCGGGGTCATCTCCGGCGCCTACAACGTCGCTGGACGATTCCTCATCGTAATCTGTTACTTCTTCAGACACTTGCTCTGGTTCCTCGTCGCTAAGCAGCACTAAGAGAGCCATTTGGCTCGACGAGGCTGCCGCATTGGAGTGGATTTTCTTGATCGATGATTACGCCACTATGGTACTAAACTTAGCTCTGATACCAATATAGACATCTCTCTATGCATCAAAGTAAACAAATGACAAAGCGAAAGCATGCATGGAGAAGGATCTCATGGCGATGTGGTCAGGTTTATACCTTGCTCATCGACGTAAAGGAGAGACAGAAGGGACCATGAGGAAGGCACATTCTATTCTTCCACACTCCAAATCCTAAGCCGGTATGGTGATGGGTTTCTTTTTGAGAGCAACCTGCAGTCGGAGATGAAGAAGAAAAGTCTGGAAGAGAAGGAGGAAGAGGAGATACAGGAGGAGAGAAAAAATTGGTGCAGTAGCTTTTTGCGCATGCCCCTTGTTTCTCTATTTCTCGCTGTTTATTCTCCTCTCTCTGACTCCCTCTCTCTCTTTCAAATAGAGAAGCGTGAGCGGATGGGCCATGCGGTTCTCAACCGCAGGCGCTCTTCTCTCTCTCTCTCTCTCAATTGCCCTTTGTGTGAGAGAAACGTGCATGAGAGGCAGATATTGGGGGCAACCATTAAAGGGGGTGGGGCCCACCTCCATTTGACCCACTTCCCTCTGCATGCCCCCGCGTGGGTATAACCGCATGGGGACAAGGCCCATTAATCAACATACACCAAACTAAATGACCTATGATTAGTAAAACTGCAAGTAGATTAGGTTGATCCACAATCTAATCCATGTAATCTGATCCAATCTCCAAATTGATAGATTAGATCAATTTCTGAGTTAAAAGACCTCAACTACACCTCTTGTAGATTGTATTAATCTGCAGATAATTTTGGATCTCTCCAAAATTTAAATTCTTAGATATCTACAGATATCTGCTCTGATCTGCATCGTGTACGTATCTTATATTCATATTATCTAATACTATTATATACGCTACATAACAATATAAACAACATTTGATTATTATTCCCTTTTGGTGTCTAATGTCCCAATAGCAGAACACAAAAAGCATGAGGTCATTTACGCTAGTTTCCTTTTTGAGCGTGGATTAGTTAAAACCTTGATGCTCACACTTTTATGACAATCCCACATCCAACTAGCATTGAACCTCCGTTGTGATATAAATAAGTTTTTAATATCTAAAATGCTAATTTTGGTTTATCTATCACCTATTGTACAATCATCTTTAATCCGTGTCTATTTCGATCTGTATAAAAGTGAGTCACATTTGGATTATACGGTCAGTCATTATTTAATTCATAACCAATAGATAAAGGGAGGGAAAAAAAAAAGAAAATCTAACCTGACCTGATCCAAGTGTCAGAATAAAAATTTTGTCGTTTCAGCATGGGATAAGGCATCTCCTAATTTTCTCCTATCCATTTGCAATCTTAATAATAGGATAAGCTCAAAAGTAAGATCAAAGGCAATCGGATTTGATGTGAGACGTTATAAAATATCAATTTTGAAATCATCCATTCTAAAACTAATATCGAAAGCACGATCTTTAGCCTTTAATTAAACGACGCGCCTTAAAGTACCCCAAACAGCCACTACAAAAATAAGAAAAAAAATACTATTTTACAAATATTATCTCAGGGAGTAATAACATACACGGACTCGGCCACCTACGGAAAGCATTTGGACATAATAAATCCTAATAAACTCATGCGACAAATCCTCCTCTTGCATAACCACTGAAGATAGAAATTTGAACCCATGCCCTCTCCTATAACAAACATCCGACATAAAAATATTATGTATAGGACTGTCAACAGAAATCCGATTATCTGATTTTTCGACCTTTTATCGAAAAAACATCTATTTTCGCTAAAAATATCCGTCTGATAATTATTAGAATCGAAAACGGATATTCCTGATAAGTTATCGGAATTGGAAACGGAAACGGAAACACCTGTTTTCATATCCATTTTCGATTTCCAATTTCGATTATTATTAAGTTTATTATTAATAATAAATATTAACTTTTGAATTATTTTTAATCTAACGGTTGAGAAGATGGACTTTTATAAGAAGGGGGGACCCTAAAAAGTTTTAAATAAATTAATTAAGAAATTAATAATTTTTGACAATTATAAAAAATAATATATGATTCCGATATCAGAATTGAAAACAAATCGGAAACGAAAAATACACTTTCTGATCTTATCGGAAAATATATTTTTCGATTTTATCGAAATAAAAAATGGAAACAAGTTTTTGTTATCGGAATCGAACGGAAATTTCGTTTCCGTATCCTACCAGTTTACAACCCTAATTCTGTGGCATGCCATTAGATAGGCGGTTGAGTTGGCGCATGCAAACATTAATTATTCAAACTTATTCAAAAGCATTTCACTCGGTACTTAACTATAGCCTAAAACATTGTTTCAACTAATAAGAACATAACGACATAAATCTTCTAAATAGAAGTGCCACCATTTATGCCCGGTGCAAAAGATCTGCATCCTTCTTCTTAGTCAAACGCCCACTGGTTCTCCCTTCGTACCTCCTCTTCTTCCTCGGGTGTGTAGTCATTCACGATGTGGAAGGTCTTCCTTAACTCTTCTACCGATTTCCCCTTCATCATATTCGCCACAGTTTGGCAAGTCAGGTCCAGCAACTCCTTTATGTTCAAATAGTTTGCAGCCTGAAACATGGAATGAGGGTTATGTAAGAAACATAGGAAAAAAGAAGGTACAATATTTCTCACTTAACTAGGAGAAAGAGGCACTAGTCTTAGCCCCTATTTGGCAACAGAGTAAAATGTGTGTGTGTGAGGGAAAGCACAAGATGTGCACTACAGATTCATGCAACGGATTATTCAGTGAAGAGTAACACTTGCTGCACTCCGTGGCACTGCATGCGGCAGCGCACGGGGTGTGGCTAAATTTTCTTATTTTTTATGTTTTGAAATTTTTGGTGGTGGGCCTCATCAATGTTCTACATGCCCATATAATCCGATCTCCGATCAGACGACTCTGTTCATTGAGCTCGGTTTTTTATTTTTCAGATTTTTTAGATCATTTGATCTAAAATCGGCTCATACCAGAAGTGTCAGACGTAATGGGGCCGACCTAAAAAAATTAAAAAAAAAATCCTGAACCTGCTTGGGTTGTAACTCATCGGGATGTTTAAGGGTTTTTTAGTATGCCAAAGATGACAGAGCGAATTATCTGGAGACTAGACACATTAAGGCTAGAATAGATATTGCATCTTGGGAAAAAAGGCATCAGCACTCTTCACAAATGCATCAAGGGAAGGGCCGCATAAATAAATCACAACAGAAATAAGAGACATGAACAGGCATTAGGCACCAGATGCAAGAACCTACGATCAAAGACTTTAATCATATGCAAAGCTCGAGGCTAGGTCTTCAGTAAAATTAGCTTCAAACGGGAGATATATATCAACCTTTTTTTTAAAAAGTGCTGATATGTTACTTCTTGATTCAGAATGATAAAAAGCAGGAAATTTTGCTATGCTAGAAGCATAATGACCATCTAACATTCAACCCCAGATCAAAAATAAGCAAACATGCTCCAGTTACTCGTCTGGACAACAGATGTCCTCAGGGGCAAAAGTACAGCTACATTCAGAAAACAAAGATTATAAAAAAAGGGAAGATTAGGGGAGGACACAATAAGGACTGTGCTTAGAATCCCTTTAGCTTTCAATTCACCAAGAGCAGTTGATTATGCATGCAACTTGACTACTTGAGCACTATGAAATTGTCTCAAAAGTGGTTGATAGAGGAACATTCAGAAAAGAGAATTGCACAAATGAACTATCATTTTTACTGTTTGTTTGAGCTAATTCTGTATAACATGCCAACAAAATGAATTGCTAACCAAATGTTCATGCGAATCTAGAAGTAAATGGAACCAGGTGTGATTATCAGATTTTCAACAATCTCTATTTAGCAATCTAGGTGAAAAGCACTTAGCAGTGCATAAGACCATGAAAAGATCATTAGTGCTTACTAATTAAGAATGCATCACTGGACTATCAGACACAAAAAAAGGCTAATTGCATCTGCTGTTGCTGGCTAGCCTCCCACACGAGTGCACTGGGAAGCATTTATGGCATGGGCTTATGGATCGGTCTTTTGTAAATAGAAGCAACTTGGTGCAGGCATCATACTGGGAACAAGGGCAGGTTCCTTAATGTGTTAAGTGCCAATGCAACAACAATGTTGCAACCAGCTTCAGGGCCCATCTAAATGCTTCCAAATCCAAAGCCACAATTGTCAAATCTTCTCCATCTCCTACACACATATACAACCCCCCCCCCCCCCCCCCCCCCAAATAAATAAATAAAATAAATAAATAAAAATAAAAATAAAAAATAAAAATAAAGGATAAAATCCAACTCAGATATGTAAAATCCATGAACCAAGAGCAATGGTTAACCATTCAACTATGTTCACTTCATAAAAATTAAGAATCCAGATTATTTCTTCATAGGTTATCTCAAGATAATAGAGAAAGCTTGATAGTCATGATTTATGATTTGAATGTGCTTAGAGAAATTTAGCAACACAACCTGCTTTCTGGGAAGAGATCATCAGCCCATCTCATTAGATGACTCAAGTTCACAATTAAATAATCTAACTTGCAGTCCTTGGAGCTTTAAACATTCAGATGCCATTAGATTTACCTGCAATGTACTATATACTTTTATTTTAAATTACTCAGCAAGTTCATATGCTTTCTATCCCTAGCTTTGTATTTTATTCACCAAACAATATTCAACCTACATGTGATAAAATTTCATATGCATACATGTTTCCTTTCTTCTCTCATTTTTCTTTATTTTTTTCCTTTTTCCCACATTTCTTATGTTGCATATTATCAAAGTTGTTTCAGTTTCATCTTCTTAATCTCTATCAACTATTAACATTTCATTCTATATTTCATTATCCCAGCAGATACAATTACCAACCAAAAAGCATCAGCCATAAATTTTGACACCAATCAAAAGGAAGCACTGATGTGGGACGACAAGGGGAAAGAGAAGAATGGCATAGAGGCCGAGGTTGAAGACGACGACAAAGGCAAGGGATGTAGGGGACGAAGGGAAGAAGGGGGGATTGGAGGAGGGAAGACCATGCAGTATCTCACTGGAGGCAAGATCTTTCCGGCATCGCACCGGAGAAGAGGAGGGGTCCAGGGCCTCTCACCCAAAGAGGAACTCCATCTCGAAGGCTGCATACTTTCAAATTTTCTTCGTTATCCTTCAAAGAGGGGACTACACCACTATTTAAGGCAAAGCTGAACTCAAAACCTAAGCCTAATGACTAAACTACCCCTAATTCAAACAACATCCAATACGATTCTCCGAAGAGGCAACCAGATGCAGCTAGAGACCAATACGCCCTTTAGATGAAGAACAAAAAAATATGCAACCATCAAATCATCAACCAAACATTAGAAATTCCCTCACCCCCCAAATGATGCAATGCACATCCAGAATAATGGATCTACCGGAAAAAGAACACCAGAACAGGATTTCCTAATCACCTTCAACAGAAAATAGATGGATTTACGAATCACCTTCAACAGGAAATAGATCCAGTGG
The DNA here is from genome assembly GCA_030544215.1 of Zantedeschia hybrid cultivar. Classification (NCBI taxonomy): domain Eukaryota; kingdom Viridiplantae; phylum Streptophyta; class Magnoliopsida; order Alismatales; family Araceae; genus Zantedeschia; species Zantedeschia hybrid cultivar. The sequence goes on along the minus strand of JARZZO010000015.1, from coordinate 69,491,422 downwards.
ACGCATGAATACACTACACAGATATCTGAGAGCACTCTTTCCACTCCACCCTCTTACGCCCTCTCTGTTCTCCTTTTCAAATAATTATGAACAGGTCGTTTGGTATGCCGTAGAACATCGTAAAACGTCCTAAAACAGTGATTTCCATGCGTTTGGAGTGCCGTAAGTTGCAGACTTTCAAAATCGAAGTATCAACTCCTTTAGCACTCCTTTATCAGATCTCGGTGGTCAGTACAAACCATAGAAAACCAAAAACGGAGAATTTTAGAACTGGCGATTTTAAAATCAAAGACTTTACTTTTGCCGATTTTTAAGACCAGTGACTTCAAAACCGAATTTTTATGGCGTTTTACGGCAAACCAAACAACACCCAAGTGAAATCCGTGAAAACCTAGTCATGCGAAGCACTTACATCCAACATGCAACAACGAGGACTAAAAAAAAAAGGAAGACGCGTGTGTGTGTTTGGGAGGGGGGGTAAAGAAAACCTAATACAGGAAGATGGGAGGGGTTATGTGGATGCGACCGCGCTCACCAGTATCAGATCAAAGAGGGTGTTCTGGTCGACCTTGACGAACTCGGCGTCCCAGGCGCGGAGCTCCTCGTCGACGATCTGATCCGCGAGGAAAGCGACATCGACGTAGGGGCCCAAGGAGGCGGCGTGGCTGGCCTCCACCTTCCAGTGCTTCCGGCAGTACTCGACCACCTTGGCCAGGATCTTGCCAGTGACGTTGGCAAGGGGGATGGTGTCGCCGGCGCAGCCGTCCTCCACCATGTGCCGGATGGTCTGCGACCGCACGGCCACCTCCTCCTCCAGCTCGAACTCCTCACCGTCGGAGCTCCGCAGCGTCAGCTTCTTCCCGCCGCCGGAGCCGCCCTTCACAGCCGCCATCGCCTCCCCGAGCAGTGGAGCTTGCCGGAGAGAAACCCCAGAGAGAGACGCCTCCGCCTTCTTCTTCTTCTTGTTGCTCTGCTCTGCTTCCTCTTCTCGCAAGAAGAGCATGGCGGGAGCTGGGGTTTTATAGACGACTCGTTAACGAATCGGACTCTGCGCGCTGGTTGTTGTCGATTCCGACCGCGAAACGGATACCTCTTTCCGGAATTTTTGCAAAGATACCTTGGAAGTTTGTAATCTATAGACAAGTTTGTGTATGATCCCGCACATTTTTCTTTTTGTATATGTACCTTTGATTCTACACATTGGTATAATAACACCCCCGACATCTCCTACAAGATTTTGGTTATATTTTTTCGATCAAAATAATATCAATTCCAACAGAGTGTGATGAAAGGATATAGATGTTTTTGGCATGCTTGTTCTTAACTTCTTGAATATATAAGGTCTAGCTTCTATTGAAGTTGGCGTAGGGCACTTTCATCGGAAGGGATATAATTGTAACTTTTTCTCAATGTTGGAGGTATTATAACATTATGTCAGAGTCAGAAGAAGTATATGTATAAATATGATTGTGTACAGGAGCATATGGACAAAAATTCCTAATGTGTACTAACAATTACCCTCTATATATCTATACACACACACAAGAGAAGTTCCTTATATAATCATTGTACACATAGAAAATAGATTTATGTGTTAAAACTTTATCATTTTTAATATCTCTATTTTTTAGAAAAATTAAATCAATATCTTGATTATAATTATTATTAGTTTCAAGATAAACATGAGCTATATGTGCTTAAAATTTATACTCATGCAAGCGTATAAATAGAAATCTCATAAACTGTGTATACATGATAAAAAAGTTAGTGCAAATCTGGAACCGACTTAATCATTTTTATCCTAACATTAAATAGTATTAAAAAAACTCAAATATAGTTAAGAGTAGAGGTAAATATAATCTTTATTAATATAACTCTTCACAGTCTCATATTATTTGGTTAACTCCTTAAAAATTCGGAATAAACTCTTTAGATTTTTGGGGAAAAAAATCCTCCAAAGAGAATTTATCAAATAACGTATGATTATGGGGGGGCCAATACATAGATATTAAGATTATAAGAATTGATCTCTAACTATGATATATTATGGTAGGTAATTTTAAAAATATGTAAAATAATAAATTAATTTTAGGTATATAGATAGAATCTAATAGTTTGTAAGAATATAATTGTAAAAATCCCTATCAGAAGAGGCGTTATATTTGGTAAGGAGAGCCCGAGAACTTGTGGGTGTCGTTTAAAGCATGCTGCACTTTTACGAGATAGCAACCACGTGCCTTTTGATCAACGTAATTGGACGACAGTTGTATTGTAATGCTCAAAAGACTTTATAATGAATATTTCTCGAAAATTATATTCAATAAGACAGCCCAAGAATTTATGGGCCTCACCTTTTACAAGATAGTGACCACATGTCTTTCGATTAACCTACTTGGATGACAGTTGTATTGTAATACTCAAAAGACATTATAACGAATATTTTTTGAAGATATGCATGGCAAGGGCAATCTGAGAAATCTGAGAACCTGTGGGCGTCATTTAAGACGTACTGCACCTTTTATGGAATAGTAAACACATGTCTTCTAATTAACTTGGTCGGATGACTATTGTATCGTAATACTCAAAAGATGTTATAACGAACATTTCTTAAAAAAATATATTTAGTAAAGACAGTCCGAGAGGCGAGAACCTATGGGCGTCATTTAAGCCGTACTCCATTTTTTTATGAGATAGTAACCACATGTCTCCCAATCAACTTGATTGGACGACAGTTGTATTGTAATACTCAAAAGATATTATAACGAATATTGAACATGTGGGTGTCATTTAAGACGTACTGTACTTTTTATGGAATAGTAACCACATGTTTTCCAATCAACCTAGGTAGATGACGGTTGTATTGTAATACTCAAAAGCCGTTGTAACAAACATTTCTCAAAAATTATGTTTGGTAAAGATAGCTTGAGAGGCAAGAACCTATGGACGTCATTTAAGACGTACTGTACCTTTTATGGGATAGTAACCACATGTCTCCCAGTCGACTTGGTTGGACGACGGTTGTATCGTAATATCAAAAGACGTTGCAACGAATATTTCTCAAAAATTATGTTTAGTAAAAACAGCTCAAGAGGCGAGAACCTGTGGGCGTCATTTAAGATGTTGCACCTTTTATGGAATAGTAAACACATGTCTTCCAATTAACTTGGTCGGATGAGGATTGTATAGTAATACTCAAAAGACGTTATAGCGAACATTTCTTACAAAATATATTTGTTAAAGGCAGTCCGAGAGGCGAGAACCCTGCGTGCGTCATTTAAGACATACTGCACTTTTAGGAGATAGAAACCACATGTTTCTCAATCAACCTGGTTGAATGACAGTTGTATTGTAATACTCAAAAGACGTTATAACGAATATTTATCAAAAATTATGTTTGACAAAAGTAACTTGAGAGGCGAGAATCTGTAGGTGTCATTTAAGCGTACTACACCTTTTATGGGATAGTAACCACATGTCTCCCAGTCAATCTAGTTGGACGACGGTTGTATTGTAATACTCAAAAGACATTATAACAAGCATTTTTCAAAAATTATGTTTGGTAAAGGCAGTTTGAGAGGCGAGAAACAATGGACATCATTTAAGACGTACTGTACCTTTTATGGGATAGTAAACACATGTCTACTAATCGACCTGGTTAGACGACGGTTGTATTGTAATACTCAAAAGACATTGTAACGAATATTTCTCAAAAATTATGTTTAGTAAAAACAGCCCAAGAGGCGAGAACCTGTGGGCATCATTTAAGACGTATTACACCTTTTATGGAATAGTAAACACATGTCTTCCAATTAACTTGGACGGATGACGATTGTATCGTAATACTCAAAAGACGTTGTAACGAATATTTCTTATAAAATCTGTTTGGTAAAGGCAGTCCGAGAGGCGATAACATGTGTGCGTCATTTAAGACATACTACACTTCTATGGCATAGTAACCACATATCTCTTAATCAACTTGATTGGACGACAATTGTATTGTAATACTCAAAAGATGTTATAACGAATATTTATAAAAAATTATGTTTAGTAAAGATAACTTGAGAGGCAAGAACCTGTGGGTGTCATTTAAGACGTACTGCACTTTTTATGGGATAGTAACCATATGTCTCCCAATCAATCTAGTTGGACGACGGTCGTATCGTAATACTCAAAAGACGTTATAACGAATATTTCTCAAAAATTATGTTCGGTAAAGGCAGTCTGAGAGGCGAAAACCTGTGGGCTTCATTTAAGACTTGCTACACCTTTTACGGGATAGGAACCATCTGTCTTCTTATAAATGTGATTGGAAAAACTGATGTAATGTCCTTCTCAAAGGGCATTTGAGCAAATATTTCTACAAAAAAAAAAAATCAATTCAATTGGGTTAAGGCCAGCCACACGCTGGTCATGGCCGGGATCTGAATTCAGATTTGATAGACCAGGAATTCAAAATTTTGAACTCATATCTCAAAAATCATAAGGACCGCTTTAAACATGGTTTTCTTGTAGTCAAAATGCTATAAATTAGTCTATAGTATTTTCTTACATTGAAGTGTCAAAAGTTATTTGGATTTTCTGTTTAAAGCTAGTGAAAATCAAAGTCTAGAGTTTCAAAACTGATGACTTTTGATTTGGGAGAATCCGATTTCGGCCTAGGAAGCCAATTAAACATAATCGGCCCAATGTCTTACTGGGTCAGCACAGGTCTGGTCCACACATAACAGGCTCAGTTACCAAACGGCAGTATTCGGCTCAATCCAAGCGCATGATGAGCCGAGATGGGTCCGGCCCATTTCGGTCGACCGCTAATGGGCCTTCGGCCTATTAACACGGGATATTTTCTTGATTTCCTGTCAAACCCCCAAATATAGTCCTATATCGACTGCCATAAGAAAGGAACTCTCATTCCCTGCTATAAAAGACGTTATTCGCTGCGAAAAAGGTACACCACAAACACTCAAGCTTCTTCTTTCTTCTAAATATTAAGTTTTTCAGCAGAGACTAACTTAACCATCGGAAGGGGTTCTTCTGGGCTGAGACCCAGGACCCTTCTTGACTGGTTCCTTCTTCGCAGGAGTTTTCGGCCTCATCTCTACCCACCTTTCGGTCTGGATCCCTCTCGGCCGCTGGTCATCCGGCTGATATTCGGACTCCGATCTCGAAGTCCGACGGTGATTGCCTCGACTACATCAACTTTCAGCCAGACATTACAATGATTTTGTTTTTGTCGATTTTAAAATTAATAATATAAAATTAATATTTTATATCAGACAGCAACCCACGATTACTGGAAGTGCGAGTAAATTGGGTTAATCACAATCCAATCTGTAAAATCTAATCCAATCTCTAAGTTGATGGATTGGATTGATATCTGAGTTAAAAGACGTCAATTACACCTCTTGTAGATTGGATTGCTCTGATTTGCACGTATTGTGAATCATATTAGATGTTCAAACTTATAAACTCGTAGATATATATCTACCAATATCTGTGTACATATCTATGCTGACATTATTTAATACTATTATAAATGCTACTTAACAATATAAAAATCGTTATGATTATTTTTCCCTTTTGGTGTCTAATGTCCCAAATGCAGAACATGAAAGGCATGAGGTCATTTTAGCAGGTGATAAGGCAACCCTTAATCTAATCTGATCCATTTGCAATCCAAATAATAGGGTAAGCTCAAACATAAGATTAAAGGCCGCCTGACTTGATGTAAAAACATTATGAAATAGGAAGTTTGAAATCAGCAATTTTAAAAACCTAAAAAAGCAACATCTTTAGTTTCTTAAATCATGTGTTTTAAAGCATATAATTTTAATTTTTGATACTTTAGAGCTGAAAATCAAAATTGGATGCAAAGAATGCCATGTGGATCAATACAATACAATTTTAGAATTCAGCAATTCAAAGTACCCTGTAGACACTCCAAAACTTAAAAAGAACAAGATACTATTATTGTGCCATGTTCCAATTTTTACAGTGTTTTACAACACATCAAACAGCTCCTAAATGAAAAATGGGTCGAGTTAATTGTATTCACCATCTGATCCTGCATGGGATTTAAAGCCAACTCCGTTCCTAAGATCCTGAGTTGTCATGAAGAATGTTTGATATAACATTTCGATATCCTTATAATAACGGCCTGTTTGGTTACCGTATCAGATGGTTATATCAATATCACTTTCAATATTCATACTAATACCATTAATTTAAGTGTTTGTTTAAGTTATATCAATTTTAAAATTCGTTCACAATAAAACCCCACATAGTAATAGATTTAATATAAGTGGAAGGAACCCTATATTAAATCTGACAGAGACGCACCACGACAGCTCGACCTCTCCGCCTCTCATCCAACTTCTCCGTCTCCTCCGCCATCTCCTGTCCGTCGTCAACGCCCTGGACAGATACTTCCATGTGGCTCGGCGCGACGGTCGCCTATGACGCCGGCGCCACCAAGCTGAGTGCCTTCTTCGACGATGGGAATGGCACCAGTTGGTCCCTGTCTTATGTCGTCGACCTGAGGGAGGTACTACCCGAGTGGGTGTCCGTCGGCTTCTCGGCGACCACTGGCGACGGCGCCGAGTTCCATAGAATAATTTCATGGATGTTCCAGTCGAGCCTTGAGGACAGCGATCACAAAGGCAGTGGCGGCGGCCGCAACCAGATTGGATCTCTGGCGGGCGTCTTAGCCGGAGTCGGTGCCCTTGCAGCTGGATCAGGTCTGGTGTGGTTCTTCGCATGGCAGAGGAAGACACGGATGTGGAGAAGAGAAGAGGAAAAGGGGAAGCACATGAGGTCAACATTGACGACGGCGAATTTGAGGAAGGGAGGGGACCCTAGAGGTTTGCTTATGCGGAGCTCGCCCGAGCGACGAGGAACTTCTCGGCAAAGTGGAAGCATCTGATAGAGACACCACAACAAAGCCATAGCCAACCTGTCCAAAGCAGACGACTTGCTCGGCACGTGCAACCTGTTCGACCAAATGCCTCACCGGGCTCACAGTCAGGAGGCCTGGAGCAACTACAAGGTAAGAAAAACCCAAAAAAAATAAAAAAATCTTCTTCTTTGTAGTTGCCAAGCACCAAGCTGAGTGGACTAATTGGTCGACACGCACAGGTTATGATCCCGCTGAGGAAGATTGCGGCAGTGAAGCCGGTGGCCATGAGGGATAGCCCGCCGGAGAAGTACATCCAGATCGTGACAGTGGACGGGCATGAGTTCTGGTTCATGGGCTTTGTGAACTACGACAAGGCGTCGGCGCATCTGTCGGAGGTAGTGTCCAGTTTGTGGGCATCGCTTCCGCCGGTTAATGTTGCCTAATTGCAGTTGCAGAGATGCATGGTGGTCTCATCCGGTAGCGTACGTCTGTGTTTAATTAGGAGCTTGCGGGAGTTTGTTGTTGTTCAAAGATAGCAGATTTTATTGATGTAGGGCTTTTGTGATAATTTGTAATATTTTAAAGCACATTAAAAATATTTTATAGCACATCAAATATAAGAGAAAATGATTTTATGATAATTTATAATATGAAAATCATTAACGATAATTTAGAATATTTACAGCACATCAAATAGTCACATAGCTATTACAACGAATTAAAATTGATAGTAAGAGTCATCCAAACAACCTCTTGTATCATTTTTGATATTGTTACAACTTCAACCAAACATCTAAACATTATATCCTATCAATTTTGATTTTGATACTCAATATCATTAGAATATTAATATCAAAATTGATACTCTAACCAAACAGGCAGTAACATAACTGTCGCATTAAAATTGAGCCTGCTTTTTTACGATATTCAACTCGGGTTCGGACATGGCAGGAATTGGGTTGGACTTCCTAAAGCAGATTAGGTTTGGATGCCTCAACATGGGCAGAGTTGCAACCCTACGTCTAAACAACTTTAGTAATGCTTGCTGCAACACTCCTCCGTGTTGCACATAGGAACGTTGCAGTGGGTTAAAAAAAAAAACAGTTCTAGGTCAGTCCCAAAATGTCCTAACTGTCCGTACAGTAAAATGTCCGATCGGACGACCCAAAAAAATCTGAAAAATAGAAAATCGAACTCTAATGAACAATAAAAAGTACAATTTTACTTTTTATTAGAATTTGATTTTTGATTTTTCAGATTTTTTGGAATCATCCGATCCGACATTGTATTGTACAAACAATTAGGACACCTCAGGACCCTTCTGAATTTTTTTTTTTATTATTTACCCATTGCGATGCCCCTGCGTGCAACACGCAGGAGCATTACAGCAAATATTACTCAAACAACTTTTATGAATCAAAATAAATAAATACTTAAGGGATCCACGATCAGGCCCATACTATATACCATATGGACGGGAGTAATGCGCTTGGTATACCATGTGCAGTGTAATGTTAGATCATACGATAGTGCGATCTTTCTTAAAAAAAATTTAACCATCCGATTAAAAGTGGGACAGTACAAATACCAAGCTGAGGTGGGCCTAAAGCTCGGCAAAAAAATAAATTAAACAAAAATTATACCACCATACCATCATTTGATCTAAGAGATCATACCGCAATGCTGAATGCAGTGTAGTCCCAAGCATTACTTTATAGATTAAACATGGAGAAAGAAGGCACAAAATCCCCCAGCTTCCACATACCGCAATGCTGAATGCACCTGTCTAAAATTTTGATTTTATTATTAAACCTTTCAACTTCCGGTTTTTTGTGTATATATCTCTGCAAACCACATGTGTATGTATACTCCTAGCTTCCACATATTGTTATAAACACCTCCACATATCGTTATAAATACCTCTGACAACATTAGAAAGACTGTATTTACACCCTTCCATCAAAACACAAGCAAGTTCAACTGAATATGCCAAGAAGATTATGTTAATTCTCATGAATTTAGAAGTACATATGGAAAACCCCCATGAATTTAGGGATACATATGCAAAAATATGCAAATCTTTTTATCATATTCAGTTGGAGTAATTAAACTCCAATGAAAAAGTTATAACTGCAACCTTTTAAGGATGTCAGGTACATTTATAACAATATGTAAGAGTTAGGGTACATATAAAAATACACCAATTGACAGGGATGTATATGCAAAAGCCACTCCAATTAGCCTTCCAATGGATAATGGAACATACAGAGGCATCTCTCACCACCATTCCAAGTTTTCTCACAATCCACAAATTTCTTTTCAGACAGTGGAGAATTTGTAGATTCTTCCAATATTAATGTCCCCAAAGGCATGTTAAAAGTTTTGACTGAACTGCTTAAAAGTTTCTTCCACCTGTTTTTTGGTAGGAGGAAAAAAAATTCTAATCATAGTGATACAGAGAGAGAGAGAGAGAGAGAGAGAGAGAGAGAGAGAGAGAAAGAGAGAGAGAGAGAGAGAGAGAGGGAGGGAGGGAGGTTCATGCTGGTACACTCTTTGGTAAGTGATTAATCCAACTAATGTACAAAAATCAATCATACCTAAAACATGGTGATTCCCTATATCCAGTGCTGATCCTATATCATCCAGAGATGGGTATTGATATAAAAGCATGAAAACAAACCAAATCCTATACCATCCAGATATGGGTATGGTACAAAGCACGAAAACATTAAGTACACAGGTGAACGGCTACTCTGAACAATGTTAATGATGGGTTGTTATTGAATCCGCCCCTCAAAGGCAGCCAATCCGCTCAATACTGCAGTTAGGGTTCCATGTACTGCGAAGTCGGTGGGATTGTCTTTGTCTTCTCGGGGCCTGCAGGCATATATCGCATGGGAGTGAAATGACAACAAATCTTGTTCATGCCTCATGACACTATAACAGCAACACGCTTAGCTGACCAGGATCCTGTTTACTGAATGGATCTGAGGTCTCAAGCATGATTAGTTGCGCGAAGGTAATGGATTACATCGGATCATGGCTATCTGATGTTTGGATTGCTGTAAAACATTGGAATCCTTCGACTTTTAAGCCACCGGTTTTGAGACAGCAAATGCTTTTTTTAATGATAGACCATGCCAGAAATTCCATTGTAAAATGATCAACTTGATTTTACATTGTCAGATTTTATGTCAATAAAAAAAAAAGGAATCTGAGGATTTCAGTAGTTTGCATTCATCCAAGCAACACGAATCCGACAATGTTGCTGATCTATGTCAAACCAAACAGACCTTTGAGGGTTAAAACGTACCATAAATTCCATGAGCCTCCACTTCTCGCCATTCTTGGACAAGTGCGCAACAACAACACATCAAATGAGATAGGAAATCATCAAAGGCCCCACCCTGTAAAGAAAAGCAAAAAAGAGGCAACATCACTTGGATAATTAAAAAACAGAACAGCTAATTTTAAGAGTACCTTTTGAACTAACTTTCCAAACATATTCTATGTTAGAAAGTAAAATTTCTACTATCATATGAAGGCAAACTCAACTTCATTCAAAAGAATTCTAATATGAGCTTTGCACTGGTGCAGATGCTAGTTGTAGTCAAGGATGCGAAATGTTACTCGCTTAGTCAGGTACTAGCTCTATCCCTACCTTCATCCATAAATAATTAGGTAAATGAAAACTGACCATATTCTAGGAAATTATAACCATTGCTAGTAGAAATGAGATACTTTGGCTTTGGTTCAAGCCTTTTATAAGTCATGGACTCATGATAAATTGATAATGTTGAAAATTATAATTTGTCAAAATTTTCAACAATTTAAGGCAGATGTAATTGAGGTATATAGAACCCACTTACATAAAAACATGCAAGTATCAGTGTTACATGCGAGTAGTAATGTATTCAGATTTAGAAATGCACGTATCCATCTCCTTATGAGCTTAATTAATGAACCATTGTATTATCAATTACTGTTACAACCCCTGTTGAAATAACACCTATGCAGGGAATAGGAAGAAAACAACAGGTCATGGGAAGTCACTTTATCTTGCATGTACGGTAATAAGTTTCACAAAGTAATGCAAAGAAATAAACCATGAATATTATCACCTCTGGAAAAAAAATCAGTAGATCCTATTCTTTCAGTCATACATGCCAAAGGACATTGTTATTTATTACATAACCTGCAGTAAGCACAAGAAAAATACCGTAATGTTCAACATTTGGCGAAGCTTCCTTCTGACACAGCAGGTGTAACAACAGCACGACAATACTAATGAATAGGCCATCAGGTCATTACAAGCTTCTGCTGAAGCTAATGATCAAGAACAACATATTGATAATCAGTAACCTAACAAGTGATTACAAATCAACTTTTAAGTGCATATGACAAATGGAGAATACACGAGCATTATCCTGAATTATGAAAATTACAACAACGTGAGTATGGCCCACCAAAGTCACATCAAAATCGAGATGGATATGACACAGCTTTAGCTCTAATATTTGACTAACCATGAGTCTAGCATAGCTTTTTCATCACTTTATTCATGTCATGTTGCCAGTGCACTGCCTTTGCAATTTGAAATGTCACGACAGAAAGAAAAAAATGTACTGTAGTGTGCATGCTCTTCTTCTTTCACAGACAATCCTAATGGAGAATGCACGCATTTAAAAATGTCAATGTCCTAATGTATTACCTGATTTTGAGACCCATGTTATATGATTTTGATTGTGAAATCACTCATCTTGCACACGTTTAAGAATCACCCATGAACACCACAAACCCAACCTCCAATATGTGGTTTATGATTACCACTGCAATCTCCTACACGCATTCTCCTTTATATTAATCCTGAAGGAGATTATGATGATGTATTAACTTATTCAACTAAGAGTCCATGTTATATGAATCAGTTACACCACCTCTTAGAATCATCTATGACCTGCACGCCCCCACAGCCACCAACTTCAATCCCTTCACCAAATTCACAAGGTAGGCATAGCATGAAATGGGTCGGTGACTTGGTTGGCCCAAGACATGTATTTATGGAAGTTTTTATTGCTCACATATAAACTTGACCATCTTCCTCTAATGAACAAAATTATAATATTGCAGTAAACCTCTCAATAACATTTAGCCAAATTTTCTTCGTCTTGACAAAATAATTTTCTGCATCTTCAATTTTGTATTAAATTTTCTACTATTTGGCATGAATCTACAACAGTCACCATCATGTAAATTTTGACCATAGATATGACTTGTTCTTGAATAAGAGGATAGCAAGATTATTGAAGTTATTAAGGGATAAATCAACTAATATTTATAACAAGAAAAGTCTGCTCAGAAGAACTGTCAGGAAGGAGTCTGTAACAATGTTTTTTTGAATGTCTGAAGGTGAATAGCACCACAAATTTATTGAAGTAGAAAAGAAAGGAATTTACAGTTATCGCATGTGTGCTCTCAAAAATCCTAGAAAAAAAAATTCACACAAGATGTTGTGTGGTTGAGAAAGACTTGCTGCACCGCCAGGCAGTCCTACATTGCCTAGCAGTCTTTCAAATAATGTTTTTTAGGTGGATCCCATTTTGCCCTTCATGACTATACAATCTGATCTCTGATCGGATGACCCAAAAAATCTGAAAATAAATAACTGAGCCCGAATGAATAATAAAAAACTGTTTATGGGTCGTCCAATGCAGATTGGATTGTATGAACACGTAGGTCTGGTTGGGTCCCACATAATTTTTTTTTTTTTTTTTGAAAACACTGCCAGGCGGAACACCGCTGGACAGTGTAGAACCGCCTGTGCACCAAGTCTTTCTCTGTGCAGTTACTATAGAAATGGATGACAAGAGAAACAACAAAGTTATGCACTTATAAAGTTAGAAAAAGGAATTACTGAGATAAAAATCGATACAAAATACTTACAAACGTGCCGATTTTTTGTTACAGAAGCTATCTTGGAGAATGTTCCACAAGGATAGAAGAACGTCTTCATGCCTGAGAAAAAGTGCACAATTTTTGTACGATAAAATGTTCAATTGACATAAAAAAAACAATGAGCTAGAACACCATATGGACTACTCTCTTCTTATATAATAAACAGAGGAATAACTGCATGGTATCTGAATTCAACATTCCAACATGCTGCTTGACAAAACTTTTGATTAAGGCTTGATCTTGCTTATGTTCAAGTTTTGTTCAAAGTAAACCCTTGCTTGTCACGCCAGCCCAAGGTTTATGGATATGACTTTATGGTGATGAGCAAGCTCCTTCCTTCTCATGCCAGATATAGTGCTCTTGTTCACAATATTCATGCTGAAGATTGGTTTATCAGATAGTATGGCCATGTGCTCCATTGCCCAAGCTTGGTGCCAGTTAGAAAGCATGATCAAATTCAAGTTAAGGGATGGAAAAAGAACTCAGGAAGGTCTAAAATAAGATGGTTGGACATAGTAAGAAAGGACTTAGCCTTCCTCTGATTAACCACAAATGGCACTGGATAAATTAAAGTGGCAGGATAGGATTCATGTAGCTCAACCCAAATAAACGAGGTAAGGCTCTGATTATGACGAGGATGACGACAATAGTGAAAGAATTAAATAATGACACCCACATCTGCTGAAGGATATGTAGAAGCCATTAATACTTCAAAATCAGAAATCCAGATGGACCTTATGAAAACAGCAGAAAAAAAAAATCACAAAATGCATAGGAAAGCCTTATTCTTGTTTAGAGAAGCTTCCTATTCCCCTTGCGATGTAATGACAATACTGAAAGCAGAGGCATTGATAGTGGAAATTAACCAACCATGATGGTGATGCCAAGAGAATGATGCAAGAGGGTTTCAAAAGTGACATTGTTGCAGAAGGAATATGGCATTAGAAAAGAACACAGCTGGAAAATTTAACAACACAATGGTATCTAAATGTGACGATGTCACAGGGGAAACATGGGTTGGATAATGCTTAATCTCTGCTACAAGAAGAGAGCACCCACAGCAGCAAAAAGAAAGATGTAAAGGAGAGTCTGAAGCAACAAGGAGAGAACGTTATGAATAAACTTGACGTTTACGCTGGAGTTGGTGACTATGATAATAAATGTAGTAAGGAAAACAATCAAAACTTCGCTGTTGAATATGAGGGGAATAGCCCAATATGTATACATAAATGTACTGGACAATTCCAAATACAAGTGTGAAAAGGAGTATAGGACACCTCCCTAATACTAATAGGAATAGGAAATGTATACACTAACCCAAATAGAACTAGTATCTTGGCACAATCCTACTAGGACTAAGAATCCTAATATAAATAGGAACATGTATTCTATCTATCTATCTATTATTATCTGATTCAGTATCTAATTTTGAGCTTTCAACGGAAAATCAGTAATAAATTTCAATGATCAAGAAACAATCCATACAACTAAGGCAAGCACTGTAATTCTGGATGCAAGCAACGGGACTACAAATTTTCACCTAGAACCATCAAGCTGCATGCTTGACTGGAAGTGGTCTATTAGAAATTAACACTCTTTTCGAATGCTGTTCAATATTTGGAAGAGAAAAGGTCTCTCGGTATGGCTTTTCCTTTGGTAATTCATGATCACATTTACCTATCCAATGGATCCCTTTTACAGCAATGACTTACGTTTGCTTTACCTATCACACCTAGCACTTTTTTTCCAATTTAGAGAATTATGAAGAATAATAATGGTACATGGAAAGTAAGACAAACGCAGGCAATTGAGACTATAATATAGGAAACTGATTGGAGGAACTAGATGAAGACAAAAAAATGAATTTGACATTGTAGTTTAAACTAGATGGAGGAAAGGATGAAATTGACATTGTAATTATCTATGCCAAATTGGAAGGTTGAACTTACATAGATAAGGTTCAGAACAACAACCAAGCAAATCTGAATGCCATTCTTCGTGTCTGTGTGACCCCCTGGTAGAGATGAGGTCATGATCTGATGAGTCTGAAGAAATGCATCTGCATGAAATGAATACAATGGCATGATCGCACTGTATTAACAGATTTCATGAGGAACATAAATAATGAAGTTCTGATTGACAGTTGTGAAGAAAAAGATGAGGACGTGCCATTTTCAAGTTATTAGAGCTAGAATATGGCAAACAGAAATCACAGTTTTTATTATTTTGCATTTTGTCTGATAATTAACTAATTGAGGATTGTGATTGTTGGCTGCAACTTATTTTTTACACAAGCATCTGCCTATAGCACAGAATAATAGGAGATAAAAATTAGTATATTATTGCTTAAAAAGAAAAGGAATCCCCACACTTTGGAACTTGTCATCAATAAAGGAAGATATAAAATCCAAAAATTAAAAAGTTTTCCACTGAGGTCTTCCCAGAGAAACACCAATGCAAAGGGTCCATTCATCGCCACTGGATTAACAAATGGAGAATTCAAAGATGCAACAATGACAACTAGCTCTCAACAGCCAAGAACTTCTACTGATTACTGCAATCTACACACGCATGTGGATGATCAGCATAGCTGAGGACTTTTACTGCTCAAATGTGCTGGATTCTGCCCAGTGAGAGCACTAGTTATATTCCAATTGCATAGATTTTGCACGAATGGATGGTATCCATCAGTGGGCATGCTCCGAATTATGACAAATTGGACCATATCTCCTTCAAAGAACCATGAGAAGGAATTTACAATCTTAGTGGCAAGGTACACGAACATAAGTTGGATTGTTGGAAGTGGCAGAGCCAGGACTTCCCAGAGGGTGCAAAGAAAGGGTAACAAAATAATTTAAATAATTTATAGTATTTATATAAATTATCCACAAGTTAATTTTGCTAATTTTTCATATTCGAAAACTGCTAATTGAATATGATGGGAATTCAGAGGCTACTGAATGGATTTCGGGGTCCATTTTATATTTTGTTGGCCCATTAAAGGCCCAACTGATGTATTTTCTTTTTTAGTTCTGTTTGAGTCTTTTTACTTTGAATAAGGGTCATTTTGGTCCTTTAGTATTAGGGTTTCTTTTAAGGAGTCTATATATTGTCCTGTATCCCCTCGTGGGAAGGCATTGAAGAAGATTTTTGAAATGAAAGAGCCGCCGCTGCGTTTTTCTCCCGAGACGGGACAGGAACCCGTGTGAGCCCTAGCTTCTTCCCCAACCCCCTCTCTTCTTCCTTCATCCGGTCTCCCTCCCTTGCTGTCCCGCATCAACTTGATGATGGGAATTCAGAGGCTGCTGAATGGATTTCGAGGTCCATTTTATATTTTGTTTGGCCCATTAAAGGCCCAACTGATGTATTTTCTTTTTTAGTTATGTTTGAGTCTTTTTACTTTGAATAAGGGTCATTTTGGTCCTTTAGTATTATAATTTCTTTTAAGAAGTCTATATATTGTCCTGTATCCCCTCGTGGGAAGGCATTGAAGAAGATTTGAAATGAAGAGCCGCCGTTGCGTGTTTTCTCCCGAGACGGGACGTGAACCTATGCCTTAGCCTTCTTCTTCTCCAACCTCTCTTCTTCCTTCATCCGGTCTCCCTCCCTTGCTGTCCCGCATCAACTTGGTATCAGAGCCCAGGTTTTGGATCGTCCTCACGATCCAAATCCTGCACCCTACAAGCTACCACCTCACCACTGCGCCGCCACCATCCCTGGAAGGAACCACCGTGACCCCGAGCATCTGCTGCTGCATCCACTGCCACTGCCACCAGCAGTCCCTGTCAGCACCGACGCCGCCTGCCTTGTCCTCGGCTTCCCCTCCGGGTGCCCCTCTAGCCCTTAGGCGGCCCCGCTCCTTCCCCCCTCCCCCCCACTCCACAACTCTAGCATTCTTCGCCCATGCAACCTCGGATCGAGCCCGCGAGCCACACCATTATCTACTGATGGCGGCCAGGAACCCCTCCACTCGCCACCCCCGCCGATCGTAGAATCCCTCTCTCGCGACCGTTGCAGATCACGCATGAAATCGAACCTCGGAGAAGGGAGAGAAGAAGGGAGGAGGAGATCGGAGAAGCGGTGCCTGGTGTAGCGAAGATCGATTGGATCGTCTGCTGCTGCCGCGGCAGCCGTTGCCGTCGCCGCTCCGCCCCATCGCCGCGATCGCCGGCCTCCCGCCAGCCCGCCTCTGCCGCCCCGCTTTCCACCGCCATCGCCAGCTCCCCCGCTCTCCTCCTCCCTGCATGAACCCCTCCCCGGCCATCACCGACACCCCTCGCTGCCGGCACCACCCTCGCCGGCGCCCCTCGCCATCGGCGCCGCCATCGCCAGTTCCCTCGCTCTCTTCCTCCCTGCGTAAGGGTTTGGGGAAGGGTGGGAGCCGGGACAGGAGACATTGGGACGGGTCAACACGGGTCAACGCCCTTTAAGGGCCTACCTAGTTGAACCAGGTCCGGCCTGGCCCTGGTCCGAACCAGGCCAGGTCCCAGCCAGGCCCGGTCCGAGCCATAGCCGATCCCAGGCCCCTGGCCCTAATTACAAGTGGTCTGAGCCACCTGGCCTTGGTCCCAACCCAAATCAGTTTGGGCCGAACCCGGTCCAAGCCTGGTCCAGTGCAGTGCACTCGGCGGTGCAATAGGTGTCCTTATCGCACCGCCAGCGCCTGGAGCTCGTCCGGGCTCCGATTAACATGCCGTATGTGCCGTTGGGATCGTATCAATGAGGCCAACCTCGCTGTACGTTCCGTCCGACAATAGTGTCTCATTTTGCATGCCGTACTTGTACGCATTACGAGGGCACTCGGGCTCGTCGTTCGAGGTCTTTTCGGACTCCGATTTGAGCATCGTTCGTGCCGTCGGGTTCGTCTCGACAAGGCCAACTCAGATCCAATCTGTTGTATCCCAGATTTGTCTCATTTTGCGTGCCATCTCTGCACACCTACTGAGGACTCCTGATCGCGCATCCCGAAGCCACCCTCAGCTGCCTTGATTTGTGTGCCAGTCTCTTGGTGCACAAATTTCGCAGCAGCTAGTACCCGCTTTACCTCGTTTTGCGTGCCAATTTTTGCACGCATATCGAGGATGGTGATTTGAGCTCCGTTTCTTACGCCGATCGTACTGTTGGCATCCTTGCAGCGAGGCGGACCTCGTCCATCATTTCTTTAGCCAGTGGTACGTTTCCTCATCATGGATTTTAGTTTTGAGGTGGAGCTACCCAATTTTGTGAAAGCTATGGTGTATCTTGAGGCAATTTCGTTCGGCAATGTTATTCCACAATCTATTGTGGATTCTATCTCCCAAACGGACTACGTAATTGTCTCTGGAGACCGAGTCTATGTGCCATTTTTTCATCTCTTAAAGAGCAAAAGTACTTCCCGATCCGTCAGGTATTATGATGATGCATGGTGCAAGATTACACCACACGGTTCATTTATCAATTTGGGTAGAGAATGGATAGACGAGCGGCAAGTTGTGATTGATCCTACTGGACGAGATTGTCTTATACGACCCGAAGGGTACCAGGCATCCTTTCGTATTCTCAATGCCACTTATCAGGATCGGGAGAAGTTTCAACAGTTGTATTTAGCTTGTTTCCCTAAAGTGACACCATCACCTGTTACTGGTTGGGATCACGACTTATTCATGGCATCGGGACTACATATGATCGCTGATACAGTGTTCGAGGTTGATGTCAGATATATGGTTGACAATTGGGATCATGCTTTGTTTAGACGGTCATGATTGCATCGTATATCTGAAGATGTGTTTAGCACTGGTTTACTTGATGATGCACCAATTCATATTATCTCATGAGATCAGGAGTTATTTGTTGAGGCATGATTAGATCTTATTGCTAATGATATTTTTGCTGACTCAAAGTCTCGTCCAACACTTACTGAGAGTGTAATGATAACTACCCTATATGATGGCACGTATGATTTGTTATCGTCTTCAGTGGACATGGTATGGCAAGACTTCTATGATTCACGCGCAGCAGATCAGTTTGTGATTGTTGATATGATTCTCTGCTTAAAGATTCCCCCAGATGATCCAGTCGTCCGCATATTTATTCTAGCACACTTTAAAATTCGAGGACAAATTTTTTCGAACCAGGGGAGAATGATGGGAATTCATAGGCTACTTAATGGATTTCGGGGTCCATTTTATATTTTGTTTGGCCCATTAAAGGCCCAACTGATGTATTTTCTTTTTTAGTTCTGTTTGAGTCTTTTTACTTTGAATAAGGGTCATTTTGGTCTTTTAGTGTTAGGGTTTCTTTTAAGGAGTCTATATATTGTCCTATATCCCCTCGTGGGAAGGCATTGAAGAAGATTTGAAATGAAGAGCCGCCGTTGCGTATTTTCTCCCGAGACGGGACGGGAACCTGTGCCCTAGCCTTCTTCTTCTCCAACCCCCTCTCTTCTTCCTTCATCCGATCTCCCTCCCTTGCTGTCCCGCATCAGAATAGGGACATATTACATTTCTAAGTTTCTAATCTAATTATCCATGACCTATTCTTCTACAAAACATTCAATATTGTAGTCCATCCAATAAAAACCATTTCATTAATTAGATAAACTTCTTATATTTAAATTAATTTTGAGTAACCTTTCATATTCCAAAACATTCTAAATAAATAACAAAAAACCATATTTCTAATACCCCAAAACTAATGGTTTATTTTTATTCTATATTTGAAATTCGTTCAATGCAATATGGGGGGAGAGAGATAATTAGATAAGTTCCTTATGTTTAAAGTAAATTTGACTAACCTTTCATATCTCCAAACACTCTAATTAAATGACAAAAACACCAAATTTCTAGTAGCCCAAGATTAATGGTTTACCTTTATTCTATATATTTGAAATTCTTTCTATGCAACCATATTTCTAGTAGCCCAAGATTAATGGTTTACCTTTATTCTATATATTTGAAATTCTTTCTATGCAACCATATTTCTAGTAGCCCAAGATTAATGGTTTACCTTTATTCTATATATTTGAAATTCTTTCTATGCAATATGGGGGAGAGGGAGAGATAATTAGATAAGTTCCTTGCATTTAAATTAATTTGACTAACCTTTCATATTTACAAACACTAGATTAAAATAACAAAGAACACCATATTTCTAGCCCAATACTAATGGTTTGTTTTTCTCTATTGTTGAAATATTTTCAATGTATTATGTCATGGGGGGGTGGGGTGGGGAGGGAAGGATCATGACAGGCTGCTGATGATCAAATGAAAACTGGGGTATAAATGAGTTAGTATGCTTGATGAATAACTCATGATTGGGCTATAGATGAAAATTTTCTTCATTTGTTCAATTCATTCAACTATGTAAATGACTAAACTTTGAACAAGATTTGCACTTAATTAGTAAATTAGTTTGAACATATAATAAGGGTACATAGAAAAGACTGTAGGAGATTAGAAAGTTCTCTCACCCTCCCAGCATGAGTACAGTCTGTACGCAGGGTCAAAACTTCAAATTGAAGACTGTACTAAAATCTTCTCCCGAGAAGGTTCTAAAAACTTTTAAAAATCAGATGGGCCAAAAGCAATCAGCCAATTCCCAGCAAGATTACCCCATAAACATATGGATTCCTATGCGCTTAAATTAACATCATATTTTTTTAAATCTTTTGACCGTCAAGGACAATCCTTGTTGGGGCCAGGTGAAACCCAGGGAGAACAGGGCAATGACAACCCATCTGAACTTTCTCAGCCCATGCTGGTTTAAACATATAACCTCTATTTCTTGAGACAACCATTGTGGCCAATTGAAAAAGAAGATGTTGGCTACATAGCTAATGGTTCTTAACACTCTGGCTTTAGTGCTTAAGATATCTCCATATGATCGATCATGAGGCTTGCCCATGACCAAGGCACCACTAGGTATGTACTAAACTGCTACATACGAGGTGTCTCACAATGTAAAACATCATTCCATCGTCAGCATAGATGGGCAGAAAGTTTGTGATGAAGCACAGCATAGAGAGCTAGGAATGCATGCACATGTTCTGAAAAACTTCACATGCATCTGGTTTATTATAATATTCATGTTTTGTCTCTATGAAAACAAAATGGCGCTGAATCTTAAAGCTCTGTACTTAGTAGCCTGCAACAAAACATACCTTTTGCCAACATTGTGCTCTTTACTGCACTCATCAACTGAATACTGTTTCTCCATTTTTGTGGTGTCTTTTTGTTGAGAATCCTTTTCTGGTAAGCAACTTGCCACAGTTTCTGTCACTCCAAGCAAATGTTGAATAACTTCACATTGACCAACATCCATGTTAGCTTGGGATCTTTGTAATTCTAACTGGAGCTTCTCACTTTCTTTCCGGAGGACCTTATCAAATGGTAAATTTGGATATGAACAAGAAAGGGACTTTTTGAGCACCAACATATCATTTCGTGAAGGATCACGACTTAATATAGCATCCTGCACTTGTCTGTCCTCTTCATCCAATGTATACTCGCATTGATCCCTTTCAATATGCTCAAGTCTTTCCTGCCAGACAGGTGATACTGTGGACATTAGCTACTGTACGTTTTCCCAGTCAATCTGAACAAAACAAGAAAAATATTTTCCAGGCAAAGAAAAGTAACAAGCATTGCAGATGTCTAAAAGTAGCATCAAGAGAGAAACATGATGCCCTTGCGCTTCAATTTTCCACTGTTTATCACAGTCAGACAAAGGGCCATTGACTGATTCTAGTAGGCATGTCGGTTAAACCAGAAACAGCCATCAAGGAGAATCTGAGCTCCTGGGGGGCAGAAAATGGACAAACCATCTAATTTATAATGATGAATGACAGTGTCTGTGCTACCATTTTATTGAAGTTTCTAATGAAGGTGACACATCCACATTGCATCATCTGCAGACCACCAGAGACCTTTTGTTTCTCCTAATGAAGTGAGTGGTGGAAAACCTGGGTAGATCACTGGTTAGAAAAGATACCTGTCTCTCTGATTCAAGATAAATTTGGTCTAATACCAGTTAGAATTTGAAGTTAATAAGCGAATAATAAGTCCTTTTACACAACAACACATGAACAACCACCATGCCAGCCATGCCAGCCACCATGTACCAAACTTTGAGAAATCTGTATATCCCTGTAGCCGAAATACTCGTGTCAAGTAAGATTATAGTCTAACCAGGAAAGGGGAAAATGAGCATACATTCATGGAGATGTATAGAAGAACAAAAATAAATTTCAGCTTCAAGCTTGAAAAAATCAAACATGTGTACCCATTTCATACCCATCATCATGATGGTGATCATTGTCATGATCATTATCATGATCATCATCACACACCCACTGAATTTTTGGCTAATTCGGATCAGGCAAATGGTTCTTATCCCGCTACTCCACATGAATCCTCAGCTTTTATTTGGTGTTAGGAACACGGATCCTAACCCACTGTTCCAATGAATCTCAGCTTTTACCCACTTTATACTCAAAAGGGAGGAAAACTTAATCCTTTAGGAAAAGCAAAAGCAGATGTTAGCAAAGTTAAAGAAAGAAAACCCCAATACTCTCAGATCTCCCAGTAGACAAGCTACATCCTACCAACCATATACTTTAAATTCCATGACCATATCCACATCCCTGCTAATCACAAGCCTTATCTCAACAATCTGGAGTCAACAAGGTCAAGATCCCAAACAAGATTAATAGAGACATTACATGACATCATAAAAATAGATATAAATAGATCACCATGTAAAATCTGTCACTAGCAGGGAGACACAAATCTGGCATGACAAAACAGTACAATTCCAGTTTATATTGTCAACAGAACCATCAAGAGAAGAAGCCAATACCCTGATTCTGAGGTTGTCCACGAGCGTAATGAGGGGTACGATGCGCAAGTATCGATCGATCTCCATCTGCGCCTTCCTGAACTGATACACAATGTTCCAGCCCATGGCTAGAAGGTACAAGTAGCTCCGGTCCTGGCAGCTGTTCACCAGCACATAAGACCTCCTCAATGCATCCTCCAGCTGCTCCAGGGGCTCCCGCGTCTCCGGGTACTTCTTCAGCTCCGAGATCCTGAGCTGCTCCAGCAGATTGCCGATCAGCTTCAGGTGCTGGGCAAACTGCCGGCAGTTCTTCTTGTGCATCCGCGCCGTGTTTGCCGCCTGCACTATCATCCTGATGAGGCGGACGGCGTCGACGCCCATCAGCTGGCCGACGGTCCCGACCTCCCCCAGCTGCTCCCAGGAAGCCATTGCTTCCCCCCACCGACCACCAAAAGACAAATGGGTGGATTGGCGAGCAGATAAAGAGCTAAGCCCAGAGGATGTCAGCAAGAAACCCAGCTGGGTTGGCCAGCGCAACCCATGATCCGACAAAGGCCCAGGAATAATCCTCGGCGGGAAGCAGCGAAATGTGACTCCAAAGGTGCGATCTTTGGGAACAGAAACCAACAAATTAGTGCTGGGTTTCCTGTCTCAGGTGATAAATACAGGAAGAAAAAGACAGTATTCCGGAGGAAGCTTTGGCAAAGGCGGTCAAAATGAGCAATCTTTGTCACTTGTTCTTCCACGGCTTTCTTCTTATTTCTTCTTTTGGTCCTCCTGGTCCTGAGCAAATCACTTCAGAGGCCTCTTACTGGTGAGATTCCAAGATCTTGCTATGAGAAGAAGCAAAGAAGGAGGTGAAAAGATTGCTGCTCCCCTCCCCGCGATCTGCTGGGAAGATGGGTGTTCTGTAGGGTTGGATACGTACGACTATGGGAGGGTGTTCTTCACATCAAACAACAGAGGAAGAGGCTGAAGAAAACTCCATTGATCACCTCCGTCATGCTCTCCTCCTCCGAATGGGGGGCCTCCACTGATCAGCCACGGAGAGGGCCGAAAACGGCGATCCCCGCCCCGGACTCCCCCAAAGGCGCCGCCTTTCCCGACGACGCCCCCTCCATTTCCTCTCTCCTGAGAAAACCAATTGACTTCTTGCTTGTTCTGCACTTCCACTGGGGAGGACACGCACAGGTGGTGGTTTCGGGGATCCCTAGAGGGGATGGCTTTGCGTGCAGCGGGCTCTTCCTTCTCGTGGGTTTCTGAAGGAAGAGAGAGAGAAGAGAACACCACTCTCTCTCTCTACCTCTACCTCTGTGCAATGTGCTCTTCCTTCTCTGGATTTCTGAGAGAACAGAGCACCTCCGCTGCTCCTCTCTCTCTCTTTCAACCTTTGTTCAATGTGCTCTTCCTGTCCTGCGTTTCCGAGAAAAGAGACCCCCCTCTCTCTCTCTCTCTCTCTATACTCTCTGTTTCTCTCTCTAGGCTCTGCAATGTGTCTTGTTCAGGGATGGAAGCCTGCCATGGCGACTGCTGTGGCTGCAGCAGGCGGGGGAGAGGAGAGGGCAGGAGGAATGAGGTGGTGGGCCGAGGAGAGAGCCGGGGAGGGTAGTGGCACAGTCACAGCGGCAGCTGGCTGGGGTTTCCTATCTTTGACCCTGTCCTCAGTTCCGTGTTACGAGACCGCCCCCAAAGTTATCGGTGGGTCCACCCTGCAACCGAAACCGACAATTAAGGAGACACGTTGCGTTGTGCTCGCGGGACGCTTTTGGTAAAACGGAGTCTCCCCTTGACTGTACCCGAGCGCGTCGCCGTCGGCGCGAAGGGTTGGTTCGGAACGCAAAATCGTAACCGATAATTTGACCGATTATTAATTTGTAACGGATTTATCCTTTTATGTCCACGTGTAATTGATAAGAAACCGGATATAAATTTTTAGGATTTATATTTTTCAGTTCTTGTGATCAATATTACTTATAAGCCCCTCTAATCTTTATATTTGTTACTGGTCCTTACAATTACTTAAAATGTCCCTTGAAGGTCTGTTGTTCTAAGGAAATGTGAAAATTGCATAGACTTATAAAGAATAGTCAAAGATTTTAGGAACTAAAAAGTAAAAGTTATTAAATTTTTTTGTCGAACGTGTATGGTATATTAAAAATCTGATTTTCTGATGGTCAATTAATAAATGATTTCTTAAATTAATAATATAACAGATATGGTCATAAATCTATTTTACATCCTCCCTGGATTCAACCAAGCACCCATCTGTCTTTAAAAAAACAGTTAAAATTAGTTCTTATTTTTTGAATAAGTAATTTAAAATTGTTATTTTAAATTAGAATGTTTAGTAAATAAATTCTAAAGAACTTCTTAAATGCAGAAACCGCATGTAAAATACACATATGTACAAAACTCCCCATATAATCAATATTTAATAGGTGGAGAAGCGATATACTGTCATTGATCTCACATAAGGATGTATTTTAGAATAAGAGGAAACTTTAAAGAATTTTCTATATGTACGTATAATAGAGGAAATGCTTTGCTTGTACTAGATTCTTTTGGAGATTACTTATTTTTTTAACTTATTTTTTTAAAAAATATTTTTATTTAATTTTTTTGTCAAATAAAGTGGTAGTCTGAGGACAGAAGTCCTGCCAAGATGTCAGGGGAATTGAACCCACCGAAACCTCCAATAAATGGGGAAGAAACTGGATAGAGACGACATTTCTATTTGCAAGGGACGAGGGCGTGAGGTCAAATCCCCAACCCTTGTAGTATTTTTACTTAAATAATACGTTCTAACAGTTAAAAAAGAGAACAATCTAAGATAATCTAGACAAGTCATCCTATCTCATTAATTCTCTCTATCTCTCCTCTCCCTCTCATTAATTCTCTGTCTTCCTTCCCTCTCAATCTCATTAATTCTCTTTC
Source organism: Zantedeschia hybrid cultivar (assembly GCA_030544215.1). Lineage (NCBI taxonomy): Eukaryota > Viridiplantae > Streptophyta > Magnoliopsida > Alismatales > Araceae > Zantedeschia > Zantedeschia hybrid cultivar. The sequence continues at coordinate 69,465,828 of JARZZO010000015.1, read as the reverse complement.
TTTCTCAGGATCACTCTCCCTCCTTTTCTCTTTCATTAATTATAATATCACATATAAGAATATGTTAAATAGACTAAATTAATAGACTACCAACAATACCGACTAGTCATTTTTCGAAGTTCGAGTTGAAAAGAACTTTGAAGTTAAGCGTGTTCAGTTGGGAGAAATCCTAGGATGGATGATCTTTTTGAGAAGTCTACCAATGAGCACAGTTGTTGGGTCAGTAAGCTGATTTGATCATTACAAATGATATTAGACTCTAATATCAGTCAGAAGTGTGAGAGCTAAGTGGCAAAGTGCTACACTACACGAGCTGCCTCTTAAACTCATATAGGACAAAATGCTAAATGGTGAGAGCCACCTTTTGAACCTTTGAGGATCAGCCTGGTGATCTGAAATAGTTGTTATATAGCGATGAGGACGTCACCTATCTAAAGAGGTTGTAATATCATGATTAAAAATATGTTAAATAGACTAAATTAGTAGACTACCAACAACACCGATTAATTATTTTTTGAAGTTTGAGTTGGAAAAAACTCCAAAGTTAAGTGTACTTGATTCGGAGAAATCTCAAGATGGGTGACCTTCCTGAGAAGTCTACCAATTAACACAGTTATTGGGTCAGTTAGTTGATTTGGTCGTTACAGTTATAGTGAAATTTATTCTGAGATTACGCAGTCGGATTCTGAGTTAAAAAAAAAAAGGAAAAAAAAAAAGAATCGGATCCGAGACGTAACATTAAATCTCTCTCTCTCTCTCTCGGCCCTATGACAAAAATTTCTTATATATAATAATAATAACATATTATTATTATATTACTATCATCATGATCATCTCTCTTTCTCTTCTTTAACATTTTTCTCTCTCCCTATTAATATTTCTATCTCCTATTTTATCTATCTCCTGTTATTATTGTTGTCATTGTCGTAGTTGTTATTGTAATCTCTTGGGATAATAATAACTAATTTTGATATCATTATTGTTGTTGTTGTTGTTGAAATAGTTTAATGGGATAATAATAACTAATTTTGATATTATTATTATTAAAAAACTAATATCAAAATGACAGTCTCATAAGATAATAACAATTAATTTTGATATTACTAATATTTTAAAATTATTATTATTATTATTATTATTATTGTTGTTGTTGTTATGATTATCCATTTTCACATTTTTCTCTCTCCCTATTAATATTAATATTTTCTATTTTTTTGTCTCCTATTATTCTTATTGTTGTTGTTGTTGTTATTGGTGGTGGTGGTGGTGTTATAATTTCTTAGGATAATAATAACTAATTTTGATATTATTATTAACGTACAAAAAATATATTATTATTATTTTAAAGTATTTTATTATGATTATTATCTCTCTTTCCCCTCTTTCACATTTTTCTCTCTATTAATATTTCTATCTCTTATTTTTCCTTCTCCTATTATTATTATTATTACTACTATTATTATTATTGTTGTTGTTGTTAATATTGGGACAGTCTCTTAAGATAATAATAATATATTTTAATATTTATTGTCATTATTGAGATAATATGTCAATCCATATTTCAGTACAACATTTATTGAGATAATCTCATAAGATAATAATAATAACATTCAGTTTGTTTTTTAGTTTTCTCTCTCAATCCATATTTCAATTAAATACAATGATTATGAACTTTTAATATTTATCAAACAACTAATCTAATATTCACAAAAAAAAAATAGTATTTCTTAACATATATCTTATGTAATTATTTTTTTCATTCCTTCACAAAGAGTAAAAATTAATTTTACTTATATTAATTATAATTATTTTATTCAAATCTGTTAATTTACTGTGCATAGCACTGAATTGCAACTAGCCTCAAATCTTGGGTAGTCAACTGCTCTGGCCATGAGAGGATAATTGGGGCAAGTAGAAAAGGGGAAGATTGTGACAAGTCTACACACCTTCCCCGGTTCTTGTGCACAGGGGACCTTAATATTATCAGTCTGTGACCCACTATATAATTTGGTAGATGTCTTTACCATCTAGAGTGGAAACTTATTTTTATTGAGGAAAGGATAATTTGCCTTCTGACCCACTATATAATTTGGTCGATGTCTCTACCGTCTGTTGAAACTTCTTTTTATTGAGCAAAGGATTATAATTTGTTCAGCCAACAATTTTTGGATGTTAAAATAGATATCGAACTCACACATGTATTATTATCCTATGAACTAGTGTTTTAGTTTTGTTTAGATCGTCGCAATGGTGTTTTTCATATGTTTGAGGTATTATAAATTGTTGGATTCCAACTCTATTAATTAATCTACAAACCCACTCAAAGCAAAATGAAACTGTCTAAATGTCGATGAGTTCAAAATAAGAAAATTTATAATTCTTAATTTTAAAATTAATATTTCATAATACTTTACGTCAAATGAAACGACCCTTAAACCATGTTCTATTCCATCCCCTAATCTCCCATTGGGGGGATGTTGGTCGTCCCTAAAGCAATACTGGTGACCCGTTCTTTTCCTCCTGTGGGGTGCCCCCCATCTAACACTTGAGGTCATGGTGGTGATCTCTTTTATTTCCCAAGTGGTTTTGGCCACACCAAACTCCTTCATGGTGGTTGGGGATGGCACTTGGTATCAAGGACTAAAATGGACCCCTAGTGGTCCATGAATATGACAGGTGAATATCCATGTTGGGAGAGTACCAAATGTGTTACGTCAACTAATAAAAAAGTAGAATGCAAATGGTAACTGATAACCCGATTATTTGACCGTTCATTAGTTTATAGGTCAGCCAACGGATAATCTTTTTTAATCGATATGCATATAAGATAAGGTAATATATAATTTTTTTCTGACCGAATACATATGATACATTAAGATCTGATTATCCGACTAATCGTTAGATTATAAGACAATTAACGGATAATATTTTTAAATCATTAACTTAAGAAATATGGTTATGAATCTACTTTAGACCTGCACCAAATCTGATCCGTTTGCATCTCTATATAAAAGTTTCACAACTTTTTATTTACTATATAAGTTCTCAAGTAAAATGGAAGGTGGTCATAGTGCTCTCTTTATCCTATCTGTGGGGACATAATGCAGGGACAGAAAAGACCCACTATATAGTGATGATGGCATGACCTGTTTATTAGTGTTTACATGGTAATACATGTTTTCTGATCTCTAAAGTTTTAATTTTTTTTATATTAATTTTACTCGTGTGCATGTGAGATAAGAGCTTGCAATGAACTGAGCTGCTCGTAAATCATCCAAATTTGACTTGGGTTTAATTAGACTTGACTTGTTTAGTCAAGCTCAGGCTAACTCCCTTTGCCGGTTGAGTCAAATATAAATTCAAGTTAGAAATACAGATCACAAGGAGTGCAAGGTGAGTACAAGATTGAAAGTTATGAGCCATTAACCCATTCGGCAAAAAAAAAAAATCATATAAAAACTAAAACTAGTGTAAATGTGCTTTCTTGATGGAAGGGAAATTTATGTATATCTATCCATACTTGGTTTTTTTTTTTTTTTTTTTTTTTTTTGGGGGGGGGGGGGGGGGTGTGAGGTGGTGTTGGGATAAATCCAAATGAGAGTAGTGTGTGCAACCTGCCCTTCCCTTTTCTCTCTAACAACCACTGACCCTTTTCAGAGGTAACATAACTAATGTACCCATAAAGATCTGATGATCCATACAAAAGAATAAAAATAAGGATCACAAAGAAAATGTATTATTAATCAAGGTTCGCTGACTCGATGAGTCGGACCGACTCGGATCTCCCATGATCCGGTACGAGTTGGGTTGACTCGTGCCGTCTCTTACGAGTCGTATGGTCAAATCGTACAGACTCGGTCTAGTCACACCGACTCGGGTTCGTCCTAATACGATACGAGTTGTTCGAGTCGGCACGAGTCGATCCGATACGGCAAACCCTATTATTAATAAGACTTATTTAATAGACAAAATCACACTTCACTTGATTAAGAACATTCTCATGTATGAGTCTATGACCATTTTAGTTTGACAGCAAAGTCAGATGTATTTTGAGCCATAGAAGTAACTCATCTAAAGAGCTAAGTGAACTAGAGCATTCTATGAATATTTTTTGAACAAATTTGATAAAACTCTCTAAAATCATTTAGATAAACAATAAAGATTGAATGATTTTATATTCCTTTAACAAATGAGCTGAGCTTGAACAGAATGGACTTGGTTTGTTTACTTTCATGCACAGTCTTCATCATCCTGTGCCGGTTAATGGTAGTTCATTGGTTATTTGGATTTGCTATTTCTCATTCACCGGCTCATCTAATAGGTTTAACTAGCTTGTGAATATAGAACAAGCTCATACCATTTCATATCTCAAAAGCTTGAATTAGACTTAAACAAAACTTGGCTCCTTTAATATTTAAATAGTTGGAGCACCTCATGATTGGCTCTCATTAACTCCCTAATGCTACTCCATGTGCCTTTACCCTTTGGAATTTCACTTCTAACTCAAGCACTTGGTTTAGACGTGACCTTGGAACATAGCTCTCGGAGGTTGAACCATAGCTATCCCATGGCATCTACTGAACGGGTCCCTTCCCCGTTATCATTAGTCTACTTGTTCTAAAAAAAAAAAAAAAAATCATCGAAAGACAAGTTTGGCCAAAAAATTGAAATCCACAACTACCTATGGTGACATCACCATAAAGTCCTAGTGTCGTACGTGAGTGAATGGCCTAGTTGTAATGTATCATATATGCACAATTAGGAGAATTTTTTTTTTTGATCTTGGGTACAACCATGTGCTCTCTTATTGCCAAAATCACAAGCTTCAAAGAATAATGCTATTTTTACAATAAACATCAAGAACCCTTTTGTTGACAGTGGCATATTCCACTCCCAGAAGACCAAATTAGGTCCACTGTGGCTATTATGTCTGTTGGGTGAGTGGACCGGACCTAGTGTGAAGGACCCATTACAATGTGTATCTTTTGGGGCACGCTGCACCGGACTTGACTAATTGGAGAACTCCACAACTCTCCATCCTTTAATTGGCACGAGGGATGAAAATGATAGCTGATAATTTGATTATTTGATCGATTATTGATTTCTAAAATAATTAATAGACATGATGACCTTTTTTAAATTGACATGAATAGCAAATAGGAGAGCATATATAAATTTCTTCTAACCAAATACATATTGTAGAGGTCGAAAAATCGCACTGATGTGACAGTTGCGACACTCTTTACTATTTGGTGATGGATAATGAAGATCTTCCTAACTCGCGACTAACTTGGAAAAGAACCACGCATGGTGTCAGGGGTCTTCCTAACTCTTGGAAGGAGAGAACTTTCTGATGTCTAAGTTAGAAATTGGACTTTTGAGTCAAAAAGTGCTTCTTCAAGTATCGTACAATATTAGACTGAGCGAGTCTTCCCTCTTCAAATATGGCAAGAATTAGCTAACAAATAAATTTTTTAAACTGATAGCATAATAGGTAACATCACATTTGTATCTTAAATTCACACCAAGTCCAACCCGTTTCCATCCTTCATTGATATCTTATGAATAGAAGATTCACAATGGGTCCAAACTGAATCCCTATTTTAGTCGTTAAATTTTGTTGGTTGGAATCATGTTCAATCAAATTAACATTACTAATGCTAATGAACTTAGTAAGCTTTATATATCAAACTTCAATCAATAAGAATTATGACAATTGAATTGGTAATCTATGTTGATCACCTGGTACGGTCTCGTTGATAAGTTATAACACTCTCCTATCGACTAGACATAGTACCGCAATATCCACATAATCTCACTCTTTCGATTTTAATCGGAGTAACACTTACTGTAATGCCCTACAGCTGCGACAGCCCATCAATCATGTGATCGGATGGCGTGTGCATCTGTTATGTCAAATTGTAGGATATTTGGATACACCTACCAATAAAGCGGATCGGTGTATGGGCTTTGATCCATGACTATGATGACTAACCAACTCTGTTCTCCTAATTGGCCTGATAAAGAGACTGCAATTCCCAATTAGTTTAGGTCAAGTAGAGTATGTATTTATCAAATTTTGTACTTGTTTTGACAGCCCAATGGCTATTGCAAATAATTGATGGAGATGTAAACCTAAAAGTCCAAAAGGACAAGTGGAGCTGAGCTAAGTGGTTCTTGTCAAGTTTTCTACCTTTTAACATGTACCAATGAAAGATTCCAAAACAAATCAAATGGTTCGACATGAACATATGCACAAGATTCAGATCTTGTAATATAAATCCATTTTTTCGAAATGCCAAATCCCGTCGGTTCATGGGATCAATTAACTTTTATTAGGTCTAAACAAAATCATCTTAACTAAAGTTGGTTTATACCCTAAGACATTTGGAGCAAGAAGAGTGGAGGCTTGCATTATGCCTGACATCACACCTGTCTCTCATTGGTAGTTTTAAAGCCAAGAGGATGCCAATTTCTTGATCAAGAGATGGGAGTAACCCTTATACAGTAAGTTATACTCTTGTGGCAAATTTGTGGAAGTGACACCAACAGTTATGATTGAGAATAAGTCAGAACAAATTGAAAGGTAGTCTGTTGTATATTTGATCTGTTTTGGATCAGAAACTGTTTTATTCTAAATTTTAGTGTAGATTAGATGAAGATCTGACTAGACAACATCTTTACAATTAAAAAGGAAAATTCTCTATACATCCCTAAATTTATTTAGGAATAACCCATATACCTCGACTTTAAACACACTCTTCAAATACCCCCTGAAATCTGTAACTTATTCATCTTTCTACAGCTGAGGTTTATGGGCATCCATTGAAGATGAATATTCTTTGGATTATTCCCTAATAGGGAAAATAACATGTGGATTTTTCTATGTTACCCTCGTAGAAGTCTTGCTCATGTCTCTCTCTCACTCTCTCATGAATTTGTGTCTCTTTCTCTCTATCCATCTTCCTCGATGCTCTGGATAGGGTAGAAGTTCTGAAATGAGCAATAAGAGATCCAATTCAGTTCTTTCATATTAAAATAGATGGAGTCGGATTTCATTTTTGCACCAATCATAACTCAGTTTACAAGAAGTACAGATAAGGCACGTTGAACCAAACACTACTCTGTTCTACAAATTATGGGTCAAAGCAGATCTTATAGATTAATGCTAGAATAAATTGTGAATTAATCTGATTCACTTGTAATCTCTTCTGGAATATCACAAACTCTAAATGTGACTTAACCCAGTAGGTCGGTGAAATCTTGTGATCATGTTCAAGTTTGGTTCAACTAATTTTAATCGAGTTCAAGTTTGAGCGGGGTATCTATAATGGTTGTTCAAACTTAGCTCGAGCTCACGAGCTCAATGGATCTATGATATATTTAGTTCAAAATATTTTATTTGCATCATGGTGAGTAGCAAGTTGTTTGCATCCTAGTTATTTAGTAGAAAACTCTACAATATATTAAATATCTTATTAATTAAGTTTATTAATAAAGTAGAAAACTCTACAATATATCAAAATATATTAAATAACTGAATTGGGCTCACCTAACCTATTATCAAAACGATTTGGACGTGGTTGGTGGTACCACTCATCAAGCAATCACTTTGGAGATTTTGCGTTTTCAACTTGGCTTATCATCTTCAAAACCTTATCTAGAATCCCGTCCATCTTTACCTCTTTTGCCGCCTTGGCACTTGACCTTCTTTCTAGAAGACACAAGAGGAATTGGAGGGAAGAAGATATCAATTGTACAATGAAGTGAACTAACTACAAACATCTAGGAATTGTTGCATTTCGATCAATAGAAAAAAATATTTGTTACATTGCACGCAGATGGTTGTAGGTCGAAGAATCTATGTAAGTGATTTTTTTCAATCAGATGATTTAGATACCGAATTCGGATGATCTTGATTGGACTGCTAACATATCCATCTTAAATCTGAATTTAATAAACTTTTGAGTAGTAGTTGCTGCAATGGAAAGACGTTGTAATTCATATAGATTGCAGTACCTCCCTTAGCTGCTGTAACATTGTTTGATCAGAAAGATCGGACGGCGGATGGACCGCGTGTATTCACTGGGCATACTCTTAGGTCCTTTTTTTTCTTTGAACTTTTTTACGGATTTTTTTGCAGAGTGTGTCCTGTGCGAAAAGAATAAAAAAATATGATGAGCTCCGGGCTAATCCGAGCTAGTAGTCCGTATCGTCCTGACTAGATAGTCTATAAAAAAAAGCCCTGCAAAGAAATTAAATAAAAAAACCCTGTAAAGGCCCAATGAACCCTGTACTGGGGCCCCTCGCTGCCATCCGATCTCTCTCAATGGCACGGCAGCTAAAGAAGGATTGCAATCTTTTGAAGACTTTGCAGCAAGCATTATTCTAAACATGGGCCAGTCGAAATGCTAATTGATAACGGGCTCATTGGGTCCAAAAACCTTAGCATCTTGGCCATCAACCTTCTAGAAGTCGGCAGACTCAGCATCGACAGATGCAGCTGCCAACCAAACAGGAAAAGCTGGGTCCAGTCGCACATCTACCCCTCCATATCATATACAGATTTTCGCATTTTTCTTAACTTGCCTCAAATTTGGGGATGTAACAAAATCTAACATGCTGGACCTAATATTATATTTGACATAGAAAAATAGGTTGGCGGGGTAAGCTATCTGCCACATTTAAGCCAATAGGACAAACTAAGTTTGATGGTATTGCTTAAGGGTTGGATTCAGTGCGGATACAAGGTAGGTCTATGAACAAATCCGTTAAGCTATTAGTTTAAAAATACCATCTGTAACTGTCTTATAGGCTCACTTTGTTTGTGGAATAGGGCCGGAATAACCGGTATAAAAGTTCTATTCTGATTTGGTTGCGGGGATACCTAATTCCCCAAATTCTTCCAATTTCCCAAACTCTATTTGGAATACCTAATTCTCCCATTCTTCCAATTTTACTATTTATTTCACTCCTTATTCCACTTATTCCTACCAAATCACTTAGAATAGTGCAGTGTAATTCTCCTTATTTTGGGTGGAATACCAACAACTTATCAAATCAAAATACCTCTTATTCTGATTTAAGAAATCTCCAAAACCTTATTTTGATTTAAGTTATTCTGCAAACAAAATGAACCTAAGTTAACAATCGAACGGATAATCATATCCTAATGTACCATATATATTCGGTTAGGAAAAATTTATATTCGTTATCTTATCCACTGTGCATATCGGTTTAAAAAATTATCCGTTAACTGACCTATAAGCTACTGAACAGTCAGATAATCAGGCTATCAATTACCATTTGCATCCCTAGTATTGCATGTCTAGTCCATTTATACCAAATTTTATCTTTATAAGTCACGAATTATATAACTTAGTGATATAGATAGATATCACTAAATTTTAGTTAGTCAGAATAGATTATGTAATATTAAATATGTTCCATTATGTAATAAAGTTAAGTGAAACTTGAGTATTTTGACACATGTCCATGTTAGCACAGATCTACTAGCATGAAATACCACCCCTATTCGACTGAAAAGTTAACTGTGGATTTAAACAAGAAAAGCACCCTTATTCTATCTGTCTTTACTCTTCACTAAAGAGGTGTTTACATTCTCAAATTTTTGGAGAAATATTATAAATCATAGAAGATATTTTTTAGATAAAAGTCAAAAGATAATATACCAGAAAAAGCAAATGTTCATAAAATTTGTCGAAAAATATTTTGGAAGTAAAAATATTTATCTGCATTTTCAGGTGGGGAGAGAGAGGAGAAGAAAGAGTGAGAGTGAGTAAAGAGAGATAGCAAACGGAATAGAGAATAGATAAAAGGTGTTTTCTCAACGGGGGAGGTGGGAGAATGAAACCTGACAGAAAGAAAGATATAACTTTTTGCGACAAGGAATATTTTTTCAACTTTTATTTTCATGCATTTGTAGAACAAATAAAAATAAATATGACAAAACTGAACGATTGCAAACATCTTGTAAATACCTATATAATGTAACAATATTTTAATTCAGGTAAATTTTAAAATAAATTCGCATAGTTAAAGAGATTATTCGCAAATAAAACCATATTTAAAAGACTATACATAAATAGGAATCATACAGCTATAAATATAGAATCTTTGAAGAATTATTTGCAAAAATCTCAAATATACTTAACCTTCATGATCAATTAGCATGGTATTAACATTAACTAGAGAAGAGGGCCAGGGCCCTTCAGATGAGGATCCCACCGACTACAAGTAAAGTTTTCTTTATTCTGCTGTTGTCGTCTTATTCGGATCTCCCGTTGGCGTGTAGTTACGGGGAAGAAGTGGCCGATAATATCCGTTTCGAAACCGACACCAGCTGCTACGCCGTACGAACCGTGGGCTGGGGAGCCGGGAAATCCGCCGGCCCGATATCTTCGCAAGTGGGCCGCGTCCTAGTCCAACAAACTCAGGGAGATCACGGGACCATCAGGGACCACCTGCCCACACACAGCCTTCTCATGAATGCACGTGCCAATTTTCTTTTTTCAATTAAAAGGAGGGACTAATAGAAGCAGATTCCCTGTGTTGTGAAATACTGTAAAATATCTTAAATGACTGTAAAATTATGCTTTCTGATTGTTGTAACTTGTCGTTTTACGTTGTCTTTCATATATTTGGAGTGTCGTAAATTGCCGTAATTCAAAATTGATTGATCCGTATAATCTTTCTTTTAGTTGATTTTAGTTTTCGATCTAAAATCATCGCAAATCAAATCACAGGCTTTAAAACCGGTGATTTTAATTAAGACCAGGGACATTAATTTGACCGATTTCAAAATTTTAAAATTGATTGCACTACAGAGAAGATTCCTTGGGAAAGAGGGAGGATTTTCTAAATATTGGAGGTGTGCATCAAAGTTGGATACAGATCTGATGTGCACCAATATGGACACAGATCCAGGGAAATGGAGATGACTTAATGCAATCGCCCATGACGTCTAATCAGCTGATTAATGCAAAGAAAGAAGGCAATATATGGAGATTAGAAGAGGATCTTTCTTGAGTTCCTACCTTTCATAGATGCCCATATCTTCGCTGCACATTGAGAGGGATTTGATTGACTTACGTTTGTGTTTGTCCAACCCTTACAATAAATCCGAAAGAGACCACTCAAACGAAACAGATGTCTTCCTATCTACAAGAGCAAAACTTGACCCAACTTTTATCAATAACAATTTGTAAACATATGAATGGACACAAATGCATCTTCCTATCGATTGCCATAAGAGCAAAACTTCTTGATCCAAGTTTTATTAATAGATGAATGCTGTTATACTACACGTTTTATCATTTTCTTTGTCACATTCATCAGTATTTCTTGACACAACTTTTCTTGCAACTAATGTATCTAATAAAAACTCTAAAATTAAGTGATCAAATGACTTTCGATGTGATAGTAAAAATTGTGTTGCTTAATCAATAACAACTTTTAAACATATGATATGGAAGACTAATGACTTCAAGAGTACCTTAGGTGAGAAAAAAGGGGATAAATAAGTAACATTTTTCTTTTAAACGTTGTTAAATTCAGACTTGCAATTCCATTGGAAGTCTTGAAAAATACCTTTGAAATCAGGATTTGCCGTACCGGGTCGACTCGTGTCGACTCACACCGTATCAAACGAATCTGAATCGGTGCGACTCGACCGAGTCTATACGATTTAGCCATGTGACCCGTACGAGTCAACACGAGTCGATCCGACTCGTACCGGATCATGGGAGATCCGAGTCGGCGGACTTGCTTAAAACATCAAGAAACCAAAACATTTCTAAACACCAACTTCCCTTTTAATATAAACCCCTGCCTCCTCTTGTCTTGTACCACACATACCTGGTCAGCACTCACAGCTTCTCCTGCCTCTTTCTTCATTCATGACCACCCACCCATAAGATGGTGGCAGGCGCCAACAGCATCGGCATCCAGCAGCAACAGCTGCAGCTGCTGTTCCTCTGCAGTGCCCGTGCGCGGAAAGAGGAGCTTCCCACGGCACTTGAATGCCCCCCGCCGCTTCCTTTCTTGGGTTCAAGACCACCGCCAAGGTCCCCTCCTAATAAAAGCCCTTACCCACACGTAACCTGCTCCCTGTGCTGCTACTCCTGGTGCTGCAACTCCCCTGGCCAACCCGCAGTGTGCACGATATAAAGGTAACCAGGGGTGTGGGGGGAGCAAAAGAACAGAGAGAGAGAAGGAGCCAAAGCAAACACAGCTACACAGGAGAGAGAGAGAGAGAAGGCCAGAGCAAACACAGCTACACAGAACAGAAAAGTGACACTCCCTAAACAGGCCCCAATGCAAGCACCCAAACGCCGAAGAAGATCCTCCACCAACCTCACTGCGATCTTCCCTTTTATAGGTTTTCACCTAACAAGGAGAAAGGTTCCAAAAGAAGGTGGTGGGTGGTAACTGGTTAAGGGAACAACACACAGTAACATTGGCAAAGAACAAAGCAACAGTACATTTCATGCACAAAGGATCAGGGAGAACTGAGAGTCTTACACTTTTAAGCTTGGTGTTTGCTGACGAGGCAAAACTTTCTGTGAAGATATGTACTTGAATAGAGAGGGAGCAACACCCATAAGGAGATCACAAGATGAGAAACTAACACCAATCCAAATTCCAAAACATCTTAGAAACAAAATTAGGTTTGATACTTGGTGATCTCTAATCTATGAGATGAAGACCTCCATGCTGCCTTGCTTCACACATCTACAGACGGGGCAGGCGCCCAGCAGCGCCTCGCAGAGCTCGCAGGCGCAGAGGTGCATGCAGGGGAGGAGCAGCACGCGCGAGTCCCCGACCCCGCACCCCCTGCACCGCCCCGCCGCCGGCGGTTGGTCGGACGAGGAGTTGCACCAGGAGGCGGCGGGGCTCGCAGGCGGGAGGCCGGCTCCGGTGTCGCGCGCCTGCTCGAGGGCGCTGCCCAGCGCGAGCGCCATGGCCTCGCTCTCCCTGGCCACCCTCTGCCACGCCTGGCTCTCCGCCTCCGACCGCCTCAGCCGCTCCTCAAGCTCCGCCGCCGCCTTGCAGGCCCGCGCCAGCTCCTCCTCCTTGCGTCTCAGCAAGACCGACGCCTTCGACTCCAGCGTCCGCATCAGGGAGACGAGGTGGTGCCGCATCTGCTGCTGCAACGCCACCCTGAGCCGCTCGCTCTGGTTCGGGGCAAGAACACGAGACACCACCCATCAGAAAGAGATTAGCCTGAGAACAGTGCCCGCTAGTTCCAGAGATTCTAACCGCAGGAAAGAACAAGAAGGCGCCGCTGGCTGCTTACCTGCAAACACAGGAACTGGTCCATCTCCCTCCTTTCCCTCTCGAGTTGGGAAGCCAGAGAACAGGGGAACGACTCCCCTGCAAGACCACTGCTCGGCTGGTCCGTCGCCAAAGCGGAAGAACACGCCGCCCTTGCTGCCATCTGACGCGGTTGCTGCAGAGGGCGTCGGCACAGGTCGACGGGGAGCCCTCCTCTGCCATCTACCCATCCCACGGCAGTCCCATCGCTGTTGTTGTTGCTGCAGAGGAACTGCTGCCGGGCTTGCACAGCCATGCGTCAGAACACACAAACACCCACCTCCTCTTTCGTCAATGTGTGGTTGGAACGGACGAGGTGCATGACCCTTCTGGTCTTCTCTTCTAGCGTTGGCTTCTTCTAATCCTCTTCTTCTTGTTGCCCTGTTTTAAAAGGATCCAAAAGGAGAAGGTGCCCTCCCCTACTCCACGCGTCCTTATAAGCACGTACCAGTAGAGGACATGGCTCCACCCCACCACCCACAAAAAACGGCAACGTTGTTGCCTCGTAGTTAGTGTTATGGGGTCGGCCTTCCGGTTAAGGGCGAAGCAAAAGAGGAAGGGCCATCAAAGCCTTACGGGGAAGGAAACCAACATATCACACACGGCAGCAACGCATGGAGTAACTTAAATGGATGCTTATCTTATGCGTGGCCGCCGCTAATTAGGGAGGGAGATTAAAAAGTTAATGGCGGTGTGGAGGAAGGGAGCCAAGAGGGGGCACCACCAACCACTCCTGTTTCTTAGGTTCATCACCTTAGAACACTTGTGAAGAAGGTCAATTTAGTTGGGCTCTATCAAGTTTTAGTCAATAGTTTTCTTTTATAATTAACATGTGGATCTATTTTTGGTTGCTTGCTTCTTGTGTTTCTTTGACAAATCATGGGAGTACGGATGTCAAAATTAGTCTAGGCACTCATTTAAGTTTGGATATGGGTCGTAGGTACGTGAAAATTTGCGTGTCTTTTCGAAGTATTATCTCTAGAGCATAGATGAGATTTTGTTCTTTTTCTTTAAAAAAAATTCTCGTTAAAAAGAGAGATTGCGTTTTACTTATAAACACACGTCTACATCCGATGTAGAATTAAAGCGGTTTGCCAAATCAATTTTATACCTCTACATGAATATTTTACATAAATTTACAATCAGATTTCTTAAATTTAAGATAACTAGATTCTTCTTTTAAGTCCATTTATCTTTTAACATGGAGAATTAGGAAGTGGTAATATGAGCCAACCCATTTACCCATCAATGTTATAAGATGTGATATGAGTTTGAGCATATTGATATGGACCTACTCCAACCCGTATCGTTGGCAGTCCAACATGATAAGATTAGATAAGTTGGAACTTCTAATAGTAGAAGTTTTGGCTGGCATTCCTTCTCGGGGGAGCATGGACTGCCATTAGATGCCAAAGATGGGACGATCACTTGCTTTTACCATTAACCCATGTGCCACATCCCACAATTGGGTATCTCTGCACATTAAAAAGCACTGATTAGTGAAGGTATCATCATTGGAATTACCATTAGTAGAGTCTTAAGACTTCATTAGATTTTGTCAAATTAAGAATATGGCTTATTTAAAGCGATATAGTTCGAGATTCTACTGACTTAATTTAAAATCCCACTGACCAAACTAAGATCCCATATAACTTAATTTAAGACTCCATTAATCCAACCATATTTATGATCTAATATCTGAATAACTCTGCTGAATAAATTTTTTTCTACGTCCGCCATTGAGAACCACCCCCCATGGCTATATGTGGTGGCATCTAATCTAACTAGGCAAAGCGGTTCACCGACCTTATCTAAAGTTCTGAACTCTTTCCTATATACACGTGTAGACGTGCTCGACCGGAGATTCCCATGGGGATTTGGAGAAGGCCAGCGAGGCAGCATTCCCCTTTCAAGTCCTGCTCACTTGCCAAAGATCCAATCTTTAGCTGCTGTTGTTAAGAGGAAGAGAAGGGGTGGGCCGGGTCAATACGGGGTGGGATACGTTGGAACAAAAGAATAGGATCACGAGGGGAAGAGGAAAATGGGGAAAAGAAGACGTGTGCGTACAGGGGATCCGGTTCCCATCATGTCCCCATCACCACTGTCCGTTCGTATATGACGAGTACAGTTCAAAGAAAGAGAGATACCATTCGTATGGTCTTTGTTGGATTGGAGTCTATTTGGATTGGTACGAAGGATGTTGTCCTTGATATTGAGATGGGATCCTTTAAAATTCATGTATTCTCTTATTCACATAATTAAACAGTCAACTTTTTTGGACCTTCCTTACCTAGTGGGAGACGTAAAAACTTATCCAGTAAAATCACTCGAATATTAAGTCATAAATATGGGGTCAGTAGAGTTTTGAATTAGATTATATGAGATTTTAGATTGAGTAAGTGCAATTTTAGATTGGATCAGTAATATCTTAGACTAGACTACTAATAAATTTGATAAAATTCAGTAAAAACATAAGACTCTACTGGATAAGACTGAATCCGCCACTGTCCTTACATAAAGACTGATCCAAAGGATGTTGTCTCTTATGTTGAGATGAGATCCTCTAAATTCATATATTTCTCTACTCACATAATCACATTACTAAAGAGCCGATGGTTCAACCGTGTTGGACCTCCGTTACATAAGGACTGGTACAAAGGATGTTATTATTATTATTTTCTAATTAAAAGATATCTCTACTCACATAGGACAAGAGATAAATAGATCATTTCATTACTGTAAAGAAAAAATAACCTTTTCACTCCT
The DNA here is from genome assembly GCA_030544215.1 of Zantedeschia hybrid cultivar. Lineage (NCBI taxonomy): Eukaryota > Viridiplantae > Streptophyta > Magnoliopsida > Alismatales > Araceae > Zantedeschia > Zantedeschia hybrid cultivar. The sequence goes on along the minus strand of JARZZO010000015.1, from coordinate 69,449,727 downwards.
GACCCCACGTCAGCGGGAATACACAAATACAAAAATAGGTCCACAAGATGAAGTGCTCCGCCGCCTAAGGTATATATGTAGCCCACGTCTCTACTTAAAAGTAGACCTTTTTTAGTATTTGTTTAAAAACAATCTAGTGTTATGAGACTGCTTTCTTATTTTATTTTAAAAAGGGAGTTTCTTTGAATCTTCTAGCAAGTACTTAGATGAGAGAAAAGGTTGTTTTGAGTTATTGAGGGCACCGCTGTGAGAAGTGAAATTTGCATCCTTATGTCACCTTTGGATGCAAGTCGAGAAAATGCAGAGGAATATGATAAGTATATTTATCACAAGTTTATTTATCATAAACATATTTTCTATAACTTCATGTTTAGTTGTTATTTGTGAATATAATTGATTTATGATAAGTTTTAAAGTCTTCAACATAAAACTAACTCCCAATAGGTTCAAGAAGAATACATTTATGGAGAGATTCTGAATTTTATTGTAGATTTCAATGCATTTATGATAAACCTATTCTTTTACCATCTATCTACATTAGTGTTATTGTAAAGAAACGATTTTATGATAAATCTAGAAATATTTATAAGTTGCATCCCAATATGCCCTTAGTCTATCCCTACGAAGTAATTTGTTCATGGTCAAACAAATATAGGACAAGCACGTACGATATAACTCATTCCAAGGAATAAGCATATATATATATATAGCTTAATCTCATCCTCCAATCAAAATAGGACTTTATAATCTTCAGTAGGCCACATTTAATCTGTCCTCTTCCCCACCAGCCTCGCCGTCTGCTTTCCCCATGGCGTCCCGCCTGGTCATCCCGCCTCTCGATGGCACCGTCGACGCCATGCGCCTCGCCGACATGGGCCACCTTCTCCTGCTCGACCGCTCCAACGCCATGCCACAAACGCCCTTCTCTCCGCATAGCTCCTCCCCGTCAAGTGCAGGGCGCTCTGCAGGCACGACAGCAGAAGCAAGACAAGAGTGACGAGAACATTAGAAGCAACAAGCAACGCAGAAGCAAGAACTTTGCGGGCCTCGTCCTCCTTGCGCAGCCTGCTGCGGGCGACGCGGGTGAAGCTCACTGCCATGAACGTGATCCATGACGAAGAAGATGCGAGACTTGGTGGTCACGACCTCGTAGAACTCCACCACATGAGGGTGGTGAATCGGGCGCATGATGGAGATTTCCCACAGGATCTGCGCCACCATTGATGACCTTGATGGCCACGCCCCCGTCGCTAGCTCCTTCCCACAGTACACCTTTGCCGGAGAAGAAAACCCCATGGCCCGCGGAACCTTCGGATTCTTCGGATCCGACTACCTTGGATCCGAACTGAAGAGCTTCGGATTTGGACCTTTCGGATCCGGTTCCGGATCCTACCCGGAGACAAGTTTCTTGCATCCCAAGCGACGAACAGGAGGACCACATAATAAAGAGTCTGGATCCTCTCAATATCATTTTAGACTAGACTTCAACAATAATCAGTTCCAAGACGTCATGTGTAAAGTAATTTCATCGTTCGAGATGCATTCTACTAAAGTGGATAACTTTTTTTAATTATTTAGTTGAGAAGATTCTCAATATTACGCATAACACTTAAATACTATAAAAAATACAAGACTATTACCATAATTTAAAATACACTCCAATATAATATTGGTACACTAATTTTAGATTGAATTTAGGTGCACATTAAGGGTGTATTTTAAATTATGATTGTAAATTTATACTCTTGATAATATTTAAATGTGCTGAATCTTGAAACTAAAAAAAATTGTCCATTTTAGTGGGATGTGTCCCGAACGACGAAGTTATTTTACACATGACGTTTTAAGACGAAGTTACATTACACATGATGTTTTGGGACTGATTATTGTTGAAGTCCAGTCCAAAATAGATTGAGAAGATCTATACGCCATTTGTTTGTTTATGGTTTGTGTCGACTTGGCCAACGTGTAGCAACTCAAACGTAGGGGGTTGTAGACGTTTACCAAGTGATGTTATCATGAGATCATTTTTTTGAATTATTTTTTTATATACTTCTTTAAAGTTTAAACTAGCATATTTATGCATATAAATCTTGGTTTTCCATATTATTATAAATATTCTTGACATCTTCGTAAAAGTTACGGTTATATTGTTGCTGTCTAAATACCATGAACTCTAGTTGAATATGTTAGAAGGATTCCATCAGTTCTAGTAAATTTAGAGGCAAATATGCAAATGTTTGTTGAATCTAGGGGTATATATATCAAATCATTTGAATTATTTTGACATCTTCAGTGGGAGTTCACAGTGTCAGTTTTGACAGAAATGATATAAACGTAACATTTCAAAAGATATTAGGAATATTTGTAATAAGAGAATAACTTGTTGTCCTGCCAAGGTGTGCTCTACACCGTCTTGCAGTGTTTTTAATTAAAAAAACTTTTTAAAAAAATTTTAGGTGGCCAAAACCCATTTTGTGCAATCCCATGTCGGACGACCTAAAATATGAAAAATGAAAAAATAGAGTCCAAACGAACAATAACAAATATAATGTTCACTTGGGCTCAATTTTTTTCTTTTAGGATTTTCTTGGGTCGTTCGATCAGATCATTTGATTGGATTTTTATGTATACTCCTATAAACTAACATATTTGGATGTATATTTTTTATTCACATATTATCATAAATACCTTGGACCATCTTCAAAAAAATTACAAGTATATCCTTCTATCAAAATACTATGAACTCCAATTGAATATGTTAGAAGGATTTCATTAGTTTTAGTAAATTCAGAGGTACGTATGCCAAACCTTGTTGAATTTAGGTGCATATATGCAAAATCATGTAGATTGTTAACAGAAGTTTACAGTGTTTTGACAGAAATGATATAAATATAACCTTTCTAAAAGATGTTAGGAATATTTATAATAATGTATGAGAATCAGAAGTATTACATATAAATGTGATAGTTTACGGGAATATTTGTCACTGTTTTCAAGTGTTTAATCCTAAGAGGAGAGTCATTTGATTGGATGATTTCTTTAAAAATAATTTTGATGCTTTCTTCTACACATCCTAAAAACGATAACAAAATGTGATAATTAAAATCTATAATGTCATAACGTTCATCCATCAAATAAAATATTCAACGAGAAATAAGGTTGAATAATTATGCTTCAATTTTTTAAATTTTTATTTGGAGATTAGAATCAATAAATTTACTCATTCATCGTTAGTACGATAAGTTTTATATGAAGAAGAATAAGAAAAGCAACAAATGATAGCAACATGGACGATGGAGAAAATTGTTGACAAAATCTTGGGTCCTTTAAGAATCCTATATATCGTACGCTACTTCCGAAAACGTTAGTGATGGACACCATATTCTCTTTCTTATTTTCAAATAAGTAAAAAAACTTACATCAAGAAATTGATACACATGGTGGCTTTACTTGACCAAAAAAAGTGTTGTTTGGTTTCATGAAATTTGCTGTAAAATGTCATGAAATGCCGGCAAAGATCATCTTTTTATAAGATATAAAATATAATATTTTATAATATCTTACAGTATTTTACATTAAATCAAATGACTCTTATGGATGCTACATTGACATCTGAACCAATCTCTCCATGCCCCTCCCTCATGTTGCCACCTACAGTCAAGTCTTTGCCGCGACAAAGCTTGTCCCTACCACATGTACGAACACAGCCTAAGCTTGACCTCGCCTAACCATTCTTTAGTTCTATTATCGTACTCTAAATAAAATTAGTAATGAGTCGAGTCGCTCACAAGTCACTCAACTTAGGCTTTAGATTGGCTCGGCTTAACTCCATTGCAAGCCAAACTTGAGTGTAGAGTCTGGTTTATTTGGCTAAACCAGCGATAGAGCTCGACCGAGCTTGTTTTGTTTGCCTTATAAGTTGGCTTAATTATTGATGCATAATTTGTTTTTTATTAATTTTATATATACTTATATAACAATGTAAACGTTTTTTTTAATTTTCTTTTTGATCTGATTGAATTTTTTTATCCAAACCTATGTCTATCCAAATACTAAAAGGCATAGATCGATCTTATGAAGTAATTTTGGCTTTGCGACTTGATGAGATTGACCTCAAATTTAGTTGGACCACGGGAGGAGTCCGGGTCGAGCTGAAATGTTCATGCTCTATTAAACTTGAATCGAGACACATTAGAAGGGAAGAAATCCACATAAAAATATGCACAAATGAACTAACCAGTATAGACAGCGTTTTATATACGAGGGATTTTCGTGGGGAGGACTTGTTTGATTAGACATAAAATATTACAAAAACATTGATCTTGAAATCTTATTTTGAGTCTTGATGACTTCAGATTGAAAAATGAAATTGAGTAAAAAAAGAATATCACATGAATCAAATAAAAATCTGAAACCAAGCTATTTATGGCTTTTAAAATATAAAAGAAACACGGTAAAATTATTTATAACACTTTAGTCATAACAGTTTAATTATAAATAAAGTATTATTTTATGATATGTTAAAGTATTTTATGATACACCAACCAAACGCTTTATGTTTTTTGTCAAGTGGCTCAATTTACCAAAAATATACACAAATCCTCTCGAGTACGGGAGTTCAGATGCTATTTAATTACTTTTAAGAAGAATTTTTTTTCACATAATCTATGATAATTCCGCGTACCCCAAGTGATAATTCCCAAGAGACCTACTGTGTGAAGAAATTCTCCTCATGAGTCCCACTATTCCTAGCTAGGCAACAATTTCATAAGTCTCTGCGAGCCATAAGTTAAATTCTCTTCTCTCTCACACACTGCTGCAAGATGAAAATTAAACCTAAAACCTCTGACAAATGGCAAAGTTTTTTTTGCCGCTGGCTGGTTGATACCAAACAACTCTTTAATCGAAGGCTGCAAATGAGCTGAGTCGAGCTGAATTCTACTCTGTACAAGGTTGGATCGATTGATTTTAATTGAGTTTGAGACAAGCTTTTATAATGATTGTTCAAGTTTGATTCATTTAAATATTAAATGAGTTTGAATTGAGTATCCAGTAACTCATGAGCTCAATGAATTTATAGTATATTTATTTTATATTTTTTAAATATATAAACTAAAACTAAACTATGGTTAGTAGCAAGTTGTTTGCGTCCTTAACTATTTGATAAAAAATTCTACAAATTATTCAAATATTCTATTAATTAGAATAACTAAATGAGTACTTAAACAAATTCTTAATGAATATTAAAACAAACTCTTAATGAGTATTTAAACAAATTTGTTTACAAACAGAATCGAACTGAATTCGTTTGTGTTCAAACTTGACTTGTTTAATAAATCGAGTTCAAAATTTTATTCAAACTTATTTATAAATCAATCGAGTGAAACTCTTACCGAACAGTCTTACGAACTGTCCATCGAACTTATTAGTTCATTTGCTGCCCTCCTTCAATCAATGTGATGACCCCTCTGTGCAACATATGGAGCGGCATGTGAAGGGACCTCATTAAAACAGTCATGAAGGCCATGTGAAAGCTTGTCTTCCGGGACTGCCTGTGCTTTTCTCCATCTCCTCTTTCTCTTCCCCACTTTGTGGAGGCGCGGTGACTGCGAGAGAAGGATGAAGAAGCCTGCTCTTCAGTGGACACAGCCTTTAATGTTCTCTCTCTCTCTCTCTCGTACTTATCCCTGGGGGAACGAAAGAGAGAGGAGCTGCCTCTCTCTTTCTATCTTATACTTATCCATGGGGGAAGGAAAGAAAGCTGCCATGGGGAGAGGTTCTGATCACTTGTACTGCTGCTTCCCAAGGCACCCCATGCCACCACTGGTTAACATGATTCCCCAGTTAAAGAGCTTCCACTTGGGGGTAGTGTGGCATCTTTTGAGAAGTTCAAGGGATGGGACTGCTCAACTGTATTACTGGTCCTAAAGCTGCAATTGTGGGGTAGTTAAAGCCATCATCTACTTGTATGTTTGAAGGCATGTGCCAAATATTCTTTTGAGATGCGAATAATCTTTAAAGAAAAAAAAGCAGACTTTTTGTGATGGTATAGAAAAATTCCTTGCTAATATGAGAATATTATTGTGTGTGCTATTTGGTTAGAACATTAGTTTTGATATAATGTTAATTTTGATACTGGTATCTTTCAAGTACACAATATGAATGTTAAAATTGATTTTAGAAAACAATATATGAAAGAGGATAGCTGGAGGGGAAGGAAAGAGTTGAAGGTAGAAAGAGAGACGAGAGGAGGTCTTTACACTCTCAGAGAGTAAACACTATCATTTTTAATACAAGTTCACATCTGGATTGAATTTGATGTGATGATATACTTAACCAATGCATGACTGTTAAAGTTGATAGAGTAGAGTTAAATGTTCACTGTTAATATTAATATCAAAATTGATATTGATAGAACTACCAAGATAATAAGTTAATTAAGTGGAAGAACTTATTCTCATTTCCAACCTTTTCCCCCTTATATTGTCGAAAAATGGTTGGACTGCATAGAAATTTTTTAGCATTGGACTAAACGTCAAATAAGCGCTAGGAACCCGACCGAAAGGCCCGAATGGGCTTCGGATCTTCTTTGCCTTCCATTTGTGCCCTTCGTTCTATGGGCCTTATTCGACAACTTGCCTGCATGTGAGCCTGGATCCTGCCACTTTGTCCCGAAAGAGAAATACTTGCTGCAATGTCTGAGACATTATAACTCACGTAGATTATAATACCTTAGCCACTGTCATCCGATTACATTTTGATTGGATGACAGTAAGGGGCCTGAAATTTTTTCTTAACAAAAGAAATGATGACTTTTGTGCTAACTCGTGAGCTCTCTATTCATATCATCTGATTTTTGATCAGACGGCTTGAAAAGATTAAAAAAAATCACGTAAGAAAATAAAAAAGCCAAGCTCCATAAGCGTTTGGGTGTGCCTAAACAGTGTGTGAATGTAAATAATCAGTAGTTGTAAGTAAGGCTGGGTGTGGATGGACTCACAGCATGAATCCATATTCCCAAAAGCAAGTGGGGTTTATGGTTTTTGTACGTAAACAGGTAAATAGGTCGGACTGCAGGTTTATTATATTATATGATCACATGAAGAAAACTTCGAAACGAGCCTGTCATGAATTATTTGTCTAAACTTCTCATAAAATTGACAAACGGGTCGAATTTCGGGTCTAGATTGATAAAAGTCTGACTTGCTCTTGTCTAATGTCAATAATGATGGGCCTGTAATTGGGTAAAGAGCTATAGGCCGACCCGGTATTTGAGGACCCAAGGGGAGCGGATAGAGTGAGGCTGTCAAAAACGGGTCGTGGACCTGGTGCTTGATTAATTTGGATCCTCCACACTTAGACCCGGTATAAGAGAATCCAAACGGATCGAGCACCTTAGTTTGCAGCCCTATCCAACTACATTGGCATGGACCCTCCAAACAAGCAGCCCACCGGCCCATCACTTAATACTTGCTGCAACGCCTTCTGCTATAATGATGGACATTGCAAAAGGTAATTTTTTTCTTTTTTAATTTTTGAAGTTTTGTAAGGTCATGCCATACATGTTTTATGTGTTCATATGGGCTGATATCTGATCAGACAACATAAATTTTTATAAAAAGTTAAAAATCAAGCCCCAATATATAGTTAAAAATACCCTCAATAAGTTAAGTTCAATAACAATTTTTTATTTTTCTTTTTAAAATTGTAAGTCATCTGATTGGAGATCAGATTATATGGAGACATAGGACATGTTGCATCCAACCTTAAGAAATATTCAAAAAATAAAAAAATATATTTACCCATTACAATATTCCTCACTGCAGCAACAGGAACGTTGCAATAAGTATTACTCTCTAAAAAAATTTGACAACATTGAACAGATGATCAAGTGTTGCTTGTGAGGCACGAGTCCAGTACTGGATATAAACTGCTACACGTACGTCCTCCCCAAAAATTTAAGGTTATGTGATGTAAAATTTTGATGGGATGGTCGCAGAACACCTTAGAAAACCCGTGCTACCCCCAAAAAGTCACCACCAAATCTCCCCATCAAATGCTAAACTTATATTCATTAAGCAACAAGCCGCTAAGCTTCTCTTAAGGCAACAATTAGGCCTCTTAGATTATAGGGATAAAGGTGAGAAAATTCGAAATAAAATTTGGTGCAAACAAACAAGATTTTAAAGTAATCATTATTATATTTTTTGGCATCTTGGCTAACACGAGATCATGAGCACATTCCCTCTCACACCTTTCCCCATATTCTCTCACTTCTAAAAATAATAAGATTTTAAGAGAAGCTGTTTACTTTCTCTAAAAAGTACGTAAGAGGGAGAAATGTAACGAACACGCCCTTAAAAAGAGATCTTCTAAATTTTATTTTTTAAATTAAAATGTGTTCTCGTTCGTACGAGATTGGGGTCAATTTTTAGTCCCACATATATTTTTCTGATAGAATGCTTGATTCACCCTTTTCCTTTTGTGAGAGGGCACATACTGATCAAGGGAATTATGAGTTCCACATAATCCTTAATCCAGCTGAACAAGGCTAAAAGGAAACAAAAAGGATAATCTCAACTACCAAGACAAGTTGCAGTGCAGCCAAAGATCATGTTGCTTACACATAAAACTGGTTCCCCCACCACAATCAGAGACTTCAAATTCTTGCACTTGTATCCTTTACGTAATGGCGGCGGCATGCATGGCTTGTGCTACTGGAGCTGGACGAGAGAACTGCCATCGCTGCTGCTACTGTCCTCAGGCTCACTAGCAGTGTTTGCCATTTCTGCCGCGTTGTGATCGACACGAACCAGCACTGCAGCAGAGCTCATGCAGAGAGCAGAAGGTGGCGTGCATGGCACAGAAGCAGTCTCCCTTCTCAGCGTCAAGTAAACCAGCAACCCTAGGTACGCAATCAGCAGCGGGAAGATGGCGATGGCCCCAAAAACTGAGGCAGACTTGGGCAGCTTGTCACCTGCAAGCCACCCCATCACGCTGGTGCCGAGGAAGTACGTGTTGATCCCGATCAAGCAGCATCCTAAGAACCACGAGAGGATCATCACCTGTTGGGATGATGAATTGCATACATATATAGTTACCAGTTAGAACCCACTAGATTAACTAAATTTGAGCATCAAACAGTTCATGGCCATCATCGTTAAGGTACGTATGAGTGGAGAAGGTTTTTTGTTTTTTTAAAAAAAAACTTAATTAATTTTGGTCACTACCTGGTACGTGAGATTATTCTAACCCATCTCTTTCCATGGAGGCTAATAATTAATTTATACTTTTGTTGGATGCATGATGACAAATACAGAGTCCATGATGTGAACTAGCTAGAACTGTGAAATTTGGTATTGTATTGAGATAATTTATTGGGTCAACTCGATCTTAAAAATATTGAGTGCATGGAGAGCTAGCGTTGCACTCTTTTGAACTTAGTTTTTTTAATCTTCATTTGATGTGAGATTACTCTGACAAAAGGTGATATGATAAATCGAACTACAGACTGTAACATATTATGTGATGGATGGGCAAAGGAATCACTAACGCTAGCTCTTAGGGGGGAGCTTACTGGCATAGAGTTCTTGTGGTATCCCATCTTGGTTTCACTGCTGGTGAATCTGAGAAGAGGAATCAATGCAAAGGGGAGCTCGAAGGCTAAGATCATCTGCACCGAAAGAACACTATTTAACGGCTACATATTTGCATCCTTGTGGAGCTTTTCCTCTTGTGAAGAAATTAGATAAGAAAAATGGATATTTAAAGTTCATACTGAAGCAATGATGATGAGCTTTCCAGCTGCGGAAGAGCCACCAATGGTGCAGACTGCCAAGCTTGGGGTAATGGCTATGGCCCGAGTGAGGAGGTTTCTTGACCAAGTCTTCATCTTCAGGTCCAGAAATCCCTGGCAAGAAACAACATGAAGCTCTAAAATGTAAGTAGTTCCTAGAAAGAATTAATAATGACTTAGAACCACATAACAACTACGTGGACCTGCATGATATACTGGCCAGCGTAGGTCCCCGTTATGGTAGAACTCTGTCCTGAGGCCAGCAATGAAACAGCATAGACCTTTGAACTCCATTTGCCCAACACATTCTGCAAGAAATCTCAAGTGTAGTTGACCAAGGACCTAGAGATTGTAAAACTTTGTTTTGGCATAATCTCTCTATAAAACAAGTCAAAATAGCAGCTAGGATGATCTTATCAATCTGCCCTAAACCCACAACGCAAACGAATTCTTAGAGAGGAAAGAACCATAAACTAAAGCGAGGACTTGTCCAAACCGGCCTCCATTTTCATGTATTGTTGTTTATGTATCTAGGCAAAATGACGTATCCAAACCGTATGGTTGTCTGATTGCGCTGCACAATCATACTTTTGGTTAGGATGACCATCGATTTTCAATAATTTTGCTTGATTACAAAGAAATAGGTTTTTTACGGCAATCAGAATTAGGGATGCAAACATGTTAGATTCCCTGTTTATGTAACCAAACAGCCTCCTAAAAGTTGTCATAACTCAGAAGAAGGAACACCATCATGAAAGGGAAAAAAAAGAAACTCATATATATATACCTTGAGTAAGGATGCTGCAGACTCTAGAGTGATGTCTTCACAACTGGCCTTGTCGACGGAAGTGAAAGCCGGGTTGTAGCAGATGGTCCCAGTGACCGAAACAACAGATATGTTGACTAGAAACGCGACCAGCAGTGCAAGCGCACCTTCGATCAAGAAGTTCCTGCATGCACCCTAAAAGAAAGCACAGAGTTAGTGAGCAGCTGTTGCTGGAAATGTTCTCAGTATTCTTATTTTTTTTTATATATATATATATATAAAGAGAGAGAGAGAGAGAGAAAGAGAGAGAGCTCACACTGATTCCATGGTAGGTGTAGGGTATCTTCCTTGAGATGACCAAAGCTGAGTGAAGAAAGAGGTTATGGCTGTGTTGTAACACAAGCACATTTCAATTAGAATTCAAGTTTACATAGGTTGACTGACACATCAGACTCCGCAAGAGTGGCACTTGCTACACACCCACGCACTCTGGTGTGCGTACACCGCGCGCTAATAGGCCAGCACGTGTGGGCCCACTCGTGCTGGCCTGTCAGCGTGCAGTGGCGTGCGCTGAGTATTACCCTATCAGCAATAAGACAACACGCATATACACAGAAATTCATTTGCAACCCCGCAAAACTTGTGACATTTGAAATAACTCTTAATCTCTCTATTTACAAATAAATTCTTGCAATCTCAACTTTGGAGTTTTTTTTGTAATACTTAGGAGCCTTGTACTAATTCATGAGAGATTGTGGAGGCTTATTTATAAATATTTGAATTACAGAGACTTATTTGTAAATTATTATATTTTTGAGAGTTTATTTTTAATTATTTCAAAAAAGGACTAGCCATTTGCAGGCATTTGGAGTACTATACTTCGTACTTATGTATATGGTTAATGTGAAACAGCTGAACCCTACTGCATGCCTAAGGTAGGTGTACTATATATAATTGTATCAGCACTCAGTTTGGAACACAAGTTAAAAAAACAAAAACAAAAATTGAAAGTAAGCTTATAACTTGGCAAGGAGATTTGTAAGAAATCATCCTCTTGTGACCCTTCATTTATTTTGGATCTCCTACAGCAGTAGGAGGCTGTAGTACTCTCTTAGTTACAAAAGGAAAGGATAATATTTACTGTAATGCCTCTCATAACCATGATCGGATCAGTGAATTAGATTGTGCATATTATTTAGGAGTGGATTGCACCTCCTATAGGGCAGTGCAGCAATCGTTTATCATGAATTGTTTGAATAAATGACAGTTGTACTACACTGCTCACAAAAGAATGGAGCAAATACTTATCAAAGAAAAATCAAACCAACTACATTATTTAGGAGAATTTTGAAAATAAGTTTGATAACATGAGCAATGTAACATAAAAAAACACAATTTAATCACACTTTTCATCTTAACGTCTTTTTTACCAATAAATGTCGATTCATTGAAAGAATCTTTAAGATCTTCATAAATTCAAAAAGTAGCGGTTTAATTGCAATGTAATCGCAATTTAAAAAAAAAATCACACCTTTCTAAAATGAACTCATTTATTTTTATGTTAAACATTCTTAAAATTATATCCTATATATTAAAAATTTAACGTTTCTTTCACAATTTTTTTACGAAATTTTCAAATTTTTTGCTGACTTGAGATTTCTTTGTCATACCGATTTTTTCCCAAATTCTGACTTGGTGACATTGGACGTGAGATACCAACTGAATTCGATCCATCTATGAGTGTGGGAGTATCAATTTTAGGGTATGTTAGAACAGAAAGGAGTATAAGCTTACGGCATGACCAGGGCCCCCAAGAGTGCTACAGCATCTCTCGCAGCTCCACTGCCTGCCAACCTGGGGACGAACATCCCCTTGGCTATCTCACCCATGTCAGGCTTGGACCGTGCCATCTCTGCAAAGAAGCAGCCTCCCACCACCAGTATCAGCACGGCTATCACAAACTCCAGCTTCCTAATCTGCACATAAATACATACAGGTGATCAAAAGGATGCAGAAACCATTAGATTTTGATTTGGAAGCCCTTAATTAGGACCATCCTAGCCAGGCCAGTGTCATCTGCTGTACATGGAAACTAGCTAAAGCCAGTTACGTACCCCATATTTCTGCACGCCAAGCAGAAGAAGGGTGCTCATTCCTGCGAGCAAAACACCAACCCAAATGGGCACTTTGAAGAGTATATTGATGGCAAAAGCAGTTCCAATCACTGCCAAACACCATATATAAATGTTAGCACCATACGTATAACTTGTGATTTCCATATATATATATATATACTTGAAGGTGGACTCCTCACCTTCTGGGATGTCGGCGGCGATGACTGCAACTTCAGCTAGGATCCATAAGCAGTAGCTCAAGTGTTTTGGATACTCCGCCTTGCAGTGCTCTGAAAGATGTTTTCCTGTTCAAATGATAGCTTCAAATTAATATTATTTGCAGCGTTAAGCTCGACTTAATTTACTTGCAGGTTCGGTGACCAGTGGCAGGGGTATAACGTAAATCTGAGATTTCTTGAAAAAAAAATCATAACTTAATCATGCTGTTTTAGTCTTAACATACTTTTCATGAATAAATCATGATCTATTGATGCCCATAAGTTTATGACGGATCTGTTCTGTTGTCCTTGGTGACCATGTTCATATCATTTTAGTGGGACCAGGTATCAAGTCTAACAATATTTTCTGCAGGAGTAATAATGAGGCCTCTGAAATATCTTAATTGTTCGTACTTTTTTATTGTTCATTGGGTTCAATTTTTAAATTCTTAAATTTTTTTGAGTCATCCGATCGGGTAAAAAAAAAATACAAATGATTAGAACACTTCGAAGACGATCTAGAAAAAAATATTTTGTTTTTTTTTAACTCACTGCAATGACGGTGCGTGCAGCATGCACTATCATTGCAGCAAGTATTACCCTTTCTGCAGTGGCTTTAGGTGTTGGTGGATGTGTTGGGTTTTTTGCATATATATATATATACACTAAATTAATTTGTGTAAAGAATCTGTCTTGAATTCTCATTTGCGCTTCTACCCTCGGTTCGTGAATTAACTATAGCCTAGTTGCCATCGCCTTTGATTAAATCATATAAAATATATGTTAGTTAACCTTAATTAATAGATAATTAAATTAAGTTACAACATATATCTTAGTAACCTTAGTTAATATTTAATTAAAATTATAAAATTTCTAAAATGCCCCTCAGGGATGGGGATGGTTAATTACCCCTTTGGGACGCCCCCTCCCCCACCTTTCCAACCCCACCATAATCCTCCTCCCCCCTCACCTCCCCCCGCACCCAAACCTTGGGAATCACTTCACAGATTTTTGCAAGCATTACATGGGAGAAAGGAGGAGGTGGGCAATCTTTCCTCGTAAATGTCAAACAAAAGATGCCATGTGATTATGTAAGGATAGTTATGGTATAAATATCTACACAAAAAACTTCATCATGCATGGTTGAGTATGTGTATAGAGGGTAGTTTTGACAATTTGAGAAGAAGCGAACTGATGAGGGATAATTATGTCTATCTATAGGGGTGTGTATTTGGAGATTAAAATAGTAAAAATAATAAGATATTGGAAGGACATATTTATCCCTCACCAATACGCTTCTTATAAATACTCATACACATATTCGTCGACGTAGACCCGGTCCCTTGTAACATAACCATCCTTTGCATGGCATCCTTTGTTTGTGGTTTCACCAAGCCGTAAGTAAAATGACAAAGATCAGAAGGGATGCATCTAAGTTACATGTATTATAGGAAATTTTTAATTTGCCATGTATATATATATATATATATAAAGAGAAAGAAGATTAAAAGAAAACTGACCTGTCGCCACCCCAAGATTTGCGGAGCGGGATTGGATTATTAGTGCAAAGGTTAACCCAACCAGCACGATCCACAGTAGCTGTTAATTAATTAGGTAATTAGATGACTTGTCGAACACAAACACACATACACAGAGAGATAGAGAGAGAGAGAGAGAGAGAGAGAGTACCTCGAACTTGTGGTCTGCACCAGCTTGGAGATCCGTTTGTACTGTAAAGAACGTAGAGAAATGGTAAGATTATCCCGAATAAGCCATAGACTCAAAGGTCTCCACCTTTCACAACTCACAGTATTACGAGAGTAATGCTATCAGCAGAATTGGAAGAAAACAAAGCACGGCAGAGAGGAGCCTTCACTCTCTCTCCCTTTCTCTTTCTATCTGTCTATCTATTGTTTATGTATCCATCTACTTGATAAAGAGCGAAGGACAAATATAATAAGATTTTTACAATTTCCAGGGTCGAGATAGGCCACGGAAACGAGGAAACCAGGGCCGACGTAGCCCAGCAGCTTCTTCCACCTTGGCGTCCCCTGGATCTGCACCAACGCCATCGCCCTAGCTTGCAAGATGGAAGAAACAAGCGAGAATGGCAGCTCACTTATGCTTCTCCTGCTTGCAGCTTCCATCCAATGGCTATTACCACTATATAACGTACGCCACCGGAGATGGACACAATCCAGCACATGAGCTAGGGTAGTGGACCCTCTTGGTGCAGCATGTGTCGATGGTAAATTTTGTGATGAGATGGGATCTTTGGAATCGTATTCTTTAAATTAGAATGTGTTCACCAGATAAGAGTAAATAAAATTATTGTCTGAACTAAACAAGGAGATCGAGAAGATTTCATTTCACTAGCATCATAAAATATCAGCTTCATCATGCAGTACGATGACAAGGTAGCTCTAAGTTGGTGCTTCATTGTGACAGTGTCACAGTCGGAACAACTATTTGGGTATGTTAGGTTTTAACGTGAACACAGCTGCCTAAGTAGTACCACAGCTGCCAAGTAGTGCTGCTTGGGTACAGCCACTTGCCCGGATCACACACCCATGTGACCTTTTTTTTTTAAAAAAAAAAAATGGTTAAATATGGACTAGAGATGTCAATCGGACCTAAGTCAGTTGCTATCTCACGGCCTTTCTATTTAGGGAGGTCAGGAATTCAATTTGCACCGACTACTTGTATCTCATGTATTTGAGTGGGGTTTGTAGGATTACTTCCTTTTCTGATGGTAAAATTGGTTTAAAATTATCATCTAATTAGATGAAACATTCACATTAAGAATAAAATTTTCCCCAACAATTAAAGGCTCACGACATTCAAACCTCACCCTAAATTCTAGGCCACCAAGCTACCTGTCCAGAAAAAATTAAGAGTAGAAATGATCTAATGTGGATATGTTTTAACTGATCTATCAGAAAGATTAGATGATTACTCTAACATTCGATCAGGAAAAGAAAAAAAAACTATATCTATTACTTTATGCTATGCAGATCACTTGATCAACAAGTGTCAGTTGTGTCCCTACTTAGGGCTGGTCCAGTAATTTTGGAATGATTGAGACCTCCAACAGTGTGGACACTTTTTAAATAAGACAAAGGCCTTTTGGCTTCCATGAAAGAGACAAGAGAGAATGGAGAGATTGAGATATTTTCTTCGTCCAACTGGCGCTGTGGTCCAACGGTTCACCCTCCCCGTCCTTGACGGAGAGGTCGTAGGATCGATCCCACCCGCGATGTATGTGTAGGGGGAGCGCCTCGTTTGTACGTGGGCCTCTTCCACATTCTTACGTATCCATCTTCTACTTGGCAGACGTTTCACTTCGAGTGCGGACATGACTTCTTTAAGGCAAATCTCTAGACTACGGGCCAGCTCGGCTCCTTGGAGTTGAGAACAGGGCCTTTTCCACATTCTTACGTATCCATCTTCTACTTTATCAGAAGCCACTCTCACAAATCACATCTTAAATAAACAAGAAAAGGTGATTTTTAATGTCATATTACGATTCAACTTGACAACAAGGATATTTTTGCACACTCCTTCACATGGGGGCAGAGGTTGTGGTGAATCGTGAGGTGGGGAGCAGGCACTTTAAAGTTTAAACCCACTTTAATGACATTTGATTAACATTTTTATATGACTAAATTTATACACTTGACCTTTGCTTTTGAGACTTCTTTTTCATTACTTTTCAATATCTTTGCTGTTCCATTATTGATGACAATCTCAGTTCATAATGACCAAAGCCGGGAGAAGGCCACATAAGATCTGGACACATCATTGGTCTGGTTAAGTTCCTTTTCGCTCTTGTTTTTTAATTTTCTTTCAGGTCAAGGTGGCCAACGGCGGACGCAAAAATTTTATTCAGTGAAGTCACTTGGACATTAGGTCATAAGTATGATTAGATTAGTGAAATCTTAGACTAGGTCATATAAGATCCTAAGTTGGATCAGTGGGATCTTAAACTAGATTAGTGGGGTTCTAGACTAGATTGGGCCAGAGAATTTGACAAAATCCAGTGGGGTCCCAGGACCCCACTAGATGAATGTTAGATCCGCCACTGAAGGTGGCCCCATGGCCAAGTATTGCCAATAGTTCCTAAGTGGGGAGGTTCCCTTATCACAAGTCTCCCCTGTTGAGGATATTTCGACACTAAATATAATTATTCTGTTTAATTGAGTGATTCTTTTAAACCAAGCCCCACCATAAAAGGAATAAACCCTATGGACTATGTCCTCATGGGTGAAGGTGCATACATCTGATGGGAATTAAATCTGAAGTATCATTTGACCTCAACTTTAATGTAGAGAAGGGTATAACTGTAACATAGTCAATTATTTATTCACAGACTGGGCCGTATCACCTTTTTATTAGGATGCTGTTTGATTTGGTGTAGAACATACAAAATATTATCAGAATTCGTCACAGTTGAGGAAACACACATCGATGGTACATCGTCACATCAACTTCAACAAAACAGGGCAAGAAAATAGTTACACTTCATTATGACATCTAAGAATGCAGGGAATCCAATGGCACCGCAGATTGGCCAGTGACAAAGACAAGAAATTTTAGGATAAAGTCTGGCATGATGAGATGGAATTTGTAGTGTAGATATGGGACAGAGTCATCGCGCGCGCACACACGCACGCGCACACACACACACACAAATTCCATTTTAAGTTGAGCTCGGGTTTTGATTCAAGCTCAAAATAAGACTTGAATTCAGTTAAAACTAAATTTACTTAAACTCGAGTTGAACTTAAGCCTAGCTTTCTGAACTAACTGAGTTAAACCAAACTAAAAAACCGATTGAACGATACCAAATAAGGAGGAGGGCTCATATTAATTATAATAAGATTCTAGGGGGATATATATATATATATATATATATATATATATATATATATATATATATATATATATATATATATATATTCTCAAAAATTCGATGGGACTTAAATGTCCCTGGCACCCAGGTGCCCAAGTGTGGAACGTGTGCCCTAGGCGGGCAGGACATTTATAGTCCCACATCTCAGATTCCTAAAGATGTTCTCACTGGTCATAAGTTTTTCATTCCTCAAGCTAAGTGAAGGGAAATAATTAACCCTACTACAAGTTAGAATTGAATGGATTAACTTTAAATGTTAAATAATTATTTTAAATTTTGAGCCGATCGACTTGCAACCCGACCGAATTAAACTCGCCAAATTTAATTAGGTTTAATTTATTTAATAAAACGAGTTCCATTTCAAACTTGGACTTTAGAACCGAGCCGAATTCGAGCAAGTTTAAAGTTGGACTGAACTTGAGCAGCTTTAAACTTGACTAATAATAGGTGTTAGGTTTCACGACAACCGCTAGTACATCTGGTGGGGTCCTAAACTTTTCGAAACAGTTTTTATAGTTGTCTCTTTTCGCAGACACCGAGCAATTTCTTCTACTAGATGCTCAATAATAGAACAAGATCATCTGGATATATGCGTCTGGACCGTCCAATACTCTCGACGCATGAAACCGAATTATACGTATACTATGCACGTCATTTTCAAAGGTAAATGACTCGTATACCTTCATGTCCAATATCTAAGGACATTGAACGGTCCAGACGCACAAGTCCGAAAACGACCTCGTTCCCTCAATTGCTATTAACTGTCCCTTCAACCATAAAAATGGTTGCTTCTCAAAACAATAAAAGGAAGAGAAAGATTCCAAATTTCTCTCCCTTCCCTACCAACTTCTTTTTCGCATCTTCTCCTCTAGCTAGTCTTTCTCTCATGATGATGATCCAAAGAATTCCCTGCTCAGGACCCAACCTGGTGAAGTCTGAGCTCCGTTCTGGCCTGCGAAGAGAAGAAGGTAAGGCCCGGAGTAGCGTCCGAGGAAACTTGGTTACTTGAATACATCACATTGTAGTATTTTCAGAGAAAAATAATGTCAGATTGTGCATTATAAATTCTTATGCATAGACTGTGCATTATGGACCCTTACTTGTAAGGAGGAGATGGAGGGAGCTAGGTGAAGTAATAACTCAAGCCGAGTGAAGATCCGACAGGTCACACATTTGATCAGATCACCGGCCTTTAGGATGCTTTAAATTCTTCATCCATCTTGGGTTTGCAATTAATTAAAGCTGGTTTCTAGTTATTGAAAAAAAAAAGATATGTGTTGTAGGGAGATATTAATTCTACAAACAGTTGGATGTACAACTCAAGAACAGGTTGTTTCCTAAGTGGAGCTCTATTTATTTGTACACCCTTAAGCTACTCTCTTAAGTCTTACGATACCCCTTACCATTTAACTACCCAATTAACCATAGTTATGGTAGTGAACTTCTTATTATGATAATCGAAGAACATTCAACGGACAATCATGATTGAGGAAGCACCTTATGGGAGTATCTTAAGAGAGTAACTATAGCATCATATGTTTTCTAATCTTCACTCCGACACAAATGATGCGCGTTAATTACAAGGCTATAACATTGTCATGAGTAGACGACGATGAGACAAGATCTTCTAGATCTCTATCTTTGAATCTTTGTATATCTTCTTTTACAGGAAGATAAAGGTAGATGATAATAAACAAATTATTTGTCCTGAAATGATGAGAAAGTATATGTCACATCCACTTTATGTCGTCCATCCAAAGAGGAGCATGCAAAGATCTAGATTATCTAATCAGTCCTCAACCATGATGGGATAGAGAGCCATCCTAGTAGATCTGCATATAATGATGGAAGAACGCGATCGTCTCGATCCGTGTGTTTGGACCGTCCAATGTCTTTTCAGATGCATAAAATCGAATCGTACTTACACTGTGCATGTCATTTGCAAAGATAAATGACTGGCAAGCCATGGACCTGTGGATGGTGAAGAAATTGCTAGCTAATTAAGGTGCCATGTTCATGTCATATTCTCTTCTTAATTCGGTGCTTCCAAATAGAAGTTCAGCACTTAGATTCGCTGTTCTCTTCAAAGATTGGATGATGAAGAGAAAGTGTAGCAGCGAAGTGACTTCCAAATAGAAAGTATGTAGATTATGCCTTATAAATGTCTATGCGGTTGAAGCTGTGTATGTTCCTGTGATATGCATAATTGAGTCAATATTGTTGCCATTTATTGGTCATCCATCCAACACCCAAGGCCACAGCCTTAATAGCTTGAGAACCCAATTCAGTTCTTCTCCTTTATAATTTATTTTTATCTTTTTCTTTTTCCTTAACTCCACTTTGTATACAGAATTAGAGAAGAATAAGGCTCCTTATTTCCAAAATCAGAGGAATTGGTTATTTTGCTTTGATCGCAGGAATTAGTTATTTTACACCAGAATTGCTTATTCATAGAATTAGGTGAATAAGAAATTATACCTTACACTCGAGAGATTAGGTATTCTGTCTTGAATTCCGCTCCATTATCATTGTGAAACACTACTCCTTATCTTAGAATAAATAATCTAGAATAATTAATCCCGTCATAACCTATTCTACTATTAAAGTGGTGAGTGTTGATATAATCCGATGCAATTTGCTGTAAAAATTCGTGTAACACTCTAAAATGTAATTTATTTACAAGATAAAGATGTAATATTTTATAGTATTCTATAATATTTTACTAAATCTCTCATCTTGCATGAAAGACTCAATGAGATTACAAACTGAAACCCATGGGAGGAGAGGAGCTCTGAATGTTGTCAATAAGCCAGGGGCTGCCGAATATTTTTTAAAAGAAAATTTATTCATCTATATTTTCTAGGCTTTTTAGGTTTTAGACCCTTTAAATTATAACTTCTGTATTTAGATCCATGTAATCTGAACTTTTACTTGAAAAGATCCTTTTTTCAGGATTTTTTACTCTCCAAATTTTTTGGTACTTTTTCAAATAAAAGTGAAATTTCGGGAAATTTTCATTAAATATAGTAGCTATGGGAAGTTTTCTTAAACTAAATAAATTACGACTAAAAACCAAAAGTTACCTATTTTCTATTGTCCACTCTAAGAACATGCATTTACCCTTCCCATTGCACCTCTCATCACTTTTATGTACAGATTTCCTTCAACTTATCATGTTATTAATCATAGTACATCTTTTTCAGAACGCTTATAAATGTCTATTTTTATCATGAAAAAAGGTTTACAATTTCCTGGGTGCAGCTAGCCAAAGCATCACACAGAGCATCCATGACTAGCATCAACAAAGTCTGCCTCAGTCCACCCCGAGAATGCAAAAAGCCTGTGTAGCATAAAAGGATTATTTTTCAGAATTTCTACATCTCCAATATTTATTTTCAAATTTTTGACTCTAAGGACACGTTTGGCATATCATTTAGTTGAAAGTCAGTTTTAATTTTCTCTTATAGTATAAAAATTAATGGATGAAAGCAGTTATAATTAATTTTAAGTAATTATAAAAATCAAGCCTTCCCTAACAACCTCATTTTTTCTCTAATTTAGGAAGCTTCAACTTAGAGCCCTTGATTAGAAGCCAAAAAATAACCAAAATATTATGTAAGTAGCTTCCAACACCTATATTTTTTCTCTCAACATTATCTAAAAAAAGTCTAAAAGTGGTTTCAATTAGAAGTTGTGTTAAACACGGCCTAAATAACAATCTCAAGTTTAACAATAGGCCATTTTGGAGTAATTTACAATTAGAAGTACTTTCAAGTTTTTATCTAAGGTCTGTTGCTATGCCATAATATGTTGTAAAAGAATAGTTGACTATAAAACCAGCACAATTAGAATGCCTTATTTTAAATCACTAGTTTTTATCTTTAGTGCTCTTGGACTGAAAATTGAAATCAGTTAAAAGAAGGATTATATGGGTCAATGATTTTTATATACTCCAAGTATATATATATATATGGACCCTTCAATTCAATAGTGCACTAAACTATGCATTCTTATCACCTGGACCTGCAGATTAGGAAGCTGGAGCTTGTGATAACCATGATGATACTGGTGGTGGGAGGCTGCTTCTTTGCAGAGATGGGAGGCTCCAAGCCTGACATGGCTGGGATGGCCAAGGGAATGTTGGTCCCCAGGTTGGGAGGCAATGGAGCTGCTAGAGATGCTGTAGCACTCTTTGGGGCCTTGGTCATGCCGTAAGCTTGTAGTCCATCCTGTTGAAACTTGAAACTGATTTGTGAACCAGATAAGAAGAAGAGATTTACCAAGTCCACAGGCCTGCAACTTGTCCTTTTTTATATCTTGATGGTTCTGCCTCCAGTTTTTTTTTTTATCAGAAATGTCTCCAGATTTAAGATGCTGAAGATATATACTACTGATAGTCTCATGAAAAATACTTGCGACAAAGTCTTTCTAGACATTGCGATACAACTGCTATCCGATCTATCATGCAGCCAAAAACCAGACTGCATTTACATTGTCAATATACTGAACCTGCATGAATTATTATTGGACTCAAAAATGATTGTAGGGCTCCATGTAGGTCGGAGAACCTAGTTTTTATAGTTATGGGTAGCAGTTAACTTTTTACGGACTCTAACTCAATTTACATATTTGTACAATCCGATCTCTGATTGGATGACCTTTATTTGGACTCGATTTTTGAATTTTCAAATCTTTTAGATCATCTGATTGGAGGTCAGATTATAGGACCACATGTAAAGTATAATGGGGGCCCATAAAAAATCAAAAAATAAGTTCCCTGCAGCAAGTCTTTCTTCGGATCTAATTAATGAGTCTAGTAGCACTATCTTTTACTAAACTATAGGTATCACAAGAACAAGTGACAGTAGTCCCATGGCTCTTAATTAGGATGCTGTTTGATCGGGATCAACACATACTTTCTTGGCAGCAGCGCTGTGGGGTGGTTTGCAGGTGACAAGTCTGCCGGATATTGGGATCACCTAGACGTTTTAGACCCTTCAATTATGATTAACTGGGTGGATGGTCAGATTTGTGACTTTATCTTGCTTACAATGTTCATTTGATTTAGAAAAGATTTGTATCCAATGTCTTATGCACATTGACTGAGAAAGATTGCCCATTAACTGACCTATAAATTAATAATTGATCAAATGATCAGGTTGATCTGTTACCATATTTGCATCCCTAGTTTCTTCCCTTTCCTTCTCTTCCCCTCTCAATTGCTTTTATTACGTAATAATCACTTTCCTATCCTATTTTTCATAATCTCTCCCACTAAATTATTTTACTTCCTTCCATAAAACGGGAAAGGAATAACTATTCAGAATGTGCGACTACCATATAAAACTGCCTTTCTTTAAGTACTTGAAACCCACCCTTTTACCCTTCTATAATTTTTTTAATCTCAATCATTGCATCTGAAGATTCTGAACTAAGAAATTGGCATTTCCACATCTATACCATCAGCATCCAAAGTCCCTGATGCATGCTCTCTTCGCCACCTCTCATCATGATTTAAATAGAAAGATGTACTTCATCGTTGTACATGTTATTGATTAGCTTTCATGTTCATATTAATCGTGACGATATTTTCTATGAGACATCAATCAGACAAAGGATTGGGAGGCTCTCCCATCAACATAGTGTGTCAACTATGCGGCCAAATTAAAAGTACCCAGGAACTAACATTAAAAAATTGTAAATACAACGCATAAATATAGTGACAAAGACATGACACAAAGATGATGAAACTCCACTAGTGTAATCCTTTGTAATGGGAGGATCGCTTTATGTCTTATCATGCGCCTTTTCATGTTTCCTCCTCATGTCTTCATAAGCCGTTTTCTACTGTAAAACTAGCAAGCTATGAATAACGACTGCTTTCCTTTCTCACAAGGCATTCGAAAACAACCTACTCTCGTATAACCTATTTGGTACAAATACCTTAAAAAACATGATTTAGAGGCTGTAACATGAACATAATCACCACCTTAAGGACGTGTTTGACAAAACTTTTACTTGAAAGTTACTTTTGACTTTCATTTTTTACATAAAATGAGTTTTGAGTAGGACTGTCAACAAAAACCCGATTATCCGATTTTTCAATCCGTTACCGAAAAAAAATATTTGTTTCCAATAAAAATATTCGTCCGACAGCTATCGAAATCGAAATCGGATATTTCCGATAAGCTATCGGAATCGTTTCCATATCCGCTTTCCGATTTTCAATTTCGATTATTATTAAATTTATTATTAAGAATAATATTAATCTTAAGATTATTTTAATCATTATCTAATATAATTAATCATTATCTAATATACTAAGACGTATTGGTTATATTTAAGTTTCATTTTATATGTTTTAAACAAATAAATCAAAAAATCAGTAATTTTCGATAATTATCAAAAATAATATCCGATTCCGATACCGGAATCGAAAACAAATCAAAAATGGAAAATAAACTTTCCGATTTTATCGAAAACAAAAACGGATAATGCACTTTCCGATCTTATCAGAATTGAAAACAGAAACAAACTATCCTTATCAAAATCGAAAAACAAAAATACCTATTTCTGTATCCGTATCCTATCCGTTTACAGCCCTAGTTTTGAAAGACAAATTATAACTAATTTTAATTTGTTACAAAAGTCAACTCTTTTATAACAACCTCACTTTTTTTCCTATCTTGAAAACTCTCTCCTTGTAGCTTTTGATTGGAAGTCAAAACACAAGTAAAGTATCACATAAATGACTTCCAAGATTTAATGACTTCCATAAAAAATAACTAAATGAAAATATAAAAGTGCTTCCAAATAGAAGCTACGCCAAACACGCCCTAAATCAGAAATCATCCTTAAATTAGAAAAGTTAAATGATAAAGCATGAAGATTATCTGTCCTAGTGTCCTTCCTGTCTTGGATACTACCGTGGCCATATCTTACCTAGGTATACAGTCTTCTTTAGTTGTATTCGCAGCCCTAAATCACTAGGAGCATATGAATTCAAATCTTTCCGTAACTATGGTTAGACTAAAACTAAGTTGATATCAAGTGAGGGTGACGACACATCAAGCGTTGAACCGTTCATGATGCTACCCAACGTGGTACACCAGCTCGGGAACCCTAGTATAATTTTTGCAACTTAAAATCAAGTCAAAGTGTGAAGTCATGATCACAACACAACACGACCACTTAAACGGTAGATCAACCAAAGCACAATTACAATCTAAAAGGTTCAATTTATTTTTGAAGTCATCCAGTCCTGACAACGCAATCTCCATGATGTTCCTATTACAAAGTCATAATCTATCAAAAAACAAAAAAAAAAACTGTTCTAATTACTAATGTAATATAACATTAAGTTGTAATCTCCAATCTTCCTAAACAAAAGGTATCTAGAGGATATATACCAGATGTGAGAGTGAAGATTCCAGGGGAATTATTGAGAACTCCTGTAAGATTGAATTCCTCCAAAAATATCTAATACTGGACAACTTCAACTCTCCCCAAAAAATTGCAGGTATGAGATCAAAACTTTTTAAGAAATGTTGGGGAACCCAGAAATCCCAGATACCACTGAATAAAAAAAAACACAACAAAAGATCCCCAACCCACAAATTGAACCATCCATTGAAAAGCAATACCAAAACTTCACCAAAACTTCTAATTCTATTCTTTTGGTTTTATTTCATTTTATATTTCCTTTTTATGTTTTTATTTATTTTTTGCTCTAGAATTACTCCCGTCCTCCAAATCCCCAAAGACATACCCTCACAAGAGGACCCCCTAAAGTCTTCATAACTTTTCCTTTTCAGTGAATGTCATTAACCACCCAACACCCCCCCACCCCCCCCAAAAAAAAACACCACCAAGACGGAAAAAAAATTGGAAAAAATCTCTCACCCCCCACCCACAGAAAAGGAAGAAACCGATGTATGTGAAAACCAGGACTTTAAAATGTATCACTCCGGCCTAAGCTTCTCATCGACACAGATAGATCAGCAGAAGAAGTTAGTGGAGTACTCTGCCCAGGCCCCTTCCCATTGGAGGCTATCGCCACCTGTGACTGGCTAGTCTCTGACAATGATCTGCTGAGGCCAGCCTCAGGGCTAGCTGCAACTCTCACACTGTTTTGGCTAGTACCTCGTTCTTCCAGTTTAACATTTCTTACTTGAGCAGCCAGAGTTTCATAGCTCGGAACTGTTGACCGAAGGGGTTGATTAGGTGCTGAAGCTAGCGATGGCCAATTCATCCAGTCATTGCGCCTCCTTATTTTGTCACCCTGCAGGACAACAGGAGAAATGAGGAAAGAAAATTATAAAGAAAAATCAACTTGCTCTATCTTTAAATTTGGCAATAAACCCAGAGATCAGGCTTAGGATTGAAATTCATTTTGCAAGTACAAATGCCTTATTGATGTCACAATTATATTATGCTCCATTTGATACTATTATTTTTTTAAATTAATATAGAAGAAACCTAGAAGATAGAAACCAACAGGAAAGGAGAGAGGAGTGGGGAGGAGAGGAAAGAGAATCTTGATATTCCCAAATGATTAATTAGATTGTCACCGATATAAGTGCAGGTCTATTAAATTTATTATAACAAGTCTCTTTTAATATGTTACCTGTAAAATTGATGGAACATAACCAAACACCTAGTATTAGTAGCAATATCAAAACTGCAACTGATACAAACGTGTAATATACAACCAAACAACGCATTAATTATACATGCACAATGAATATTGCCCACAAAACTAACATTTTATGGTTTGTGAAAGATACATGATAAATTTTAAATCAGGAGGTTAACAATCAACATAAACTGAATTTTGTTTGTTAAATTTCTGACCAAGAAACAGTCCAGATAGACGGTTATAAAGTAAGACATACCTGTACTTCTACTATGGATGAAGTTCTCACTGTATCCAATATAAACTGAACGTTATTTGTTAAATTTCTCACCTGGAAAATATAACAAAGCAATTGATCTTCTACATGAAGGTGTGCACAAATAAATAGACAAAAGAAGCTGAAGAAACAGTAGTGCACAAAAAGATAGACAAAGAAGCTGAAGAAATAATCACCAATTATAACAATTATACCATTGTGCTGCTCCCAGGTGAAAGCAGGGTACGTGAAGGAAAATATACATCAAAATTGTAAGAAGATGCTTAAAGAAACAAAGAATTCAGTAATCAAAATCAGATGTGCAAGGAATTTGCTAAAATTATGCAAAATGAGTTTGAAAGGAGCATAATGGGGGAGCTAAACTTCCTCCCTTGGCTAGAGCTCAAGCAGCTGGAAGAAGGGATCTTCATCAACCAGTCCAAATACATCAAAGAACTCTAAGAAACTCAACTTTCATCAAGAAAAGCCTATTTACACTCCACTGGACACATTAAAACGCTAGACACTAGTGAAGCATGCAAAGATGTGGACCAAAAGAAACACAGACGTGTTTGGCTCTCTTTTTTTTCCTTAGTAGAGCAAATGCATTGCTTCTTTTTCCATTTTTTTTTTTTGTGTGTGTGTGAGAGAGAGAGAGGGAGAGAGATACCACAGTAGGCCCAATGAATCTCGCCATGCTACTATTAAAAGAAAGTTTTAGGAATGTAGTAGATACAGCTTTTTTTTGTTGATAGTAGATACGGCTGACCTTGGGCTCTGGTATCTGAAGGATGGAATTTAGACCTAGTAAGATACAATGATGCTGACTATGTTGGACACAAACTATCGAGAAAAAGAACCAGTGGGAACTCAGTTAATTAGGTGGGTGCTTGATTTCTTGGTCTTCTAGACGTTTTTTACAGTCCCAAGCAATTTCCACCATAAAGAAGCATCCATACTAAAAATCATCACAAGAACAGTTTCAACCAAACATCCAAATGTACAGACGTGTCCAACCTCAGATAAAGACCACAATGAGATTTCATTCACTGGATCATCAGGTGGTTCCATATTTCCTGGGTAGCAAGGTAGAGGGAAATGGCAAGAAAAAAATTTATTAATGCAACACAGGAAAAGCATACACCCAACCCAGTGGGGGGGACAACAATAACAAATGAAAAACTTTACTATAATTTTCCTTTCAATAATGTTGTTGAATCCAAAATTATAGGCCTCCAAGGGCTATGTTAAGAAGAGAATGCACTCTTTGGACTAAAACAATGTCAACACAACTGGGAATGCAGTGCACCGTTTTACCTCGCATGCAAACCACATGTGCTTGTGCAAACAGACACAGGCACAAAACTTTCAGAGACCAATGAGCTCACTTTTTTTGGAAGGTGACTAATGAGCTCACTTGTTTACAAAGAGCCATGCAAAATACTCATGACTGTCCAACCATGGAACTAATATAGAAAACCACAGTTGTATGAAACAATTATATATACATATATATATATATATAACCTCTGGCTAAGAGCTAACTGAAAAATCACCATTTTGCCCTCTTCTATTTTTATTTGCACTCAAACAGGTATATCGAGATGCCATCAGTTGATTGTACGAGTTTTGTCTAGTAGGCAAAGAATCACAAAAACTTAGGCATAAAATATCACGAGGGAAAAGCCCAGAGACACAAATCAAAGACTAAATTAATCCCTTTCCAACTGCTTCTTGAAACACCAAAGACATCTAAGGAACTTCTGCAAAAATGAAACAAATAGGCAGTGCTACATCAGTTGGCCCAGTAGTAGAATAAAAATTAAAATACGTACAAAAATAATAGAGTAGGACTAAAATTATGCGCACACACTCTCCTTTGGCCACTCAGCTTCCAAGAATGTCCTGTTATTGTGAGTAAAAGTAAATTTCTTTCATTTCTGCTTCTGCATTCCTTAATGTTGCCACAGCAAAGAAAGATAGATGATTTTCACATTTCTTAAAGTAGGGAAGAAGAAATCCTTCTCATTTCCATTTCAAGGAGTGCAGAAACAACCATATGGGTTCTACTTATGATTGAGCAGATTTACTATCATCTTCTTCACTTCCATGCTCCCTCTCTATCAATCTCCCGAGTCATTCTTGTTCTACCTATCAGCCCTGTTCTCCTGTCATCCTTCCAGGAACGTATGGGAATTCTCCTCGTCCCTCTTGAACAAGTCCCTCATGCAATCATGAACTTCTTTACAGAGAAGATTTTTTTTTTGTGAAAATAGTTGTCACATAGCTTTGATTTAGCTCCAAAATGATTAATGCTGACTGATTTTTTAAAATCACAATCTTCGCCACCAAGGTAAATGCAAAGTCAAATCCAAATTCTTTCCATTAAGGCTAAATTCAGACCAAATTACAACTTTTGCCACCAAATTCCAAAGTTTCCATGTCTGAGGCTGAATTCAAATTCCAACTAAACAGTGGCAGAGGGCTTCCACCAGGGAGACCCTATGTCTCCTCTGCCATTCATTTTGGTTGCTCACATCCTAAGTAGAATTGGGCTACGGCTGAGGCTGCTGGGCTTATTTCTGGTTTGTTGACAGGAACTTCAGGTAGGCAGATCACCAATCTTCAGTATGCATATGCCACTATCCTCTTCTTGTCTAGGGAGGAAGATTAGCTGATGCTGGCTAGGCTTATTTTGGAGTTCATGTCTGAGGTCAATGGTCATCGGGTAATTTTTTCCAAAAGAGTTTACGCATCAGCATCAAATGGCTGATAGGGTGTTGAATACAGCGGCCTTTACTTTGGGGTGCCAGATAGGGTATTTCCCAATTACATATTTGGGACTACCTTTGGTCACCAGGACCTATCAGATGTAGCGATTGGTAGACAGTGATTCCTAAACTTCACTCTCGACTGCTAGGATGGAAGGGCAGGCTCCTTTCTTACGGGGGGCAGTTGGTGCAGTGCAAGTCTATTCTAAATAGCCTTTCTACTTATTATCTACGAATATTCAGTCAATTGCCAACCAACGTGAAGCTATTCAAAGCAGATTCTTTTGAAGGGGTAGTGGATAGGGCCATGGATGTGGATGACATGATATTTGTTGGGGAAGGGTTTGCAAGAGCAATGAAAATGAGGACTTAGGAATTAAGAATGTCCGAGATTTCAATTTAGCTCCCTTTCCAAATGGTTGTGGAAGCTGGGCACAGCACATTTATGATTGCTGCCCAAAGTGGTAAGAGAGAAGTACTAATCAAGGGCGAGGGTGTGGACTGTTCACTTGCAAGTGATGTACAATATGTCTCATGTCTGGAGAGGTATCCTTCAAACTGTAGATATCATTCTTGCAACTACTCATATGTCTTTTGGAGATGTACAATGGTGCTTATTCTAGCTAGATAAATGGTGTGGACATGTGCCTCTATCCAACATTTATCCCAAGCTCTTCTTTGGCATCTCCTCCAACACATTTGGGTGGTGGTCACACAAGTCATGGACCATCAGTCCCACGAGAGGGGCGAAATGGGCTTCTTGCTTTAGGCGGGCACTATGGGATGAGCAGATTCAAGACCTTGCTGACCTCTTGTTGATGTTGCGGGATTTTGCACTAGATATCTCCTGCCACCTGGCGGTGGGAATGGTGTTCTTCAGGGAGCTTTTCAGTCAGATCTATGTATCACATTATCACAGATGGAGGCAATAGGTCCCCCTTCCTTCACCATGTTTGGGATCCCAAATCCCTTTGAAGGTAAAGGTCTTGGTGTGGAAGACCTCTATAGGCAGACTTACCACATGCGACAGGATTACTCGATTCGGTTGTGAGTGCCTTCCCTTTGCTCCTTATCTATAGAGGAGGAAGAGTCCTTTAATCATTTATTCGCGAGTTGTGGCTTCGCTCAAGAAGTTTGGCTCACCATGTACTCTGAGGTTCGACAGAGGAGGGAGGCAGATATGGTGGAGACCCTTCTCCGGCTGTGGACTCCTTTGGTAGCCCCCCAGAGGTGCGCATTGTTTAGCAGTAGATTCTTCATGCTACTCTTTAGGCCATACGGGGCGAGAAAAACAATAGGATCTTCAAAGAAGGAGAAGCTGGTGGTAGAGAGAGTAGTTGCATTTAATTGAAACAGAGTGAGAGAGTGGACAAGGGTCCTTTGTAATGTGAATTCAGATTTCATCCCTTTTTTTTCTTTTAGAGGGGGTTTAAGTGGGACACCATCTTGGTGCTTTTGTACACGGAGTTTTGAACTTTTGATTGCTTTAATTGATACACACTTGTATATCACTTTTTACACATTTATATATTGACATGGTACTGCCCACTTTCAGAAAAAAAAAAATGATTGTCCCTCATTGGCAATTAGGCCTAAATTAGCCCCATACAAACAAAGCATGTCTCCTAATTGTCCCTTGCTGGATATTAGGCCCATTTGAACTGCTCCTTGTCCATTCAAACAAAAGTGGCTCCCACTTGTCTCTAGCAATTAGGCCCCCTGTTAGCCGATTAAACAAAATCATGCCTCCTAATTATCCCTCCCTCGCTGAAGATTAGGCCCAAATAAGTCCCTTGCTGGCCACCCAAATAAAAATCTTACTTCCTGATTATCCCTCATTGACAATTAGGATATCAATTACTCCCTCCTTGGCTACTGAGGAAATCATTAGATCATGACTGCCCATGGTTTGCAATTGGTTACCCAATCAGTCAACTCATTGATTGTTGGGAAAATCTTGCTCCTTAATTGCCTCTTGTTGACAATTAGAGTCCCATATAGTCCCTCGCAAAGTTCACCATATTGTTGATCCGTACCAGATCGTAAAATCCCAAATATGAGTCAGTACCGATCCGTATCGATCTGACTCGCACGAGTCGCATCAGTCGGGCCAATTCAGAGCAGTATTTTTTATTATGAACAATTATAAGATAAACAAACTTCTACATTGCATGTTTTGTTAATGGCAATGAGTGTAACGCACATTTAAGACCAATATGCGCTATTAATCAATAAAAATGTACATTCACTTATCAATTGAGAAAACTCAGTAGAAAACAACTCATTATGCATGTAAATGAACTCATAAATGGCTCATTAACAATGGAATAGAGTTACATAGTCCAAAAAAAAAATCATTAGCTTTGTACTCGCCCAGGAATTAGTCGATTCGTACCAGTTGGCACAATCCAGTATGAAACAGCCAACCATGGTTCATCATTGACCGCTGTGGAAATCTTGAAATCAAAAAATTCCACATGCTCAGGGAAGTGCTAATTCCCAATCAAAATTAAAATGCACACTTGCCTAAATTCCCTACCAAAGAGTCCTAATTGCCTACCAAGATTGAAACACAAAGGCACTCATGGAAACCTAATTCCCCATCAAATCAAGATCCAAATAAGTCCAGGAAAGTCTTAATTCCCAACTAAACCAAAACTACAAATGTGCCTGAGGAAGGCCTAATTCCTCACCAAAATAAGAGAACCTAAATGATCACTATTCTTTCGATAACCACAAATTAATCAAGTAATGATTGGAGAAAGAGAAAGCCCTTTTTCATTCTTTTACTCCCAATCCTACCAGCATTTGTTATCTTGGGCCTCCTTTTACTGTATTAATTCTTTTACGTTATGGAATCCAATGTCACTGGTAAGGAAAGGAGAGAGGTGGTGGTCCTGGTGGAAGAAAAAAAGGACCTTCTTCCAAGAAGTAGCAGGAGTCAAATGAAGAAAAAGACAAGATATCAAACAGCTGCAAAGGACAGTGAGGAGGCCAAAAGGATAATTAGCCAAGATATGCAGTTCAGTAACATATTGGCTACCTTACAAAAAAAGATCGTGAAAGATGTGTTTACAAGATTGCAAAAGCCTGAGAAGCATAAAACAAGAGATATCTACCAAAGTTGAGGCATTCAGGAAGAGGACAAAAAAGATTATTATGCAGGATCAAAAGATAAGGAAAGGTGACAGGGTTAAGAAATCATTAAATGAAGGATTTTATCAATGAATTTAGTCTGCAGGTACAAGGGTGAAAAGTGGTGCTCCAACAAAGGAAACTGAGCTTATTATAGCTGAGAGTTGTTAGAGAGAAGGACATAAACAAAAATGATGAGAAAATTAATGGAACCAAATGGCATCAATATTATGGTATAAAGGATTAACCACCAAGTATTTTGTTGACCAGCATAATAGTTTAGAAGCATATGCTGGATAAAAAAGAACAAGTATTCATGTACCTGCACAGAAAAATGAAGGAGGAAGACCATTCATTTGGATTTATACCTGGTCAGTCAATGACTCAATGAAAGGGTTAAACACAGTTGATAGAAGCTTAGAGAGAATAACAAAGGCTTGAATATGTTGTTTACTGATTTGCATTATGAATGGTTGCACATAGAATGTCTAGGCCATTTTGCCGACTACATTTGAATTGGCTCAAGAAGTCATATGTTGTTTACTGATTTGCATTATGAACATGAGCACATAGAATGTCTAGGCCATTTTGCCAGCCACATTTGAATTGGCTCAAGGAGCCAATTTCATAAGAGAGGGCAGATGTGGCATCATTTTTATGCCACACACTTCAACCTGTACTAATGATGCACAAACGGGATGGGAAAACAATCACATTCTCACATATGATAGGGCACAAAGGAAAGTCAGTTGGTGGGCACCAGAACAGGAGCATCAAACTGTTATATTGACATTATAAGTGACAACCAGTACAAATAAGGACAAGAATAAGGATTGTGTATACTGAGGCAGAGTTGTTTATCCGAATCAAGGAACAACAGGGAAAAACTATATCAGAATCAGACCCATTAACTGAATATAACATCTTAAGCACTTGGATGGCCCAAACTATCTTTATCCGAATCAAGGAACAACAGGGGAAAAAACATCATTATCCACCCTAGAAGCTTCACAAAAAGACAAAAAGATAGAGAATGTGCCATCCTTTCCATGGGGTACATAGATTAGGCAAGAAAAGAATAGAGCTCTAACAACCAATTCAAAAATGACTTCAAGATACTAGAACACTGTCAAAGTTTAATCCGGTGTAAATCAGTTTCATCAAAACCCTATCAGATGTATATGGACAAGAAGTAGTGATCCTTGGTGCTAATTGCGAGATGAAGATGTTGACCATCTTGAGGGTGGGTGCTAAAAGAAAACCCTCAATGCTCAAAGAAAATTTCAGCTTATGCTGATAATCGATCAATCAAAACCATGGGGCAGTGTATCTGTAATAGACGAGACATGGCTACTTGACTCCAATGCTTCAGTAGTGATTTCCAAAGTCTTTGGATAACAAGAAAATAAGGTTTCTCAAGACTACCGCATATTAAAAAACTGTACCTATAAACTTGGCCTTCTTGCTGTCCATCTCTACTGACAAACAGAACATAGCAGTAAGGGGCAACCCACCCACACAGACAGACAGCAGGGAGGATGGCACTACTAGCAAAAGACCGTATAGTGAAAATGCCGCAGGCACGAAGCCTCGTTGACCTGCGCCGGGGGAGCAACAACTTGATCAATCCCTCAGAGTCTGAGAAGCCCTAAACAAGAAGGAACTGCTCTTGATGTGAACCAGCTTTTCCCAGGTGAAAGAGCAGGAAGGGTTCTTTTGCCACAGGATAAATAGAGGTAAGCGCACTCAGTCCCCATGATCTTTCATATTCATAAGTTAAGTCAGGTTCTAGAGTCAGCATTGTAGTCATTCCCTTGTGCTGTATGAGCAAGCAAACTGTGCCTTTGAGTTGTAGGAGTATCCTAGGAGCAAGATTGGTTATAAGCAAGGCACGAGTCAGCCAATGTTCAAAATCCCGGATTATCAAGAAAGTATGGTTGGCAGTATCGGTTGCCCGGTACCGACATTGGGGGATATCGGTACCGATCTTTATAGTTAAGGAAAAAAAAATACATTTTTTTACTAGCCAATACTGATATCACCATCCTTGCAAGAAAGGGAAGTTCAAGATGAGAAGCAAACACTCAAAGGCTTCAGAAGGTGACAAAATCTCCCCTGCTTTTGTAACTAGAGCTAGCCAGTCCCTAGTAAGCAAGCACGGATATCGTAAGGAATGGGAGAAAGAAAGTCAGGCAATGATACTGTTGTAGGAGTTAGCCTCATTCAGACTATGATACTGTTTCGGGAATTGAGTAATCATAGGCTCTTTGGCTGAATATCCTTTTTATGTCATGTTTCTAGTCTTGCCAGCTGGAACACAGGAGATGGATCATTTCTTTTTTTTCCTATTTTCTATCAGCATAAGATGCATGATGTATCACCTAACACTTAAATAAAATTCAGCACCAAGCAGTGGCAGACCCACCTTACACTTTAAGAAAAGGCACGCACCTGCACATGCATGAAGCACAACAATATTCATCTCACGAAGACCAATGTCTTTATTTCCCTCATACAGCCAATGACAACATTAAGATTTTATCCATACTCAAAATTACAGCATATGCAAGAAAGGACATCTCAGAGACAATATGGAGGCAAATTCATATTCTTTACAACCCTAGAAATTTCCAATAGATAGTAAGATATATCTTCAATTTATATTCATGTAAACAACCACATGTGCTTAGTTGTGCAGGATAAAACACCCTTGAAATATTCCTTTGGAAGCAAATTTCAGTAAATGCTATTGATGGGAAGAAGTAACTGCAGCAATAAAACCAATCCAGAATGTGTAGAAACAACTCACTCGGTTGAAGCTTGCAATTAAAGAAATAGAAACCCATCCCTCTTCGTCCATATTTTGCCGCAAATAAATATCTTTACACAAGTTCTCAGGACTGCAGCAATGATAATGCAAGAGGTGACTACTCCACATAAACACTAAACAAAAATGAGTGCCAATAATTCGAAACTCACCTGAAATAATAATCTATCTGATTCGCTAATGTGGCTCTTAACTGAGCATCTGGCGCTACATAAAACATTGCAGGTGGGCCAAAGAAAGGCATACCCCCATGGGATTCAGGAGAAGGATGTGTTGGAACATAAAAGACGGGTGAATGCATATCTGGAAAATTGATACAAAGCCATCAAACCTTCGAACAACTCAATAACACAGAAGAAAAGCACAAATCTTTTGAATCCCGTGAAACATGGTACTTGCCATAGTAACCCATAGGGCTCGCAAAAGGACGGACTGGCAGTGGTGGACTCATGAATGGCGCTGAACCAGGTGGTAGAGGCCGGAGGAAAGGTCTCGCCATAGCCCTTGGCTGTTGCTGCTGCTGCAGTTGCAAATCTCTGCCACCATTGAATGAATGATTATTCCATTCATGGCCACCGCGCTCCGAACCACGTCTATTCACAAAATTGTTATGGTAGGGAGCCCCCCCACCCCCACCACTATTGCCTCTCCTATTATTGCCATAATTTCTATGATGCTCACTCCCCCCGTGGGACTGCGGGGAGCCTCCACCCCTGGATCCATGATCCCAGTTACTGCTCCCCCTGTTGTTTAAGTCTCTAGAAGACAGTTGTGAAGTCACCGGTTTATCCGACGAATCCCCAGGCACCTCTGCCGAAGTTGGCAGTGAAGAAGGCGGCACCGGGCCACCGTTGGCCAATGCACCACTGCTGTTGTTGGCGATCGTAGTACCAGCACTACTGCCGCCAGCACGTTTCATGGATTTTTGGCGGGTCGGGGACCCATGGTTTGCAGAGGGGCCAAAGTTGGCGTTTTTGGCGATCTGACTTGGTGGAGAAGATGTGATCACATTCACAGTTGCCTATTAAAATTATAAATATAAAGATATCATACACAAATGAGGGCTAACGCATGCACTGATTTGTACGCAGAGAATTTTCTAAAAAAAGAAACATTAATGACATGTATGAGAAGAGATCGCACGGGAGGAGCAGAGACGGATCCATCGGAGAGGCCCTTGCCGGAATCGGAGGGCGCCGCCGATCTCGCGGACGCCCTGGCGGCCTCGGAGAGGGCCGGCCACGAGGCGGCCCCCATCACCGGCCCCGCCTCGACCGCGCCATTAGAAGGCCTGCTCCACGCCGGCTTCGGCTTCGGCTTCGGCTTCTTCCCCCGCGCCCCCGCACCGCCGCCGCCCCCTCCATCCCCCGGCAACGGCGCATCCGGCGGCGCCCCCGCGGGCTGCTCGTCCACGAGGACGGTGGCGGCGACCGGCAGCGGGGAGCGATCGGACGGCCCAGGGGGTGGGATCGGCGCCGGCGCCGGCGCCGGCGGGGAGGGGGGCGATGGGGCGGCGGCCGGCTCGGCCTCGCCGCGGACGACGTGGGACCAGGGGGAGGAGGGGGCGCGGCCGTCCCGGGGGGGCTGGGAGGAGGAGGAAGAGGAGGATGGATCGTCGGCGGGAGCCATGGGTGGGAGGCGACCGGGAGAGGGGTTCTGCCCTTAAGGGGGAGGATACCAGGGGTGGCGGAGGAGGCGAGGGTGGGGGAGGGGGGGTGCCGAGGGCGGCGGAGAGGAGAAGCTAGGGTGCCTTTTTCAGTTAAAGCTTTGGAATAACACACAGGATTTTGGAGATACGCGGGGGTTGGGACTTGGGGATGGGAATCCAAGTCGGACTGGAAAGAGCACAGCCTTCTCTCTCTCTCTCCACCCTTCTCTCCGGGATGCCACGTGTACAAACCTGAAATAATTTTGTATTTTGTTATTTTTAAGTTTTATTTCAATTGTATTAAAAATGTAATTTAAAGTGTGTGTACATATATATATATATATATATATATATATATATATGAGAGTTTTAAGATAAGATACAGATAAAATGTAAAGAGTTGATTGTCAATTTTTTATATTTAAGTAAAATTTTGGCTATATTTATTTGTAGGTGTTGATTTTTTTTGTTTTAATATCTTATCCTCGCATAGAAGGCGCTACATGCGATGAGGTGATTTTTACACACTCGTTCAGAATTCTTTCTTTCCCCATTTCTACTTCTTTTAAATGGTAAAAAAAAACTTTGTACATTCTCTTGATGTTTATTTTTAAGTTGTATGCTTTCTAATTGAATGCTTCATTAACTCCTCCATATATAAAAATTGAGATTTGTACTATTACACTAGAATATCATTTAAATAATAAATATATGATTGTACATTTAAGTATGAAGGAGAAAAATCTCGTCTAACCCAGATGGCCCATGGGCCGGCCCAATTACTCACTCGAAAATACTAAGAGGATTTCCTGTAGAGACCCATGCACCGGTGGGACAGGCTACAACCGCCAGGCCTGAGCTTGGGCCCACGTTCAAGTCATGAAAGACCCAATCATGGTCCTCAGAAGCCTCACCAAGACAAAGATAACTACAAGGGCCAGAAGTCCGAATTCGTCTTCCGACAAGACGCTAAGGCCGACCGAGACCCTTATCTTTGGGTAGGACTCAAAGTGCGTCGAAAAATCTATGCCCTTCCTAAAAAGACTCCGACTAAGTTAGAAACTTGCCCGATTAAGGGTCCTACCCCATGAGGAAGTTCGCTCTGCTCCCGATAGGATTAGCATAAGCCTTGGGTTCAATTTCCTCAAGATAGCCCCTTTCGACTCGAGATCTGGCCAAGGGATCCCCTCGAATCCCGCATCTCCTGTTGGGACTCTTATGTTCCACCCCAGGTCCAATCGATACAGGTATGCTTTCTAGAGCCCAATCTATCTTGGCTTTCCCTTGGTATCCTTAGCCTTCTGACTTAGGCATCGGAGAGGGATCCCTCATACTACTATCGAGAGCCCTCTAACGATGTTCTTTTTTGCAAGGATCGCCAAACGAGGCCCCTCTGATCAAAGACGAAGGACCTTGATCATGGTGGACGAGATTCTGGCCTACCATACTCCAAAAATAGACATTTGGTTACCATGTGGGTTAATGACATGAGTGGGAGAGGAAAAGATGGGCTTACCCTTTTAACTAATAGTTTACAGCCTACCCCATCCTTACCCCACCAAATAGCATAGGCCTCCTCCCTTGGTCACTTTGGACATTCAGGGACGTCCCTCCTTATAGGTTGCTTGGATTCACCTAGTATCCTTATTTTTTGGATACTAAGGGCATGTTTGTTTCCAATTTGTACAGGGTTCTAGTATTGACTCTGGAAAGCATGTCTCTCCTCTGACAGATTCGTGATGGGGCGTTAGAAACCTAACAGAGTTATTTATTTTCACTATTGCCCACCGATTTCCAATACTGCAAAAAGATGGCATTAACCTGCCACTGACAAAAAGTAGCCTTCCTATCGCTCACTCATGCACAGACAACTTGGGGTTTTTCTCCCTTGTGCAAAAGTAGACAAAAGTGAATTCCCCTAGTATCCTCTTTATGTTAGATATTGTGGGAATCTAGGGGCATGAGAGGATTATGCCTAATAGTTATAATCTAACTTTTTAGAATCTGCCTATAAATTTTTGCATTTGTTTTCACTAAATATCATGTCAAGGTTTTCATAGAATTTGAAGCCAAGAAATCCGTGCAGTAGTGTAAACAAACACGCCCTAAGGATAGTGAGGGGAGCCAAGTTATGTGTCTATTGGTTACCGTACAGTGAATTTGGAATGCCTCTATTCTTTGGGTATTTGTTTGTCATTATGTCACATTTCTCATTGTTTAGACATTAAACTACTTTTAAATCACCCCAATTCCATTAACAAACAAGCTTAAAGGTGTGTTTATTAGCATTTTGTGGTCGAATAGATTCTAGTAGAAGCCAACCACACAAGGAGAGAGAGGGGGATAGTCAGGGTAGCACTGGATGCTTGGCCTGGGGCTGTCCTCTCGTCATATATTTATATTAATTTCCCCAATATTTTTTCACAAAAACCTCTGAATTAATAGAAGTCTCGTTTTTTACCTGTCTGCTGAGAACCTTTGTGTGTGTGACCCTCTAGGCGCAAGTACTAGTCCAGTTAAAGGTCTACTAAGCCGAGTAACTCCTTACTAACTTAATTAATTAATTAATATCTCCATATTAATTAATTAACTTATCCAATTAAGTTCGCAGTCTTAAATCGGTTGGACCTCCGATCATGTTGGGTACCAAGTAACACCGCATGATCCCGGAAGATATTAGGGTTCAGCAACCCACTCAAGGAATCTTTTCGAACTGCGTAGATCTAATCCTTCACTTGTCAAATGCTCTTGAGTCAACTCAAGGTATGGTGTACTATCAAACCTTAACCGGTCGACTCACTTGGTTTAGATGTTGCCGTATAGTATCAAAAAACTCATTTCCTGATGTTATGTTCGCCCTGGCCAGGGACTTCCACCCATATTTCTTAGAGCATTCTCCCTCAGCGTACCAAGAGCGAGTGATCCCGTCGAACACTCAAATCCCTTCGAAATTATTCCGCTACCCCCGATCCCTGATTGTATAGAATCTCGTATATAGAGATATGTTAACTAAGGTCAAAGTACAAAAGTCCACTAATAAGGTGTCATTGGTGTCTCATGTCCAAGGACTCTCCACTCAACTGTGACAATTGAATCAAGTCGGTTGACAGTTGGGTACATTACCATCCAGCGGTTTAAGTCAGATCAGTTCAGTGTACTCATATTCCAATGAGCACCTACAGATCAACTTTAGTATCTCCACACAAATGACTATGAGATCAACCACACTCATTATATGAACCAAAATAATATGTACTAGTCTAATAGGATGTCCGATGTCCTATCTCAGACATCCTTCGACTAGGAATAGTTTAGAATATATGTTTATAAGTGATCAGTTTCATTAATATGATCTCATCATAATTCGATCACTATTGTACATATTCAAAGACTTAATTATGGAGCGAACGTAATTAGATTACACATAATGAAAAAGTCAATTTTATTAATAACTAAACAAGATTATATAATGTCTGATTAGCTTGTAGGCCACCTAAGACTAACAGATAGAGGACTTCCACCACATCTATAGCTCACCTGCTCTCCCATTTGCTAGTACCACATGAAAATCAAGAATATTTCTACTCTTGAAGAAGCTCAAACTAAAAGATAAGGTTGCTTTGGTTTCACTTAGGAACATAACATCTGGACTAATAAAGTGCTATTGTTGACCCTTTGACACCTCGATAGTTCCGTGCAATAATCTTCATTGGGACCCTTACGACGATTTAGGGTCGACCGCCACGACCTGATCAATAGCATTTTGAAGAGGGGTCTTAGCATGATTAAGAGATCTTTTTCCTGAGGGTTGTATGGACTTAAATATGCCCGATTGGTGAGTATTAAGACATGAAGCATACCTCCATTCTCGTGATATTGAGAATTCATATTGGGCTTCAAGGAAGAAATCCACATTGATTTTCTTGGAAATATAGCCCATATACATAATCTTAGGGTGGGAGGCCACTTTTCTCTTTGATGGAGATAAGGTAATATGCTGATTTGCCATGTAGCTACTTTGGTTACTCTGTACACTATCTTGAGGTGGTTGCGCTGGCACACCTACGTTAGTAGAAAATCTGTCCTTGGACATCTCTTTGCTGCCACCTTCCCTCCATCCCATGAGATGTCATAGGTTGTCTAATGTCGATGGATACCTAGTGCACTAGAGGTCTCTCAGCTTCTATTATGATAGCTTGGGGCCCATTAATAATGTTGAAACCACCCTCTTGTCTACATGACATTTTCAAGGGTTCAAGTTGTATACAATAGGAGGGATTGGAGGTAGCGTGCTGCTCCTTTTGAAAACATGAGGTATCTTGCTTAGCAATCAATTCAAATTTCAGCTTTTTCTTGGCTTTCGCATCATTGTTTTTCTCCATGGATGGTTTGTCACTAATAGGAGAGCTTGAGAAGCCAAGATCAGACAATTGAGCTTCTTTAAGACATGGATCTGAATAATTTTTTCCTCTTGGAGGGATACTTGATGTTCTAAGTCAATCTCCATACACAAAAGGAATAGCTTTTAGCATATGATTTCCAAAGGAAGGAGAATAAGACTTCTTAATATGCTTTTTCATTTGAGACAAACTATTGCAGGAATCAACTTCATGCCCCAATATTCCACAGTAGGAACATATTCTAGGTAGCCCTTTATAGGCGACATCAAAGGTGCTAATGCCACCATTGGGGAGCTTGGCTTTGACATAGGTTTTCAATGGCTATGTGATATCCATAGAAAGTTTAATGCGAGTGTGTGTGCTCCAATAAACAATAACTCATGAACAGGGCTGATGAACACTCCCCAAGTGACCAACCAATTTGCTAACAACAGTAATGGACAAATATTCTTCAGGAAGATCATATAATCTGACCCATGAATCCCCCCATTTTAACTGATATTTGGGTAGGGTGGTGTTAGGCGTACATCTTTCCACAAAAAGTCAGTCTCTATTGAAGAACCAAGGAGATCTTAGAAATATGTGAGTGACCTTCTCTATGTTAGACAAACGAACTAAGAACATGTTTGAGGAAAAGTCAAGGAAGTTGTACTGAGCTAATGGATTCCACATACACGATAACCATTCCCTTAATCCTGTTGGTCTAACCTTCACATCAGAATGCACCTTGATGATAATGCTGAGTTTCCATCTACCATGTTTCCTAGGTCTTCTTCATTTAGCTTTATAGGTGAGGAGTTGTCTTCCTTGGCCAAGAGCTTCTTAAAATTACTAAGGACTTCAACTTCAAGTTGGTTTAGTTGGCTACGTTGATCATCTTCTACCATTGGCTCCAGAGGCCCACTTGAGGGAAAGGGAGTTGGCCTACTCTGAAGCAGAGGGCTCGAGAATAAGAACTGGAACCACGCTGCATTGCAGGTTCTCCTCCAAAGAGAGTCTAGGCAGCTGAAGTTTGGTTCACTATTACAAAAGACCCAGTCCAAGGGGATAGAGTAAAGACAGGGGAAGGAGGACTGCGGGCACTTGAGAGGGGGTGGTTGACAAGAATTAAAGGCAATAGACAAAGAGGACAAATCTTAGGATTCGGCTGGGAGGTTACTGAAAGGAAGATTTAAGGTAGGTATGGGACTTAAAGCACAACAAAAAGCCACCATTACCACTGACGACATGAGAGAAAACAAGGAATCAGAGCCCACAGAGGAAACTCAAAACACGTCCAAAAAGGGGGTTCTGAGATTGTCCATGGATCTGAGTTGCTGTGTAGCTAGAGGAAGAAGATAGCAGGTAGGGGAGATGACCAGAGCACTTGGCTCTGAGGAAGCCACCCAGGAGGGTGACAAAAAATGTTAAGCAATTTCGCTGTCCCCCAAACAAGTGAATGGTAAGTGTGGTCCACCTATGATCTATCCAAGTGAAGATATAAATTTGAATTGGAATGTTCCTATGAAGCTATTAGAGTAAGCCTTAACCTAAAGAAAGATGAAGTCCCTTAAAAGAAGAATAGATCATCTCATCGAGAGAGAAGATAGGTGGAATTTTCTTGCTGAAAAGCTCTCATTTAAGGGTTGTACACAAGGAAAAGCCTAAGAAGATGAAAAAGTGGGAGAAAAAGTAAATAGATGAACTAGTTTGATCTACTATTAATTATATACAATATTTTACTTACTTGATAAACTTATATGTAATGTCACATATCACATAAGATATATTTTCTTTTTCCTAAATTTGAAGCAAAATCGACATTATACCATTTTTAATTAGATAAAGGATTGATATTAAAAATCTTAGTTTTACTTAAAAAGATGACATCTAAATCATAATATATTCGTTATACCAGAGACATTGACATTGATAATATTGATTTATCTTATAATGACTTATTTGTTATAGTTAGGAATTTCAAAATAAGTTCTTGAATTTTTTTGGATTTCGAATATCACATTGGACTCTGAAGGAGGAAAATCCGCTTGGCCCAAATGGCCCATGGGCTAGCCTAGTTACTCACTCGAAAATACTAAGGGGATTTCTTGTAGAGACTCATGCACCGATGGGATAGGCTAAGACCACTAGGCCTGGGACTGGGCCCACATTCAACTTATTAAAGGCCCAATCTTGGTCCTCAAAAGTCTCACCCACAAAGATAACTACAAGGGCCGGAGGTCCGAATCCATCCCTGACAAGATGCCTTAGACCCTTATCTTCGACAAGACTCAACGTACGTTAGGAAATCTCTGCCCTTTCTAAAAAGATCCCGGCTAAGTTGGAAACATGCCCAGTTAAGGGTCCTGCCCCATGTGGAAGTTCCCTCCGCTCCTGATCGGATTAGCATAAATATGGGAATCTGCTTTGGGTCTGGTTTCCTCAAGATAACCCTTTCCGACTAGGGATCTGACTAGGGGATCCCCTCAAATCCCGCCTCCCCTGTTGGAACTCTCCTACTCCACTATATAAGGACCTCTGGTCCAATTGGTACAAGTATGCTTTATAGAGCCCAAGCTACCTTGGCTTTCCCTTGGCATCCCCAGCCTTATGACTTAGACATCTGAGGGAGATTCTCCGAACTACTGTCCGAGGCCCTCTAATGGTGTTCTCTTTTGTAGGGACTGCCGAGCGATGTCCCTTTGATCAGAGATGGAGTGCCCTGATCATGGTGGATGAGATGGGCATCCCCAGCTTTCTGTCTCGTAGGGAAGGGGCTCTCTACCCTATGATAGAACTAATCTTGATCGCTGATATCCCTGTCAAGCCGAGCCTTGCAGAAAAGGGGCTCCCCATCCTCAGATGGGACCAAATTTGATTGACG
The DNA here is from genome assembly GCA_030544215.1 of Zantedeschia hybrid cultivar. Lineage (NCBI taxonomy): Eukaryota > Viridiplantae > Streptophyta > Magnoliopsida > Alismatales > Araceae > Zantedeschia > Zantedeschia hybrid cultivar. Next base: position 69,405,383 of record JARZZO010000015.1, on the reverse strand, counting down.
ATACCCCTTCTGAGTCTCTCCTCACAGGAAAGGGACTCATCACCCTCAAATGAGACTAAACTTGATCGGCGATATCTCTGTTGATCCTTGTCTCATAGGGAACGGGCTCCTCACTATCAATGGGACTAAACTTGATTGGCGATACCCCTACCTCACCTCGCCTCGCAGGGAAGGGGATCTACACCCTCATATGGAACTAAACTCGATCGACGATACCCCTGTCGAGCCTCGTCTTGCCTCGCAGAGAGGAGATCCCCTCCCTCAAATGGGATTAAACTCGATTGACAATATTCCTGTCGAGCCTCGCCTCCCTGGGAAGGGACTTTTCACTTTCAGATGGGACTAAATTCGATCGACGATACCCTTGTCGTGGCTCACCTCACAGGGCAAGGGCTCCTAACCCCCAAATGATACACACACCCCACCTAGCAACCAACCCCAACCATGTGTTAGCCTAAATTTGTAGACACGGTAATTTTGATTTCATATTAAGTAAATTTTATATCACATTATAATGACCGAAAGTAGTCTTTAATTTAATCATTTGAGTGATTTTTATTAATTATTTATTAAATTTAATTACTCTTCCATACTAGATGCTATTTAGACTTCTAATCTTAATCGATTAACTACTTAATTTTTTTGAACGGATTACTATTATCTTGAAACGCGTCCACCATGGTAGACATCATTTAAAGTTTCTATATGTATCTTCTATTTTTGTTTCCTTTTCGGCCTCTCCAAAAGATGTCCTGGTTAGAGGTCACGTTTCTAAAATGCGTCCGCTCGACTAGATGTGATTAAGTTGCGTATCCCAGTAGGTCCAATCTGAGCCAAATTGAGGAACTTGGCTCCAATATAGTTTCCTTTCATATTAATCCCTCTTTCCATGGATTAATCCGAGTGAGAGGGTGAGTTTTAGATGGTTTTCTATCTTCCGAGTGCCTTGGAGCTCAAGAACTCAATTTCACATTGATTTATTGTGGGAATTAACTCTTTATATATAGATATGTGCATTAGAGCTTAAGAGAGGTTGGCCAATTAAGCTTTGTGAGTTCCACCAAAGAGAGAAGAGTATCCTCTCACCTTTACACGAAAATTAGCAAGTTTGAAGCTCTTCTTTCTCTCCCAAGAAGCCTTCTTCTTCTTTGAAGGGTGCCTTCAATCAAGGGTGACTTTTGGAGGGACTAATTTCTTCCTTTCTTCTTTTAGTTTCATTAATCTTCATTCATAGTTCATTCATAGTTTGTCATTGATATTCATTCTCCTTCTTACGTATAGGAGTTTTAAAAGAAAAGAACAAAAAAAAGTGAGTTTCTAGTTTAGTTGCATGCTTGTTTTCTCTTCTAGAATAGGCACTACACTATAGTCAAGCTTTAATCATATCTTTATTTGTTTAATTTGTTTTTTTGTAAGGTACACAAAGAATGTGAAAAGTTTAAAAAAAAAAGAGGCTTTTCTTCTTCAGCCGACTAAAGGAGGAGAAGTTAAAGAGTCATAATAATCCCAAAATCACAAGGTATGCACGATCATTCGTTCATTTATTTTTGAGAATCTCATTATCTAGCAATCACATATTTTATTGTTTTTAGTACAATATTCTAAATCTCTTTTCAAAATCACACTTTAAGCGATGACAATTTTTTGGCAATTATGGTGGGACAACACTGTGCCGTTCTCTTTCTTTTTGTTTCTCTCTCTCTCTCTTTCTCTTTACACTTGACACCCTCATGTGTCACCCCCTTTTTGCACCCTTGTGTGCATCACCTTTGTACTCCTTAAGTACCTTTATTCACTAGTTTTACCCCTCATGCACAAACTCCCTTCAGCAAGATTGGCCCCCTCGGGACCATTTCAAAAAATTGTGATTGTTTGAGTTTGTTTTGGATATATTTTAGTGCTTTAAATTTGATTGCTTCACATACCTGAATTCGGGTCTTTGGTTGTGGACTTTGATCTTTCCTTCATCACATCTGGTTGACAGAGACTGAGTTCTCTGCGTGTTTATTTTGGGTTTTGAATCACATCCATTCAGTTAGACACGATTTAGAATCACGTCCTCCTTTGCATACACGATTCAGTCTGCTCGTTAGTTCTCTGAATTACGTCTACCATGGTAGACGCGATTCAAAAACGCATCCCCTGATCCAGACACATTTCAGATCTTTGTTTCAGGTGGTTATATTCATCATACTCTTTCTATCTTATCATCTCTTGCATTCCCTAGGAGCCAAACACCCTCTTAGCACTTGTAATTCCCTTTGGTTGAGAAGGTCCCTCTCTTCCGAATCGGAAAAACTTATGTCAAGACTTTTGTAAACAAAAGCAAAAGATTCCCTCTTTGCTTATCGTGCTAGTTGTACCTTTGAAGGCCCAGGTAGCTCACCCTTGCATGGTAAATCGTTTGAAGCCATAGTGAATAATGTTGGACATCGAATTGAAATTAGGAATCTACCAATTTTTGAGTGAATCCCACCCAATTAAAAATTCATCTAATTCAACAAGGAATTCTTAAATAATGTAAGCATCCACTTGTCTGTTGATTGCTTACAAAATTGTTTGAGCCCCATTATGATACTTCGTTTAGGTAGGATTGTTGGAATGACTTCATACGAATATGATAATATGTTTGACCATGAGGAGGTTTCTTACGATCCTCAAAATCAAGTTTAATTCAATATGAAAGAACCACAGTACGATCAATATAACCCCACTTCGCGATATCATGTCCATGCTATGGGATTTGAATTGAATTTTAACTCTGGAAAAGCTTAAGATCAGAATGAGCATTCATCCCCCAATCCCTCTCTAGATCTTGTCTCTACCCTTGGAGTTCTTGCTATCCATGTAGATCATCGCAATGAGTTAGTCAGCGTATAGTCGACTAATTCACTCATTTAACTCAAGATAATATACTGATTTTTTCGTTTTCATTGTATGTTATCATCAAAATATGAAGATCGGATAAAGAAATGAATTGACTCAACAATAGGAACCCAAACATCTATATTGAATCAGAAGGGACCAAGTAGAATCCATAGTTGATGGAAAAGAGATGCTTATTCTTTAGTGAAATAGTTCATGGAATTCTAGATGTGATAAAGTAGTTGTCATACGCTTTTGATACACCATAACAATGTCGGTAAAATCAATCATATTGGATTGTAGTGGTATTATAATAATCGAAGAGATTGTGGGAGGAAGATGGGGAAGGAGTTTGGATTGAGGGTGGAACAGAGGCAAAAAAAGAGTCATTTTGATGTGGAGATGGAGGTGGCTGGTGGCAGAGGGAGGGTGAGGGATTATGAAGGGTGCTTACCCAATATTCCAATAAAAGGAGGCACCAAACTAGGGTGCTTGACTGATATTCCAATAAAATGAGGCAATGACCTCCACCAAAGTGGAGACAAAATATTGTCCTCCAGCAAGAAGATTCCTAAAGGAGGGATAATATATATTCTCACTGAGAGAGAACATAGGTGGAGTTTTCTTGTTAAGAAAACTAGTTTAGTCTACTACCAATTGTACAAAATAATTTACTTACTTGATGTGTCTACATGCAATGTCACATATCACATAAGATATATTTCTTTCTCTTAAATTTGAAGTAAAATTGACATTATATCATTTTTAATTAGATAAAAGAATATATATTTAAAATATTAATTTTACTTTAATGGTTGACATATAAATAATAATTTATTCATTATACGAAGGATTCTTCGTGGATGATAGTATCACCTAGTTATTTAGGCTCAAAGGATAGATCCAGAATTACCGCAAGTTATATATAATACATATAATCTTAAATTTATTTATTTCCAACCCAAACACCTTGGCGTGGCATGGAAGGGATGACGAAGACCCCTTCGATCGAAGGAGAATAGACTAAGGATGTAAATGGTAACAGATGATCGACTGTTAGCTTATAGATCAATTAAAGAGAGTTTTTTTCAACTGATATACATAATGGATATGGTAACATATGTAATCTTTATGATCAAATACATATGGAATACTAAGGATCCGATTATCCGATTTATTAGCTTACAGGATAATTAATGATAAACTTTTCAAACCGATAATATCATAGATACAGTCACATATCTACCTTGGATCTACAATGAATCTCATCCATTTGATCTGCACAAAATTTGAGGAAAAAAAGACGTAAAAAATACAACCAAACGCACCATTGCATTTATGGATTTCTACAAAATTTTGGAAAGTCATCGTATTTATATTTTTATCCCTAATTCTCATGTATTATTTTTAATACTCCCTCAAAATGACGTTAAATTATGCTTAAAGATTTTGCATACGTACTTTTAAATTTACTAATATTTTACATATATATCTCTAAGTTCACTAAATTTTAACACATGTACTCTTGATGTTATCAAGATTTATAAAATCATTTTGACATATTTCGTTAAAATTCACATTATTTTGAAGCAAGGATATAGTCGGACCATTTTTTTAAGGGTATGAAAAATAATATAAGGAAGTTGGGGGTATAAATGTGAACATGACATTAGCATGGGCACATATGCAAAAATCCCTTGTATTTGCGCTACCTACCCCTGCTGTGCGCGTTATTGTCCCGCAGATGGCCCGCCGCCTCCTGGGCGGCTCTGCTCCTCCAAAGCCACGTCTTTTCCCACTCCCGCTCCTCCCCCGCCTCCTCTCCACAGCTGCCGACCTCTACTGCGACCTCCTCCGCGCGCCGCCGGGCCCCCCCGCTCCCGCCCTCGAGAGGGCCCTCACCCGCGCCGCCGCTCCCAAGCTGCACCCCTCAACGGTGGAGTCCGTCCTGCGCCGCTCGCCCGCCTCCACCCCCGCCCACCGCTGCGCGCTGCTCCGGTTCTTCGTCTGGGCCGGTCTCCAGCCCGGCTACCGCCACAGCGCCGCCGCATACGCCGCAGCCTGCGAGCTCCTCCAGCTGCCCCGCCACCCCGAGCTCCTTGACTGCCTCCTTGATGCCTACAGGGGGGATGGCGTCCCCGTCACGGCCGGGACCTTTCGGGTTCTTTTCAACCTGTGCCGGGGGGCCGCGTCCACCCAGCAAGCCCTGCGCTTGCTGCAGCGGATGGGGGAGTTCAACTGCCGCCCCGAGACGACCTCCTACAATGCCGTGCTGCGCCTCATGGTGGGGAGCCGCGGCGGCGGGGAGGGGGAGGACGCCGGGGCGGCGCTGCGGCTGCTGGAGGAGATGGCGCTGGGGGGCCTCCACCCGGACATGGTCACGTGGGTGGCGGTGGTGAAGGGGCTCTGCGGGGCCGGCAGGTTCGAGGACGCGCTTCGGCTAGTGCGGCGGATGCGGGCGCGTGGTTGCGCGCCTAACGTGGTCGTTTACTCCGCCCTGGTCGACGGGGCCTGCAACTGCGGGGACATGGAGTCGGCCATGGAGCTGCTGGGGGAGATGGAGGGCGGGATTAGGGGTTGTGTCCCCAATGTTGTGACGTACACCTGTTTGATGAAATGCCTCTGTGAGAAAGGCAAACTAAAGGACGCTGTGGAGTTGCTGGCTAGGATGGGAAGACATGGGTGCACCCCCAACCGGGTCACTGTGAGCACTCTTCTGAATGGATTGTGCTGCAAAGGCATGGTCGAGGAAGCGTTCGAGCTCGTTGAGAGGGTGGTGCGAGAAGGTAGCGTGCCGAGCGAGGACTGCTACAGCTCACTGGTAGTGTGCCTGCTGCAACATGGGCAGGTAGAGGAAGCTGAAAAGCTCCTCGGGAGGATGCTGGGAAGTGGGGTGAAGCCAGGCGGTTTTGCGCGCAATGCACTGCTGAGGGAGCTGTGTTCTATGGGGAGGTTTTTGGATGGGATTCACTGGGTGGAAGAGATGTGGAAGGAAGGGCTGCTGTTTGATGCAGATGTGTACTCCTCCCTCCTGGCTGGAGCCTGTGAGGGGGGGCATTTGCTGGAGGCCATAGCTTTGGTGAAGGGCATGACCCAGAGAGAGGTTCATGTAAGCCCTTCATGCTTGGACAGTCTTGTGGACCTCTTGAAGAAGTATGGTGAAACTGATCTTGCAGAGCAAATTGTGGAGCTTAGAGGGTTATAGAAAGTCATGGCTTGTTGCAATCTGATAGGTATTTACTGTGGATTGAGACATGCTACAATGTATGTTTTGTTTCTTCTTCTCTTTGTAACTATATCATGGATTTTATCCGAGGTTGGTCTTATGATTTGCCTTGGAAAATAATTGTCATTTCATTGTAGCAATTCAATAAATCCTTGTAAACTAGAGTTAACAATGTCTATTGGAGAGCACATCTCTTTCTTTCCAGTAAGATTGACGTTGTTCTTCCATATCTTTCTTTGTTTAGTTGTCATTTCATTCTTGTTTCAATATTCCAGGTGCAGTCAAATACTCAAATATAACACTATATTCAAATATTGAAATTAAATAGATATCAGAAAACCAATCATGGCAGTTAAAATTTCAAAATGAAATGTATAATAACTTGAGGTTTGCCAATTTCATAGGTTGTTTCAGATAATGTTCACAACATACATGAAATAAATACCAAAAAGCTTCACCACAAACAATCATCATATACTGACAGGCATTTATCCCATACCAAAACACATCACCGCATAGTCATTATCAGCTTCATAGTCTTACATCATCTATTTGGGGTTGTCAACTTTAATCATGTGTCACACAATCATAATATGACTAATTCATGTGTAAGTTGCTAATAAAATAACAAAACAATGAACATAGATTAGTTTATAGGACCTAAACTAAAGAAATAATCCACCTGAGGCCATGGGTTTCCACGTCTCACCATTTTTATTTTTTTTGGGGGGGGGATGTAGATGAGGGGAAAGATGGTGGTTTTTTGGTTACATATAAGGGTCATTTGTTTTGATATAATATAGCATAAAATACTACATTGTAAAACACTATGTGTAAGGGAGGGAGGGGGTCTTATCAATGGGTAATCGGGCAATAAAGAGAAGGGAGAAGTGGAGAGGGAGGAGAATGGACTTGCCTATGAGCAATGTCTGTGGTTAGATGGTGACGCATCACAGAAATGGGATCTCTGGGCATGTAGAGAAACACAGCCAGTAACTAGTTAGTAGGGAGGGAGAGTAGAAACACTACCATGGAGAAGGGTGGGGAGGGGGCATATATTATTAGGGACACAACAAGGGAGCAGGATTGAGGGTGTGATGGCTAAGAGATCATTTGTTTTGATATAAAATATCACAATATACTGTAAAACATCATATTTTATGTCTTAGAAAAATGCAGTATTTTATAACATTTTACATTGTTTTACCTTAAACCAAACAATAGCTTAATAAGATTTGTTTTAAAATGGATCCTGCCAGTCAGGACTTGGGCCAGTAAACGGTTCCTTGGACTACTCAGCCTGCTAGGCAAGTGCCCTGCTCAGTCCTTTGCTGGGGAAGCACCCAGGTGCTTAATAAGCACCTTTATGTTTAGATGACGCTTAGTGTAGACATGTGTCTTGACAACTATGCAAGATATGCATTAAGATCTGCTATACCTACATTTTTTGGAATTTTTCCACATGAGAATCTTATCCATGCATTTTTCTTGGCGAGGGGGTGGAGAGATGCCCTAACATTTCATTAAGATTTTAGCAAGCAAGTATTTTATGCCAACCTAAAACATGGAGATTTTAGCATCTTGTGTCAATTCAAACAGACTTTTAGTCAGTTATGATTGAACCGACTAAGATTATATGTTGTAGAAGTATAAACCAGTGGGCAATCTGTCCAATGTTAATTGTCAGAAATTGGATAGAGATGACTACAGAACTAAGAAGACTTGGTCTAAAAAATTGGAGCAGGATTAGAGAAAGTTTCCACATGTTTTGCTGAAAAGGACTGGACCCCCCATTGCTTCTTGGAATATGAGATAGCTTCAGAGAAGAGTGGAGTATTGTCGTAAAATCAAATTAGAAGTTAGTGGAAAAATATATGAAGGGAGTGGAAGAAATATGAGGGATAAATGCTTGTGTGCAGCTCGCTTGCCTGCTCTGCGGATGACACTCGCTTCCCTCGCATGCAGCTCCCTGCTCTGTGGACACCAGGCGCTTGCCTCATGTGCACCTCCTCTGTCATCTTCTGCTTGCTTCCAAGGTATAGCTCCTCCTCCAGTCTATCTTGCAGATTCCGAATTTTTTTCTGTAAAATCTCCAGCTGTGAACCTGTGAATCTGTATGCTATCTTTAGTGAATCTGCAACCATGGGACCTGGCCCTTTCTTGTTCTTCTTTTTGGGTCCTCACAGAAGCTGTAATTGATGCGGGACAGCAAAGGGGAAAGATGGATGAATGGCTCGGAGGCCAAATGAAGAGGGGATGACAAGGGCTGAAGAAGACGAACAGGGGAGAAAGGGGGGGGGGAGTGGAGGAAGATGACCACAGGGGCTTCACACCCCACTGAACAGCCCCATCTTGGGGTCCTCACCAGTACACAATGCACCAGGCGGCAACCAAGCTTTCTTCTTATCTTCTCATCAAAACATTCATCCATCTTTCCCCTTTGCTGTCCTACATCAATTTTGGTATTAGAGCGGGTTGTTGGGTCATTCTCATGGCCCAAATCCTGTGAGAAATTGCTCATCCTCTCTCTCCTCTCCGTCACCTTCCATCTCCCTTTCCTTCGAACTGGTTCGCAGCAGAAGAAGGAGAGGAGGGCGGTGACTCACCTGGGGGTTGCCGTCACCGTCGCCTGGCTCCACCGGAGTCATCGCCGCCGTCGTCCACCCTTGCTGCTGCCGCTCCCGTAACCTTCTCCTTCCTCCGAAAGAAGAAGAAGAACAAGAGGAGGGAGGGGAGAGCTCGAGCCCCCGCCAGCATCGCTAGTGCCTCTACGCGCCGTCGTCGCTTGGCTCCACCAGAGCCATCGCCGACATCGTTTGGCTCCATCGGAGCCGTCAAAGCCACCCGTCGCCACCATCGTCGAGCCCTATCTCCACCGCTGGCTGGCTCGGGTGAAGAAGGAACATAAGAGGAAGAAGAGGAGGGCTGCCGGAGCATTTGCGCACCGCCGACGCCGTCGCATCCCCTTGGCGCCGCCGCTGTTGGCTTCCACCGGCGTCGCCGTAGTCGCCCCCCCGAGCCGCTATCGCCCCCTCCCCCACAGGCTGCCGCTGGCGTCGGACCCCGCTGTCGCCGCCGTCACCTTCCACCGACGCTGTCGTCACCACGTGCCGGAGCCTCCGCCACCTTCGTGCCTAGTTTTTCCCCCACCAGAGTTGTTCGTGTCGAAGAAGAAAGGCGGAAGAAGAAGGGTACGTGCCCTGTTATGGAAGAACCGGTCAAACCGGGTTGACCCGGTTCAACCATCTATCTGGTTCAACTGGCCCGAGCCCATGGCTATCTGGTTCGAACCCAGGCCCGCACCTGATTTGAGCCAACAGTGAAGGTGGTCTGAGCCACCTGGTCTAGTCCCTGGTCCAGTCAGGGTTTAGACTTCGTCTAAGCCATCTACACCAAGGTTCGAATCAGGTTCCAACTTGGTCTACTACAATGCACTAGGGTAGTGCAACGGGAGCCGTTAGCGCACCATCTTCGCTCCGAGCTCATTCGGACTCCGATTTGCGCACCGTTTACGTCGTTGGATTCGTCTTGACGAGGCCGACCTAGATTTAGCACATTGCGTCTCTAACTTGCCTTGTTTTACGTGCCACTTTTGCACGCATGTCGAGGTCCTCGTTTGTGCTCTATTTCGTGTGCCAATCATGCAGTTGGCCTCCTTATAGCGAGGCGGATCTCATCCAGCACTTCTTCGGCTAATGGTGCATCGTTTTGCGTGCCGCACTTGCATGCTTTACGAAGAGGGTTGTGTGTACCGTTCGAGGTCGTCCCGATCTTCGATTTGAGCGTTGTCAGCGGCGTTGGTCTCGTCTCCGCGAGGTCCATCCAGTTTCAGCACACATCTATCCCGACTTGCATCATTTTGCGTGTCACTTTTGCTCACATATCGAGGTTGGTGGTTTGAGCTCTGTTTTTTGCATCGATCGTATCGTTGGCATCTTTGCAGTAAGGTGGACCTTGTCCCATGCTCCTTCAGTCAGTGGTGCCCCGTTTTGCGTGCCACTTCCCCTACTTCTCGAGGCGATGGCTACTGACTACTCGAGCAGACATTGGGAGATGTCTAATGATCTTGGATTGGATCAATTAGTGGGTGATTGGGATAACTTCATGAATGATTGGAAGCACAATTTGGACCAGTTAAAGGGTGATCTTCGGAGCCTTTGTGCCATACTAACCAAGCCAAATGATGTTGTCTACGAGGCCGACCCGGCGATGATCGAGGAATATGAAAGTCGAATGAAAGAGGTATACTATGTAGCCGATCCAGTACTATAGGATGAATATTTGGGGGAGGTTAAATCGGTGATGCCTGTAGTAGATAATGACCTCTTCCTTACTGAAGAGAATGAGCCGAAGACAGGAAATCTACTTGGAGATGTGGTCGATCAGCCGAAGGACGTTTGAAGTGTCATCTGTCTGCAAGGTTTTGACCACATATGGAGCGACATTGAGGCACACTGATGCATGAAACGATACATGCTTGGAGCTCCCATGTATTTGCTTTTATTAGGCCTCTTAAATGGCCCATTATGTCTTTATGATTTTCTAGGAGTTATGGAAACATGAATAAGGGAAGTCCTAGAGTCGGATGGAATCTCTAGGGTCAGGAGTTACACCTAGTCTCTATATATGTGTATGATGTTTGAAGAAGAGATGGAGATGAAAGAATTAAGAAAAGAAAATTACCTGAGTTAGCTGTGACTGGTTCTCTGCGAGAGAGATCCCCAAAACCCCCCTTCCTTGGTGCGACGCCAAGGCTCCCCTCCTTGTCCTTGGTGCGACGCAGGGGAACCTCCATCTTCTGGCGCGAGGCCGAGGACCCTTCTCCCATTCCCCCCCTCTTTTCCCTTTTGTCCCGCATCAATTTTTGGTATCAGAGCATACCTCGGTCCCCCGCTGCGCCGCCGCGCCATTGTCGTCTCGAGCCTTGCCGCGCACCTCGCCACCGCGAGAGCCCCTTTTCGCTGTCCCCGTAGCCTCCAGCTCCTTAGCAAGCTCGGTTAGGGTGAAGAAGAAGAAGAGGAGGTAAGAGGAAACAGGGACAGAGTCGGAGGCTTATGTCTGCTGCGTTGTCGGCGTTCGCCGGCGCCATCTCTGTTGCCGTCCCTCGTCGCCGCTGCGGTTGGCCGCAACCTCCTTGGCCACCATTGCCGACCGCCCCATAGTCGCCCTGCCGTCGAGGTTGCTCCTCCTCACTGCAGTCTGCCATCGCCAGCCGCCCCGCCTCCTTCGTGCTCTAATTTTTTTCCCCCTTCCGGATCTGTGCATAGTGAAGAAGAGAATAGAAGGAGAAGACGAAGAGGAGGATGGCGAGCCAAAGAAGAGCCCCGGCGTCGTTGCCGCCGGCCCCCCGGTGCCATTGCCGCCGGCTGTTGCCACTGTCGGAGCCCTTCTCTCCACGCCCGGAGCCCGCCTAATTCGTGTTGAAAACGAAGAAGAAAAGGGGGCGAAGCCATCGCCCCTCGCCGGCAGTGTCGTGACTGTCACCGGTCTCCACCGACACCGGCGCCGCTACCGTAGACACCGACGCCGTTGCCGCCGGCCTACGCCGCCGCTGCCCCGGCCACCGCCGCCGCTGCCTACGCCTCCCTCTTCCTTTTCTTTTCTGTTACGAACTTGAAGGAAGGGAGGGAGAGGGAGGAAACGAAGGGCTCGGGCTCGTGCCCCTTTTAACCCGGTCCGCCCGAGTCACTCGAGCATTGGTTCGAGCCCAATTCACCCCTGATCCGAGTCACCTTACTTAACTATCCATCCAAGTTGTAATTTCCTATTTGATCCGACCAAGTTGTAAGAAGCTAGGTGGTCCGAACCAAGTTCCAAGGTGATCCGGCCCGCTGGTCTGCTACAGTGCACACAGATGGTACACTAGTAGGTCTTATCGCACCGCTAGTGCTACGAACTTGTTCGGACTCCGATTCGTGCGCCGTTTGCATCGTTGGATTCGTTTCGACGAAGCCATCCCAGATCCAGTGCGCTATATCTTCGACTACCTCATTTTACATGCCACTTCTGCACGCATACCGAGGACACCGATCGCGCATCCCGAGGCCCGCATCAGTCACCTCGATTTGCGTGTCAATTTCTGGCGCACTGATTTCGTAGAGGTTAGCATCCTGACTTGCCTCGTTTTGCGTGCCACTTCTGTACGCATATCAGTTGTCGATTTGCGCTCAGTTTCTTGCACCAATCGTGCCGTTGGCTTCGTCTCAACAAGACGGACTCAACTCCAGAGTGGTGCTGCCCTAAGGAGCCTTGTTCTACATGCCGTTGATTGATTCTAACAGAATTGGAGTCTCGGGGTAATTTCTTGCAACATGTCATCCATTTATTTATGTTTTGATGTGTTCTTGCTGAATCGAGAATAGACGACATTGATATTAGATGAGAGAGCGAGTGATAATGTGATTCCTCAGTATATTATTGATTCACTGTTGAAGACGGACGAGATTTTTGTAGAGGGTGATAGAGCTTTTGTGGAGTTTTATCGGCGAGTTAAGGGTGTCACCATAGGACACTCCACTACTTATGTGGATAGAGCTTGGTGTATTATAAATCCATTGAGCTCTTCTATTTGCTTGGGTCGAGAGTGGCTATCAGAGCGCCAAGCCACAGTGGATTGTGATAGACGTCGATGCTCCCTCGTACACCCTCATTTTGATGGACGTGAGTTCACGTTTTCGAAATCGTCACTTTATTCTCCTAAGGTAATGGAAACACCGTCCAAGTTGCTTGATACAGTCTCGCCAGTTACAAATGATGATTAATTAGATGTGTTGGTTCATACTCAAGATGCTAGTGTTGATCCCACGACTGACGATATTCAGGATGCTACTCTATGTATTGAGCCTGGACTTCATTTAATGGCGGATGATGTGATTGTGACCAATTCAGTACCGTTGGTCATCAGTGAGTCATCAGATAATGTTGTGGGGGATCAGCCGCTCATTGTTGAAGTCGGATTTGACTTACTTTTTGAATACTCGTTTGATGTTCCAGATGTCCAGTGCGATTCCCTATGTCTTGCAGACGTTGCTTCATCTGAGTTTGACTTGCTATGGTGTAACTTTGAGGCCTATTATTAGTGCCACCTTCAGCTCCTTATCTTGATGATCTATATGCAGTCGATTGTGCACCGCTGGTCTGTGACCCCCTTGCTCCTCATATGGCTTCTTCGGCATTTCAAAACTCGATGACGAGTTTTTTCAAACCAGGGGAGATTGATGCAGGAAACGATGCATACTTGGAGCTCCCATGTATTTACTTTTATTAGGCCTCTTAATGGCCCATTATGTCTTTATTATTTTCTAGGAGTTATAGAAACATGAATAAGGGAAGTCCTAGAGTCAAATGGAATCTCTAGGGTCAAGAGTTACACCTAGTCTCTATATATGTGTATGATATTTGAAGAAGAGATGGAGATGAAAGAATTGAGAAAAGAAAATTACCTGAGTTGGTTGTGATTGGTTCTCTGCGAGAGAGATCCCCAAAACCCCCCCTTCCTTGATGCAACGCCAAGGCTCCCCTCCCTGTCCCCGGTGCGATGTCGGGGAACCTCCCCATCCTTTGGCGCGAGGCCGAGGACTCTTTCCCATTCCCCCCTCTTTTCCTTTTGTCCTGCATCACACACTTTCCTCCTCAAGTTAGAGCATTCCTGCGCATGATGATTCATGAGCCGTCGGTGTTGTTTCCCGAGCATGCTACCATCATTCCTCCATGGATATTGACTGACTTTAAAACTCGATGACGAGTTTATCTCAAACAAGAGGAGAATGATGGGGATCCAAGGACTAGAGAAACGGGGTCAAAGGTCCCTGTTGTATTTTGTTTGACCCATTAAAGGCCCACTTGGTGTCTTTTTATTTTTTTTTCTGTAATTTTCTGGCATCTTTTTCTCCTCTTTTGGAGCCTAGGGGCACTTTAGACTTTATTGTACCTAGGGCTACCCTAAGGGGACCCTATATATTATAGCCTCTCCCAAAAAGGAAGGCATTGAATGCTGAAATGAGAAAGAGAAGAGTTGCTACCGCCTGGTGCGTTGGGTGCTGGTGAGGACCCCAAGATGGGGTTGTTTAGTGGGGTGTGAAGCCCCTGTGTCATCTTCCTCCACCCCTCCTTCTTCCTCCCATGTTCAGCCTTGCCGTCTTGCCCTTTCTTCTTCTTCTTCTTCCCTGGCCTCTGAGCCCTTCATCCGGATTCACCCCTCTCTGTCCCGCATCAAGATGGCAACAACGGCGAGGTTCTCGGTCGCCCGCCTCCTCTCCACCCTCCGGGGCGCCGAGGCCAGGGCCGCCACGTCCGCGGGCCCTGTTATGTTCCCTTCCACGGTGCTGCTGCTGCTGCTGCTGGGGAGGCCGCTGTCGACGGGGGCGGCGGCGGCGCGGGCGGGGAAGGAGGAGGTAAAGTGGAAGGAGGCGCTGGAGAAGTCAAGCGGGTGCTGTACTACACGCGTCGGATCCACGAGGTGCGAGGGACCGACAACGTGGGCGCTACGATGGACTCCATGGACTTGGAGCGCGAGAAGGGTGCCAGCCGGTGGCGGTAGGGGACGCCGCTGCAGGTGGCAGTGAAAGCGATCGCGCCAGTGGGCACCAGCGATTCCGTCCAGGGACGGTGGCGGCATAGTGGTGAGGCGGCATATCGGAGGTTTGGCGCAGGATTTGGATCGTGAGGACGACTCAAAATCGGCTCTGATACCAAGTTGATGCGGGACAAAGAGGGGTGAATCCGGATGAAGGTTTCATAGGCTAAGGAAGAAGAAGAAGAAGAAAGGGCAAGACGACAAGGCTAAACATGGGAGGAAGAAGGGGGGGGGGTGGAGGAAGATGACACAGGCACTTTACACCCCACTGAACAACCCCATCTTGGGGTCCTCATCAGCACCTAATGCACCAGGCGGCAGCAACTCTTCTCTTTCTCATTTTAGCATTCAATGCCCTCCCTTTTGGGAGAGGCTACAATATATAGGGTCCCCCTTAGGGTAGCCCTAGGTACAATAAAGTCCAAAGTGCCCCTAGAGTCTAAAAGAGGAGAAAAAGATGCCAGAAAATTACAGAAAAAAATAAAAAGACACCAAGTGGGCCTCTAATGGGCAAAACAAAAGACAACATGGACCTTTGACCTCGTTTCTCCTGTCCTTGGATCCCCATCAGTAATCTTTGAGCAGTTTGGTTTATATTATTAAATTCCCTTATGCGAGCGATTATTGATTCATTGTCAAGGTGTACGTTGAGGCCAAAATCTTTAGAGACTGATTTTTAAGTTTGCAAGAGGTGATATCACTTGGGCATTCACGCCATTGTTTTAAATTTTATTTTACAGATTGTCTCTTTATTGCTTGAATCTAGCGTCGAAATTGATCTGAAGAATTTCTGTCGGCAGGTGAGATGAGTCCACTCTGGCTTGTGGTCTTATTTCTTTAGAAGAATGTTTCTGTAGTCTTGGATATGTGGTTGTTTACGTGATCTCATTTCTATTGATCAAGAAGAAAAAAAATGCATGCATGGTTGCATTTATGGTTAAAGAAGACTTCACTTGCTTTGCATTATCATGATGTGAACGGTGTACTTGTTAATCTGTCTCTCATGATTTTGCCCGAACCTTGAGGGCTTGCATCCATGTGTAATTGGCATGTGGGCAATGGCTTAGATACACAAATGGACCTAAGTGTTATCAAGTTCTTTGCGATATTGAGCTTATTATTCAGTTGGTGAAGGTTTCAACCACCCCGGTTGGCAAAGTTGTGGACCTATTTTTTATTACCAATGGCATGTAAGTGGTTGGTATTTTCATATTTCTTCTATGTCGTAAAGACATTGAACACATTCACTTCCCTTTGCTCATGTTTCTCGTCATTCAATCTGCAGTGGTTGGTATTTTCATATTTCTTCTATGTCAGAAGATGCATTATGTTATAATGACTACTTTGATATATCCTGTGTCCTATATGAGGGGGATGTAAATATGCATTGGTAGTTGCACCACCATAGAGAGGGGGGAAGGAAAAATATAATATTAGTTGATATCTCTCATGTCAAGTTCAGCTTGTGGAATTATGGATTATACCTTTTTGTTTAATGCGTGGATTATGTTATAAAATATTATTCAGCTGGCTGCTCTTTGTAACGAGTGTTACTTTGATTATTGAAGTAAGTGATGGGTGGTTGCATACGTGAAAAACGGTGATGGAGATGGGTAAAATTTAGTTGCTTATAGGGTACGTGACAGTACTTAAATTCTTCATTTATTCAATTGCACTGTGGTTTTGATGGTGCTGGGATTCTTCTTTCTTATATTCAATTTTTGTTAATTCTGTCATCTCTATCCATTGTTTTATAGACCATCTTTTCTTTCATTAAATTCAAGTGCAGCAAATCGCCTTAATGCCCAGCAAGGAGTTGTTAAGAAGTGCATTTGTTTGCAGGTATATGATAAAGCACTTGTACTTTTTCTTTCGTTCAAGGAAAATTTACAAGTCAATTAAGATTAGAATCTCTATATTGCATCAATTTGCCATGAGAGGACCATTTGCCGATGCTTTTTTGAACATCCAACTAGGGTTGAAGCTTAGGAATGGGTTCAATTTCAAATGGGCACAATGATGTGTTTGGATAGAAATGGTTTGTTGATGAGCAGTTCACATGGTTAGTTCTGTCTTTTACTGTGCGTAAAGTCAGTCTTCTAGTGATGTGAGATCATGCCACCCCAAAGGGGGAAACTCTTGAAACATGACTTTTCTCAGTTGTAAATTGTCAAGAGTACTTGAAATACATTCAATATACCAAATTCCAAGTTTACGTTCATATCTTTGTCCTTCCATTTCTTTTTCAGCTAACATTGTGTGCTTTAGTATTCCTTTTTCATTAGGTTATTAATGTGTCATTTTGTTACAATGCAACTTGAAACTCTTGAAACATCGCTTTTCTCAGTTGTAAATTGTCAAGAGTACTTGAGATGCATTCAATATACCAAATTTTTCGAAAATTTCAAATAAGATCAATTTTAATTGGATCCAGATTTTACGAAACCAAAATTACTTATTTTTAGAAATTAAATCCTCATTTAGATACGTCACATTTTGTGTGAGATTGATTAAAAGTTAACCATATGGTCATGGACAAGCACCGGAAAACATATCATATGATGATGTGGTTGTGGATGTGAATGTGGATGTGTGTGGAATTGTTTGCTGAGAATTATGTGACAATTATTTAGGCTTGTGTGCCTCCTTCTCTCTCCACACTCCAATGTAATTTTATCTCCCTTCAGTCATGTATTTAGTCGTAAGTTTTTCTCTTGTACGAATATGTATTTGATAATTGGATCAAATTAGTTATTTGTGATTGATCGTAATGGTCGAGGAGGAGTGAGGATGATTCACAAGTATAACTAAGAAGACAACCAGGAGATGAAATCACTAGCCTTTGTGATTGTATTTCTGATATAATTGTTATGTTAAGTAATGTGGTGATAAATTGTATGGCTCCAATTTGGTCACTCGGATGTCTATAACCATTCTAATGAACATGTATGGTGATGCATGTTTTATTTTATTTTTAAATTGAATTACTATTTAAATATAGTAAATATTCACTAGTATTTGATATAATTATTTACTCTCATTTAGGATAAGCTCAAGATAAAAAAATAATTAAAATCGTTTGTTTATAAAATTTTAAGTTATAGTGTAGTAGTTAGGAACTCACTGCGCGACCCTCTATCGTTATAGTTTTATGATTAGATTCAGATTGAAATATGTTTGTTTCAAGGTAGGTCAACATGGGGATTCGACTCGAATCAGTTTGGTCCCGACCAAGTAGATCGGTCGATCCGATTTAATCTCGGACCGATCAGGACCGGTCTGGCCGATCTAATTTTTTAAAAAGAGAGAAATAGAAGAAAAATATAAAAATAGGTCTAAAAAAGGAAAATTATAAAAAAAATAAAAAAATATATATTTATTCGAAATTTATTTAGTATCTCGGGTAAGCCCTTGAAATTTTATTAATTTTGAAAAAAAACTTGAATACAATATATGGGAGGCATAAAACTTTACTCTTAAGTATTACATGATAGTAAAAAAAAAATAATACAATACAATTAGACATATATTTATTTTAATCTTATATTGTAGGTGTTATACAAATGTTGCACATAATCGGTCTAAGACATATAAGTTTGATAGCATTGTTCATATTTCTGTACAAATCGATGATACTCAACTGTGAATGGGTAGATGATTGTCACCGGTATCTATCTTTGTGTCTTTGGTCTACGATGAGATCCTCCTGAGGTTGATGATTGATAAGAAGAAGCATATGAGTTTGGAGGATAAGTGGGATATCCTCTTAAGTAACTCGATGCATCGTAGGGTTGTGGATATTGATAATACCTACCTGAATATCCATAAAGACTATAACCCTCTAATAGAGTTTGAGAGGATACATCAGATATATGCTCTTGAGCACACTCTTTTGATGTTTCTCTTGTTCTCTTTAGAAACTCTTGTTGTTACTTTCTTTTGCCCTTAACTGTTCTTAATGTGTCCTCGGCCAACTCTTGTTCTTAATGTGTCCTTGGTTCAACTACGCTCAAAATCATCTTTATATCTTTTCGATACTCTCAGCTCTCAATCAAGTCCTCAACTTGCTTTCCTTTGTCTCTAACGTCATGCTTCACGTACCTTGTCATCCAATCCTGCCATCCTTTGCTTGAAATCATCTACTTCAAGGAGCGTATTTGTGACTATATACTCTCCAAGGAAATGTACGTGGAGACGAAACGAGTTACTTTAGGGCATAGTAACTCTCTTTGTCTGGTGTGTTCACGCATCAACATGAGCACATAGTTGTGGTTGTAGATATAAGATGTGATGAATTGGGCTGACTTCACTGTCTCAATATCTTCTAGCATCAAATCTAAGGAGTGAGCATAACAAAGAACCCAATATAGATGTGACTTCTTCTCCATTAACATATGGCCAGTAGCTTTATATGAAGTTGCATTATATGTTACAACTTGTACCACTCGATCTTCTCCACGTGCTCCACAATGTCATCTTAACTTGAAAAGATATTCAACGTTCTTTATTTTTTCACTAGCATCAATGGACTTCCAAAATATAGTCTTAGCTTGACAGTATATAAGGAAGTTAATCATACATCTTCTCGTCATTCTTATTCAAATAATGTATAGAGATTATAGAATATCTTAATTAACTAAAAAATATAATCTATTAATCTAAATATGTTAAACTAATCCAAAGTACTCACATGTCCAGCCATCTGTCATTATTGTGCAACCTCTTTCATCCCAAATTTACTCGAACGACTTGATATATTTTTGGAGATCACTTACCTCTTGAAAAAGGTAAGTGTTGTATATCTCCTTGGGGTTGGTCTATGAATACCCTTACCTACATCTTCAATAGTCTCAATCATGTCCTCCTAATAAGGATCCTTTGCGGCATTGGTTGGTACACTGTTATAAACAAACCATCTCGAAATAGTACGGTCAATCTTCTCTTTGCATAACTTCAGATTCTTCACAGTAGTTGTGATTGATGGTTGTCTATCCCTCTGTCTTGTTATGAAAGCATCTATAAGACCCACTCTAGGGTCATTGTTCCTAGTCAAGTCATGAATTTTCTCCTCGTTGGATCTCTGTTCGGATCCACTCCCTTGTCCAACCTGTCGGCTGGCGCGTCTATACACATCCTCTTTAGCAAAAGATCTTCTACTTTCGTCCATAGTTCGATGCAAATCATCTTAAAAATAAAATAGATGATTAGAGACTAATTTAACAAAGATGAAGTGTAAATAACCAATTGAAACTTTTAAATCAAAGAAATGTATATATCTTACCTTGAGAAAAGTCTTTAAATGCAATGGACCTCCTTATGGTAGGGTCTATGTCTCCCTCTCGAAATCTATCTCCCAGAATGTGAATATGAATACCTTGAGTTGAGGGCTGTGTCATTTCCTGTAAGGACTGAGGTTTCGGATTTGGTTATCGGGTTAGTTTCTGGGTCGGATCCCCTGGTTTGGGCCCTGATGGGTTTGGGGAGTGCCTTCTAAATGACGTCTAGGATGCACGACGCCTTTTGAACGGCGTCCTGCTGAGTGGATGCCATGTAGTCGAGTGGCTGTTGTGCCACGTGGACGCCACGTGGGCGGGTTTCGGACCGCGAGAGTACGGCCCTGTCTTGTCGTCTGAAAGGCGTCCTCGATGGACGACACCATTCAGAATACGACCCTGGGTTGTCAGTGTACGGTGCCGGTCTTGTCGTCTGAACGGCGTCTTGAATAGGCGACGTGTTTCAGAGTTATGTTAGTACGGCCCGTCATGTCAACTGATAGGCGTATGTGCCGCACGACGCGTTTTACCCAGCTTCTGCTTGACCCCGCGAACCCTCCTTTCTTTCCCTCATTTTCTCTTCCCTTCTCTCTCTCCTCACTTCCTCTGGCGGCTCCGGCGATCTCTCCTCCCCCTCCAATTTGTCCTCCCACCATTTCACCTCTCCCTCCTAACTCCTACCACTACCACCACCACCTCCTCCGCGGCGTTTTCTCTCCGGACGGCGACCGACGTCCTGGTGGAGTAACGACGTCCTCGGCGGTACCGACGGCGGCGTGGGGACGAGACGGGTTGGCGGCTTGAAGCTTGGAGGAGTTCGAGCAACCGATAGGGTGACGATTCCCCTAGTGTTTCATTTAAAAACCATGTTTTCCCGCTTTGAAGCATGATGCGTGTAAATGATTTTTGAGTAGAATAAGCATGTATAAGGACTTTCTTGATGGATAGGGTGGTTTCTATGGATGTGAATTTGTGGGTTTTCATGTGATGGATTGGTTTCCCTCTTCGTTTTCCCCTTCTTAGGTGTTTTTGGGGCGAATTTGGGGTTAAAGGGGACCCTCGGGTCGAGCTGCAGAAACCTGATTTCTGGCGCTAAATGACGTCGCGCTAGGACGACGCCATTTAGAATGGCGACGGGCCAACACAACGCCATTTAGGCAGGAATTGTCCCGGCAACGGTTTCTGTCAGAGGGGACTTCTGTTGTGAATGGCGTCCAAGGACAGCGACGCTTTTTAATAGGCGGCTACCTACGACGACGCCATTTAGGCCATATTCTGAGGCCGAGATTTCATGAACCAGTTTAGGAGGCTTGAATGGCGTCGGCCTTGGGCGACGCGATTCAAGACAGAACCACATTAATTCATGCTATTAATATGTGTTTACACTGTTAGATAGTTCAGTTAATGCATGCTTTAAATATACTCGATGATGATGGATTCTATGTGACCTGATCACATTGCTTGTGTTTCGTGCGACCGTGGACTTTTCACGCGAACGGATCGCACTGTGCTGTATTTTGTGCTATTGTGGACCTAGAGTGACAGTTGTAGCGCTTGACACCCTGTGTCGGTGTGGGAGGGATACAGCGCCGGTGGGAGCAGTGGCGGGGTGACTCCTAGTGAGAGAGGGTCACCTGGTGAACTCCGGAGTTAGCTAGTACCGGTGTCGGAGAGGTACCTGTGAAGTGTCACTCGTGCTGGGGGAAGGAGTAACCACCTGAGCCAATTGGGCCGGAGTAGCTAGCATGCTATCCGAGGGGTTACTGTTTGGTCTCAGCGGGTCGGTGTTTCCCACTTTCGTTTGTGTGGTTGGCGTGTTTTGCCGAGACATTGGTTGTAGGCTCCCTGGTAGAATGGTTTCAGAGGTATGCATGTTATATTTCGAATGCATGTGATTTATATCGAGATTTAGGAGTGGTAATTATTGCTTTACTTGTTTACTTTATCTTTAGTTACGTTTCTGCACTTGTGGGTGTGCGTGTGGGCAGTGGGGATCGAAGGATTCCTACTGAGTCTTTTCGTTGAGACTCACCCCTGCAGTTTTCAGGTGAGGGTTCCAAGCAGGCTTAGCGAGGAGAGTACTGCTTCGAGTTGTGCACCAGCAGTTGTTGTTCCGGGGTATGCCCCGATGTAGTTGTTATTTTATTTTCTGGCCTGTACGCTTCATTATTTCTTTTCAGTTGGAGTATGTAATTATTTGCTGTATCGTGTCGCATTGTAATAACTTTTAAATTCTTGCACTTCCTTTTTAATTCAATGCGATGTGAATGTTTAGCTTTGTTAATTATTTCTTTCCCAGACTTATCTAGATCCTGGTTTGGTTCCAAATTAATGATTCGGTACCTATTTAGTAATCGGATCCCCAATTATAGGGTGGCGGGTCGTTACAGTTGGTATTAGAGCATTCGTTCTGGCAAATAAATGAATAACTAGGTTAAATGTTGTAAGTCCGACAAATAATTACATTATCCCGTACAGGCACGACGGTAGTATAGGTTTTAGGATTCTAATTAGAACTTTTCGATTTTGTGATTATAGGCGATTAGATGGCTCATAGGAAGAGGATGCCAGTTATTAGAGAGCGGGAAGATGTCCCTAGTGGATCTGAGGCCTGTAAGCCGAGTGTGGAACATTTCATGGAGGCTATGATGGACACGATGGCTAGATACCAAACCCGAGATCCTAGTGAGAGTTCCAGTGCTCGGGGAGGGTCTTCGACTACCCTGGAGAAATTCTTGAAGCTGAGGCCGCCTCATTTCACCGGTCGTCCCGACCCTGATGAGGCTGTTCATTGGTTGAGGGAGATGGAGAAGACTTTTGACACTATGGATTGTGCGGCGGTTGAGAGGACTCCGTTGGCTACCTTCATGTTGAAGGATGATACCTATGACTGGTGGACCACTCTGAAGAGTTTGTCTTATGCGGATAGGAGTCTCAGGGAGATTCCATGGGAGACTTTTGTGAAGGAATTCAATGCACAGTATTTCCCTAGGCATGTTCAGAGGGCCAAGGAGAGGGAATTTATGAAGCTGACCCAATGAAGCATGACAGTGCTTGAGTACCAGACGAAGTTTGTTTAACTTGGAAGGTTTGTGCCTTTTATCTCAGGAGACGAGGAGCGTCGGACTGAGAGGTTTGTGGATGGACAGAGGTCCAGTCTGAGGAGTTTTGTGGCATCTCACTGTTGTACAGATTTGGCATCGGCGGTTAAGTGTGCCGCAACAGTAAAGGCACAGCAGGATCAGTCGGCCCGGGAGAGGGGACTGACTACTCAGGGGCTAGTTTGTGGCAGGGGGAAGGCCGCAGCAACAGCACCTTCGTCCGGATCAGGATCGTCTTCACTTGGCTCCAGGTTCAGGAGGTTCTTTCGAGGCAGTGGCAGCAGTAGCGGCAACAGCGGTAGCAGCAGACCGAGGCAGAGCCAGCAGAGTCAGCCAGTGTCCAATGCGCAGCATGAGTCAGCTCAGATGCTTCCGGCAGCCTGTCGGCATTGCGGTGGCACTCACGGTGGGACTCAGTGTCCTGCTTTTTCTAGGAGGTGCTACACTTGTGGCCAGCAGGGCCATTTTGCGAGGTTTTGCCCGCAGGGGCGTGGTCAGGGGCAGGGACCAGGTGATCAGAAGAAGCCGAGGACTCAGGGGAGAGTTCTAGCTATCACCAGGAAGGAGGCTCGCGCATCCAACTTGGTGGAAGGTACACTTTCTGTCCTTGGGAACTCTGCACATGTGTTGATTGATTCGGGTGCTTCGCATTCTTTCATTTCTGAGCAGTTCGTAGATGTTCTTTCTGCACCCGTTGATGAGATATCTGATGGATTGATGGTAGAGGTTCCTTCTGGGGATTTCTTGTTGTCTTATAACTGTTTGAGTGATGTTCCCTTGACCATTGAGGGCCATGAGTTACCTGCCCAGTTAGTTGTGCTCGCCATTCGCGACTTTGATGTCATCCTGGGCATAGACTGGTTGGAGGCGTATTATGCTGAGGTGGACAGCCACAGGAAGATGGTGCGTTTCTCTATTCCGGACATCCCGACCTTCTACTTCCAAGGTATTAAACTCTCTTCTCGAGGTATTCTTATTTCTGCCTTTAAGGCCCAGAGGTTACTTGTTGGTGGTTGTGAGGCCTTCCTTGCCTCTGTTGTTCTAGCTAATGTTAGTGGTAGTCCCAGTCCTCGGGAGGTGCCTGTAGTGTGTGACTTTGTAGATGTGTTTCCTGAGGAGTTGCCTGGCCTTCCTCCTCAGCGAGAGGTTGAGTTTACTATTGAGCTTGCACCGGGTACGGCGCCCCTGTCTAAGGCCCCGTATCGGATGGCGCCAGCTGAACTCGCTGAGTTGAAGGCGTAGTTGCAAGAACTGTTGGATAAAGGGTTTTATTCGTCCCAGTATTTCTCCGTGGGGTTCTCCAGTTCTATTTGTCAGGAAGAAGGATGGTTCTCTGAGGTTGTGCATTGATTATAGACAATTGAACCAGGTGACGATAAAGAACAAGTATCCACTTCCGAGGATCGATGATCTGATGGATCAGCTGCAGTCTGCGAGGGTGTTTTCGAAGGTTGACTTGAGATCAGGGTATTATCAGATGAGGATCCGTGAGGTCGACGTTAGTAAGACGGCCTTTAGGACTCGGTATGGGCATTATGAGTTTTTGGTTACGCCTTTTGGCTTGACCAATGTTCCGGCAACTTTTATGGATTTGATGAATCGGGTCTTCAGGGCCTAATTGGATCAATTCGTAGTGGTATTTGTAAATGATATTCTGATATACTCTTCTTCTGAGGAAGAGCATGCCACACATCTTTAGGTGGTATTACAGGTTCTGAGAGAGCACCAACTCTATGCCAAGTTTAGCAAGTGTGAATTCTTGTTAGACAAGGTGCACTTCTTGGGGCATGTCATCTCTGGCGATGGCATTGCAGTGGACCCAACCAAGATCGAGGCAGTAATGGATTGGAGCAGGCCAACAACAGTAACTGAGATCAGGAGCTTCTTGAGGCTAGCAGGTTATTACAGGCGGTTTGTTCAGAGTTTCTCTTCGATAGCGGCCCCCTTGTCGAGGTTGACTCGTAAGGGAGTTCGTTTCGTGTGGACCGAGGAGTGTGAGCGGAGTTTCATTGAGTTGAAGACTCGCCTCACTTCGGCTCCAGTATTGGTGCTTCCATCAGGTTCAGGTGGATTTAATGTTTATTCAGATGCATCACGTCGAGGTTTGGTTGCAGTTCTGATGCAGCATGGTAGGGTCATGGCCTATGCTTCTAGACAGCTGAAGAAGCATGAGGAGAACTATCCCACTCATGATTTAGAGTTGGCAGTTGTGGTGTTTGCATTAAAAATCTGGCGACATTATTTGTATGGAGAGAAATTTCAGGTTTTTACCGATCACAAGAGCCTGAAGTATGTGTTCACGCAGAGGGATCTGAATTTGAGACAACGCAGGTGGATAGAATTCATCAAGGATTATGACCTCGACCTTTCTTATCATCCGGGCAAGGCGAATGTGGTGGCAGACGCCTTGAGTCGAAAGACGGTCATGTCATATCTCATGGTTCGAGAATGGAGGTTATTTGAGCAAGTTGTGGAATCTTCCTTTCGGATTCCACAGGAGGCTGATAGAGCCGTGTTGGCCAGCTTAACGGTGAGGCCAGCAGTGTACTATGCTGTGATTAAGGCTCAGAGGGCAGATGTAGAATTACCGCAGATTCTCCAGAAACCAGAGGTGGAATTGTGGGATGATGGTATAGTCAGGTTTAGAGGCAGACTCTATGTTCCGACCGAGGAGGACGTGCGCAGGAGTGCCCTGGATGAGGCGCACCGTTCTAGATATGCAGTGCATCCCGGAACGACTAAGATGTATCATTGTTTGAGGAGGCACTTTTGGTGGCCTGGTATGAAGAAAGATGTGGTTGAGTAAGTGGCTAGATGCATGACTTGTCAGCAGGTTAAGGCTAAACATCAGAGACCAGGAGGATTGTTACAGCCTTTGCCGATCCCGGAATGGAAATGGGAGTATGTGACTATGGACTTTGTGATGGGATTACCTGTATCCCTTGGCAGAAGAGACGCGATCTGGGTCATTGTTGATCGATTGATCAAGTCAGCACACTTCCTGGCTATTAGGAATGACTGGTCAGTCGGTAAGTTGGCTAAGTTGTTTGTGGATCGGATCATCTCTCTGCACGGGGTACCCTTATCCATCGTATCAGATCGGGATCTTAGATTTACTTCTAGGTTCTGGAAGAGTTTTCAGAAGGCTTTGGGCACGCAGTTAGCCTTCAGCTCGGCCTATCATCCCGAGACTGATGGGCAGTCGGAGAGGACCATTCAGACTCTGGAAGATATGCTCATGGCATGTTGCCTAGACTGGGGAGGTTCTTGGGAGCAGCACTTGTCTACAGTAGAGTTTGCTTACAACAACAGTTATCACTTAGTATCAGCATGGCGTCTTACGAGACATTGTACGGGCGACCATGTCGATCTCCTGTGAGTTGGTCTGAGATTGGCAAGAGGCAAATAGCAGGACCAGAGTTGGTACAGCAGTGTGCCGAGGTTGTCAGAGTAGTACGACGGAATTTAATTGCAGCTCAGAGTAGGCAGAAGAGTTATGCAGACATCCGTAGGAGACCGCTTGAGTTTGAGGTTGGGGACCACGTGTTTCTCCGAGTCTCACCCTCCAAGGGTGTGATGAGATTCGGGAAGCGAGGTAAGCTGAGTCCGCGATATATTGGGTCTTTTCCCATTCTTGCTCGAATTGGAGAAACGGCGTATCAGCTAGCCTTGCCGCCCAATCTTGCAGAGGTGCACGATGTATTCCATGTTTCTTTGTTGAGGAGATATGTTCAGGATCCATCTCATATTTTAGACTTTTCAGAATTGGAGGTCGCTGAGGACTTGTCCTTTCCAGAGTTTCCAGTACGTATTGAGGATCGCAGGGAACAGGTCCTTCGGAACAAGATTGTACCTCTAATTAAGGTGATTTGGTAGTACCGCTCTGGGGGCGAGGCAACTTGGGAGCGCGAGGACGAGATGCGGGAGCAATTTTCCTACCTTTTCTCGTAAGTTCCCTTGTGAGCTTGTATCTTTATGTTTCGACCTCGTTAATTGTAGCAGGCAATTTCGTGGACGAAATTCTTTTAAGGGGGGAGAATATAAGGACTGAGGTTTCGGATCTGGTTATCGGGTCAGTTTTTGGGTCGGATCCCCTGGTTTGGGCCCTGATGGGTATGGGGAGTGCCTTCTAAATGACGTCTAGGATGCACGACGCCTTTTGAACGGCGTCCTGCTGAGTGGACGTCATTTAGTCGAGTGGCTGTTGTGCCACGTGGACGCCACGTGGGCGGGTTTCGGGCCGCGAGAGTACGGCCCTGTCCTGTTGTCCGAAAGGCATCCTCGATGGACGACGCCATTCAGAATACGACCCTGGGTTGTCAGCGTACGGTGCCGATCTTGTCGTCTGAACGGCGTCTTGGATTGGCGACGCGTTTCAGAGTTCTGTCAGTACGGCCTGTCATGTCAACTGATAGGCGTCTGTGCCGCACGACGCATTTTACCCAGCTTCTACTTGACCCCGCGAACCCTCTTTCCTTTCCCTCATTTTCTCTTCCCTTCTCTCTCTCCTCACTTCCTCCGGCGGCTCCGGCGATCTCTCCTCCCCCTCCATTTTGTCCTCCCACCATTTCACCTCTCCCTCCACTCCATCGACCTCTTAACTCCCACCACTATCACCACCACCTCCTCCGCGACGTTTTCTCTCCGGACGGCGACCGACGTCCCGGTGGAGTAACGACGTCCTCGGCGGTACCGACGGCGGCGTGGGGACGAGACGGGTTGGCGGTTTGGAGCTTGGAGGAGTTCGAGCAACCGGTAGGGTGACGATTCCCGTAGTATTTCATTTAAAAACCATGTTTTCCCGCTTTAAAGCATGATGCGTGTAAGGGATTTTTGGGTAGAATAAGCATGTATAGGGACTTTCTTGATGGATAGGGTGGTTTCTATGAATGTGAATTTGTGGGTTTTCATGTGATGGATTGGTTTCCCTCTTCGTTTTTCCCTTTTTGGGTGTTTTTGGGGCGAATTTGGGGTTAAAGGAGACCCTCGGGTGGAGCTGCAGAAATCTGGTTTCTGGCGCTAAATGACGTCGCGCTAGGACGACGCCATTCAGAATGGCGACGGGCCAGCACGACGCCATTTAGGCAGGAATTGTTCCGGCAACGGTTTCTGTCAGATGGGACTTCTGTTGTGAATGGCGTCCAAGGACAGCGACGCGTTTTAATAGGCGGCTACCTACGGCGACGCCTTTTAGGCCATATTCTGAGACCGAGATTTCATGAACCAGTTTAGGAGGCTTGAATGGCGTCGGCCTTGGGCGACGCGATTCAAGATAGAACCACATTAATTCATGCTATTATTATGTGTTTACACTGTTAGATAGTTCAGTTAATGCATGCTTTAAATATACTCGATGATGATGGATTCTATGTGACCTGATCACATTGCTTGTGTTTCGTGCGACCGTGGACTTTTCACGCGAACGGATCGCACTGTGCTGTATTTTGTGCTATTGTGGACCTAGAGTGACAGTTGTAGCGCTTGACACCCTGTGTCGGTGTGGGAGGGATACAACGCCGGTGGGAACAGTGGCGGGGTGACTCCTAGTGAGAGAGGGTCACCTGGTGAACTCCGGAGTTAGCTAGTACCGGTGTCGGAGAGGTACCTGTGAAATGTCACTCGTGCTGGGGGAAGGAGTAACCACCTGAGCCAGTTGGGCCGGAGTAGCTAGCATGCTATCCGAGGGGTTACTGTTTGGTCTCAGCGGGTCGGTGTTTCCCACTTTCGTTTGTGTGGTTGGCGTGTTTTGCCGAGACATTGGTTGTAGGCTCCCTGGTAGAATGGTTTCAGAGGTATGCATGTTATATTTCGAATGCATGTGATTTATATCGAGATTTAGGAGTGGTAATTATTGCTTTACTTGTTTACTTTATCTTTAGTTACGTTTCTGCACTTGTGGGTGTGCGCGTGGGCAGTGGGGATCGAAGGATTCCTACTGAGTCTTTTCGTTGAGACTCACCCCTGCAGTTTTCAGGTGAGGGTTCCAAGCAGGCTTAGCGAGGAGAGTACTGCTTCGAGTTGCGCGCCAGCAACTGTTGTTCCGGGGTATGCCCCGATGTAGTTGTTATTTTATTTTCTGACCTGTACGTTTCATTATTTCTTTTTAGTTGGAGTATGTAATTATTTGCTGTATCGTGTCGCATTGTAATAACTTTTAAATTCTTGCACTTCCTTTTTAATTCAATGCGATGTGAATGTTTAACTTAGTTAATTATTTTTTTCCCAGACTTATCTAGATCCTGGTTTAGTTCAAATTAATGATTCGGTACCTATTTAGTAATCGGATTCCCGATTATAGGGTGGCGGGTCGTTACATTTCCTCTCTCGTTTGGCCTCTCATCGTTGATGTTGCTCGTCTTTCCATCTCTCTTTGTCATAGATAATTTTTGATTTGATTTTTTTACCTCTAATAGCGCAGGCCTTTACTTCTCCTTTAACACCCCCAATATGTTGCTTTAGACGAAAGACTCCGCTTGAAACAATCCGACCGTAGTAATTGCATTTGACCTTTCGTGAAGTCATATCCACGACTGTTCAATGGTTCCATTCCGGATCATCACGAGAAGTGATAGATATAGTCTCATTATGTTTCGAAGTCGACATCGTTAAAAGAAAAAAAATATTAACAAAGAAAAAGAGAATTACAAAGAGAGAGAATGATTGTCTTGCGTTTCTACTCAACTATAAATTCTATCAAATAGTTTGAGACTTCGATCGGACAATCATAATTATCCGATCAATTTTCGACCGGTACATATGTCATTAGGATAATTGCACATCAATAAAGATAAAATAAAATATAGTTAAATAAATTATGTCGTCTTCCCAAATGTCTTATATTTTAAGTTGAATGACTGCATAGCGTCTAT
Organism: Zantedeschia hybrid cultivar; assembly: GCA_030544215.1. Classification (NCBI taxonomy): domain Eukaryota; kingdom Viridiplantae; phylum Streptophyta; class Magnoliopsida; order Alismatales; family Araceae; genus Zantedeschia; species Zantedeschia hybrid cultivar. The sequence goes on along the minus strand of JARZZO010000015.1, from coordinate 69,375,474 downwards.
GTAGGAGCACAGTACAAGCACGTACATTTTGACCCTTCAATGTAGAAGGCACTGGAAACTATTCTTGACGGTCTTTTTATCGGTAGATATGTTTGATTGACAGTTTTTTTAGCATATATCTATGAAAAACTATCATATTTACATGTATGCTCTCGATTCTCACATATTGTCATAAACATCCCAAATAGTTTTTAAAAGTTACATTTATACCCCTCTTGTTAAAACACCGTGAACTCCAACAAAATATATCAAAAAAATTAGAAATTTTCATATATATATATATATATATATATATTCTTAAATTTATCAAAATTTTAATATATGATCCTAATTTTACAAGAATTTACATAATTTTTGTGGCATATTCCCTTGAAGTTCATGTGAAAGAATATAACTATAACTTTTCTGAAGATTTTTGTAGTATTTATAATAATATGTGGGAGTCAAAGTAAAGATCAAATGCACTCTGAGACACATCTAACAAAGATGCATCCCACCTGAATTCTCCTACATCTTTATGTTAAAAAAATTAAAATCATCAAAATATTTTAAATATTCAATTATCCTCCCTAAGGTTCTCTCCGCTCCTTAGAATTTAAATTTTGCCATCGTGAAACTTAACCGTCATTGTCTAATAGAGCATGAGCATGTGAAACAAATATTTTTAGAAAAAAAATAATAAAAAATAAAAAATTAACAACGCACTTCAACTGGCTCCTAAAGTTGTTCCCATCCCTTAGAATTTTGATTTTGATCTCCAATTAAACCCTCCAATCATGTCAAGAGAAAAATATTTTTCAAGGAATTTTAGGCGTATAAATGTAAAATTTGAAGATTTCAAAGATATTGGTAATAATATGTGAGAGTTGGAGGTATAAATATAAATATAGTGTTTTTTAGAAATATATATGTATAAAAACAAAAAAAAACATTTTTTGGTCATATGTTTGGGAACGTGAGATTTCTATTTTTCACGGTTTACCAATAAGGATACAATCAGATCGAATAGTAGCTCTATCTTTATCGTTATCTTTTAAGTAACATGTGTATCTTTATCTTGATCCTCTTGTATCTTTATCATTTAAAGTTATCGAAAATTATCAGAAATAGATATATAAAGGTTAGATTATCCAGCAATACGATGTGTGAATATAAACTTAATTTTTTGTCGCTTATATAGAGAACAAAAGAATTTTACTTTCAATATATATATATGTATAAGTTCTTTCTAATTAATTCTTATATATTTAATTATAAATCAAGTGACATCAATTAAAATAAACCTTGCAAACTAGTGAATGAGGGGGAGAAAGGGTTAAAAGAATAGTGTGACAATAAAATATGTAATTATATAAGTACATGTTTGGAGATTTCATTTAGAGATGAGAGTTTTAAACAAGATATGATCAATAGATAAGATGAGCAAAAGAAAACTGACGGATAGTCATATAATCGGACTCGAAAAAAGCTATATCTTTATCTCTATCTTAAATCATTCAGATATAAATAGTATCTGTATCTTTATCCTCGAACTTATATCCTTTTATGACCATTAAACTTTGAAAATTTACGTATAAATGAATTTTCCAATACCATTTATATCTTTAGCCACTAGGGATCAAATCCTAGTGTTTTCTATACCATATATGTAAAACAGAGTTCTCTGGTGCCACATGTCAACACCAGATAATTCTATTTTTCGCCTAAATTCTCTCTCCCTCTCTCTCCATTCCCTATTAATATCTACATTTCTTATTAATTCTCTCTTCCCCCCTCTCTCTCATTAATTCTCTCTATCTCCCTTCTTTCTCTCATTAGTGCTCTCTCCCCTCTCTCTCATTATTTTTCTTTCTCTCACGGCCCTCTCTTTCTCTCTCATTAATTCTCTCTCTTTCTCACGATCTCTCTCGGCTCTCTCTTTGTAGCAAATTTTTATATATATAATAATAATGATAAAAACTTCTTATATACTATGCATATAATCAATCTCTCTGTTATATGATTACTATTATTATCATCATCATCTCCATTTCTCTTTTTTAACATTTTTCTCTCTCCTTACTAATATTTCTATCTCTTATTTTTCTGTCATGTATTATTATTATTATTGTTGTTGTTATTGTAATTTTTTGGGATAATAATATTAATTTTGATATTGTTATTATTGTTGTTGTTGTTATTGTTGTTTAGATAGTCTAATGAGATAATAATAATTGATTTTGGTATTATTAAATTAAAAAGTTAATATCAAAATGATAGTCTCATAAGATAATACGGTATATCTTTGTTAGGAAGAGACACGTCTGATGTAGCCGAAGCTATCACGGTCGGATTCCGAGATTGGAACCCGAAACTGGATCAAATCGATGAAGAGGACCGACGGGGATCCGGGACGAGACGAGGGCCGAGGATCTGAAGCCGAGAGGTATCCAGGTGAAGGCTTGCCCGGGGCGAAGCCGAGACTCCTTCGGTTGAGGCGGATCGGCCGGCGAATGGCGTCAAGACCGGGGGGAGAAAACCCGAGGTCGGTGGCCGAGACCGATTCGGAGAGGTCGGCGAAGATTCAAACCGAAGCCCCTGCAGAAGGACGAAGAAGAAGAACCGGTCAGTAGGAGTCCCGGGCTTCGGCCCAAGAGAACCCCCTCCGATGGCTAAGTTAGCTTATGAAGAAAATTCGATTCAGAAGGGAAGGAAGAAGAGACAGCTTTAATGCTTTTGGACTGTTGTCCTTGGTCAAGAAGACCTACCTTTGGTAATAAATAGCCTTGTATTTATAGCGGAGGATAGAGGTTGCTTAGTGGTGGCAGCCGATATAGGACTATGTTTTGATTTACTGATAAACCGCCATAGTGCCTATCCCTCCCATCGGAGTGGGCCGGGTACGGTTACTGGGCCGAAGGTGGGGGCCGTTGATGGGCCGGATGCTGCTTAATGGGCTGAAGCCAACTGGGCCGTAGGCCGCTAACTGGGCCGAAGCCAATTGGACTGAGGGCCGTTGATGGGCCGAGGGCCACTGGGCTGCTGATGGGCCGAGGGCCACTGGGCCGTTGATGGGCCGAGGGCCACTGGGCCGCTAATGGGCCGAGGGCCACTGGGCCGCTAATGGGCCGAATGTTGTCAGTGGACCTTACTGCTAGTGCCGTTGGGTTGATGCTAATGTTGGGCTGTTTAAAGGGCCGAATCAGATTTTGCCCCATCAACGTCTATTTTTTACAACATCTAATGTAGGACTAAAACGATTTGCCGTTTTTATGCTTCTACATATATTATACGGCAAAAATATGTTCGAATATAATTCGTTTTAAATTTTGAATAAGACGGTCAAACATTCGGTCAAATAATTAAAATATTAAAAAAATATTTATTAAAAAATATAAATGTTACATGAAAATTGTCAAAAAATAAAAATAAAAATTATAATCATATAATAAATAAGTAATAATCAAATTATAAAATTTTGTCAATAAAAAATTAAGTTTTTTATCATATAATATCATGTTCTATGATATTTAAGTAGTAAAAATCTTATTTAAATTCAATAACTTGGTCTATTAAATGGGAAGTATTAAACGTTTCTATATTATACGTGAATAAAATAGTTGGTGTAAAAAAAAAAAGTATTTTTTTACTATCTTTTGTTACGATGCATACATACGAGAGTTTCATTCGGAAATTCAAAGATAGGCATATTACATATGTATTGTAAAATATTTAATTAACTATGGATGTACTTAATCTTAAGTCTTTATCAGTGAGAGCACACCGTGACATAGAACATGAGAATGGGAGAATCTGATCTCTTCGGAACCATATCCTCTCAACCTCAGGTAAGTACGAGGCCTCCTTCCAAGCTTTACACCCTTTCCAAAGAATGAAACTGAGAGAATCTGATCTTCTCAGACCAACTTACCCTCTCAGGCGAGCCACCGTCCTCTTTTCATCTCTGTACCTTTCCAGGCTTCCACCCTTTAATTCCATTGATCGGTCCTCGGAACGAAGGACCCAAGCAGGAGCCGCGGAATTAATTTTACAGCTCAAGATTTAAGTGCCCGCCCACAAGACAGAATGGACGAGACGATAGAGGATAGCAAGCAAAAAGAAAAAGAAGAGAAGAAAAAGAGGACCACCACTCGGTGGAAGGACCAAAACCCATAAAAAAGAAAGAAAAGAGAAAAAGAAGCAGAAGCAGCAGCATGTTCCTTGATATAAAGTTCTTCAGATAATATGAAACAATGATGATAATTTAAACTATAAGACATCACACTTTCATGAACAGAATGCGCATCACCCCACAATAAATTAGAACCAAAATAAGATAATTAGACTGAGATGACACCTCAGTTACTGTTCCTTCCCGCTCCAGGTACACACGACCAAACCAAACACCAACATAAGATAATTAGAGTAAGATAATTCACATCCATTTGGATCAGTTGCTGCGGAAGGACCCCAAGGCCTTGATGGCCGCAGCCCTCAGGATGTATTGGTGGTACGTCGCCGCCGCCAGCGCGCCCACGAACGGCCCGACCCAGAAGATCCACTGCTCAAAAGACGCAATCTTTAATTTCTGAGAAGTTAATCTACATCTTTCAAATGCAGGTGTTTGCGGAGAGAAGAGAAATGGAACCCACCTGGTCGTCCCAGGCCTTGCCCCGGTTGTAGATGACAGCGGCGCCGAAGCTCCTCGCGGGGTTGATGCCGGTGCCGGTGATGGGGATCGTCGCCAGGTGCACCATGAACACCGCGAACCCGATTGGCAGGGGGGCCAAGACCTGGCAAAGATGAGGAGAAGTGACCTCAGAAGGGAGTGCAGGGAGGGAGCAAACAGGCAGCTGCTGCAACGCGCGAGTTCTAAGTAGAGAGCTAGCGAGGAGGGTTACCGGGACATGGGAGTCGCGGGCGTTGCGCTTGGGGTCGGTGGCGGAGAAGACCGTGTAGACAAGGACGAAGGTGCCGATGATCTCGACGCCCAGGGCGGTGCCCTTGGAGTAGCCCGGCGCCACCTGGTTGGCGCCCCCGCCCAGGCTGTTGTAGGGTTTCTTCATGAAGGCCTTCACCAGGCCCACCCCGCAGATGGCCCCCAGACACTGCGCCACCATGTACAGCAGCGCCCGCGGCAGCGACACCTTCCTCGCAAGGAACAGCCCGAAGGTTACCGCCGGGTTGATGTGCCCACCTGCATGTACATCTCGCAGTGCAAACCCCCTCGTCACAGAGAGAGAGAGAGAGAGAGAGAGAGAGAGAGAGAGAGAGAGAGAGAGAGAGAGAGAGAGAGAGAGAGAGAGAGAGAGAGAGAGAGGTGGGTGCGAACCGGAGATGCCGGCAGTGCAGTAGACAAGGATAAAGATCATGCCGCCGAAGGCCCAGGCGATGCCGAGGAGGCCAACGCCGCCGCAGGCGTCGGGCTGCTTCTTGTGGCCGATGACGGTGGCCACAGCGACGTAGAGGAAGAGGAGGGTGGCGATGAACTCGGCGATGAGGGCACGGTAGAAGGACCAGAGGCGGAGCTCGGCCAGGTCCAGCAGCGGCGCCGGCGGGGGGTCCCTGTAGTCCTTGCCCGCCTGCTGTTCCTGCTCCGCAGTCACGTCCTTCGACATGGCGTCCTCCACGCTCCTTCTCAACTTCTTCTTCCTGCTAACCCTGCAGCTCTCACAGACCTGGTCGCTTGGAGGTGGTGGCGGTGGATCCTACTGGGGAGTACACTGGCTGCAGAGACGAGTGGGGGAGGAAAATTTATGATCCGGCACTAGCAAAGGGGAATCCGAAAGTGGGGGGCGGTAGGCCTCTACGGCAGCTAGGCTTGTAAAGTAGATTCGTCATGTATCCTATCGAAATCGATAACTTTTTTTTGGTCTCGCTTTAACAAATTTTTATTACAATGCAGAGTACTTAAATATCATCAAGAACATAAGTCTATAACTACAATTTAAAATACATTCTAATATACATATAGATACAACATAAATCATTGTACAAATATCACATTGGGGTGTATTTTAAATTATGATTGTAATCTCGTGTTCTTGATGATATTTAAGTACTCTACGTTGTATTGAAAATCTGTTGAATCGGAAACAATGAAAAAGCTGCTAACTTTAAAAAGATGCATGGCAAATGATGAATCTACTTTACACATAAGATATCTTGAGATTAGTTATTGTTTAAGTCCAGTCCAATGTTATACTGAGACGATCCGGACTCTTATACTTTACATTTAAAACGTACATCATCAGCGAAATAGGACTTCTACATCATCAGTGAAATTCAGTCAATGCAAAAAAGAAAAAAAAAAGAGGAATGGAGAAAGAATTTTTCAAGAAAACCCTTATGTGCACACGGAGAGGATCCTGTTTCACACCTCACTCGCAAGGGGCATCGTTGAGTATAGAGAATGAGGAAGTTTAATTAAAAGATTTCATCTTTATTTGATTAATCTAATGTAAGAAATTAGTGGACCCAACTTACTGACTTAGCTCATACCATCTAGGATTGAACTGAAGACCTCCAACTTAGCTAGGCAATGGACAAAATCAGAAAAAAGAACACTCATGTACTAATAGGCTATTCCAGCAGAGATCTGTGTTCTTGGTTCTAGGTGATAATAATTGAGTACCAGTGAACTCGTGGTTGATGAAAGACTTGTGATCAGGGTTTGATAAAATGTTTCAGTTCACTTTGACATTAGATGAAATAGGATTACTTAGCATTCAAATAATTCAAAACCTTTTTTTGTACACTATCAAAGAGTCTATGACTCAGTGACATATATAGGATTCAATTTTTTTTACAATAAAAATTATAAATTCAAATCTCACCTCCACCAGTACAAAGGAGCTATGTCCAAATGTTTTCTTCTCTGTTCAAAATAAGCATCTGAAAATTGCAGAATTGTAATGACTATGCGGAAATTTTTTATTACCAAAACCAAAAATTAGTATTAGTGTCCAAATTTATGCTCTCTCATCTATAATAGTGGAGGTGTCCAAATTTATACTCTCAACACTACTAAAGATGAAATTTAGTGTCAGTATCTATATTTTTATTCTCTCCACTAAAGAGATCCTGCAAAATACTCCTGACCAACAACCACAAATTTGTTTTTTTTTTTTTTTTTTGAACTTACCACAAATTTGTTTTCAAGCAAACAAAATTCAACAATTTTAATATCCAAACAATAGCTGAAAGAACCAAAGATCAACCTACCAAAAGCTGTATCTGCATCCCTATGAGAATGTTAAAGAGAAATGGTTGCCACCACGGTCGAGGACAACGGCTAAACGCCCCCACTTCTCTTTCTCTCTCTGCGTGCACCTGTCGCTTTCATATAGTACAAGTAGCAGGAGCAACGGTCATATTTTTTGACTGCTTTGACCGGTTGCTTTCCGCTTTGCACTTTTCCGGCCGGAGAGCCCGCGGGGAGTCCGTGTGCTCGTGGTAACTGGTAAGCGATGAAATGTGTGGGCCCCACCATCTCCCATGATCAACATTTAAAAGACTAACGCAAGACACTAAATAATTAGATCTTAATATTTAGTTTTTTTTTTTTACTTTGAATTAATTTCGTACGGATCCTTCTTATATGCGAAATATCAGATATATTCCTCCTATTTAGGAATATCATATGTACTCTCGCTATGATAACACTCTATGAAGAGTGTTACTGGTGGACACTGTATCATTTTAACGAGGATATATATCATATTGTGGAAATAGGAGGGATATGTCTGATATTTTGTTTAGTTTCTTTTATTTTGTGTCGGGTTTAGGGATGCAAATGGATTGGATTCGATGCAGGCCTTAGATCGATCCATTGCCGTATCCGCTAAACTGTCATTCTAGAAATGCTATCCGTTAATTATCCTATAAGTTAATAATTGGTCAGATAATCGTATCTTAGTGTATCATATGCTTGAATCCTAGTGTACTCTATGTATTTGGTTGAAAAAGAATGTATCCATTATCTTATCTATTATACATATTAGTTTAAAATGATTGTTCATGAACTGAATTATAAGTTAATGATCGGTCAAATAATCAGGCTACTGGTTACTATTTTGCGTCCTTAGTCAAGCTTGATGTTAATAGAGAGCATTAGATAATTAAAATAATTAAAGTTTATTGATTTTTAACGGAGGAGTTTTAAGTTAAAAAAACTAACAGGGAGCTCCTCCTAGATTTCATATCTAAAAGAGATAAAGCCATTTTTTAACATATTATTGAGAAGTCACATTTTAAATGAATGATCTTCCATTCTCTTTTGAGATACTAATTCTCTTAGTAATAAAATATAAAAATTTAAAGGTATTTTTTGATATTCTAGAATCAAGCGGATAGAAATCACATCACGTATGATTTGATGCAAGACATTAATATTTTTGTAAAATATTTAGATGTCTTGGATAATATGTTAGGAAAATATGACTTCTCATCCCTCTTGGATATGAAATTAAGAAGAGCCTCGATTTTGATTATTTTGAACTAAGAGTGCCTCTATTGGAAATTTTAAAGCTTGATTATCTTGTTTAAATAATTTTATCATATAAAAAGTATGATTTCTTATAAAATAACCAAACATTTGCAAACCTTATATGAAAAGAGGTTGAAAATAAAATTATATACTTGCATTGGATGTTTTTCCTCCTCCCTCTCTATAAGGAAGTAACTATATAAATTTTTTTCCTCTTTAAAGAGAAGTGAATAAATAAAATCATAAAAAGTATAAAGATGTTTATTTTTAAAGGTGCTTGCAAAACATGGGAAAATACACTTAAAAAATGAAATATATATAAAAGTTTAAAGATTGCGAACTCATTCTCAATTGCCGTGGCGTGGCATGCCCATGATGAGAGGTCAATGTCCACTATAAAACTGCTTTAAAATAGTATGTTTTTAGTTTGATCTTGCACAACAATTTCTAGAAATTAGGATCCGTATGTTTCTATTTAAATCTTATTTAATCAACTTAACTTAATTTCTTTAATCAGCACATTCATATATATATATATATATATATATATATATATATAATTTGATGTAAACCACGTTGTAAAATATTGTGTTCTTGTAAATATTCGTTTTAAGAATATTTTTAGGATGTTATTGGCTTCTGTAAATAACACTTTATCCAGTAAGCATGAGCATGGCAATTGGCAAGTGTGGCCAACCAAGCATGCCTATCAACTTCCAATCATGGAGATCCGGAAGAGAGAAAGCTTGAGATAAAAATGCAAAACATAACGATAAGATGTCTTGGTTCATTGGGAAGTGACCTCCTCAAACGATATCCCACCACCCTCTTTCTCCTATTCGGGGGAGCAATGTTAATGTTTACATACCATAACTTAGACCTAGTTTAGATGCTACTTAAGAAAACATAGATGTAGTTATCACAAATGCATTTTTCACTAATCCATTTATCACAAATCATCAACATAATTGTGATGCTAAATTTAAGAATCTCCAATGTAATATAACTCCAAATATGTTTATGGAATGTGTTTGTGGAAAAGTAGAGTTTAACTCAATGTAAACTCATTTTACCATTCAGACAAAGGTTATTATAGAAAACAAATTTGTAGTGAATTAACTAGACGTATTTATCATTTGCATCCAAATAGGCCCTTAACTTTATTTTTTTCAAAAGCATTTGCTTGGTGTTTGTGGAACTATGTCTTAAACTAAACCTAAAGATTGTGTATATATACTTCCAATTTATTAATATTCTGCACATACACCCTTAAATTCCCCTTAAATTCACTAGAATTTTGTATGTGTGTACCCCTAATTATCAGGATTTAAAGAATCGTTTTGACCTATTTGGTTAGAGTTCATGTTATTTTGACGGAGGCGTATAGCTGCAACCTTTATGAGGATTTCAGGATATTGATGTACAATATATGGAATTCGAGAGTGCAGATGCAAGTATGGTACTTTGAGGGTATATATACAAAAATCCCTAATAAATTTATTCATCTCGTTGAATAAAAGGTTTTGATAGTGAAAAAGGGAATTAAGCATGTGGACTATTAAAGTTATAACCGATCCAACCTGACTCAAACTCCAACTGATTAAAGGCCCAGTGACACATGGGTTAGTTTGAAATATTATCGTATAGATTAGATTAGTGTTGAGAGGATTAGGTTGAGCTAGCCTCGGACGAAATTAGATTAGAGTTGAAGGTTTCTTGACGTATCAATTGAGACAAAAATATTGACGCCAACTTGGTTTGAAACGGAATTATCTCCGACTATGGAGGATTGTATATACTTGTACATATTTGGCCACTGTGCCATCCTTCCAAAAACTTGGTTTGAAATGAGATTGTCTAGACCTGTGTGTCTGGACCGTGATGTACCTCTTGATACAATTAAAGGAGGACGAGTGAGTCATTTGCCTTACAAATGATGGGTCCATGTAAGTATAACTTCTTTTATTATGTCTAGAGAACATCACGATCAAGACACACAAGTCTAGACGATCTTGTTCCACTCGGCTTAATCCAACTTGAGTTGTAGCCCTTGACTAACGCAGGCTTAGGTTGCTAACTAGGCAACGTTACCAAACAGCCAAGGCTGGCCTACTTATTGATGACGGTCGATCAGTCTCTTCTAAAACGTTGCACAGGTCAACTCTGAGGTGGGCCTGATAAGGCGGATTGGTCCTCATCAACCACCATGGTTATAATTTTTTATTAATTTTGTAATGTACCTATTTTATAACGTTTTATATTTTTAGTTACCATAAAACTATATATGTTTATTGAAAATTGATAGGTGATTATCATATTGACAAAATATTACGCTACCTTTCACATTGTCCCGTGGGCACCGTCCAATCCGTCCAATCATGTCCCCATGTCATCCAAGTCGTCAGATTGTATGGAGGCACAATCTTATGTTTTGAATCAAATGGTACAATTGGTTTCCTGAAAGTTGCTTCACTCCTTAAGATTTTAATATAGAAAAAAGAAATTGTTTCATTAGCACTGTTATCCAATCAAAAGCCATGTGCTTGAGGGAGGAGGGAGGGAGAAGTTGAAGAAGGAAAAAAAATGTTACAAAATTTCTGACAATCTCCAACTTCATCCACTTAATTTTTTCCAGCACAATGCATCATGTTTGCTGTTCAAATCTTTCATTTTGTTGAAGATGGCTGTCTGGACAGTGGAGAAAACATATGCTGAATTGAATTAAAACACTGCTTTAGTGGTTGGGAAGGTGGAACTATTAATACAACTAATTGTAATTGTTAAACGTGACTTAGGTCTCGTTGGATATGCATCCACATTATAGTGCTTTTTCATTTGGATAAGGATTTGAAAGTTTAAGAGCTCCTCTTAAGTGAAGACCCTTTAAGGGTCTTTTCTATATATATGTGTGTATATAGAAAAGAGCAACCAATACCTGAGACCATCTTCTCCTCTTCTCTCCCAATCTCTTCCCTCTTCTCTTTATCTCTCTCTTTTGGAGGAATCACCTGTGGCCTTCGAGATTTGACATGTAGATTCTGCGGGAAATTATGGTAGTCGTCTGTGCCGACGAGGGGACCGTCTTCTGCATCACGCTGACGAAGGCTGCCGGCTGCACACACATCCAAGGTAAATTCTACTCAACAATGGTATCATAACGAAGGTGCGTCGGAGGAGTCTTGCTGGAGGCGAGCGACGGCGGGCGCGCGCCTGGGCAGCCCACGCAGAGTGCTATGCGCGTGCGCCTGCGCAGCACAGGGGCACGGACGACGTAGCGCGCCCCCACGAGCAGTGCAGCGCACTCCTGTGCACAGCCCTGTGCGCGGCACTATTCATCCCCTCTTTTCATTGTTCCTACGATTAGAGGAAGAAGATGAACAAATTTGAATTTTAGTTATAAATTTTTGGTAATTGCTTATATATCCTCATTAGATATTTAAGTTTAAATGACCAAATGATTCATTTAAAAATCCGTTTAAAATTATAAAATGAGTTTATAAAATAATATTTGAATCTGAAAAAATTGTGCAATTTTATCCTATAATTTTTTATCTAAAAATTATTTTTACATGATAGGAGATAACTATTTACATGAAATTTATTGCGAAATTGCATAGATGTATGCGATTGTCTAGACGGATGACCAGTGTCCCAAAGTTTTTTTTTTTTCAGGGACTCACTGGAGACCATGGAGAATTAATCTTGGCATGGTTAGTAGATATCAAAATAATCCTAGAGCTGCGCATTGACAAACAGTAAAAAAGATTTTCAGAGATCTGCAAGGTATTGAGAACTTCGCTCTATGCTAGATTGACTGGATATTCAGATGCTGATAGATCAGCTAATAGAGATGAGCGCAAGTCCACTTCAGAATATGCATTCGTGTTTGGAGGAGGAGCTATTTCTTGGTGTAGTAAGAAGCAAGCATGCATCTCCTTGTCTACGATAGAGTCTGAGTACGTTGCTTGCGCTGCTGTAGTCCAAGAAGCTATCTAGTTGAAGCGATTCTTGGTGAGCTTGGATGTCACAGCACATGCATGAGATGCTGTTGTGGTCTATTATGATAATATGACCGCGATAGCCTACACGAGAGACTCCAAGTATCACGCAAAGCATATTCACATTTTTTACCACTTTATCAGAGATATCATTGCGCATAAGTTGGTGGTTCTTAAATATATCTCTACTGGTGAGATACTTGCAGATCCTTTAACCAAACCTCTTGTGAGAATTTCGTTTATCAAACATGTTGGAGGTTTATGACTGAGAAGGGTCTAGTTGTTTTTGTACATGGACATCATTTTATACAATAAAATATGAGTATTTTTTTTGCATTGTTAGTGCACTTATATTTGTAAATGTGAATGTATTGGCCACCATGTTTTGATCGGTCCACTCACACAGACAATTGCCATGTCACTATAGGAGTGAGCATGATGAAATTGACTCTATAAACTTGACACTAAGTGGAAGTGTATATTTTTTACGTTCAGTGGGAGCGTAATAAGAGTCGAAATCGTCTTAGCTGATGGCTAAGATGAGACTGATTGAAAATAGTCGGACATGGACTCTTCCATGTAGCCTGTTGATAGTTGAATCTAATGAGAGCCATTTAGGCAACCTAAATACACTTAGTGGAGCACAGGGTTATAGATTTATATGGTGCATGAGCGTGGTTATTCCTGCTCTTAGCTCTACCATAACATATTAATCATACTATATGTACTATCTTTTCAACTTTCAGAGGAGTGACTAAATAGATCCTTACTTCGTCACTGTGTAAAACCTATGTCCTTTTATTATACCCTTTGAGACTATGCACTGTGTCATGATGTAGACGCTTGATGATACTACTGTAGCATGTTTTTCAAAGACCATGATACATGCGATCCAGTGAAACATGTCTAGAAAGCAATTAAGTAAAGTAGATTGACATGTGCGGCGTAGGAAAAATCGACTTGAATCACACCGATATCGTTCTGACTTATTAGCCAGCGGTTATGATAGATGTGTCCAACATAATCATGAGTACAGAAGCATAGCTTTTTGAGATGTTAAGGTGGAGATCTCAGAGGAATCAAATCTCTTTAACCTGGTGTGAGTTTGTAGTTTGGGATATAAGACGAGATTTAGAGATGTAGTGTTATGTTAGTATGGTGACAACTTAATATAACACCACTCACTTATATATCCTTCTCGTTCGGTCGCACACGTTATTTTCCTATATGAAAGATAGAGTTATAAGATGAGAGACAATTGTGATCATATGTCCAATGTGTCTGAGTGGGAGATGTTAAACATGACTTAGATCTCGTTGGATAAGCATCCACATTAGAATGCTTTTTCCCTTAGATAAGGATTTGAAGGTTTAAGAAGTCTTATTAGGTGATGACTCTTTAAGGATCTTTTCTATATATATGTGCACATATAGAGAAGAGCAACCACTACGTGAGACCACTACGTTTTTACATGTATATCTTGAATCATTAGGATTTATGAAATCTTTTTGACATATTTGACTAGAGTTCATCTTATTTTGACGGAGTATAGCTGCAAGCTTTCTAAAGATTCCAGGGCATTGATAACAATATCTAGGAGTTAGAAGTATAAATGCAAAGATGGCATTTTTGAAGGTATATATGCAAAAATCTCATAAGTTCGTTCATCTCATTTGAATAAAAAGTTTTGATAGTGAAAACTTAATAGGAATTAAGCATGTGGTCTTATAACCGATCCAACCCGACTTAAACTAATCCGACTCATTGAAGGCCGAATAACATGGGTTGGCTTGAAACATTATTGTACAGATTAGGTTAGGATTGGGAGGATTAGGCTGATTCTCAGATCAAATTAGATTAGAGTTAAAGGTTTCTTGACGTATCAATTGAGACAGGATTAACCTCAACTCGGGTTAAGCCAACTTAAGTTGCCAACAGCCAAGACTGCATGGCCTACAATTAATGCATCATAATAGCCGACAAATCCTTAATTTTATGAGAAGTTATCCTCTCAATATATATTTGGATTCGAGTTCAACAGTACAAAGAGGAGGAGGGTCCAAGTATTTGCTAAATTTTAGAATTACATGAGAGAGTTTTTTGCAACGTTTGACTCTCTCCTCTCAGTTCTGTTTGACTCTGGTGTACTGAAAAGATCACGTCTCTAATAAAATTATTGAAGATGACTAACCAGACGGTGGAGAAAAGAAAACAGGTGCGGAATTGATATATGAATTAACAAACAGCTTTAGTAGTTGGGAAGGTGGGACTATTAATGCAAGTGATTGTGATCAGTGATGACGCTGATTAATTTATCAGCTGACACAGCGACTTAGCAAGCACCAGACATATTTCCAGTTAGTTCCAGTAGCCCTTTACATCATCTTAAATTCCAAGAACGATGAATCTGTCCACCTCGCTCAAGACAATTCACATTAGGAACCTGTTGCCGAGCATCCCAGTCTAATTGTGCAAGCAGTGGCATATCCAGCATTTATCTAGTGGGGTCTTGAGACTACTAAATTTTGTCAAACTCATTAGCTCAATTCAAAACAGTATAATCCGAGATCTTATTGACCTAGTCCAGAATTCCATTAACTCAACTTAGGATCTCAAGACCTCATTGAATTTTGTCAAATCTATTGACTCAATTCAAAGTAGTACAGTCCCGAATCTCACTCACCCAATCCAAGATCCCACTGGCTCAACTTAAGATATCATATGACCTAGTACAAAACTCTACTGACCCAACCATACTTATGACCTAAGATTCCACTGGACAAAATTTCAACGTCCCCCACTATGTGTAAGCAGCTAGCTCTCAGTCTTGTCTGTTCCAAATATTTAAGCTCTTAAGTGCCCACAACAACCCATTTGACCTAATCCTATATATACATCACAACACGGCCTCCTCCCTTCACACCCCAGCAGAGTTCAGCTGTGTGAGGTCCAGTGCTCTAGTCGGAGCTGGAGGGCGAGGCGCTTGGGGAGGTGAAGGGAGAGATGGAGAGCACGGTACTGGGGCTCAAGCTGCAGGTGCTGGGACTGCTGTTGGTGGCTTCTGTTGCACTTGCACTGCTGCCCGGAGGTCGGGCCGCTGGTGCCTTTCCTTGTGGCGATGCAGTGAATGCGCTGGTTCCCTGCGGGCCCTTCCTGCTGGGGGTGGCCGGGGAGGATAACCCCAGTGCGCAGTGCTGCCAGAGCGCGCGGACTCTGAACAAGATGGGCGCGACGGTGGAGTTGCGGCGGGAGCTGTGCAAGTGCCTCACCCACACGGGGCCTTCCTTTGGGGTGCAGCCGGAGAGGGCCAGGAGGCTCCCTCCCTACTGCAAGCTGAGGTTGGACATGCCCATTAGCCCGACCATGGACTGCAACAAGTGAGGCTTCTCTCTCTCTCTCTCTCTCTCTAAAATTCAAGAGGTGAGTCTAAGTGATCTCAATTTTTCTTTGTCAATTCTTATCTTTCGTGAATTGAAGGATAAAATAATAAAAATATTAAGCAAAGTAGTAATAAAAAAAAATATTTTTTCCTGAAAATTTTGACTCAAAAATTGACATGTATATCATTGTCAAAACACAGTAAATTTTGTTGTTGTGGTGGTGCAATAAGTGAACTTGTATAAGGTATTTCTAGAGTAGGTAATACTAATTTAATTCTGTCATTAGTGACAACAAATTTCTTTTTTATTTAGATTTATCTAGCTATCGATCTATCTATGGATATCTACTTATGTCTACATATAGAGAGCTATCAATCTATCCCATCTCTCTCCGAATGCGTAAATTTGCCCAACCATATATATATATATATATATATATATATATATATATATTTATTTATTTATATACAATGGGGTGGTGGGGGAGGAGCGGATCAAATGAGCTTCGTTAGATGAGCTTCTTTCAAAATCTCCTTCTTTTTACGTTAAGAAAATAAATAATTTTCTTAAAAAAAATTTAAAATTAAAATTAGGCCTCTTAAACATATTTCCATGTCTGAGATTTAACTTTTACTATCTGATCGTGAAAGTCAATTGTAGCCACCCAATCAAGTGCGCATCAAGAAAGATTGCTAAAAATTATTGAAAAAAATCAAAAATAGAAAATTATTTGGATTAACCCTTAGGGTTGACCCATCCCTTGGAGTTTTGATTTTGATCCTAAATTAAGGAAAGCACTTGTAGGGTTGTCAATTGGATGGGTTGGGCTGAGCTATGCAGTAATTTAGGTTCACCCAAGTTCAAAATTGTTTAGCCTAATTTCAAGCTAACCTTAAGTCAACCCAAATTCAACCAGCCCAATTCAACCCAAGTTTCAAATTATAAATTTGGGCTGAGTTGGATTGGGTTGGGTTAGGCTAGCCTAATTCATAGATAACTTGTTAGAAGTATTCTATTTTTCATATGAATTAATATAAAAGTTAGCAATTCAATTTGGACCAGCCCAAATTCAATCCAAACCCATTCCAAGTTTGACTAGTGTCAATTCAAATTTAATCTAACCCATTTTAAATAACTTAGGTTAGCTCAATTTAATAAAATTTGGGTTGGCCTAGGTTGGGTCATGAGTTGGCCCACCCATTTGATATCCTTGTGCACTCGATTGGACAATTACAATTGAGTTTTTTTTATTGGACAGTGAAATCTCAAGGAATGAGAATTAGTCTAAGGGAGGGTAAGTAATTGAATATTTTAATCTTTTATGATTTTTATTTATTTTGTTAACATATAGAGGAAGGAATTTTAAAGGGAGGCGCATCTAAGTTATCCCCACCAAGATTATTTCCATCCCTTAGCCTCACTTTGTTTGCAGAATAAGTTATTACGTGGGGCCCACTGACGGAATGGCGTATACCAGAATAAGAGATGTTTCGATTTGATAGTTTTGTGGGGCCCGCTAATGGAATAAGAAGAATAAGTAATTCTTGGGTCTAGGGTGGGATGGCTTATTCTCCTTATTCTCCGAATACGTTATTCTGCACCGGTATAAACCATTCTGCTTGTCAAAGCAAAATTAAGCTTATTCTCCCCTTATTCTTCCTTATTCTTCTCCTATTCTCCAATCAAAGTAGGGTTTAACTTTTATGGTCCAGTCGTATCCAACTTAATTATAGTTGTCCAATTGTGATGAATACTCAAATCTTAACGGATGGGAACAATCCTATGGACTATTCTGACTAATTTTTTTATTTGTTTAATTATTTTTTATAATTTTTTTTAAAACAACATTTTCGTACATTCAATCAACGGCTACAATTGAGTTTCATAATCGAATACGATCAGAGAGTAAAAATTAAGCTCCAAAAGATAAAAAAATCTAAAATGGGAAAATTAAATATCTAAAAATAACATTATTTATTTATTTTTTTAAACATGAAGATGTAGTTGAAAACATTATGTTCAGTTCATGATCAAACAGTAGCAAATCTTCATTCTTATATTTCTCTCTACATATCACTTGGAAGGATGTTATAATTGTTGGCATGCATTGTTTTACCTTGGTGGGTTTGAGCAGGGTACAATGATGGATCGTTGGATCAGTACTCCCTTCGTTCAAGAACGTTTGGACATTGCCGAAGTATTATCTCATAAATGTGCTTGCTGTTGGTAGTACCCTTGAGTCAATTAAAAGCTTCCAAGATGGAGTTCCTGCCGATTATAGTTTTCTTGGTGTCCTCTTAGGTGTGTAAATAGTTTGGTTATATATACATATACGGTAAAATCTGTCAATTTGTGTTTGTGTGTTTGGTTATGTTCCTCTATGTTTGGGGAATGTTTGGTATGGTCCCCCATATGTTCGTCCAGGTGCACCTTGTGCTCCTTTGTGTTCATCTTGTGTAACGTTTTTGTACTGTTACCTCTTTGAATGAAAAGGTAAGTACTGTTTTATTGACCAAAGAAACAATGTTGGGGACCTTGAGATTCTGTTCAAAATCAAATCGAACATTGTTCACATATTCGTGAGGTTGATTAATTTTGTATTGGTTTTCTTTTTACAAATAATCTTCCAAAGAATTTCGTATACGTAGAAAATCTCTTATGAAATATGTATGTGTAAAAAAAGCTCTAAACTTTTCTGTTCTTCTGAAATAAGTTCTACTTTGTACTTTATTCGGGATGACAATAAACTTGATTTTTTTTAGTTGATTTTAACGTGTTCCTTGCCTATATAATGATTATATAGGGGATTTTTTGTATATACGTATTCTGTAAGGGATTTTCTGCATATAATAAATTATTTAGCAGGTTATTTGCAAAGCCGTCTTATTTTTTTCTCTTATGTTGTGTTTAACAAATGAATACCTTTTGTTTCTCATTTGCTGGTTAAAAGAGCTGTGTGCACCAAATTCAACCTAAATATATAAAATAAATGCATGGTTGCAAGATAATCGTTAGAATATCATGTAGCATGTGATTCAAAATCTCCTTATTCGTGAGATCACCTTTCCGAAGATCAGTGTGAGTCCGAAATATATTATCATCTCCTTAACAGAATTGTTAAATTGTTCTCTTCTAAAATGGGAAAAGATATTGGACTTCATCAGAAGTTGAATCCTAGTTTCTTATATATATATATATATATATATATATATATATATATATATATATATATATATATATATATATATATATATATATATATATAGTTTGAGCGTACACACTATTTTGATCAACTTCCTTCTATTAAGAAAATAAAATTCACAATAAATTTTTAAATAACTAATTGCCCCTCTTAAGGTTGTTTTTATATATAACAATTTTATTTTCACTGTTCGATCATAACTGATCTTCAAACTCAATCGTAGCCATCCATTAGATACTTGCAAATCCCGAGTTTAAAAATTATGAAAAATAGTCAAAATATAAAAATTAATTAGATTATCTTTATGATTATTTTCATCTCCTGAGATTTTAGTATTCATCACTAATTTGCTCATACAAGATTAAACGGTTACAATCAATTCGAATATAATCTAATAGTAAAAGTTAAGTTCCAACATATGAAAATTACCCTACGAAGGTAATTGAATATTTAAAATTTTATGATAATTTTTATTTTATTTTCGACATTGAGATGGATGAAATGGCATGGGAGGTCCGTTCACACAATAATATATATATACACACACTATGCTGCGAATGCTACCTAAACTGCACGCACTGTTTCGACTCATTTCTCATGTTAAAAAGAATACAAATTATTATGAATTTGTAATATTTAACTCTCCCTCCAAAATAAATTTCATTCTTTTTTACTTAAATTTCACTGTTAGATCGTGAGACTTTCAATGTAGGTCGTTCGATTTTACATTAATAAATTGATGATAAATATTAAAATTCAAAGGGATGGGAACAACGACGAATTTCTTATTTTTTCATGATTTTTTAAAATCATGATTGACATGTGTCTCATTGATGGCTAAGATCGAACTACGATTGAATGGTCAAAATAAAATCTCATGAGATGAAAACAACCTTGAAAAGTTGAGACCTACTCAGAGGTTACATAAAAATATATAAAATTCGAAGCACAATGATAAAATTGCATGAGTACGGACATTCTTGCTTTAAAATTACACGAAGATAGTTGTCGAGACAGTCATCTAAATATATCGCAAGAGAAGGTGATAACAAAATTGTTCTCCAATTCCCTGAAATCTAACGATGAGAGGAAGATAGCAACACGCATGAGAGAAACATAAAGTTCCATTTTAATTGGAAGAATATAAGAAGAATAAGGGTGAATAAGCATCAAGCTCACTTTATTTGCGGAATAGGATTGGAATAACCAGTATAAAAGCTCTATTCTAGTTTGATTGAGGAGATGCCTAATTCTTAATTCTCTCAACTCCTCAAACTCTACTGGAATACCTAATTCTCCCTTCCTCCAATTTTACCTTTTATTTCACTTCTTACTCTACTTATTCCTACCAAATCATTTGGAATAGTACAGTGTAATTCTCTTTATTATGAGTGAATACCAACAACTTACCAAATCAAAATATCTCTTATTTTGGTTTAAGAAATCCCAAAAACTTTATTCTGGTTTAAATTATTATGCAAACAAACTGAGACTCAGTAGGTCCCACAAAACAATCAAACCGAAACACCTCTTATTCTAGTAAATGTTATTCTATCAGTAGGCCCCACAAAATAACTTATTCTCTAAACAAAGTGGCGCTTTTACACTTAAACTTTGAAAGAAAAAATTGAACTTTGAACAAGTTCAGGTGTTGTGTTACAAGAAAATGTATATTATAAGATATTTTGTGGGCTGTCTTTTCGCTGAAGCATGATTTGGAGTAAAATGCTTGCTGCTGTGGGACCACATGCCCTATAAGATATGTTGTGGGTATTGCGGTAGGTTAAAAAAACTTTCTTTTTTTGAATTTTTTAAGGAAAATAACTTGCTGCAGAGGCACCTCCTGACAGTCCAGCAAGGTTAAAAGGAAAAAAATATTTTTTTTAAAACTACCGTGGTGTTTGATCTGACCGTACAATCCGATCTTAGATAGGACAGCCAAAAAAAAATGAAAAATTAAAAGTCGACCTTTTTTTACTGTTCATATAGGGTCGATTTTCGATTTTTCATCTTCTTTTGACTCGTCCTATCCAACATCGGATTATACAAATTTTACTATTCCTACGGGGTTGGCTTTTGACTTTTCGTCTTTTCTTGGTTCGCCGGATCCAAGATCAGATTACATGGTCTGGTCCGGTCGGTTAGGGGGATTAAAAAAAAAGAAAAATTAACCTTGGTGCACTGCCAGGATGTTATTCTCTTTTTTAAGTCGGCCTTCACATGCCCTCCAAAGATGTGTGACCCATTCTCAGATTGGACGATTCAAAAAAGTTTAAAAAACAAAAAATTGAACTTCAGTAAAAAATACTCCTAATGGGTCAAGCCTAATAATTATTTTTTCTTTTTTCTTAACCCACTGTAGTACCCCCATTACAGTAAAGGGAAGCATTACAGCAAGTACTGCTCTCTAATTTTTTATTGTTTGGGGAATATGCAGCAGTTGTTTTCTTCTTCACCATGACTTGAGTTCTTGCAGAAGGCAGGGGGCGTCAATGGGTGTGTTTAATCGTACCTAAACAATCTCTTTTGTCTTGCTTCCCTTCAGCTATCTATGCTTAATAAATAAATAAATAAAAGTAATGGGAATTACAAATAATCTAACATCAGGTGTTGTCATTTGACATTTGTGTCATCATAAGTCAGGACAGAAAAAAAAAAAAAAAAGTGACTCAAATACCATTGTGAAAGCATTCAATTTAGATGTGTGCAGCTTTACACATACCCAACATTGTCATAGCCTGGTGGCTATAGGAGACCCTCCATGGAAACCTGGTGGCATGAGGGATGGCAAAAAAAGGAAAAAGACAGAAAGCATAAGACTAAATAATATGGGGTGAACTCAAAACTAAGATGCAGTGAAGTGAAGGATCCAGATATGTTTGAGGAAAAAAAAAAATTGAAGGTGGTGAAGCAAACATTAGGTTATTAGGCAAGAATAAGAACTACTATGGAAGGGTAGATTGGTAATTATGAGGGGCACGTATGAATGTGATCTGTTTTAGACAGATATAACAATGGGCCGTTCTGAAATTTAACTACTAACGGGCCGTTCTGAAATTTAACTACGCGCACTTCTTTCCACACCACAGGCCATGCATCTTCATCTTCCTTGGACCGTTACAGTTAAAGAGTGGTTATTCATTTTATTATAGATTAATCATTCATTTATTATTAAAAAATTTATAAATGGCTAAGATTGAAAGACTTGATCTTACGGTTGTTATTTGGTCTGGACAGATGGGATATACCTAGAATATTCCATTATATCAGAATTATATATATATACCCTTTCAAAAAAAATAGCAGTGTTGTTCAGGCCTTGACCTCCAAAGGAGACATAAAATCAGAGGTTGGACCTTGTCCAAGTCCAAATCGCCCAATATAGGAAGTTCTTTGCCTGGTGCCTAAAGACTATGGTCCATGGAGGCCATCTCTGCCTAGTGAGTAGTCCCTTGCTAAAAAGAGAAATACTTGTTACAATGCTTTGGTGCATTACCATGCATCAAGGGCTGCGATCAGACGGTAACACAGCGAAGGCACTTGTACGCACCTGGTTGCACATACTGATGCCCCTTTTTACTTTTTTTGTTTGTTTTCTTTGTGGATTTTTTAAAAAAATTTAGAGCATCTAATGAAAAGTCCAGTATAGTCCACTCTAAGTCCTCTATATAAATTTTTTGAAAAAGAAAACTCTTTTGCATTCATCTCAATTTGTGTGTGCAAAAAAAAATTCAAAAAAATTATGCAGAGAACTCAGGGCCAACCCAACCCTCTGGTTATACCGTCTGATTTTAGATTTGCAGCTCCAAAAAGCTTTAAAAAAATCTAAAGATAAAACAAAAGAATTGCACAGCCCGGTTAAGCAGGATTAGGCACTACCGTTCAATCCCCCCGATCAGATGGCTGCCCTGGGCATTGCAACAAGTAGATCTATGCTAACAAAGTAGAAGAGAAATACTTACTACACTGTGCAATGCAGCCAGATGAAAAGGAATTAATAATTTTTCAAAACTGCTCCAAACATGTCCAAGTGTTGGTATACTCTGATCGATCGGATGACTCAAAAAATTTTAAAAAATAAAATTACTATAGGACTTTACCTATTAATGACATTTTTTTTATTCGTTAGGATTCAGTTTTTTTATTTTTTTAAATTTTTAAATCGTCTAAGCAGAAATCAAGTGCATGAACATGTAGGTTGAAGTGGGTTGACTTAAAAAGAATTATTTTCTTTTTAATTTTGGCTCGATTACTCAGCACATTTTAGCAAACATTTCTCAAAGTAGAAAGCCCTCTCACAACTGCCCGAAACCAGAGTTAGAAAAGCGCCCCACCTCACCCACCCCCCAAAAAAATACAAAAAAACAAAAATCCAAAATGAGATCTTCTAAGCTTTTATAGCCCCTGTTTATATGGAGATGAGGACAAACACATCATTTGACTAGACGTAATGTGAGTGCCGACATATAAAACTATCAGAAAAGGACAAAAATGTCATCTGTATCCATTAGTTACTCTTTAACTATCAGAAAGGGTATATCCGCAATCACCTTTCAATGTCCGAATAAAAGCGGTTATTGATATATTTTAGGATAGTTAGCTGTCAAACTGAGAAGTCATGTAAATTAAATTTGAAGTATAAAATTACTATATTTTGTTATCTAAAATAAAATTAAAAAAAAAAAAAACTATTCTTTGAGAGCGGCAAATCACTCAAATTAAAATAACAGCCAACTAAGTCACACTAAAATAAATTTCTCTCCTTTAAATTAAGCAACATCCTTAAAAGTCAAACTAAAACAAGAAAAATGATAAGATGCATAATAATATTAAAATATAATACTAAATAAGATCATCCATTTTTGTCTCTATTAAAAAAATAAGTTCTAAGATCATATCAATTTTCATATATGTTAATCGATTAGGAATAAAAAGATTGCCCGTGAACCATCCATAAAGAGTGGGAATGATCGAATTATTGGTTACCATTGACGTCAGTGACCACTTGATTCAACTTGATTTGATCTTTTAAAAAATAAAAATTATAATTTTAAATTTCTAATCAAGTTTGGATGGACGTTAAAATAAGATCAGATTTAAAATGTCCCCATGACCTAGGCGTCCCTGCGTTGTTGAGGCGCACTGCGCAGCCATGTTCATAAGACCACTGTGGACAGTTCCACTACGTTAAGGCACCACGGCGCCCGCCCGCAGAAACCCGACCAAGGCCGTCCAGGCTTCTCCGGCTTCAAACCCGCGCCATGGCGGCAGCAGCACATGCCGAAATGGCGGAGAACCCTCCTCCCTTCTCTCCACCGGCACCCCCGGAGGAGGACAGGAGGGAGGGAGGTGAAGATGGCGAAGACGACTCGTCGGAGCTGCGACGCCTCCTCCTGCCCGACACGCACAACCTCCCCCTCACCCCCCCTTCCGCCGTGGAGTCCAACTTCGTCACTTACTTCGCCACAGGTGAAGCTGCGGACCCTGTTCTTGGGGATGGGAAAAAGGGCTAACCTTTTTTATGCTCAACTTCGTCTCTTCTTCTTCTTCTTCCTCTTCTTCTTTTCCAGATTTTATGAAGCCTGGGCACGACCAGTACATCCACCGCCACGCCAATGGGTAATTTGAACTTTTAGATTTCATGGGTCCTGTGGGTTTCCTCTTTTCTTTGTCTGGTCTTGATTTCTTTTCGTAAGAGATTAGCATAATTGGGTTTTTGATCTCATGGATCGTGTAAAGTTGCTCTTTTTTGTCTGATCTTCGTCTATTTGAGTAAAAGACTATGCAAAATGGACTTTTTGATTTCATGGGTCGGGTAAAGTTCCTCTCTTTTTGGTCTGATCTTCGTCCATTTGTGTAAAAGATTGTGTGTAATCGGCTTGGCTCCGACCCATGTTGCTCTAAAGGAGGATGGTGGGGTGACGGCAGTCGACTTCAATGTTGGGAGGTCTGATAGGAGCGAAATGAAGGTCACGGGGAAGCGCAAGAAGGTACCCAACTAGATTTTTGAGGGTTCTGATAGGCAGATGAATTCAAAAAGTTGAGCAAACATGAAGCTGACTGGGTTATACTCTGAAATATGAAATTCTGTGGTGAAGAATGCGCAACATTTTGAGCCCAACTCAGCTCTATGTAAAGTTTGCACCAACTGTAATGCCTATATCGTGAGGTGTGGTGCATATCCATCCTTTGCTTGTGTTTTCAGCTGTTATGTACTTGATGATTCTATGGGCTAAGCTAGGGGTTTGTTGTGATGGGTTTTGGCAGGTGTTGCGTTAAAGGTTCACTCTTAGAGGTCAATGATAGGCTTATCAATCAGCCGGAATTGCTTAATTATTTGGTAAATAGAGAATGCTTTGAGTTTTGCGGGTTATTTCGGTGATGATTTGATTCAAGATTAATTCTTGATATTTTCTGTTAGTTACCAAAAACTGATTCATATGGGTCTTTGTTTTCCATTGAGGTCTGCTAGTAACTGTTCCTGTTGTATGTTAAACAACATTGTTGTAGCTGTTGCAGTGTTTTTACCTTTAGAAACTCCAGCTAGTTCTACACTTCTTTGAATGGGCTGGAGATGGATATATGCTTCGTAACCTACTGAGGAAACATGTGCTTGATATGCATCCTGCTTTAACTATTGAATATTTTTGTGTATGTGACTTGCCCAAAATATTATTTAATATCCACACTGAATTGTAAAAATGATTCTCAAACATATCTTAAATTTGGGGAACCTTTCTAATGACTAGAAGACCATTGCTTTTTTTGGAGGTTTGGTATCCTAAATGCATGTGGCACCTGTGTTGGCCCCATCCTGAGATGCTATCCATTTAGCACTGAAAGCAAGGATATGGATGGCATTTGTGGTTTGTATTACTAGTTCCTAGGAAGCCAACCCAAAACAATCATTTTTTACTCATGCCATGGGTTCAAATTTAAATCATTGAGAACTTGGTCTCTGAGCCTGTGAGTTCACATATCTTGGATGATTTGTTAGATTTTTAAATAACATTTTAAGATATTTGTCTTTACTTGGAGTCCAGTGCAATCTTGTTAAACCATTTAAAGTTGTGGCTTGTCAGTTTAACAGCACTTCTGCAATAAATAAACTAGGATGTCATTGTTTGAATGGAAGAAGCTAAGGTTGTGAGTCAATGGTTTTCTCTTGCACTTTCTCCAGGTCTTCTAGAGGAGGCTAATTCGTATGGCGATTAGAATAGCTTAGAGTCTAGAGGTAGCTGTTGTATGAGGCTATCATGGTCTTGATCGCATTCACCCTATGTTTTGCGCTTATGCGTCCAGCATTTAATAGCCTTGT
This sequence comes from Zantedeschia hybrid cultivar, assembly GCA_030544215.1. NCBI lineage: Eukaryota > Viridiplantae > Streptophyta > Magnoliopsida > Alismatales > Araceae > Zantedeschia > Zantedeschia hybrid cultivar. The sequence continues at coordinate 69,349,109 of JARZZO010000015.1, read as the reverse complement.
TTCACCAGATTGGAGTAATAAATGGCTTCCACAGTTCCACTTGATGTTTATCAAGAGGATGAGTGAGCACTTCTCCCAAGCTTTGTATCATGGAGTCGCATCTACTGTCATGAATGTACATATTCTCTTTCACTTCTAAAAGTATCTCTTGTAAGGTGGTGGATTAAGATATTTTTTCTAGCATGAACCGGAGATCAAGGATTTAAAGTCAGAAATTGTAATTGTCCTGGTGGATCTGGTTTTGGCCCCAAATTGGAAGAGAACCTTAAGTTCCTGCTATGTGCTGCCAATTCCCACTGTTTATGGAGAGTAAGAAGTCAGTCATTGCAGTCAGCTGTTTCCACCTCTTTTCTTCTTATTCACCATCTCTTCCTCCTTGTTACTAGCCTCCACTGCCACTAACACCATTTTTTTTTTCTTCTTTTCCTGGGGTGGGAGGGGGGAGAGCCTAATGAGCCACTAGTGATTAGTCGTAACACAGTGGGCAGTGGTAGGCATCATTCTACTCCTGCAATTCCAGATCCTCACGGGTGGACTGGTGTACATAAGTTGTGAAAGTTTCAGTTGGACTCTTAAAGTGCTAGTGTTTTCCATTATTGAAGTCCTTTAAAATTACTGGAAAACCTACTCTTTTAGTTTATAACTGCCTTGGACTCAAACTTAAGTGAACTAGACTCGCCCATGACTAGTTCCAATACAATTCAGCCACCTCTTATCAGGAAAGAGAAGTTTCTAGGTTGCGTTCACCATCATGTCATATTACTTATATGGTGGAAACGGGTGTAATGGAGACTTTGTAGGAATTGAGTCAAGGGAATGCTGATCTATGATTTAGTGGTAATAGATGCAAAAATTGGCAGCCTCAAAAGCTGTAGATTTACGTCAACCATGATCATGAAACTGTTAACTTAGCATTTGGTAGGAATTTGGCATATTCCAAAGGAACAACCCTTTGCCTGTCAAATGGAATTCAAGCACTTATTGTAGGCCCTTCATTCATAATTTGCCTTGTCTATGAACCTCAGTAACACATTCAAGAGCTAATGCCTGGTTGGGGGGCAAGTGTTGAAAAAATTGTCTACTGATATGCCATAGTGTAGTTTGAATTGGGTTTGGACTCATGAGCTACTGTAGCTCCAAGCCGTTCAAAGGCCATTTTGATATCTTGGCTTCATTATTGTTTGATGTTAAGATTGGTAGTTCACCATGATATTTATTTCTGATTTCTAAAACTAGATAATTATTGATCATTTCATGTTTGCTTTTCCATTTCTCAGGCTGATAGGGAAGGATATATTGCCATTGTCATGCCAAGACCAGCAGATTGGGCCAAGATAAAGGATTCTTTTTTGAATAGCAAAGACTACAAGGAATTAAGAGGCCTTAGCTGATTGGATTTGTGATATTTCTGACAGGATATATCACCATATACTGTTCAAGGCAGAAAATCATAATCTTGTTTCATAGTTTGTTCAGCATGCTTAACGCTCCTGGCAGAGAGAGAACATTAATTGGGTGGTGTTGTTTTATTGGACAGAAAAAAAAAAAGAAAAAAAAAAGAATTTTCTGTTGATAAGACACTATCTTCACTGAGGTGCATTTGTCGCATACCTAGATCTCACATTGGATGATTGGCATCTATTGCATGTGCCTGAATGAGTGATTCACTTCTTTGCTGATTCCCATGATTTCTCTTGTTAAATTCTTTCACGTATCTCCTTTGCTTGATCTTGATATCACAAGATATTTCCATGCTGCTTGAAGTTTTACTGTCAAGTCTTATCCCATCAATTGAGAGTCAGCTAGATCCTTTGGTGGAGCCAAAGTTGGCGAAGTTTTTAAGCTGGCTATCTACCTACCTAATGTCAACCGTCTGCAGGATGACTAGTGGGAGAGTGCAACCCTAGGGCAGGCAGAAAACATTCTTCTTAGGCAATTTAAGCTCATGCAACCCTAGGGCGACCTAAAGTTGCCCCTAGACTTTAGAAACATCCCACATGAAGTATGGTTTGTAGGATCGGCTGATTTAGGTTTTTAGGGAGAATCTGATTGTACCACCTAAAAGCCCAATTCTTAATTTTTTATTTGGGTTGTGTTAAATTGGGCTAAAATTGAACGAAAATCATTCAACTCGGCCCTGCATAGGCCGACTTGGACTTGAAAGCAGCTTGTCTTCCTTGGTTCCTGTTCCCAAGAAAAGAGTGTCTATCCTTCTACAACAGAATCAAGCTGGTTGATAGTGAGGTACTATATCATCTAACGATTCAGTCGGATCATTTCAGTGAATTCATTATCTAATAAGCACCTACAGATTCGTCTTAGTGTCTCCACACAAGTGACTATGAGATTAGTCACCCTCATCATATGAGCAGGAGTAATATGTACTAATCTAACTAGATATCCGATGTCTTTCTCGGATATCTTCCGACTAAGAACTATTAAGAATATGTATGTTTAAGTAATCAGTCTTATTAGTATGATCTCATTATATTCTGATTACTATTGCACATATTTACGGATTTCATTATGAGACGTTTACAATACAAATTTGCACATAATGAAATAATGTCATTTAGATTAATAAATGAACGAAATTTATATAGTCAGATTGACTTGTAAACCACTTAAGACTAACAACGTCAAGGGAGCCTCTTGGAGGAGTTGACCCAGATGGAGTTGTAGAGGACGGGTAGGAGAAGGCGATTCTGCCACAGTAGCAGTGGAACAAGGTTGACATTGGCGACGTTGAAGTTTCTGACATTGATCAATAGTGTGGCCACGGTTACGACAGTACTTGCAGAAAAGATTCGCTGGTGTGCTAATTGAGTCACCAGGTTGTGACGAAGAATCTATACCACGTGAGTGCGTCAAAGTGTCTAGTAGAGGAGAAAATATGAAAGGCTCCGAGGAACAAGACTGCAAGGTGGCAGCGAGAATAGTCTCATATGGAGTGACAGACGTCGCCAGAGCACTCAGCCGTGTCTCCTCTGCAATAAGGTCAGTAAGAACATCATCTAGACTCGGCAGAGGGGATCGATGAAGAAGTTGAACACGGAGTGCCTCGTACCAAGACGAAGACGCATCAGAAAGTGATATAAATGTCGCCGTTCCCGCTGAAGACTGCAAGAGCATGTAGAAATACGACCAGAGACATGCATAGCATCTAACTCTAACCAAATACGTCGAAGACGAGTGAAGAACTCTTGAATCGATAGTTCGTCCTGACGAAGACTGTCAAGTTCACTGCAAAGTTGATGCTCTCAAGTACCACTAGACTAAATATAACGTCCGACAAGATAAGTCCATTGTGTTCGAGATGTAGTAAACTACAGAAGATCCAAACGGATTGAAAGATCAACCGAGCGAAAAATATAGCTTATAACAATCTCATCATTATCCTTCCAAATCTGAATAAGAGAAATAGAAGTAGTACTTTGTCTGCATATGACTTGATTTCATTCACAGGAGATATAAGAGTCCCATCAACATATTCCCATAAGTTAGCAGTACGAAGATTAGATCGAACTTATGGTAGCATCCTTTAATTGCATATCCATTTTTAAAATATCAGACGCAGAAATAGAACTTTTGGTAGCCATGGCAAACAAAGAAGGTAATCGCTACCTTATGCTATGAGAGGTCACTGGATCCACGCAGAGGTGACCGGATCCTAACGCATCGACCGGATGAGAAGTAGCAACGGGCAATGAAGAAGAGCAGCACACTCAGCAAACGGGCAACTGGCGACGCAACAGAAGCCGACGAGCTACAGATGCACGTGAGCTGTGACAGCAACACAAGCCGACGAGCAAGACGGCTGCAAAGCCAAGGCAATGCAATGGACGTCGGGAAATCTTGACAAAGCGACACAACGCGTGCAGAGACAACAACACATCGGTGCAGAGAAGAGACGCCGGCAAACAAGTGGGCGTTGGTTGCACACGCTTTGATACCATGTTACGAAAGGATGAATCGAACAGAGCACCCTCCATTATATTGAATGTCTATATATACAAGTACAATAGCCCATAATAGGGCAAGAGACTTCCTAACAAGTTGTATATACTAAATCTAGAGTATACTAAATCTAGAGCTACTGTATATACACATCAACAGAGACAATCTCTCTCTCTCTCTCTCTCTCTCTCTCTCTCTCTCTCTCCACCAAGGTGGTGAGTCCTCCACCCTACATAGAAGTTAGCCCACTCCAAACGCTTGGTCACAAGTGAAGAACGCCCATCCTAAGGATGTGCTATGCCTATCGAAGATCTGACTGTTCCTTTCCCCTCAAATGGCCCGACGGACGCATGTAATTAGATTAACCAATCCCAACCGTACGATCTCCCTTGAGAGCCCGGTAGCCCACTTCCAATACTAGCCTGGGGCTGGGGGCATGAAATTAAACTTTCCACCTTATCTGCAAGACGAAGTCATATTCCTACGTTGTTAAAAATATGCAGCCATGTTGATGTCTAATGTCATTACTTTAAGTTGAAACTTGAAAAGAGGGGGAAAGGATGTCTGTGATTTGCATTTGTTTCACCCGGAATCCATAGTTTGTTTCCTCCATGATCTCTGTGATTTTGCTTATAAAATTTTGTTTCTTTTCCTGCGGCAGTTATTCTACTTCGAAAACTACATTTGCTCCCTTTTTGCATCATAGTTGGCCGTGCCCATGTTCCCCATGATAACTTCCAAATTCTACGACTATATTCGCGTGATGTTTCAACACCAGTGTTACTCTGAGTTTAATATCGTCATCTGCTTTAATATTTTCCATTACAGTCTACTCCCCTTCCTTCTGTATTTGCAGGGCCTAGAACATGAGGTATTTACAGTTTTGTCTCTTGTATTACTTAAACAAGGAATTGGATTATGTTGGAATATTCATGAATTTGTTTCAATTAATGAGAATGCTGACTGGTTAAATGGTAAATTAAAATTCTGGATGTATGCTTTGGAACCTAAAGTTTATAGGATTAGTTGAACTAGGTTAAAACATGTGAAATGTAATTTCAATAATATGAGGGTAGAACAAGAGGATTTGGGTATGATCAATAGTCAAGCTATTCCTAAAAAATATCAGGATCCATTATTCAAGAGAACATAGATCCAAGAGGACACCATGCATAAGGCTAAAGTAGATAGAGGGCTCATTCCAAATCAATTATTTTGTAACCCCCGCTATGCAACACATATTTTGAGATCTTGGTGTGCTCGAGAGCATACTGAAGCTCTCAAGTGCATCAGGACGATCTCGAGAGCTTGAGATCGTCTTGATGTGCTTGAGAGCTTCATGATGCTCTCGAGCACTCTAGGATGCACTCGAAATCACAACTTGCGGATAATTTTTTATTTATTTTTTTAATCCAGCCTCCCTCATGTGCGTTGATGTACGGATGACGTCAGAGCACATTTAATAGTGGGACAGCGGGCTTCCCAAATGGCTAAATGGGGTAGGGGAGCTTATTCTAAGTCAACCATTTTGTTCCTCCCTGCAGTGCAGCAAGCATTTCTCATATCTTCATATGCTAATATGTTGCAATCTGACTCTTTTAAATGGCCCTGATGCTGATATTATCTTCAACTAGCATTATATTTCATTTTTTATCAATCAAATAATTCCAACGTTTTGCATTAGCTCATAAATAAAGCTTAGGATTTCAGAAAGGATGGAGATACCAGAAGCCCCTGAAAACAACTTTCTAAGGACAATAATCACAAAAGAATGTTCAATGGTCTTTCAAAAGGCTAACTTGTCCATCTACATGGAGATATTGCACCACAATACAGCTCTTATGAATACATCAAAACGCATTGGTTTTCTTTCCTCCTCTCTTTTTCCACACTCCCTCCTCTATATTTGGGGTGCATCCAACTTCTTCATACTTAAACGAGGAACCCAAAAAATTACAAGACACTCTGACGTTACCACCCATCAAGGTGATTCACCTTTTCTGAAACTAATCAACATGGCAAGGGGACAATGGACTTAGGGTCCATTTGGTTTCTTGTAAAGCATGCCGCAGGAAACAGTTTTCAAAAAAAGTTCATCAGAAAAATTCATTTGGCAACTCAAAAAACTGTGGTCAAAGGAAATGCTCATTGGTTGACCCCTTGTTTTCCCAATTTTGGCATCCATTGGATGCATCCAGATGCCGTTTTCCATGACTATGCTTTTCCCCGTCTGCATGAGATTTTCCGCCCGAGACTCCTACACTACTCTTCTCCCTTCTCTGCAGCGAGCGTGGCCTCCTTCGTTGCAGCCACAGGCCCACAAGTCCACCTTCTCTTAGGAAAGCTTATAACATGTGCTGGAACCGTCATGAAATAATAAATAAAAAACATTTGCACTCTGGTGCTATCATTTATCTAAATTTGACGATCGGATTCACCGTTCTAGTCAGATTGCATCCTCACAAATTAAAATAAAAAGTATTACTCATTGTAAGTAATGTGAAACTTTTTTACATACATACAAATATTTGAAATTATTTTCAAAAAAATGTTGTACAAGAAAACAAACAAATGAAAAAAAATTCAGAAAAATAATTTCATAGATACCAAACAATTGATTCTGTTTTAGCTTCCCGTAAATTCATTTTCTAAGAAAATCTTTTCCATTTGAGTATACTTGACGTAGAACAAACACACTATATTCAGATGGAGATCGGACATCAGATCGGATTGTATGGGTCGTGTACGGTATTGTAGGACCCACTTAAAAAATATTTTTTAAAAAGATATTTTTTAAAAATTAAACATACTGGCAGTCGGCATAATATTTGCGGTTGGTGCATCAAGTTCTTTTCATGTTAGTATCCCCTAATTGAAAAGTCTTTTACAAGCAAACAAATCTATAAAATCGTTTTCAGATAAACGTTTCATGTGAAAACAAATAAACGAATTTTATTTTTTTTAAGAAAATGTTTTCAGAAGTACCAAACGATCAATTCTGATTTTATTTTCCTTAAAAATTGATTTCCTTAGAAAATGTTTTCACTCGAATCTATTTTATATGTAATCAAACGGATCCTTGGCTGGCTCAGGTTGCAGAGAACACCATTCTTTCAAACAGGATACCATTCACTGTAGTTTCCGCCAGAGTATGTCAGTTTTCGTGCAGCACCTCCTCCACTGTCTTTTCCAATCCAAATATGTTGACAACTCTCCAAACCCAATTAACGCCTCTTGCAGTGGTGGTGAGGGTCTCAATACCTCGACTAGTTTAACCTGCTTATAGAGATGATGATGATATCAGAAACCAGAATTTTAGAGACCTAGTAAGAAATGCACGAGCCAATGATTGAATTATATAATACAAATGCTCCAAACATTGTTGAAGACACTGCAATCTTCGTGAATGACGAGAAACAATTAATGCTCAGCATTAAAATTGACAGAAGAATAGAGCTAGCATAACCATGTTGGCAAACCCCTACAAATGCAGAAGTGATTTTTTTTTTTAAAAAAAACAAGTTCTATCTTTTCTCAATGCAATTGCACTCACATCTCCTATAATAGAAAAGGGAATTATGTACTGAAAAAGATGGGATTAACCTGTCTATCTTGAGGCATTGGCCTTCTTTACAATTGCAGCAACTCAAAAATAGCCAACCAATAGCATCAGCTAAACCTAAGGAAGAATTTTCACCACCGCATACTCATTCTTGTGCAAATATTTCTATCTGATCCACCTGTAATTGAATAAGGAAAGCTTTATTAATATGTGAAGAAAACAATAGATGTCTCCTTTAGAGTTGATATAAATAGCAAGCATACTGTCATTAGTCTAGAAAACGCTCAAGATCATGCATAAGCATCTTGTGCAGCTTTTTAAAGGAAAGTTCAGATTCATCTGTTTTGCAAGACAGAACTGATACCAATTGTAACAGTTCCGCTTTCATGGAATCTCAGTTTTTTTGGCATCCCATGGAAGCATTACAGGGATAATTTCATACTCCATCCTATTTTTAGTGTTAAGTAAAAAAAAAAACAATTGTCGTAAGCATTCTATTCTTTAAACATTTTAGGGGGAAGAACAGTTGTACTAAAAGCCTAAAGAATCACCTTAATGATGGTTGATTATGAAATTTCTGTTCCTGGAAACTAGACACACCCTTGCAAACCATGGCATGTGGACCAATCACTTTCTTGTAGAGTGGTCCAATATGAGACACCCCCGGCATGACTCATGAAGCAATCACATTCCGTTGTCTGGCATGAAGCCTATTTCTATTCATCTAATTCTACATTTTCCCAACTTTTCTACATCTTTTGTCTTATCTAACATTCCCATCTTTTTCTCGCAATTTTCATCCTATCTTCACTTGGACCTTCAACACCTAAAATGGACATAGTAACTCTACTCTTTTAGACTAGTTCAAGGGTTTTATTAGCCTGCAATTCAGCTGTAAGTTGGGTCTATTTATGTGGGTTAACAAGGTATGACTAAAAAGCAGAAATAAGGATGGTCATCTCAATAGCATCCTGTCATGTGGGTATTTGGGCTAAGGAAATGTAGAATTTTGAGTTTCATCCGTAAAAGATAAATGGTCAGTTTGGGGCTTTCCATGGCCTCCTCTCATGTATCACCAGAAAAGGAAGAGGGGGAAAGTGGAAATGGAAGTGGCAAGGTTCTTGCATGCTGCAGCTTGGGTGTCTGGGTCCAGAGGCTTGGGGAAAAGATGGAAAAAGAGTGCAATAGAAAAGGATGGTTGTGTCTGCTGTGGGGCTGGCTTAAGGAATCATAATCTGCTTTGATGGAGTACAAAAATTCACAAAGCCTGTGCACATTAATCAAGATCCAACACCAATCCGGCACTTCATTTGTTCCATCCAAATCAACCTCAATCTGTCACTTCATTGGTTCGCATGCGATCGAGATAAAAAAAAAAAATGTTCCAGACATACCTGGAGAAATTCTCCACCCACAGAAGGAAATTTACCTCTAGCCTTCAAGAGAGGAAGCTATGATATCTGCCTACTTGACTAATCAATTATGTATTACTGGTAGTAGTAAATCCTTCTACACAGTTTCTGGACCTTTTTCATACAAAGCCTATCCCATCTGGCAAGAGACTAGGCAATCAAGGTATGGGAAATGTTCATATGATAGCATCCATATCATGAAGCAAGCAAAAGCAAATAAGTAAATCCAGTATATTTAATACAGACACTACTGAGAAATCTTCCCCCGGGAACAAATCGTCTCATTATTGTTGAAGTAACTTCAATAACCAGATGATAAGAAGCCAACAACGTGATATAAATTAATACAAAAAAGTCTTTATTCCTCCCAATTTGGATAACAAGGAGCTCTCTATAGGACACACCATAGGTTAAGAATGAAAACTAAAACTTAAGAACAGTGAACAATCACCAAGACTTCGTACAGAGGGCCATTAGAAATACCACATAGAGTGCTATTTTAACAACTAGGTGCACATCAGGATAGATCCCATTCAATAGATCAAGTGAAATTCAGAACATAAGAGATGTGAGATAGTAGGAGTCACCATGGGATCATGCATAAAGTTACCATTTCAGCAAGATGAGAGATCTAAGATCACAATAATAGATACACTCATTCAGTTACCACTTCAGCAAGATGAAAGATGTAAGATCACAATAACAAACATACTCATTAACTCCTGATGTAATTTCATATTCATATTTCAACACTAACATTTAAATGAGTGTGAAATGTTGAGCAACACTTGTAATGTGATTCATGCTCAGCCTGTTCCACGTTTCCTTCTCTTTTGCCTTCCATTAAGCAGTTGGGATTCTCTTGAGTAATGAGAGTTTGCAAGCTCACGAGGAATAGCAGCTCCAGAGGATTTCAGAACCTGGATCAACTCCTTGAACAACCTATTATCCTCATCGTTCAAAAAGATAATTGCTGTGCCTTTCTCTCCCATTCTAGAAGCTCTTCCAACCTGATGAATGTACTCCTGCATGGATTTTGGCATGTCAAATATGATGACCTGCCTCGCTGACACCAAATCCACCCCCCTCCCCAAGACCCCTGTTGCCACAAGAATAGAGACCTCTCCTGTCAGAAAAAGTCTCATGGTTTCTCTCCTCTCTTTCATCCCCTTCTCCCCATGGATTGAGAAAGCCTTGATCCCAGTCACAACAGTAATTGCTTCTGACAAGAGGTCAGCTCCAAGTCTGGACTCCACAAAGACCACCGCAGGTGGTTTAAAATGTTGTGTGCTCTCTAATATATCAAAAAGTTTCTGCTTCTTATGCTTAGAATCCACCCAGATGACCACTTGTGTCACTGATTCATTAGGCCTATTTGGCTTTCCAGCAGAAACACGGACTAGATCTTTGGCCATCAAGCTTGCCATCTTCTCCACATCTTTGGAAACTGTTGCAGAGAACATCAACACTTGAGGTTGTGACAGTGCCTGAAATATCTGCATCACCTGATCCCGAAAGCCCCTGTGTAGCATGCAGTCCACTTCGTCAAGAACCAAAATGCCGATCTCATCTAGCTCAAAGTCGTGCTTTGCAAGGAGATCAATTAGCCTTCCAGGTGTTCCAACAATTAACTCTATCCCTTGCTTGAGCCTGTGTACTTGCCCAGGCAAGGCATCACCACCAACTACAAGTGCAGTCTTAAAAGGCAGTCCCTTCCCAAGTAGCTTGGCTTGATCTTCCACCTGCACACAAAGCTCTCTTGTTGGTGCAAGAACAAGTGCTTGAGGCCTTTTCTGCTCCACTGGGTATTTAGATCGAATATCTGAACAATGTGCAACTATAGGGATTAAAAACGAAGCTGTTTTTCCAGAGCCAGTCTCAGCGGAAACCAGCAAGTTTCTCCTATCCAGAGCAACCGGAATCACCTGCATCTGGACTGGTGTGGGAATCTCATATCCTGCGCTTTCTAGATTATCTTGGAGCTTCTGAGGAAGCTGGAAAGATGAGAAGGACATAACGGGAGCGGGGACAGACTCCCCTTTAACATGAACATTGATTTTCTTCCTCAATGAATCAGTCTGACCAATGATATTGTCTCTAACATAGAAGCACTCATCATGGGCAGGCAATTTTTCAGCCGAGACTTGATTCATGGCCACTTTTTGGCTACTCCTAAGTCTGTCAAGGAGAGTTTTCTTGCATTCTGTGCTGCAGATATCATCATCTGTCTCGTCGCAGATGTACTCGCCATAGCGGCCACAAATTACACAGCGAGGCTCTCCGGGCAGTGCTTCTCTCTGATCCCAACACCTCTCCTTCACTGGACTATCTGCCCCTGAACCACAAACCACAAAAAAACAAACAAAAAAAAGGCATGATGTGAAGGTCTCTCTACTCTATGCATATCTAAACATCTAGCATCCAGATAAAATGAAGGGAGAAAAATAACAGGAATTAACATGGGGAAATCCTGTTCAATCGTACAGTGGCAGAAACCATTACCTCCAGCTTCCCCAGAATCAAATGCTACAGGCGGGGACTGCCGCAGGCTGTCCTTGTTTCTGATCTCCATGACCTCGGCACATGCCCTATGCCGCCTGTAACAATCAAACAAATAGAAAGCTAAGAGCTTTTTCAATCTATCAAAAGGTTTTATTTCCCGCAATTGGCAACCAAATTTCCATCCAATAGAAATGTGTTTTTGTTTCCAACTACACGGAACCTATCCACAAGGGGAGAAAAACAGTAATTATCGACAGAAAGATAAGGAAGAAAAAATTTGCAGACAAGAAGGAAATCTTTCTAAACGGTTCAACCTCGCACAGCAACCATATGTTCATCAAAGAAGACAATTACCACTCGGCATAGAATAACCAAAACAAACAGTTTTCCCCTTGAGCTATTTCCCTTCAAAACGAGTAAAACTCTTTTTTTTTAAGGCGACCAAAGGTCACATTTTATTAATGAAATAGAGAGGTTACACTATGACCGAAGTCAAAATACAATGTCACTACTCTCAAAGGAGAAGGATATATGTTTATGGATCTTAAATTCTTCCTTAAGACTTACATAGACAGCTTGACAATACATGACACTTACTCTTTAAGAGTGGTGCATACTACTGTAAAAGATGGATGAACCATTGAAAAATGGATCTAAGTCTGGATATAAAAAATAACTGACTCACTTTTTGCCTGCGTGCCCAGCCTGTTAATCAACAACGGACGGAGAAAACATTTTTTGAAACTATATCGTACTTTGCTGCATTAATGTTTTCTTCATGTTCTGAATTAATTTCAGCAACTGAAATAAGCATAGAATCTATTATTTCTCTTTTTTTCTCCACATCAGAGAGTATTTTTAAGTGCATTATACATCAACCAGTATTCAAGAATTATGAATTGGAACCAGCATCTTAAGAATTTATTTAGCACAAACAAGCAAAATTCCAAGGAATTAAGAAATTTCACAAGTTCATGAAGGTATAGTGCATTAATTATCACATAATCATACACAGGATATGAAACGTGTAAGTGGTGCTTATACCTGCCATCTCTTTGATTTTCCTTGGGCTCCCGCTCCCTGAACTCCACATCCTTGCTTCTCCCCCCGAACCTATCGCGCTCCTCGTGGTGCCTCTCAAGGCGCAGCCCCCTGCCGGGCCGCGCCCTCTCGCGCTCCCTCTCCCTCTCCGCTTCCATCTCTCGGTCGCGCTCCCGGATCCTCTCCCGGTCGCGCTCGCGATCCCGCTCCTTCTCCCTCTCCCTGTCCTTCTGGCTCCTCTCCTCCCTCTCCCTGTGCTCCCGCCCGCTCCGGTGCCGCTCCTTCTCCCCCCGCTCGCCGTCCCTCGAGTGGCGGGAGGAGTCCCGGAGGCGGTCGTCCTCCGATCTCGCGTGCCGGGAGGAGCGCTCGGCGTCGTCCGGGCGGCCCTCCCACAACCCCTTGCCCTGGTCGCGGTCCTCCGGCCGGACTCCCTTGGCGGCGGCGGGCTCCTCCTTTGGGAGCTCAGGGTTCTCCACCGCCTTCTCCAGGTAGTCGTACTCGTCGAAATCCATGGCGGCCGGTGGAGGAGGAGATGGGGAAGATGGATGGAAACCCTAGAATTGGAAAGCGCAGGGACGCATGCTGCTGCAAGAAGCCGTGCAAGATCCGCGCGAAGGTGAACGGAAAACCCTAGAAAGCAGCGGTAACAGTACTCTGTACTCGGATTAACATACAAAATATTAGTAAATTTAAGGATGTCTATATAAAGTCTTTACTTTTGATTTAACGACATTTTCGAGGAAGGATATAAGTGCAAGTTTTTTGAAGTATTGATGACAATATATAGGAGTTGGAATACATATACAAATATGATTTCTTTAATATATATGCAAAAATCCCAGTATCATATCACGTCTGATACTTGTATAAATATCCTTGGAATCTTAAAAAAAATGCAGTGCCCTTTTGTCTAAATGGTTCAGTTCTAATGAAACATGCAAGAAAGATTTGGTCAACTCTAACGAAGTATGTCGAAGCATACTCAGCTCACAGTATTTTGACCGGAAGGACATAATTGTAAAGCATAAAAAATTGAGATTTGTACTTATTCTGTTTGTTAAAACATAAACAATTGAGATTTTTGTATAAATTACTATATTCGTGCGTATATCTCAAACTCTCATTTATTGTCATGAATACCTGACATCCTCAAAAAGGTAATTATTCTTATACCCTTTTCATTGAAATGCCTAGAACTATCTGAACATGTTAAAAAGGTCTTAATATTTTTGCATATGCACCCCTAAATTCAAGTTTTACGTGTTGCACTGCAATATATTGAAGTGGAACACGCCGCCTAGTTGTGACCATCACTTGGAGGACCGCATATGGCTCCTACCCCACATAAATACATCTTGATGTCAACGAAAAAATTAAAAAGGAAAATTACCTTTGAACTGTGGTCTCGAAATTATTCTGAAGGGCTCGAAAACATCTTGAAACTTTCAAGACATCAGGACGCTTCGGAGAGCATGAGAGAGCATCAGAGAAAAAAATTAAAAAAATATATATTAACTTTGAATTGTGATCTCGAAATCATTCTAAAGAACTCGAGAGCATCCTGAAGCTCTTAAGTGCATCATGACGCTTTGGAGATTCTGAAGGACTCGAGAATGTCTTGAAACTCTCGAACGCATCAGGACACTTTGAAGAGCATGAGAACGCATCAGAGAAAAAAACTAAAAAAAAATATTACCTTAGAATTGTGATCTTGAAAACATTTTGAAGGGCTCGAGAACATCCTGAAACTCTCGACTCTCGAGTGCATCAGGGTGCTCGCCCTGATGCGCTCGAGAGCTTCAAGATGTTTTTAAGAGCTTTAAGAAGCTCTCGAGAGAATATCATGCTCTTTAGAGTTTCAAGATGCTCACGAGATCATAGTTCGAAGTTTTTTGTTTTTGATGTCAGGACGTGTTTATGAAGAGATATGCGAGTTTCTAAATGGTAGGACGCAGCTGGGCACCCTGTTCCATCTCAGCAGGTGGCAACACAACAAATAAAACTTAAATTCACCAGAGTCTTTCCCATACTCTTGACTTCATCGGAATGGACAAAATGTTTTGACATATTTAAGTGGAGTTCACAGTATTTTTGGATGTAAAAATATAATTACAACTTTATAAAGATATCAGCAGCAGTCATAATAATATAGGAATTAGGAGTATATGTACAAAATATTAAAAATCCTAAAAATTTAAACCCATTGTTCTACGTCCTTGGATAATGCATAACCATTTTCATGCACTTCTACTTACTTACAGATGTATTTTCGACTTAATTAATCTTTTTATTTCATTAACGTAGTAGCAGCAGCATGCACGGTTCCATCAACGTTAACGACGAGTACAGCAAGGCCCTCCGCACCAAGTCCTACGTCGACGTCTGCACCAGGATCCACCGCCACCTTCCCCGAAGCGCCATCACCACCCCGCCGCCAACCCGTTCCCCACGCTAGCGCTGGACCAGCAAGACGACGCCACCGCAAGCTGCACCACTCCCCTCACCCTTTTGCCCAACAGCTCGCCGCCGTCGGACTACTCTCACCTTCCAGCCTACCTCATGGAGCCTGACAACGAGGTGGCATCCCTGCTTGGCGCCGTGCGAGAGCCCGACCTCCACGCCCTCTTCCTCGACTACTTCGACGCCACCCTCCAGACCTGCACCATCTGCGGCTCTGTGCTGGAGTATATCGACCAGCTGCGCCGCGAACAGAGAGCCATCTGGAGGCTGCTCGGCAGTACTAGTGCCTCCGCTACCGCCGCCGCCGTGGACTGCGTGGGTATCGCCTCTTACGTGGATCTTCAGAACCCGCTCTCCTCCCCGGCCGCCACCCACTTCGGCGGCGTCCACGACGTTTACGGAGTCATTGATCCGACGCCTCGTGCTCGCGCGCGACAGGATCTTGAGGTGGGCGAGGCTCACCAGGCTCGTCAAGCAGGCTCGGCGATCACATTAGCGGCCGCGTGCGGCGCCCTTGCCACCGCCATGCTGGTGGTCGCGGCGCACGCTGTGGTAGCGCTCGTGGTGGCCGGCGGACCGGCCTTGGTTGGGCCGTTCTCGGCGTGGCTCAGTAGGAGGAGGAGCAGGGGGAGAGCGGGGCCGGGCCTCGGGGCGCAGCTGGACGCGGCAGCCCGGGGGGCGTACCTCATGTCATGAGCAGGGACATGGAGACGATGAGCCGGATGGTGGCACGGCTGCACGACGAGGTGGAGCACGGGAAGGAGTTGGTGAGGCTGTTCCTGCGCAGCCGGGAGGGTTGGGTGCCGCGGGAGATGGCCGAGAGGAGCTGCGGCGGCGGAGGGGGAGGTGGATGTGGGTTGGCGGAGCAGCACAGGGTGCGGGGGCTTGTCTCACGAGAAATAGCTGGGAGGCTTCGCCACCGGCTGCGTTGGGGTGAGCCCAGGCATGCATGATTAGGGCTGGCAATGAGCCGAGCCGAGCCGAGCTTTGCATGGCTCGGGCTCGGCTCGGGTCAATGGAGCTTGGCTCGAGTTCGAGCTCGAGCTCGGTTCGAGCTCTAAATCTGGGCTCGAGTTCGGCTCGACTCGTTTTCGCCAGGTTCGAGTTCGGCTCGGCTCGAGTTCGAACCAATAAAATTTGGACATATGCGATTTAATTTTAGTCATTTGACGCAGAATGAGGATTTTTTAGTATTCTTATTCAAACTTGTGTAATAATATTCTACCAAGACATATAAAATAAAAACTAATCAATTCAATTAAAATCCCAAGGAAGACAATTAAATGCATAATAAAAAATGAACAAGAACCTTAATGGGCAGATTTTGAACTCAATTAAACATGAATATAGACCTTTTGTGATAATACTAACTACATATATGAAAATTTAAACGCGGGACACGGATGGAATGCCACTTTGGCCTAGTTTGGAAAAATAAAAAAAAACATGTTAAATATTTCGAGCCGGCTCACGAGCTCACGAGCCGAGCTACCCTAAGCTTGAGCTCGGCTCGTTAAGCTATTCGAGCTTCTACTTAAGCTTGAGCTCGGCTCGTTTGACATTTCGAGTCGAGCCGAACCGAGCTGAAATCGAGCCGAGCCCGAACGGCTCGCGAGCGGCTCGGCTCATTGCCAGCCCTATGCATGATGAGGCAGCTTCTAGTTTCTACAGCTCCGAGGGGGAGTCGTCTCAATTATTTGGTAACAACTATTTTTTTTTCTCCCTTACATTATTTAATTTTTTTGAAGAGTGATTCAATCAGTCCGATCTCACGGTGAGATTCGAGTTTCACAGTCACATTTTTCACCTTACCCATGTCGCCTTTCTACGGAGGGAGTAGAGTCAAAAATACTCTCGATCCGACTTCACTGTAAAGTGGAACTCATTGAATTACTTTTTTAAATTTTTTAAATTTATTCTTTTTTTCTCAAATTAAGGAGAATAAGGGCTAAGAGCACAGTTTTCGTCTTCCCTTGTGCATGTTATGTATCGGAGATGCATTTTGGATGAATATTAAGGACTTGTTTGTTTCAATGTAAATTGTAAAAACTCTATAGTTCACCGGTTTTATAACTAGTAAAATTTTATAGTTTTGAAATCTGAGAATATTAGTTTCATTGCCTGAAAAATAACATAAAGAGAATATGTAAATCTTCTTATTTTGGTTAACAATGGACCTTCTCTAGAAACCAAAATAAAGAAATAGGCATGCCAAATAGAAAGAGAAGTCTAGAGATATTATTTTGCACTGTTTTACATCACACAAAACATCAAAAAATACTATAAAATAAAACAACTTGTTCACATTATGTCGTTTTACGATCAAAATGAAATTGTTAGCCATGATAAAGACAACTGTCTTATGTTTAAGAAAAACTGTAACTAACGTTAAATGCTATAATGAGTGTTCTATGCGCTTTTTAGTGGAAAAATGCGTAAGCGTCCGAACATGAATTTTGTCACATTGCTGATCCATATCTTCACAAACACGGTACAATCGACTTGACCCAATTCGCATGAATCGGGCCAAATCAGGCCAATGAATTTTTTAGTAGTAGTAAGTTTAGGTCATATTTTAGAAAAATAGAACCTGTTAACTAATATAAAAGATATAATTTTATTTATCAAATTAAAAAAAAAAAAAACTCAATCGAAAATAACTCATTATACTTGTAAGAGTAGCACCATCGGCTCTCAGTCAATGCATGCCAATGGATTGGAAACCAAAATAAAGACAGGCATGCCAAATACACAGACTGCCCTAAAACAACACTTCAATAGTATCATCCTGTCATTTGATTTTCGATGCAGCAGCTATAATCTGGGCAAGCAAGACACGCATGGAATTTCATTCTTCATCAGGAAGCAGAGAGTAGCTCCTTTCAAAGCTACAGAACTATGGAGAAGCCAAAAAATTCAGAGTCCTAAGACAACGTACGGTTCACTAGCCCCATACGTTTTGCCTATAATAAACAAAATTTTGATCACTGGAACAAATGGAATTTGATTCTTTCATTCGTCAAGTTGACAAAGACTTGATCCCTTTCACAGCAACAGAAACAAGCCGAAGCAAAAAATTTCATTTCTTTTCTGATTGGGGGGGGGGGGTGGTCTAGTTTCAACTTTCAGCATCGTGGTCTCCCATCAGATTTTCCTGGCAAAAGCTTTCGGGAATTGAGATCAGATTTTCACGCTTATCATCCCAGCGATCAGCACATGCACATCTTAGTTAAGCTGTTAATAATACAACTTGCCAACATACACCTAGGCACTTTCTGGAAACTTTGCAATGTAATTTTGCGGAAGCTGCATCGAACACAGATCGCACAATCAACAAGAGGGAACAGAGACAAAAACAGAGAGATGAATGGATTAGCACGTCACCATGAATGTTGCTGTTATCATCTTCCCCGCAAACCACCTCCCGTGAAGTGCACGTTGGGCACTAATTGCAGAAGTCGCATTGTCAAACCGCAAATATACAAAGCCGGTACTATTCCTATAAACAAGAAAGAGGATGAAAGCTGCATTCAGCACAAAAATATCAAGCAGAAGAATCAGAAATTAACATGGAATACAGGCTCTACTTTGTGGGCACGGAAAGGAGGGGCCTGAGATACACTTCGCATCCACCCCCCCCCTCCCCACAAACAACAACAACAAAAAAAAAAAACTTTTTTGCTTGAGGCTGTAAGTACAGGCTGATGAAAATAGTGAGATTGTGCCACCTTAAAGGTAACTCTCAGTTTAGCACACGTTAAGGCAATATTTGACTGATTTTTCATTCACCCATTTAAGTTTTAATGACCTACAAATAGCATGGCACATTTCTCAGACTATGAAATTGGAAATTTATGCATTTAACGATTTTGAGGCATGATATGGGAATATTCTAAATACTTCCAAATGAAAGAGGATTTGAACCATGGCCGATCCTATAATAGATAATTAAGAATTGCTAGCTATAGCTCGTGGAAAAAAAAGTGTGGAATTAGCCATTTGAATTTTTGAGAGAGATTCTGTTCAAGTAAACATGATATTGGTTTAATTTACATGTTACAACTGAAAGGATGCAATTCAATCCCATAAAATTAAACATCCATGCAGTGATGATTCCTAGTCACTAAAATCTGGTAACAGAGATGGACCTCAAAAATGGACTATTATGCATCATTAAATCTGTCCTAATGAGATACACACGCTAGCTCCAAAAATGTCCCAATAGAAAGATGCTCCAAAATGAACTACCATGGAAAGAAATATATGTTCAAAAATGGCAACTTACTTGTCCACAAAGATATGCTTCAATGTTCCAAACTTGGAACATTCATCCTGAACATCCTCTTTAATGTCAAAATCAAAATCTGGTTCCGTCTGGAAAAACAATGACAAGTTCTCAAAACTCAATTAAAACAACAGTCAAAGAAAAACTCAAAATTTGTTGAAAGGCTAGGATGATGTTCTATACTTCAAGACTTGGATCAAACATATTCTTCAGTAGCAGACATTCACTGGGAACTCCAATGCTATCAACTTGTGGCACAGCAGCAGCAGCAACTGGAAGACTTGAACCTGGCAATCCAAGCAATCCAGGCACAGAAGGCTGTGCAGGAGCAGCAACCACTGGTGGAGCACCAAGGACTGATGCTGCTGGTGTGCTAAGGACAGGACTGTTGGCAACAGGAGCACTAGCAACGCTGGAGGGACAAAAGAAAAGCAATTTTGTTTGTATTAATGTGTAAGAGAGGCTACACATGGCCAGGATTCTCTGTAAAGAATAGGCCAATAACAGTACACTAACAAGTCGAAGGATTAGAAGGAACTCAAACAACAGCTGGTAACACAAACCTGGTAGTTATGCCACTGCGGTCCAATTTCTGCATGAGGAGAGCCCGGGAACGAGCATCTAGACCCTAAAAATAAAATAAAGAAAAACTCAATTGAATTCATGACATGCCAAGCAGTGGGAGGGTTTTAAAAAAAGAGATGAACGGACTCCATCTTTAATAAAGAGAAAAATCTAAAGTCACCGACGCAGCTGTTACTTTACACATTACCACAACCCTAACTCCACACTTCATAAAGACTGAAAAATCGGAGATCATAGGACTAGTCTATTTTTTCCACTGGTACCAGACTTGATACAAAGTAAGAAATCCATTTTGGGTGCACCTCATTACATTTTAGGATACCGTCCTAAGATCGAGGTGCAGTGAATCTCCAAAGCCATGATCCTTGAGACATTGACAAGTATCAAGTGCCGAGAAGGACTCTGCATGTTGGAAAACTATTTTAAAATAAGATATGAGGACATGAAAGGGGGATACACATATATGCATCCACTAGTCTAGGTGCCGGAATAAAATCAACCAAATAGTGTCTGGTATTGAGAAGATGACCGTTGACTTCTAACATGTTCAACTAATTTTTAGCTTTAGGCTTAGAAGCTTCCAACAAGTCTGTTGTTGGAAATCAGAAAAAAAGGTATGCTGCATCGAAAATTAGAAAAAGGTGACTACACATTTAACAAGAGTCCGACATGGATGTGTCTCAATACAGCTGATTTAAAGTAAGGTTTCATAAATGCCCCTTGAATCAGGTTTGAAGACAATATCTTAATATTAGAAAATGCATCAAAATTAATTCTAGAGGGTAGGGGGTAGTTATATGTCCCATGTAAAAATTTCACAAGAATCACTGGAGGGTGCAAATATCTTAGTTTCAAATTATATCTCTTTGTTTCTTCTCCACAATTTCCTTCATATATAAGGGCAACCATAATCCAGGGAAGTTCATATTGATAGATCTATCAAACACGAAGTTGACAAAAGATTATGTCAGCTCACCAAACTGGAAGGAACCAATAGGGGATAGAGAAGACGTAGATTTTTTTTTCTTCTTTTTTTTTAACACCTAACACAGAACCAGATACATCTAGCCAAACATTAACTTGCAAGTAGTCAGATCTCCTAACCAACATACAATGGAAAGACAGAGGAAAAGGGGGGAAAAAGGTCCCAGTCTCTGTGTTGTGTGATAGAGAACACGCTTCCGTCACCAACATAATTGTATAAGGCAATTGAATCCTAACAACCGCAAAGACTTTACATTTACAATGCACCCTTTACATTTACAAGGTAGTGTTAAGTACCTGATCAAGGTGACTTCAGACCTGAGACTATATGAGGCCAGTTAGCAAATGGAAAACTCTCTTTTCGGTTGAACAATTTGGGCACATATAAACAGGGAGACAAGGTCAAACATAAAGAAGGGAAAAGCATTTTTTTATAGAGATAAATGACCTTTTCCGGGGCACCTATTAGAACCAAAAATACAAACCAAACGATTCCAACAAGGGTCCTATGTAACTTCCAACTCCTAACAGTGCTGCCAGTGCATGGAAGAAGTTATATATCTATACTAGCATGCCTGATGTGCATCCTTTCCTTCAGTTTAGATCGAGGAAAATTTTCCCCAAACTGAACCATGCATAGGAACCAATAAAAGTTCTAATGCCAGCACTCTTGACTAGAGAATGATTGGTTTTCATGGGATAACAGGTGGAAGCAAGGCTACAGCATAAATGATTATGGTAGAGATGATATTACCAACAAACTATGCACAATATAATAGAGATAAATGGGGAACAGCCTCAAATATACATATTCTAGTAAAAATATATAAAGGTATATTATAGTGACCTGGTCACAAGCCAGATTGGATGAAAAAGCTACCCATAGGAAAGGGATACCCACAGAGTAAGTCGGAGTGGAGCTGCCACGGTGTGGAGCCAGTACTATGTCTAAGGCTAGAGTAGAGAATGAATTAGATTAGTCCCATATCGAAGAAACAGAAAAAGTTGTTAGCCCATATATGTAGGATTTGGATTCATAACCTGTGAGGCACCTTTTGTGGATAAAACCATATAGGCTTATAGCCCAAAATGAATAACACCTCGTAAGGGTGGGATTAGGTTGATACAGCATGGTGTCAAAGTAGGACCCACGCAGTACGATATGGCTAGTGCAAGAATGAACCATGCAAAAGTTGGCAGGGCCTGTAATGACTCAAGCACGACCCGCAGAATAAGTCAGAGTGGAGTCAACACTATGTCTGGGGCTCGGATTAGTCTCATATTGGACAATGAAAAAAATTGTTGGGCCATATATGTGGGATTTGGATTCATAACTTGTGATGTGTCATTTGGGGGCAAAACTGTGCATACTTGGCCCAAAGCGGATAATATCTCACAAGAGTGGGATCAAGTCGTTACATATGTTGTGAATGTTGATTAGAAATAACAAACTTATAATGCAACTGTTTCATGTCTAAAGAACTGATGCAAAATATATTCAAATATCTAATTCGATCAGGTTACTATAACAAGTCAGGTTGTTAGAAGTAACTGATAGTATTAAGATCAAATGAGGCCCACAAACCAATGCAAGAGTTGATGAAAAGCATGAAAACCCCCCAAGATGTATTATGATATCAGACAGTAACTGTACAAGACAACTACAATGTGAAAATAGTAAAGCAGATAGTTGCGAACAATAAAGGAAAGCAATAACTGAAACTGACCAAGCCACCTCCTTCATCATCATCAAAATCACCAGCATTTGTCCCTATATCTTGCATCCCAACCTGATCAGCTACAGCAGAAACCTACACACCCAGAGAAGGGGATGTTTATAAATTCATTTTGTCACAGATTTATAATGGCAGGTAATGGCAGTGATATTTCAAAAATGGCATCAAATATAAATAAACCTTGATAGTTCTGCCAGCAATTTCCAGTTGTCCATTCAAGTTTTGTGCAGCTCTTGCATCTTCAAGGCGAGCAAACTGCAGGAATCAACCAGAACATATCAGCCAAAAAAAGGACAAAAGCTTGCATTAAAAGAAACTGTAGCTTCAAGAAGACACTCACTTGGACAAAACCATACCCTTTGCACTGTTGTGACCCCGGCTCACGAGGCAACTGCACCAACTCAACGAGACCAAAAGGTTCAAACACCTTGATGACGAATATTACATTGTCAGCAGAGGGGCATGTACACCAAAAAAGGAAAAAAAAAGTACACAACAATTTAGGGAGCGGATGGAAGAAAAAATGGAGATCATCAAGCTAAGCGCAGCACCCGTATGGCTCCAAATGCCAAATGGTGATGTAAATGGTAACCAACAATTCAATAATCTGTCCTTTCCAAAGCCTAAAGGAACAATTAATATAGATGCATCAAACATGCGATGCACAAGTATTTGACTATCTGGCTGTGACAAATATGAGTCAAAACATCAAAGGTGTCACAAACCACCAACGATGTTAATAAGTGATCCATGCATCTTTGGGATTATACCAAGTTCCAACAAATAAATGCTTCAAAGAAACAGATATCATATTCCACTTACTAATTATGCTTCTTTTATAACTGATACAAGTTTTGACTCGATCAATTGCTATCAAATAAGTCAACCTGTTTAATAGTGAAAATATTGGATGGATCCAAAATTGGAGTCAATGTCCGACTCCCAAGACCTGGTTTTACAGAGTTTTCACCAGTTCCAAGGCAGAGCATTATTTATCTCATTTATAGCCTAGCCACAGGGAGAAAAGTTTATGAAGAGGCAAGGATGGCCAACCAACTACATTTCTAAAAAGAAAAGGCCAATTTCAAAAGAAGAATCTATTTTTTTCTTTTTATTATTATTATTACTATTATTATTTTTATTTATTTTTATTTTTATTTTATTTTTTTTTGGGGGGGGGAGGGGGGTCTCTAGACTCCCTCTGATTCTTTTCAGAGGTGGTAGCAATTGATCCACAACCTCCATCACCAACCCCTTTTTCTTTTCCCTCAGCTCCATTTCTTTAAAGTCACAAGTAAAGCATACTGCCCCATGTGAACCCCTTTGAACCAATCTTGGTAAGCCTAATCCTCACCCAGAATCATCAATAAAATAGTTAACACAGAACTAAATATTTTACCTGCCGAAGCTGCTCTTCTGTAATGCTTAGATGAAGGTTACCAACATACAATCTTCTCACTCCACCAGAATAGGGTCCTATAAGCCCGCCTGGTCCACTAGCTGCAGCTGTGTTTGACTGAACGAGATTCTTCTCAGCCTCTGAAGGTTTAACCATGA
This sequence comes from Zantedeschia hybrid cultivar, assembly GCA_030544215.1. Classification (NCBI taxonomy): domain Eukaryota; kingdom Viridiplantae; phylum Streptophyta; class Magnoliopsida; order Alismatales; family Araceae; genus Zantedeschia; species Zantedeschia hybrid cultivar. The sequence continues at coordinate 69,325,028 of JARZZO010000015.1, read as the reverse complement.
CAGCTTGACCAAGAAGTTTCTGACCACTGAGTGCAATGGCCATTGGAACTGACATCACGTCGTAAAACTCAATATACCTAAAAATGCACTGACATACATTAGCTCTAAATTTGAGAGATGTCCTTAGGATTGGAACTTGCAACAAGTAACAACAGAAGACATCAAAGATAAAAATCCATCTCAATGTATGACCACCCAAGAAAATGTAGTGAAATTTGTCAGAGAGACAGTAAATAGAATGTCAACAGCCCTGCAATGTGGCAAGCAGTGTCTGTTTTACAGGGGTCATAGGTCAAAGCAAAACGGAAACATTACAAAAAGGTTAGTAAAACAGCATGTAGATATATACTACAGGCTTGTAAATGACTGATACGAGTCTTAAAAAATTAAAATGGTACAATAAAACATTCCACCATGTTGAAAAAGTCATGATGTTATCAAAGCTCATCAGTTAAAGAACATATACAAATATTCCGTATTAACCATGTGTCCTCACGCTGACACAAAAATTAAGCTTGATAAAGTAGAATCATATTCAAAACTATTATTATTGAGACCACCAATGTTACTTCATAGTTCTAAATCATTCCACACTGGCTCTCTTAGCATGGAGTGTTTGCATGAACATACATGTGCCCACAATCACAGAAAAGACAGATCAAAACAAGAACCAGATTCATTTAAAAAAAAATGCAAAATAAAAAATTTGAAACAGAAAGATGCAGCTGAAGGACCATACCCCACTCCCTTTGAACGTCTAGAATTGCGATCCATTATGAGGCGAACATCCCGTACCTAGACATAGGGAACATGAAATCAATTAGAAGAATGGGGCAATAAGAATGATATGATGTTCTTCAAAAGTTTAACTTACAACTATTGTGTTTCCCTCACTTAGCTACTTTATAGTTAACACTATGCACCATGAGAAGGCAGCTTATAATATTGCCTGCCACGTTTTAAGTGCAGCATTAAATTCAGATGCAAACTTTAGAACCACAGAAAATAAACAGTAACTATCATTAATAGTATCATTACAAGAGAACAAAAATGCATCTTCCATGATATGTTGAAAATGTCCAGAGTTCAAACAGCAGCTCTTGTTTCAAGTGATTCCCATAAACCAAACAACGCAAGTACAGAGGGAACAGGTATAACAGCAATGGAAAACATGTTGCTTGCAGCCTGGATATGGAAATGCCAGTTGTGAGAAATGTTTCTATGTGAAGCACAAGGTATATAAACATCGAAAAACCTGTAAACATAAATACTGGGAAAAACAATATGATGCATTGAAGGTTAAAAAAAGAAAGAATAGAAACAACATCACATCCCTTAACATCTACAATTATGCAGTACAGATGAAAAATGAATAAATCAAACAGTTAATAATGATGAATAATCAATCAGTCAACCATGGCACACCCTGTAAATCTGGGGTATGCTGGGAACTTGAAGATCCCCAAGGATATGGCAAAAGCCATGATGGGCTATTTCACCAAATTTCATCCCCCTGCAGCCAGCCAACATATAGGAAGGCATCGACGTGGTAGGTCTAATCCCAGCAGAGTGGATGGATATGTAGAAATGTAGCTGATATAATCATATAATAACATGTACGCCATTTACAGAGTTAAAATTAAAATTCCACGAGAATACGAGAAAAGTAAAACAAAGGAACATGAGAAACACAATGCGACTGACACACTAAACATGTACCATCAGACAGGCAATACAACTGTAAAACTATAGATAAGTAGAGTGATGAATGCTTACGGAGGCTATCATACACAACTAGAATCAAATATAATTCTAGTTTTCCATTACAGAGACTATCTTTGCCATGGCATTCATTCCTGGACCATTATCTTTCCTTCACACTCTTGTTTCATTGTACACCTAGTTCCTAACCACGTCAACTTCGGGTACGCTGCCCACGCAGAATCCAAACTCCTTAATCCCATTTATCTTCATAAAACCACAGCATTCCACAAATAAACTGCATGCAAACTGAATAACTGCCATGTGAGCTATGTTATCAAAGGCGATCACTCGCTCGCCCAAGCGATGAAGTAGGCTGAGGTGAGCCACAACGCCTCGCCTCATGTTCGCCTCACTCACCTAGGCAACTGCCTATTTCTCTTTTAGTTAGGTGGTACTGTTTTTTCATATTCTTAAATATTCCAAAGTGACTAATGCCTCTTTTAACACAATTACAACAGGACTCACACAATCTTGCGCAACTGTTCAGACTAAAAATCACACACCTTTTGCTAGTACTGTGGCATGCCATCCATTATCGTGCTAATCTTTCAAGATACCAGTTTATCAACGAGAACCCGCATATTACAATCAATTTCTCACAATTGTTCCATCTGGAAACGGAAGATTGCTTGCAACAAAGTTATCATTATATTTTCCATCTGAATTCGTCATCATTCCTTTCTAGACTGCGAACTATGTTCAAATCTTTTAATCAAATCCAAATACCTTTTACCTAAGGCCTCACATATGCAACAGAAGTCTCAAAAATTAGATTGGGAACATCTCTGTACTGCACCTCCAAGTTTCTGCACAGGCTTGCACCTCATCATCATCCATGTTCTTTTGATGACAAGGAATGTTGCTGGGCCAGGTAGACCTGTGGGCCAGGTAGCCCCCCTCCAGATTTAGGCTCCCATATTTGTTTAACATGGAACCCCGCTTCCTGAAGTGGAGTCCTAGGCAACAGCCCTATGAGATGCAGACCTCATCATCATCAACCTGGTGGGAACATTTAATAAAAATCCCCTATCATTTGGCAGCTTCACAATATGAAAGATAAAATTCCAGATCTCATGTTCTGACTTCACAAAATATAACCAGCATCATCCGAGCATTGAAGATGCCATTTTGTGTAATCACACGCCCACATTAAATCAATTAAATCATTCTCCTTCAGGCTTCAGCTGACCTTTTACACATTCTGCTCAAAATATTTGCATCCAGAAAAGAATGCATAAATTTTTCCTGGATCAATTCTACATATCCATTGAAAAAGGATATAGTATATCTTACCAAACACAAGCACTGGGAACTGAAGAGACTAACAGCATACATAGCAGGTCAAACTCAGGATGCAAACTGCAATCAGACATGATCTATGGAAAACTCAGTTTTACTTTGTCATATACTCATTTTCACAATCAACATAATGCCAACACTCATTGGGGGAAACTTGAATGGCAAACTAGATGATTCCCCACACCTATCCCATTCCCATTACCACTCCCTACAACTATACTCACCCTTAACCTTCTATCCTATCAAATGAAACGCTGATTTCCTCAGACATGGAGGCAGAAATTTTGCTTCAAAATGGCAGCATTCAGCACTGATGTTCAAACTGATTTTTGTGACCTTTCTTTTTTTCTAATTTTTTTCATATTATTTTCCCTTTTGAACTTTTCTTCCATTTACACAATCCACAACTCATATTAAGTATTAATATTTTGAAATGAATATAAACAATAAAAAAAGGCAAAAGACCATTCAATTTGATAATTGAAGACTTGAAGTAAACACTAACCTTGCCAGCCCTAGAGAAAAACTCGTATACATCTCTTTCATCTGCCTTCAATGTAATCTGCCAAAGCAACATTCAGAGGCATTGGTTGGCAACAAACTAGCATGAAACTGAGAATAAGAATCACATGCATAACAAGACAGTTTAAAACACGATGTAGACAAATATATGGAATCGAATACACAATGCCAAAAGAAGACCTGATAAGCAAATACAGTTCTTTGATCCCTCTCAGGATCAGCCTCTGGCTCAGTACCATCTTCCTTCTTCTCCTTGTAACGCCTGCATTAAAACAAAGCAACCATGTAATCAACTCTACAATAGTGGACACACAATGAACAACCAGAAAGTGTTATGAATGCAACATCAAGAACTCACAATTTAATAGGATACAGAGAAACATTTGCATTCATGGGAACAAATTGTTAACATGATGATTGCACTTATATCATGAAACATATGCATGAATATGTCAAGTTCTGCCAACAAAGAATATAGAAATCAGGCCTATGCGCCCTAAGATATAATAGCATAAGAGGTTACAATAAGTTCACATTCTGAATGCATACAGTACCATGATTCAATTGCATCTATTCAGAACACTGATAAAAACAATAAAATAAGAAACAAATTATAATATGAAAAATATAGCTAATCCTAGGAAGAAGACAGTTGACCAAAGGCAACAAAGAAACAAAAAATAGGGAAATAAACAAGATGAGTAGACATAAACATGCCTGTGAATCAATAACTTAAATTGAATGGTATCCATATTGAGGGTGGACTACGAGGAAAATAGGTAAACAAAGTCATATTCAAATCCTAGCACACTCATGTAGCTTCAACCATGACTCATTCAACACTGCATATTATGCTGAAGATTAAGAATCCTTATAGCATGGTAGGCAGTTACAGCATGATATCATAGTTTTAATTAAAGAACTATATATCCAAAAAGCAGAAAGTTCTAATTAAAAAACTATTTATTCAAATAAATGCAAGCTGTCATGCACAAATCTGACATAATTGCTCAATAAAAATCAGAACATAAATAACCAGTTCAAAACAACGCTGGAGATATATAACAGAACAAAATTTTGCCAAAACAGCAGTGCATGTTCAGTAAAAGCCTTCAGCACAAGATTTCACAGTAAGGTGGAGGAATAAGCAGTGTTAAAGAGAGAAAATACTAAGAGGAAACTCTATGGCAGATCAAAAGGCTTAAATGACTTCCTATTTGTTATCCTCTTTTGTTGTCCTTTAATGGTATGCTGTTTGAAACAAAAAGTCAAATGTCCGTGGGTGGTCTCTTTTTCCTTTTCACGAGAGGCATAACAAACAAACTTCTGCAGAAAGCATGAACCCATGCACAACCTACAAATTTTGACAATTTACTATGAAGACACAAGTTTGGACGTACTATGACTATTGCACAAGGCCTAATTTTTGCCACCAACAATCACACTGAAGTGTGATAATAATTCCTGCAAAAAACAAAAAGTCTGTCCTGCAACACCCATTTCTTCATAAGCATCAGAAGATGGAGGGATGTGAAAAAGTCCAAGACTCCTCTCACCAGCATGTCTGCAACAGAACAAATACAATTAAGCCACTGTGTTTCAAGTTGTAGGATAACCAAAATCAGAACATGGCATCGCCACTCAGTTCAAAATCCTAAGTCACAGCCCAGCTCACTACCTCTGCTTCTAAATTATGTTACAGAAATTTTAGAAGGATGAATTATTAAGACCCATAACCTGAATTTTGAATCAGGCTCAGATTCCAGATTGACCGTCTGAAGATTGCTCTAGTGCATCTGCGAGTTCCCAGAATCTAACGTTCAATATTCAGAATTTTCAAGAATGAAAAATAACACATGCAAGCAACAAGAAAATTTGAGCATTAATAGCTTCCAGAAAGAGCACACTTTGCAAAGTAACAAAAAGCAATTAAGTGGGCATAGATGTGGAGAGAAGAACAGCAGAATTGTTAGCAAGGGAATCACTAGGACCCACACTACCTAGTATATCCAATCCACTCAAGGCTATAGTGCAAGCAAAGGCATCTGCCCCTATGAGGTAGATGCTAATATACAACGTCTTGTTTAGACATATTACAAGAGTATTCTTTTCATTGTCAGCAAATGGCAAGGGTAGACAACATGTTCAGGATGTATTTGAATTTTGAACATAAACACATCCATAGCCCACCATGAGCAATACATTCCCTGCATGGAAGATTCGTATTCTTGTACTGCCAAACCATTCTACCATCACCTCCTTCCAACAAAATCACATGCCACTCCAGCAAAATGAGGCCTCATATATACCAGTTCATATGCATGATAAAAGATCTGTTCAGATGCCATACAGGAAACAAGCAAGAACCATATGCGGTGTCCTCACAACAGCTGGCCCAGCCTGACAATGTAAACACACACCTCTAAACCTCAGCGTCCTAAGTGGGAACATATCTCATTAGACTAAATACTGATAGAACACAATCCTGAAAGGTGAAAGACAGCAGTTGTTTAGCAGTACATAACACATCTGACTACAATTTGGGTTTTGGCTGTAATTTGTCGTGATCCTGGTACATAACACATCTGGATCAAAATTTCAAGGATTGGCAGGTACGGGATCATCAACCCTGGATCATTTTTTGGCCAATCAACCTCATCAATCTGATGTCAGGCAGACTGGAGTCACCAAGCATAAGGGTTCATGAAAAGCTGGGATTGGTGCATTGGCCACTCTAGAACAATGTCTAGCCAGGCAACCCCCAGGATGAAACCAATCTTTAAATCCGTGCATCAGATTTAAATTGCTTTTTCCCCATTTTCCAGAACTGACTGGCCCAAACAAGATCTATTTGAACCCCTTTTGAAGAAGGTAGCAAACACCCCCCTCCCCCCCCCCCCCCAAAAAAAAAAAAAAAAGCCTGACCCTCCCTCCCACAGAAAAAGACGGGACAAGGGGATTGAGTGGGATTACAGAGTTTAAATTTTTCCCATAAATCAAACAGTTTTCCCCTTGGGCTATTTCCCTTCAAAACGAGTAAAACTCTACAAAGCCAAAAAAAAAAAAATCAACCTCTCAAAAAGGAGAAGGATATATGTTTATGGATCTTAAATTCTTCCTTAAGACTTATATAGACAGCTTGACAATACATGATACTTACTCTTTAAAAGTGGTGCATACTACTGTAAAAGATGGATAAACCATTGAAAAATGGATCTAAGACTGAATATAAAAAAATAACTGACTCACTTTTTGCCTGTCTGCCCAGCCTGTTAACCAACAGCCGACGGAGAAAACATTTTTTGAAACTATATCGTACTTTGCTGCATTAATGTTTTCTTCATGTTCTGAATTAATTTCAGCAACTGAAATAAGCATAGAATCTATTATTTCTCTTTTTCTCTCCACATCAGAGAGTTTTTTTTAAGTGCTTTATACATCAACCAGTATTCAAGAATTATGAATTGGAACCAGCATTTTAAGAATTTATTTAGCACAAACAAGCAAAATTCCAAGGAATTAAGAAATTTCACAAGTTCATGAAGGTATAGTGCATCAATTATCACATAAGTATACACAGGATATGAAACGTGTAAGTGGTGCTTATACCTGCCATTGCTTTGCTTTTCCTTGGGCTCCCGCTCCCTGAACTCCACATCCTTGCTTCTCCCCCCGAACCTATCGCGCTCCTCGTGGTGCCTCTCAGGGCGCGGCCCCCTGACGGGCCGCGCCCTCTCGCGCTCCCTCTCTCTCTCCGCCTCCATCTCCCGGTCGCGCTCCCGGATCCTCTCCCGGTCCCGCTCGCGATCCCGCTCCTTCTCCCTCTCCCTGTCCTTCTGGCTCCCCTCCCTCTCCCTGCGCTCCCGCCCGCTCCGGTGCCGCTCCTTCTCCCCCCGCTCGCCATCCCTCGAGTGGCGGGAGGAGTCCCGGCGGCGGTCGTCCTCCGATCTCGCGTGCCGGAAGGAGCGCTCGGCGTCGTCCGGGCGGCCCTCCCGCGACCCCTTGCCCTGGTCGCGGTCCTCCGGCCGGACCCCGTTGGCGGCGCGGGGCTCCTCCTTGGGGAGCTCAGGGTTCTCCACCGTCTTCTCCAGGTAGTCGTACTCGTCGAAATCCATGGCGGCCGGTGGAGGAGGCGATGGGGAAGATGGATGGAAACCCTAGAATTGGAAAGCGCAGGGACGAATGCTGCTGCAAGAAGCCGTGCAAGATCCGCGCGAAGGTGAACGGAAAACCCTAGAAAGCAGCGGTAACAGCACTCATATGAGACTCGGATGATTTCGGCGGCGGGGAGTGGGGACCTGTAGAGTATATACGCGCACCTGGGATTTTTGCATATACATCTCTACAAACATCGTATTGTTGTTTATACCCACAACTCTCACATACTATATCTCTACCCTTTCGCCGAGATAACATGAACTCGGACCCAACACGCCAAAGAGATACTCTAACCGGGTATGCCAAAAACATTCCATAAATCCTAATAATGTTGGGAAGATATATTCAAAATTCTAGTGAACGAGAGGTGTACATGCAGAATATTAATAAGTTTAAAGATATATATATAATTATTTACGTTCGATTTAACGACACCTTCACGGAAGGATACGTAGGAATTGGAATACACATACAAATATGACTTCTTTAATATATATGCAAAATTCCCAGTATCATATCACGTCTAATACTTGTATAAATATCCTTGGAATCTTAAAAAAATGCACTTACACCCTTTTTTTTTTTTATCAGAAAAAGACTTCTATTGATTGTCAAGTTCTACAATCAGATAATAGCAGTTCAAAGATAGTTGGTGGGATATGAAGCTCATTCCCATCACATACAAAAGGATAAATTAAGCCTTGCCTAGCTACAGCATGTGCTACATGATTTGCCTGTCTAGGCACAAACCCAACACTGATGCATTCGTTCTGCAGTAGATCTCTGCAATTGTCAATAAGCATCTTCGCTTGCCAAGGAGGATTCTTATTCTCAGAAAGCGCCTGATAAGAATCAGAGCGTCCCCTTCAACAACCACAAAATCAAATGCCTTCGCCAATTTGATAGCCTCTAAGAGATGTAAAGCTTCTACCTCAAAAGGATTGGTGCATTCCACTTTCTTCGACTGGGCCATAATTAGTTTACCCCTGTAGTCTCTAGCCACTATACCAATGGCTCCATGACAGGGTTGGTAGCCCCATCGAAATTAATTTTGATGTGCCCCTGAATGGGGGGAACCCAGTGCACTATAGAGGTAGCTATCTTGGAATTTTTCTTGTTTGTCTGGTCTATATTGGCATTCCAAAATGCCACCTCATTCAATGCTCTGACTCACCAGCTTGGGGTTGATTGACACATTCTCCATAACATACCTGCATCTACCCTTCTAGATTTGCCAAATCAGTGAAGCACAATGGGTAATGAGGAATAGATCATGGGGTCTAGTAGATAATGGAGGGCTCCTCCATTCAATAATTTTGTCTGCAAGATTTTTCTGATCTAGTGACGAGGAGAAATTGAGTGGAGATCCTTTTCAGGTAGCTCTGGCTGCCTCACAGTCAAATAGCATGTGTTGTACTGTTTCCGAGCTTTTAAAACAGAGTGGGCACAAATCATCCACCTGTGGGATCTTGCTGACCACTTTTGCATTAACAGGGATGGCATTTGTCAAGCATTTCCAGATAAAGACTAGGATCTTCGGAGGGATCACCTTGTGTAAATGATTGTCCCAAAGATTGCCCCACACTAGGTCCAATCTAGATGAAGATGGGATATTCGGACGCTGGCTCAGGAGTCTGTAAGCATATTTGATAGAGAAAATACCATCTACAGCCGCAGGCCATATAGTGATGTCCTCTTTCAGGTGACCTTGATGGGGCAACTGAATATGACAGATGGCCTTAGCACTCTGATCATCAAAAAGATTGAATATGCCTTCCCTGTCCCAATTTCTTTCTTTGATTAGTTGGAATATCCAGTAAGGCTTATGAGTAGTATCCGAGCTTCTGATATTTGGTGGGCCTTTTAAGGCAGGTATCCACTTATCCTCCCAAATACTAGTATTCATGCCACTATGCACCACAGTTGATGTATTGTTTATGAAAAGGCTCCTGAGCTTCATCATTGAGCTCCAAGTGTGGAAAGCAATTCTGCTTTGGGTTTACCTCCCAAAAGGAGTTATGCTTCAGGTACTTTGCTTTCATCAGTTTTGCCCAAGTTGAGGATTGCTCATAAAAGAATTTCCAGATAATTCTCAGGACAATAGCCTTGTTGATAGAGTCAAGATCCTTCACACCTAGGCCACCTTCCTTCTTATGCTTCTTGATTTTATCCCAATTACACAAGTGCATTTTTTTGTGGTCTTGACTATCACCCCAAAGGAAACCACATTGGATTTTATTGAGGTTCTTGATAGTACTGGCTGGAAGCAGGCCAATGCTCATGATGTGAGTGGGGATAGAGTTTAGGACAGAATTGATGAGCACTACTTTCCCAGCTTGAGATAGGATCTGAGCTTTCCATTGATTTAGCTTGGTTTTGAATTTTTCCTCAAGGTATTCCAGTTGTTTGACTCTGCCTCTCTGGTGCCACAGTGGAACTCCAAGATACATAAAATCCTTGGAGAGGAGAGGAATGTTGAAACTGCTGAAGAAATCTTTATAAATTGATGGGGGGGGGTGTTCTTGCTGAATAGGATGCCAGATTTATTTTTGTTGATGCATTGACCAGACCATTTCCCATAGACCTGAAGACAGTCCATATACTGGTGTAGCTCATTCTGCTCAGCCAATCCAAAAAGGATAATATCATCAGCAAACATCTGGTGGGAGATAGGAGGGGCCTGGTTATTAACTTTAAAGCCTCGGAGCAGACCAGCCTGCATCTTATCCTTGATAAGGAGAGTGAGGATTTCAGCACGCATAATATAAATGAAGGGAGATAATGGGCAGCCTTGTCTCAAGCCTTTGGATGGAATAATATGACCTAAAACTTCACCATTGATAAGAATAGAGAAAGTAGCTGTATGGATACAAAGCATGACTAAAGATACAGCTTGACATGAGAAACCAAATTTCTTGAGTGTAGTGGCAATAAAACCCCATTCTAGCTTATCATAAGCTTTTGCAATATCAGCCTTCAAGCAGAATACACCTGTTCTACCACCTTTGTTTTTCAATGAGTGAATAAGCTCATGAGTTACAATGATATTATCCAAAAGCAGTCTATGTGGGACAAAAGCAGATTGGTTAGGGGAAATGATTTTATGAATAACCTGCTTGATCCTGCTGGCAAGAATTTTGGCAAAGATCTTATAGATCACATTTGTCAAGCTGATAGGTCTATAGTCTTCTGTGCAAGCAACATATTTCTTTTTTGGAATAAGGGAGATATAAGTGTGGTTTAATTTGTCAGGCATCATACTTGTGATGAAGATACTTTGGATAGTAGCGGTGACTTCCTCATGTGTTACATTCCATAATTTTTGAAAGAAGATTGTCGGGAATCCATATGGTCCTGGAGATTTAGTAGGATTCATGCTCTTCAGAGTAGATTCTATTTCCTCCACAGAAGGTGTAGCAGTTATCATCAGATTGTCCACTTATGAGATCATGACATTTGACAAGTGGGAAGTGCTCCAGTCAAGGAATGAGTCATCCCTTGGTTTAGATTTGTAAAGATTTTGTAAGTAGTTGAGAAAGGTTTCCTTAATCACTTGCTGATTTTCTGATATAGATCCATTAGGAAGCTGAATCTGAAAAATGTAGTTAAACCTTCTTCTCTTAACAACATTGAGGTGGAAAAATTTAGAATTCTTGTCCCCACTGTTATATCAATGTGATTTAGAACGCTGCTTCCAATACTCATCCTCTTCTTTCAAAGCTTGCTGATATTCTTTAGAAAGCTCATTGAACTTTTTCAGGTTGGACTCAGTCATAGGTGCCTTCTCAACAACTTCTAGTTGATTGAGGAGGGAGTCCATTCTCTTCCTTGCATTGGAAAAATTCTTTCTTTTCCAGTTGGTTATGTTGTTCTGCAGCCCCTTAATTTTTGCTTGATAGTTATTTCCTAAACAATGGGATCTCCTCCAAGGCTCTTCCACCACCTTCTGCAGATCTTGTCTGCAAAACCAGGCAGCTTCAAATTTGAACTTTCTGGTATTCTTCCTTACTTTGCCCTGCAAGGAGAGCAAGATTGGTCTATGATCGCTGGCAATTCTAGGGAGATGAAGCACATAGGCTTTAGGGTACATGAGATTCCAATTAGCACTAACAAGGACTCTGTCCAGTCTTTCCCTGATATGAAAACCTTCCCTTCTATTATTTGCCCAGGTGAAGGTAGGTCCTTCAAAGCCCAAATCAATAAGCCCTCTCTTATAGATGAGTTGTTGAAAGTCTTTAGTTTGGTAATAGCTGACAGCATTCCCCCCTTCCTTTTCTGTGGGATGATAAATGGTATTCATATCACCTAGCAAACAGGTCGGTCTTGAGATGTTCCTCATCTTTGTTTCTAAAGATTTCAAGAAAAGCTTCCTATCAGAAATTTTTTAGGAGGCATAGACGCAGATTAAGTTCCACTTTTTACTCCATTTATCTGTAACTTCCCCTATAATACAATTCTTATCAGAGTACATAATGTTGATAGTGATATATGGAGACCACCATAGCCAAATTCCTCCACTTCTCCCATTTGCTGCCTCAATATGGAAATTAGAGATATTTCTGATATGGAAGAATCTTTGACTATCTAACAGTTGCGCCTTGGTTTCTGAAATGAAGAAAATATTTGGATTAGTAGAATGGGATAACTGTTTAATATAGGAGATTGTCAAGTTCCCATTCACCCCTCGACAATTCCAGGATAGTATTCTCATTTATCCCCTTGCGGCAATTTATGGTCGGCCACCACGACTCCTTTCAAGGCTTGGTCTGGGAGATAGTCGGCATTTGCATTTTTGTTTTGATCAGCATTACTCGAATTGTTTCTATATCTCCTTGGTCGATTTCTCTTGGCAGTATCTGAAGAATCCCCAGGATCCAAATGGAATATCCGTTGTTGATTTGTAATTTCTATTTCAGGTTGAGCCATTGTGGTAATGACTTTGGATTTCTTGGTGATGAGGCAGAATCCGATTCGGCCCATTAAAACAAGCCCAAACCCCGTTCAGCCCAGCAGTAGCAGTACCAGGCCCTCCGGGAGCCTTCGGCCCATCAGCGGCCCAACAGCCCTCAGTCCGTAAGCGGCACCGTCGCTCCCGGCCCAACAGGCTTCAGTCCGTCAGCGGCCCACCAGCCTGCGGCCTGGGAACAGCGCGGCAGCCCAGGGCCCAACAGGCTTCGGCCCATCAGCGGCCCAACCCCCTTCGGCCCGGTAGCCAAATCCGGCCCACTCCGGTGGCGGATCAGGCGCTATGGCGGTTTATCAGTAAGCCCTCATTTAGTCCTATATCGGCTGCCACCGTTAACCATCCGCTATCCTTTGCTATAAATACACCGCTATTTATTGCCCAAAGGATGCTTCCCCAAGCCTCCGAGACCCTTAAGGACTACAGTCCGAAAAGCATTAAAGCTACTCTCTTTGCCTTCTGAATCGAATCTTCTTCAGGAGCTAACTTGACCGTCGGAGGGGGTTCCCCAGGGCTGACGCCCGGGACTCCTGCTGACTGGTTTTCTTCTTCTTTCCCTCCTGCAGGAGCTCGGTTCGAATCATCGCCGACCTTCCCGAGTCGGTCTCGGCCGCCGACCTCGGACTCCTTTCCCTGGTCTCGACGCCGTGCCCCGGCTGCCCTGCGACGAAGGAGACTCGGTCTCGCGCCGCCCCTTCGTCCGCCGAAGGAGCTTCGGCCCCGACTTCCCGGAGCACGCCAGCCTTCGGACCTTCGGCATCGCCTCTGCATCCTTCGTCTTCCGGATCCCCGTCGGGCCCTCGAACACCGATCCGACCCAGCACCGGATCCCTTTCTTCGGATTCCGGCTTCGGAATCCGGTCGTAATAGCTTTGGCTACATCACTTGGTATTTTTCAAATCTTTAGACTCGTAAAGTTCTAGGAAAGCTTTTCTTTTCAACTGGTCTACCTCAGCCTGCACATGTGTCTCAGGGAGGAGGCCCATAGTACTATATTTTTGCCTTGTCTCTGCCACCTTAAATGCTACATGGCTCTCAGCAGAATTCTCTTTGGCCTGCTGCATAAGGACTCCTCTGCTCTCCATATTCCCAGGACAAACCGTTGGAGGATTCTGCCCATTGCGATCTTCATACTTTTCTATGTCAGCACTTTCTTCCGAGGGGGAAAGGATCTTACTTCTTTGTGAAACTTCTGCCATCTTCATAAATGTTTGTACTGTGCTCAGTGATTTCTTGCCGACCTGTTCAGTCTTCCAGCTGGCTATCTAGTTGTCACATGGCGCCTGTGGACCAGATAATTCAAAGTTTAGCTTTTTCCTTGGACCTTGTTCCCTTTCCTCCTCCGGCTCCGGCAGCTTCTTTGGTGTATGATTTCTTCCATGGTCCCCCTGCCCAACTGGACTAGTATAATCTGGATTTTGGTTACCTATATCCGTAACCTTGTTTAATGCCCTGAGCCAGTCACCAAACTTATATTGGATCACCTCTGTCATTTTCTTCTTAAGCCCTGGTGAATACGAGTCCTTGATCTGACTTTTTAGAGCATATAGCCTATGACAGGTATTTGTTTCATGACCGAGAATGCCGCAGAAGGAGCAGAGCTTTGGCATGCATTCATAAGCAATATGGAATTTCCTCATGTCCCCATCCGAGAGCCTAGCCAGGATACCTGTGTTGACTGGTTTGGTAACTGTAGACACGCTAATTTTGACATCATTTCGAATAAATTTCATATCATATAATAATCCCGATCCGACTCGGATCGGATCGGCCGAGTCGGCCGATCCAGATGAAGTCTGGCCAGTCCGACTCGGCCAGATTAAAAAATAATAAAAAATTAAAAAAATCAGAAAAAATCAGAAAAAATCAGAAAAAAATAAAAATAAAATCAGAAAAAATTACATACATATTATTCAATTGATGTACAATAAGAATGAATGCAATTCATGTACATCCATAAAAAACCCTAAACCCTAAAATCCTAAACCCTAAAACCCTAAAACCCTAAACCCTAAACCCTAAACCCTAAACCCTAAAACCCTAAACCCTAAACCCTAAACCCTAAACCCTAAACCCTTAACCCTTAACCCTTAACCCTTAGCCCTTAACCCTTAACCCTAAACCCTAAACCCTAACCCTAAAACCCTAAACCCTTAACCCTTAACCCTTAACCCTTAACCCTAAACCCTAAACCCTAAACCCTAAACCCTAAACCCTAAACCCTTAACCCTTAACCCTTAACCCTTAACCCTTAAACCCTTAAACCCTTAAACCCTAAACCCTAAACCCAAACCCTAAACCCTAAACCCTTAACCCCTAACCCTTAACCCTTAACCCTAAAACCCAAAAACCCAAACCCTAAACCCTTAACCCTAAACCCTAAACCCTAAACCCTTAAACCTTAAGGGGGGGACCGAAATCGGCCCGAACCGGACCAGATCGGGTCCGGAACGGCCGATCTGGCTGGTCCGGCCCCGATCTGGTCCGGTTCGGGCCGATTTCGGCCGTTTTTTTTTTTTTTTTCAAATCGGTGGGGGGGAACAGTGAAATCCCCCCCGAATCGGATCGGAACCCGCCGATCCCGAATTCGGATCGGAATCGGCCGATTCCGCAATCCATGGTCGGGTTTAACAGACATATTTAAGTTAATCAATTAAATTAGTTTTAACTCAAATTTCAGTTAAAATATGAAGAAGGCTAAAAGATGTCGACCTGTGTGGACGCTATTTAGACTTTATTCTTATTTTGACGTTTAAATTTGAATTTTAATCAGTTGATTAATTAGCTAAAAGGCGTCTGCCAAGCACGACGCGTTTTATGTTTCCTAAGCTATTTCTGTTTCTCTTCCGGATGTTTATCCTTATCCTTAATTAGTGAAAAAGGCGTCTATACAGGTAGACGCGTTTTATCTAATTACAGATAAAGATAAGTTTTTTTACCGGATGTTTATCTTTATCCTAATCAATCTGAAAGACGTCTTCTATGGACGACGCGTTTTAGATAATTACAGATAAAGATGAATTAATCTGTATTTATCTGTTGGTTAAGATAGATAAATCCCAAAATTTTCCATGTAAATCCACGGACGCAGAAAAAGTCTATAAATACCCTTCACTTGAATGGGTGACAGAGTTAGAGTTAGTGATTAAAGAGTTTGAATCATAGTTAAAAAATTGAGAGTTAATTGAAGATCGAAGCAACGACGTCCAAACGCTGAAGTGCTGCTGTTTCCAGAAATCGGCGTCCAGTCTTCATCCAATCTTCATCCAATCAAGATCAAAGCTTTCATTCTTCATCCAACCAGCATAAGTTTTTCAATTCATTTCTGCATTCTTTTCATTTCTTCACATCTTCATTTCTATTAATCTTGTATTCTTCATCACTCCATGCAACACACACAACACTAGCATCACTTTCAAAATCAATTTAAAGGAGTTTCAAAGACCATCCCAACAAGTGAGTTTTCTGTTTAGTTGCATGTTTAAAACTCTGTTTAGAATGGATACTACTTTTGCCTGAGTTCTCATCATCGTTTCTTCATTTCTCTTTCTATTTTCTTGCAGAGAATCAAAAGGGGAGGAAATCAACAAGCAAATCGCAAGAACTCTGGACGATCCTCAACCTCAACAGCAATAAAAGCAAGAACAAAGAAAAGGAATGGCTCTCTTTCTTCAGCCAGCTGAAGAGGGGGAATCAAGAGCTCAACATCTCCCACGTTCAAACAGGTAGGCGATCAAACTCCTTCTTTTGGAACTTTTAAGTCAAAAGTTTCTGGCGATCACTTCACTTAGTTTCTTTTTAATAGGCTTATTTTACACTTAAACAACATAGATTTTTCATGATAATCACACACTCATTTTAAGCACTCACAGCTTTTTTGGCGATCACGATGGGACTTGGTCTCGCCATCTTTTAGTTCTTTTGTTCTTGCTATTATTAATCGAGCACCCACGGTGCACCACTTGTGTCTCTTGACACGTCCTCACCAATTGGTGAGTGTTTTTAGTTTAGTTGATTCCCTACGTGCACCACGTGCACACCCCAGTGGCAAGATCTTGTCATCCCCGTTGATTAGTTAAAAAGCTATTTTTGTGATGAAATGTTGAGTGATTGATTGATATCTTAGTTGTTTAGTTGTTAAAATCATCCTGCTAAAACCTGAAACTAAAAAAAAATAATGCATGAGCTGATTATTTATCATTTTTATCCTGTTGGAGGGGGAATCAATCCAGAAATTCCTCCTGGAAAACTCATTCTGCGACTTGAAAAGCGTCTAGGACAAGCGACGCGTTTTAAACAGCGTCGGTTAACCCAGACGCCTTTCAGTCTTATTTCTTTGTTGTCTGCAATCTGAGCTTCTGCGAAAAATTAAGACTCTGTTTGAATAGCGTCGACTACACTCGACGCGATTCAGGCAGTTTCTTATTTCTTCTTCAGTTCTCAGATTTTTGTGATCTGTGTGCTAATTACCTATTATGTATTAAGCATTAGAGGCCATCCAGGCTACAGGTCATACGTATTGAGGCTAACACCCTCCTTTTCTTAGGAACACTCATCTTGACGTCATCAGCTCTCTCTGATTGGGTTGGTCCCTCGATCAGACTAGAGTAGTTGACGTTAAAGCCTCCGTAAGTCCCCAAAATCAAGGTACCCCTCCTTGATCATCGGGCTGGTTGTACCAGTTGAAGTCCCGGTTAGATTCTATAAACGTTGTGAGAGAAAGCCATAGAAAATAACGGTGGACATTGAATTGAAACTAGGATCCCATCCCTTGAGCGAATTTATGGTTTAATTAAATCCAAATTGTAAGGACTGAGGTTTCGGGTTCAGTATTCAGGTTGGGTTCGGGCCGGATCCCCTGGTTTGGACCCTGAGGGGCCTTGAGATTTCTGACTGAATGACGTCTGCACTGCTCGACGTCTTTCAAAAGACGTCTGTCTATGTAGACGCCATTTAAGTCCGCTTTCTGTTGTGCCACGTGTGCGCCACGTGGGCGGGTTTCGGGCCGCGAGAGTACGGCCCCTGTCTCGTCGTCTGAACGGCGTCCATGTTGGTCGACGCGATTCAGACTGCGACCTCTGCGATGTCAGTGTGCGGCGCCAGAGCGTTGTCAATACGGCCTATCACATCGTCTGAACGGCGTCCGTGGTGAGCGACGCGTTTCAGAGCGGTGTCAGTACGGCCCGTCCTGTCAGACTGATTGGCGTCTATCTCGATCGACGCGTTTTAACCAGATTCAGATTGACCTCGCGAGCCTCCCTTTCTTTCCCTCATTTTCGCCTCCACCCTCTCTCTCTCCGCCCCCTCCGCCCTCTTTTCCCCTTTCCCTTCCTCTTCTTCCTCTTCCATCAGTCCAACACCTCCCTACCTCTCACCTCTACCTCCACCACTTCCTTCGCGGCGTTCCATTCTCCGGACGGCAGCCGACGTCTCAGCGGAGTGGCGACGTCCTCGGGGGTACCGGCGGCGGTGTGCGGTGCGGAGGGACGGCGGCACGGAGCTTGGAGGAGTTCAAGAACCGGTAGGGGGACGAACCTTGCATGGACTGTGAATGTGTTGCTCGTGATTTCCTTGGCGTGGCATGTTATGTTTTGGGTTAGAATGAGCATGTTTAGGGGGTTTTCTTGTGGGAATGGCCGTGCTCGTGAACGTGAATTTGTAACATGCTGGAAGTAGTTGATTTCCCTATCTTCCCCCTTATGTTTTGGGGCATTTTCGGGGTGTTTGGGGTTAAAGGAGAAACCCTCGGGTCGAACCAGGGAACTAGGTTTCTGGCGCTAAACGGCGTCGTGCCTGGTCGACGCCTTTTAGAAAGACGTCAGGGCAGTACGACGCCTTTTAGGGCAGAAACCTCCCTGTTCGAAGTTTCGTTGTACGGGGTTCTGGCGCTAAAAGACATCATGTATGGACGACGCCTTTCAGAAGGATGTCGAACCATCATGATGCCTTTTAGGCAAGAAATCACCCCGACTGAGGCTTCTGCAAATCTGGAATTCTGGAGTGAATGGCGTCTTGGGATTCCGACGCGTTTTAAAAGGGCGGCTTCCTAGGTGGACGTGTTTTAAGGCATTAGCTGTTTTAAATGAACCTGTTTAAGGGGCTTGAATGGCGTCGACCTCGGTCAACGCGATTCAAGACAGAACTGCTTAACTCCTGTTATTTATCACATGTTTCACGATTGAATGGTTCGAATGCATGCTTTAAGTTGTATACTGAGACGGAGATTACTGTGTGAATGGAATCATGTTGTGTGTGTGTGTGTGCTTATGCGAATATGGAATCGGAATAACTGTGGTTTACATTTGTCACCATGGGCCGGTGGGGAAAGGGCCATGGTGTCTGTGAGGCATTGTGCCGTACCTGTGGGAGGAGGGGTACTTGTTGTATTTTACCTTTGGCTGAGGGAAGCAGAACCACCTTGAGCCCGTCGGGCCGGAGTAGCCGGTGCGCTATCCGAGAGGTTGTTGTTTGGTCTCAGCGGGTCGGGGTTTCCCTGTTTGTCGTGGCAGCTTCCGGCGCGTTTCTTGCTGTGGAGCTGGTTGTGGTACTGTTGGAGTTGTTTACCCCTGTAGCCACGGGGCCTGATGTGACCTTTGATCAAGGTTACGAGTGGTACCCTTAGCCCTTTGGCCTGACGCAGCCCGGGAGGTTAGGGTTGTGGGTAGTTCCTATAGCTTCGGCTTGACGGGAGTTCGCCGGTCCCCAGGGCCCTCCTGAAGCGCTGAGGCCTAGCGTGGAGGCAATCCGGTCTGTAGGACAGTAGTCTAGACTGCTTGTGTGCACACGTAGCTGGGCAGTGGTGGTACACTGGTCCCAGCTAGTCCTAGTTTGACTCACTGCCTCACCCTACAGTGCCCCGGAACACTGTAGGGGCGGACAGGCGTGAGTAGTGGTGGTAGTGTTGTGAGGCGACGTTTGACTTCGGTCGACAGTGTGGTTCAGTCGCTTTGTGGACTATGGCTGTGAGACGTGACTCTATGTTGAGTTCTTCGGGTTGCTTAGAACCGTTCCTGCTACACTGCTTATCGTACGTTTCATATCAGGTTGGGTGCTATGTTTACTGCTTTGTTTAATTGTCATATATCTGTGTTGTTGCACTTGTGGGTGTGTGAGTGGGAGGCAAGGGATCGGATGATTCCTACTGAGCCCAATTCTGGTGTGGCTCACTCCCTGCGGTTTCAGGTGTGGACTTCGTGGCGTGTGGCGGCGTGTGGTGTCTTCTTGGTGTGCGGACCAGCAGCTATCTCAGTTCCGGGGTATGCCCCGATGTTGTTGTACTTTACTTCTGCCTGTACTTATTTAATTTGTTGGACCATGTAATTATTGTTGGACTGTATACGGACATTGTTATCTTCCTTCCTGCGCACTTGTTATATCTTTGTGGTCCGTGAGATTGATATATTTAGCCTTGTTTAACACTTACTCCTCCAGACGTGTTGTGTGAGATCCGGGTGTGAACCCGCAGTTAATGGGCCGACATCCATTTAGTGATCGGGTCTCCGGTCATAGGATGGCGGGTCGTTACACAAATAACTCAACAAGGAATCTTAAAATCACGTTAAACATCCACTTATTTGTTTAAATCTCTGTACAACTTGTTCATCAATCCTTGAAAAAGAATCTAACATCATGCTGCTCCGATCGGGCAGGGACTTGAGTATGCCTCCAGATGCCATTGTCAACTACGAGGGAGATGCTAATGCCCCTCGCGATTCTGATTACAATTATGAGAGCGGGAGAGATGCTGATGCCTCCCGTAATTCTGTCCCCGTTCCGTTTCGACTTGATGGGAATGTCCGAACCCCTCTTTTTCATCCTAATCAATATTCTGATCCTCCCCCGCATGAGTATGCGGTTACCGATCCCATTCTCGAGGGAGATATGAATCAAAATGATCCCTCGTCCTCTGATCCTTCGGATCTTGTCAATGCTTTGGGAGTTCTTGCTTCCCGTCTGGACCCTCAGCAGTTCGAGGCGATCCAGTCCATTCTGAAGGGGAAGGCACCCATGCAGCCTGCCGAGCCGAACCCTGCGGCTCCCCCTGCCATCCCTCAGCAACCTCCTCTTCATCCTCCCTACGTTCATCAGGCCATGGAAGGCCTCCATATCACTTCTCGGCCAGCTGTGCCGCAACTTTCATCTTCTAGGCAACCGGCTAGACCGCTGACGCCCGCTTATCAAAATGCCCTCGGGCATGGCGAAAGCTCTGCCGGACCTCCTCTCTACTGCCCTCCTTGTCCGACGTACTCTAGGCAACAAGCCTACCAAGTACCTCCACCTCCTCCTCCTCCCCAGGCTGATCTGACCACACAAGCGTTGCTGGCCAAAATGGAGCGCATGGACGAACAATTCAACAACCTCCAGGAGATGATGGGGGTCAAAGCTGCACTGGAAATCAATTTACCAAGCCTGCCAGTGTTTCACCTGCCACCCTCCGAGATGCCAGTGTACCGGAAGTACAACGGTACTGGTAACCCCTTCACCCACTTGAAGGAGTTCATGTACGAATCATCCTTCTGGCAAAACGACAAGAGGTCGTTGGCCTTTTTGTTCAGGAGATCTTTAGAGGGACCAGCCCTCGAGTGGTTCTTTTCTTTGGAACCCTCCGAAGTAGAGGACTATGGTATCGTTTCCCGAAAATTCATTCAACGATACCAGGACAGAGTCGCTCCTTCCCTGTCCATCACTGACCTAATAGCAGAGAAGATGAAACCCGATGAGGAGTTCGTCAGTTTTACCGACAGATGGCGGAGCTTGGCCGAGAAAGTAAAAGATCACTTGTCCGAGTCGGAGCAAGTGAAGATGCTGATTTCCAATGCCACGCCCCAGTTCAAACTAGTCCTCTCCCTGAACAATCTGACCAGCATGGCAGAGCTCTATGAAAGAGCACGGTACTGTCAGAACGCCTTCAAGGACGCTACGTTTTCTAGCGTCTTTGATCCTCACAGACCTAGCATGCCTCCACCTCGGAAGCCTGCAGTGCCAAATTCTCCCAGCACAGGTCCAACTACTGAGGGCACGCTCTCTCATGAGCAAGTCAGTAGTATGAACAACAATTCGCCCCAGTTCGTGAGGAGTCAACAACAGTACCAAAGGCCACCGCAGCCGAACCAGCAGGGGTACAGGCAGCAGCCGAACCCTTATCAGCAGCCCCAATATCAGCGGCCCCAACAGCCGAACCAGCAACAGCAACAGCAACAGCCACAGCAGCCGCCGCAACGGCAATTGTAGTACCAGCAGCCACAACAACAGCAGTACCAGCAACAACAACAGTATCAGCCGCGCGCACCGCCGGCGTATCATAATGTCCCTCCCCCTGTTGACTACAGCCAGCAGAGAAGACCTCCAGGCCCAAAGAGGGCAGAATACCTAGTCCTCCCAGAATCTTTGGCAGACATTTTCAGTGCCCTAATGGCAGCTAACGCCTTAGTCCTGCCAAGGAAAAAGGCAGTTTGGCTTCATAATGCCGACACGTCTAGGTATTGTTATTTCCATAGGCAACCTGGGTATACTATTGACACCTGCTTCCAATATAGAGATTACATTCTTGATCTCAACGAGCAGGGCGGCATAGACTGGGAAAAAATGAAAAAGTACATATCAGCCCTGAAGGCAAGAAGACCGCAGCAGCAGCAGCAACAAGCAAGACCACCAGCACAAGCAGCACCACCACCAAACATGGACATAGTGCAGAACCCGCTCCCGGAGCACCAAAACCAAAACCAAGTTGCCCCTATCCTGATAAACAGCCGGTCTGAGGCTGACCGTGGGCAACAGTGGAGAATAGAGGACTCCTCCTCTATTTATTCGACGGGTCATGTTCCAAGTACCGCAGAACAACCACCACACCGCACCATCCACGTACCCAGACCACATCCCATTACCATTACCCCTCTACCGACACCCGCATATCACTCACCTGCACCCGCTAATCCATTACCACCACCCGCTTTTCTCAAGCCCATTACGCCCCACACTCCTATGCCTCCACCAAATAACCTACCGCAAACCAATTACGCACCCCTCTTACCATCCAGACCACTACTACGCGTACCATTTCCTACTTCACCCACTACCACTACCACCTACCCAGACACTGTAGGTGCTGAAAATGCTCGTGTGATTAATGTGAAAAAACTATGTTGTTTAGGGTAAATTAACCTATTAAAAAAAATGCAACTAAGGTGCAGTGATCGCCAGAAACTTTTAACTAAAAAGCTTCAAAAGAGATTTGATCGCCTACCTGTTTGAACGCGGAAGATTGAGTCATTGGTTCCCCTCCTTCAGCCGGCTGAAGAAAGAGAGCCCTTTCTTATTCTTTTGTTCTTGCTGTTGAATGTTGAGGATCGTCCAGAAGTTCTCCTGGCTTTGTGCTTGATTTCCCCCTTTTGATTTCTTGTTGTTGTTGTTGAATGCAGCAGAGACAGAGAAACAGAAAAATAAAGAAGAAATACTGATAAGAATCTAAATAGAAATAATATCAAAGCTAACCATGATTATAAACATGTTTAAACATCAACTCACTTGTTTAAATGGCTTTGAAACCCCTTTAGAACAGATGGGTTTTGGAAAATTAATGATGTGGTGTGTGTTGCATGAAGTGATTATGAGAATGAAACTAATGAATGAAGATGAAATTCAAAATGAAAAACTTATGCCCAGTCCAGTTGGTTGAAGCTTTGAAGAGATGAAGATCTTGAAGAAGGATGCCGACTTCTGGAAATGGCAGCGCTCCGGCGTTCCGACGTGGTTGCTCCGATCTTCAAATTGCTATAACGCTGTGGCTCAATAATTCTCTCTCTCTTTTTTTTCTTTTTTTTTTTAACTCTTGAGATGCAAGGTATTTATAGGCATTTTCTGCGTTCGCGATTAACATAGAAAAATCTAGGATTTATCTACCTTAATCGACAGATAATTACTGATTAATTCATCTTTATCTGTAATTATCTAAAACGCGTCCACCATGGATGACGCCTTTCAGATTTAATTAAGATAAGGATAAATATCCGGGAAAACTTATCTTTATCTTTATTAGCTAAAACGCGTCCACATTAGTAGACGTCTTTTACCCTAATTAAGATAAGGATAAACATCCGGAAGAGAAGTTAAAATAGCTTAGGAAACCTAAAACGCGTCAACCCTAACATACGCCTTTTAGCTAATAAATCAATTAATTAAAATTCAAATTTAAACGTTAAAACAGGAATAAATTCTAAATAGCGTCCACAAGGGTCGACGCCTTTTAGGATTCTTCATATTTTAACTGAAATTTGAGCTAAATCAATTTAATTGATTAACTTAAACATGTCTGTTCGACCCGACACTCAAAAATATTAATAAAAATTAATTAATGATTAATTATCAGACCATTTTGAGGCATTATTATATGATATGAAATTTACTCAAAATGACGTCAAAATTAGCGTGTCTACAGCTGCCTCACCTTGGCATCGTCTTTGCAAGGGAGTGAAATGAAATTGAATGTACTGAAAAGGTGATGCCAAGGTGTGATGAGACACGCTCTTAACATCACATGATTGGAATTTTTCTTGAAATTATCAATGAAGATAGCTCAATGAAATCAATGGAATCAATCCTGTCTGGATGAGGTAGACAAGGAAATAAAATAAAGTCGATCAACCTCCTCGGAGTGGGAAGTACCCCAGGTCATAGACACTGTAGGTTTCATCATGGGGAGCGTTTGCCAGCCAATGTGGACGTGCTGCAGCCATGATGGATCTTAAAAGAAAACAAGAAATATTGGATAAAGAATCCAATCAAGGATAGAATTCCAAGGATATCTTCAAGCGAACCTCAAAGATAATCAAGATACTCAATTCAGAATGGAATATTTCATATCATGTTTGAAATTGTTTGATTTAATGGTCTGAAACTTAATCAATAATTAATTCTTATCACAATGATTTCAAAGTCCTACATGATGCATGCTGGGCTAAAAGAAAAATATAAAGTCAAATAAAATATAAATTAATCAAGGATAATATTGTTAAACTGCCATTAATGAGTCAAGATACCAATTCTTGTAATCTAGTGCTAAGCCGAAGCTCGTTTATCCACGCACCGTTTCACAAAAGTGGAACCATCGTCCCCACTAATTAACAATCCAACGGCCTATCCGTGCGATTAAGAATCCTCTGGAATTATCACTGTTTTTGTTGAAGGGGAACTCAAATTCCAGTTTCATCAAAACCACAAGGTCCTTGATATACTCTAAGAAATATTTAACATATAGTAATGCGAATGCAAAATAATTACATAAAAAAGAGTACAAAGGTAGAAATAACCGTCTTTTTAGCCACGGTCAGGACTTCTTGACTCCCGCAATAGGATCTTCTTGACATTTCCAGCTTTATTTGGGTTTTCTTGAATTTCAGAAACAGGTTTCTGGCTGTTCTTCTATTCGAATTCCAACTCTATCAATGCCTTGTGTCCTGTATATGACTTGAACAAACATGTTAAGTATCTATTTAGGCTTAGCCCCTTGCCTGGTTAAGTAACCGACTACTTGATCCTATCCTTGATAGAAGGGTCAAGGGGCATAGCCTTTATTAACAAAGGTAATGAGAATAATCAAACTTAAGCAGAATGCAACATACAAGCAGACAGATGCTTACTGAAAATAAAAAGGAATGAAACATACTAAATGCAACAAGCAGATGCTAACTGAAATATTTTTGTTGTTTTGAAATATTCATTTTTGTTTGGTTTTTTTTTTAAATATATGCCCCTTTTTTTTGAATTTTGACATATGTATTTTTTTGAATTTTTGACATATGTATTTTTTTTGAATTTTGAAACATGTATATTTTTTTTGGATTTTTGACATGTATATTTTTTTTGAATTTTTGATATATGTATTTTTTTGGATTTTTTGGCATATGTATTTTTTTGGGTTTTTGACTAAAAGATCAGCATGGTACTTAGATCAAAAGATCATATTCATTTATTAACTTAATTTCCAAATCGTTCTTTAACAACTTAACTTAAACCCATCGTGTTTGAACTTGTGTTTCCATTCGTGATCCCATTTGATGATTTGACCCTTAGTCAATCTATGTCATTCCTTAAGTTTGGAGTACATTTCTTTAGAAAGAAAAGATGAATAAGTTTAGAAAACCCATGAGAAGGTTTCGGAGACTTAAAAAGATGTCCCTTTCCTACCCTAATATCCGTTGGGGTTCGGTCATTTCTTTCCGGGGTATTTATCGACCTTGCGTTCCCTTTTGTTTCATTTCATGGCCTTGATGTAACGTTCGTAATGTAATGGCCTTTTGATTTGACATTGGATTTTGCCTTTGCTTTGCTTTTCTTTTCTTTTCTTTGAGACGGATCTCCCCTTTTTTTTTTATGACGGCCTCCTACTAAGATGGCGGGTATTCTTGGTAGTCTATTCTAAGTCTCGTTCCGACATCATGGGCTGAGTGTAAAAACAGAATTTTGTTTTAAAAAAGGAACAATTTGTACTTTACACTTTCAGTCAAGCTTTCGATGTTCCTTAGGACTTGGCATCTCTTGTTACTCACGAATCAAACGTGTCAGTGTGTATAGTAAATGTGTTTGAAGTTAAGTTATCCAGACTAACAAGGAAATTTGAGTTTATAAATTTTCTGATTCCACTGGTCTTTGTACCATACTGATCGACTCTTTAACCTAAGGGTAGTATTTCTTAAGATGCAAACCATTCCAAGGGTGAGTTAGCTCTTCTCCTTCTGCATTAACAAGACGGTAAGCGTTACCAGGAAAAACGTGTGATACAACATAAGGTCCTTCCCAGTTGGGTTGGAGCTTAGAACGCGGACCACCAAGTTTTACAAAAATCCTTTTGACGACCATTTCACCGACTTTGAACTTACGTTCAATGACTTTCTTTTGATAAAAACGTGCTAGTCTGTTTTGATATACTTTTGCATGATTAGCAGCTGACCACCTTCTCTCGTCTAAGAGTTCCAATTGAGCAAGGAGTGTTGAACGGTGTTCATCAATGGAAAATTCCTTATTCAATTGTACTCTTAATGATGGTGTAAGGATCTCGTATGGAACTACCGCCTCTATTCCAAATGTTAAGGAATAAGGAGTTTGCCCAGTGGGCGTGCGGATTGAAGTTCGGTAGGCCCATAGAGCCTCAACCAATTTTTCTGGCCAGTCTGCGAATTTGTTAGATTTGCACGTCTTTTTGATGATTTTTATCAAAGTCTTATTAGTTGCCTCTGCTTGGCCATTGCCTTGCGGATAATAAGGAGACGAATGATGCAATGCAATTTTATACCTGTTACAGAGGTCCTTTAATTCCTGTGACACGAACTGCGGTCCGTTGTCGGTGACGATGGTGCTTGGAATTCCAAATCGGGTGATGATGTCCTTCATGATGAACTTGCAGACGGTTGATGCTTTGATCTCCACGTACGCTTCAGCTTCTGCCCACTTGGTGAAGTATTCCGTTGCCGTGAGAATGAAAGATTTTTGCTTGATGCCGGAATCTAGATTACCAAGAGGTCCAATGATGTCGAAAGCCCACATGGAGAAAGGCCATGGGGAAGAAACAGGATGGAGTGAAGATGCAGGAGAATGAATTTTGTTGGCGTGAAGTTGACACTTAGCACACCTACGGACATATCCTACACAATCTTCTTTCATGGTTGGCCAATAAAATCCTTGTCTAAGGATCTTCTTTGCTAGCATCTGTCCATTGACATGGCCACCACAAACTCCACTATGAGCTCCTTCCATAACTTTCAAAAGCTCATCTTCGTCTAGACATCTCAGAAGAACTCCATCAAAACCTCTCTTGTATAATGCTCCCCCAACTAGGGTGTATTTTTGAGCAACTCTCCTGATAGCTCTCTTCTCCTCAGTTGTAGCTTCCTCAGGATATGACTGATCTTCACAATATTTTGCAATTTCATAATACCATGGCTTCTGTTCATCATCCATCTCTTCTAACAGCTCTATTAACATGATTTCTCTTTTCTCAATGATATCTCCGTCTCTGACTTTCTTCAGCAACTTCTCCTTAGTTTTAAGAAATGAAGGGTCTTTCACGGCAGGTGAAAGACGCCTATGAACTATGATTGATTCAGATTGCTTGCTGATTGGAAAATCAAGAGATGATGCAAGTGAGGCTAGAGCGTCAGCTAAGGTGTTCTGATTCCTAGGGACATGGACAAAGATCAATTTCGTGAAAAGCTTTGAGTAAGCAGAAGTAAGCTCCTGATAAGGCTTGAGCTTGGGATCAAGAGTTCGATACTTGGTCAGCACTTGGCGAAGAATTAGTTGGCTATCACCTACAATCCTGAGTTTGGTGGCACCATGGAAATGAGCAGCCTCGAGGCCAGCAAGGAGTGCCTCGTATTCAGCAATATTGTTTGTGACTGGAAAATCAAGCTGAAAGGCTTGTGGAATGGTGATACCTTCAGGTGATAACAGAACAATACCGATCCCTTTTCCATGAGAATTCAGAGCTCCGTCAAAATGCAGAGTCCACATATCATCTCTGATTTGATTTACGGACATCAGTTCCTTATCCGGAAACTCTGATCGCACTGGATCAAATCGGGGAAGGGGATGATGAGCGAGATGTTCTGCTATGGCATAGCCCTTGATCGCTTTCTGCTGAATATAGATGATATCAAATTGAGATAGAAAGCTTTGCCATCGTGCTAACCTATCAGTAAGAACAGATTTTTCCAGAAGGAATTTGATCGGATTCATCCTAGCGATGAGATGGACTTCATGGGCCAGAAAATAATGCTTTAATTTCTGCACAACCCAGACCAGTGCTGCACATGTTTTCTCCATCGCCGTATATCTCTGTTCAGCGGGGTTGAGAAGTTTAGAGAGATAGTAGGCTGCCCTCTCTTTTCCTTCTTCATCTTCTTGTGCTAAGACAGCCCCCACTGCATCATCCAGGACTGAAATATAAAGTATCAATGGTTTGCCTGGAGATGGTGGTCTCAAAACAGGAGGACTTGCTAGATAATTCTTTAATCCATCGAATGCCTCCTGACACTTATCGTCCCAATCGAATTTGCCTCCCGGCTTGGTAAGCTCGTAAAATGGCTTACACCTTTGTGAGTGTTGGGAGACAAAACGGCGAATAAATTGCAACCTTCCGATTAATCCTCTCAACTCTTTCAAGTTTTTGGGAGGTGGCATTTCTCTAATAGCCTTCGCCTTATTAGGATCGATCTCAATTCTCCGTTTGCTGACAATAAATCCAAGCAACTTTCCTGAAGATACCCCGAATACACATTTCTTGGGGTTCATCTTTAACTGATATTCTCTCGATCTTTCTAATACCCTTGCCAAAACTTTGGCATGCTCAGCCTTTGTTTTCGATTTAACCAATAAGTCATCCACATACACTTCCAGATCTATGTGCATCATGTCATGAAATATTGCCATCATGGCCCTTTGATAAGTGGCTCCAGCATTCTTTAATCCAAATGGCATGACAACATAACAGTATGTTCCCCAAGGTGTAGTGAATGATGTTTTCTCTTGATCTTCTTCTGCCAGCTTAATCTGATTATATCCTGAAAATCCATCCATAAATGATAATGTCTCATAGCCAGCAGTATTATCGATGAGTACATCAATATGAGGCAATGGAAAATCATCTTTAGGACACGCCCGGTTCAGATCGCGGAAGTCAATGCAAATTCTGACCTTCCCGTCTTTCTTCATAACCGGGACTATATTGGCCACCCATTGTGGATAGAGGACAACTCTAATAAATTTAGCTTTATGTAACTTATCGACCTCTTCCTTCATTTTTAGAGCCATTTGTGGGTGGAATCGCCTTAATTTCTGCTTGACCGGGCTAACTCCGTCCTTTAATGTCAACCTGTGTTCAACTAAAGACGAGTCTAACCCCGGCATATCTTCATAACTCCAGGGGAAAGTGTCCTTATAGTTCTTGAGTACTTGTACCATTGCCTTTTCATCCTCTGTAGAAAGATTTTTACTGACGAGGACAACCTTAGGTTCGTCTTCAGTCCCTAAATTAATTTCTTTGGTAGGCTCTTCTACGGCAGCTGAGGGTTCATCAAATCTCTTTACTCCACTGGCATATGCCTCAGCCGCGTCCTCGTCATCTTCCTCTTCAACAATGGGGTCCTTTTCATGTACTAATTCATATACCCCGTACCCATCATTGACTGACTCATCGTCCATGCAATCTTCTGGCATCTGAATTGGATTTTCTAAAAGCTGAGGGATCAAAGAACAAGAAGAGCATTTATCAGCTAAGTCCTGGAGGTATCTATCTGGAATTTGCCTACCCTTAGGCTTCCTAGACTTCCTAATATGACTAGACTGCCTAACTTCACTAAACTCACTATCATAACCTAACGAAGACGAAGCAGGATGAAAATCCTGGGATACAAGTGGAAATACAAGAGAATCCTCCCGAGGGGAGGGACAGAGTAAATCTAGGAGAGAAGCTTGACCGAAGGACCCGCGCGGCGGGGTGCAATTGGACAAGTAAGATGTTTCCTCAATGAGGATCTGGGAAGAATTTGTTGCCAAATTGGCGTTTTTTTTTGGACAATGAAAGAATTAAACATAAAGCAGGAATGAATACAAATGGGAGGAGAATCAGACGGAGGAAGTGGCACCAAGGCCAGAGGATTGGGGGGATCATATAGTAATATGTCCCAGATCAGATCATACAAC
Organism: Zantedeschia hybrid cultivar; assembly: GCA_030544215.1. Classification (NCBI taxonomy): domain Eukaryota; kingdom Viridiplantae; phylum Streptophyta; class Magnoliopsida; order Alismatales; family Araceae; genus Zantedeschia; species Zantedeschia hybrid cultivar. The sequence goes on along the minus strand of JARZZO010000015.1, from coordinate 69,294,628 downwards.
CTCTCTAGATCGAGAGGAGGTTGTGGTATAATGTCCCGAGGGGACAGAGTAATCATGACGGGCGGAGCCCGTGGAATATCTTCAATTATGACCCGCGACCAAGTCGGGGTCAAGAGTAGTGTACGAAATAAAGTATGGAGCATGAAGACATGTGAAGGATATGTCCCCTTCCAGAGCAGATCTGTTGTGTAACCAGCTTCATAGGGGTCATCTGGCTCCCCTTCGTCAGTTTCTTCGGACAGCAGTATCCGCTTGTCAAATATGGCACCAGGACTTTCAATCAGTTCATCAATCTGGGGCGGCCACTTAGGTTCTGCAGGATCCAGGAATAGTCTGTTCAGTGCAATATACAGGTCCCTCAGATCGAACCACCTGTACCATTCACATTCGGGATCATGAAATTTCCTCCTTTTCATAGGCCGCAGAGCCTCCAAGGATTGGTACGTAAGTAGTTCAGAGCAATGTCTGGCCAAGTCCCTCCCATATATATCATGGAAGTCAAAACAGGAAGTAATGACTACCGTATTGTCATAGCTAAGTATGGGCCCTTTCACAAAGTGCGTACACAGGGTCCATGTTAGGGGTTCTCGGCCTTCTTTAGGTGGTGTAGACATTGCCTCCCAGATTTTCGGGCCTTCTTTGATCTCTGCTTTCTGAACCAGATCTTGCTTCAGTTTTATTGGCCTATAGCCCAGACCACTTCCAGGTGCTGCTCGATGATTTCTGACAGGAGTGGTCCTGCCTTGCAATTGTGTGCCCAGACCTTTCCCAGGCTCGTAGCCGTTCTTCATCATAATCCTCCATCCTGGGGTACTCATGCACTTCCCCCTTTTGATAGCATTTAATGGGTATGGAGAAATAGTAGCGGCTTTCAGAGGATCAGCCACTGGACGGTAGACCTGTAATACCGACAGAAAATGTTGTCGACCAGGTAAAACAGCAGATTTAGTGTTCAAGGAATGAGCAGCAGCAAGGATCGGCATGCTCGTTACTTTAATTATTCGTCCTTTGTAAGGGAATTTGAGGCATTGATGATTCGTAGAGGGAATCGCCTCAAGAGTTTTAATATAAGGACGACCTAAAATGGCATTTATGGAAGGGTCGATTTCCAGGATGTGAAATTCGACCTCTGCATGACTTACAGGGCCCAGCTCCACCTTTAAATAGACCATTCCTAGAGGGGAACGGGTAGAATTGTCATATGCTGTCACTGAGATGGGGCTGGGCAGCCATTTCTCTTTGGGCACACCGCATAGCTCCAGGGTCTTCGGAGGTAAAACATTGATCGAAGTCCCTGTGTCGACCAGGCATGCATCCACGGCCTTCTTACAGATATTGACCGTGATACTCAGAGCCATGCTTCTGGCTGCTGGCGGTGCTAGTTCCGATGTATGAAATGTTATGGAGGGTTGATCCCCCTGAGGAACTAGTAGTGCTGCAATCTTCTCTACCGGCACGTCTTCATTGACTATCACTTTCTGCAGATATTCCATTAAAGCTTCTTGGTGACTCTTGGATCTTTTGATTAATTCTAGTATAGTGATCCGTGCCGGTGTCCGATCCAGGTGTTTCAACAGGTCGTATTGAGTGCCTGGTGCACTCTCTTCATTGTGGGCTTCCTCAGTCGGCTGTGATGGGCCGTCTCTGACTGTGGACTGAGGAAAGACCTTGTTGAAAATCCTTCCACTCCGGAGCGCGTGTTCCTCAGCCGTGGAGGATCCGGGTGACACCTTAAGTATCGCAGAGTTGGATGGTGCGGATGGCGTAGAGGGTTGGTATGTAGGTGATGGCGTAGGGTTGGGTGGTGATGGCGCGGTGCGGATTAAAGGCCTAGAGGGTTGGATGGTGGATGGGTAAGTGGTTGGCGAAGTGGGGAATGGTACGCGTAATAGCGGTCTAGATGGTACAGGGATATCTGAATAGGTGGTGGTGGTAGTGGGTGAAGTAGGAAATGGTACGCGTAATAATGGCCTGGATGGTAGAAGGGGCGCGTTATTGGTTTGCGGAGGGTTATATGATGGAGGCGTAGTGGTGCGGGGTGAAATGGGTCTAAGGAAAGAGGGTAGTGGTAATGGGTTATTGGGCGTGGGTGAGTGGTATGTGGGTGTGGGTATAGGGGTGATAGTAACGGGTTGTGGCCTTGGTATGTGGATGGTGCGGCGTGGTGGTCGCTCTGCGGTACTTTGAACGTGACCCGTTGAACAAAGAGAGGAAGAGTCCTCTACTCTCCACTGCTGCCCACGACCAGCCTCAGACTGGCTGTTCGTCAAGATGGGAGCAACCTGGTTTTGGTTCTGGTGCTCCGGGAGTGGATTCTGCACTATGCCCATGTTGGGTGGTGCTACTGCTTGTGCCGGTGGTCTTGCTTGCTGCTGCTGCTGCTGCGGTCTCCTCGCCTTCAGGGCTGTTATGTACTTTTTCATTTCCTCCCAGTCTATGCCGCCCTGCTCATTGAGATCATGAATATAATCTCTGAACTGAAAGCAGGTGTCAATGGTATGCCCAGGTTGCCTGTGGAAGTAGCAATACCTGGACGTATCGGCATTTTGAGGCCAGACGGCTTTCTCCCTTGGCAAAACTAAGGCATTGGCTGCCATTAAAGCGCTGAAGATATCCGCCAAGGATTCTGGGAGGGCCGGATACTCTGCCCTTTTCGGGCCTGGAGGTCTCCTCTGCTGGTTGTAGTCACCAGGAGGAGGGACATTGTGGTACGCCGGCGGTGCACGCGGCTGGTACTGTGGCTGTTGCTGTTGCTGCTGATGTGGCTGCTAATACTGCTGTTGATACTGCTGTTGCCGTTGCGGCTGTTGCTGGTTCTGATTCGGCTGCTGGGGCCGCTGGTACTGCTGTTGGTAATGGGGATTCTGCTGCTGCCTGTATCCCTGTTGGCTCGGCTGTGGTGGCCTCTGATACTGCTGCTGGTTCCTCACAAACTGGGGCGAGTTATTGTTCATGGTACTGACTTGCTCGTGAGAGAGCGTGCCCTCAGTAGTCGGACCTGTGCTGGGAGAATTCGGCACGGCAGGCTTCCGAGGTGGAGGCCTGTTAGGTCTGTGAGGATCAAAGACGCTAGAGAACGTAGCGTCCTTGAAGGCATTCTGGCAGTACCGTGCTCTTTCATAGAGCTCTGCCATATTAGTTAAATTGTTCAAGGAGAGGACTAGCTTGAACTGGGGAGTGGCGTTAGAGATTAGCATTTTCACTTGTTCGGATTCGGACAAGTGATCTTTCACTTTTTCAGCCAGGCCCCGCCACCTGTCAGCAAAACTGACAAACTCCTCGTCCGGTTTCATCTTTTCTGCAATGAGGTTCGTGATAGACAAGGAGGGTGCAACTCTGTCCTGGTATCGTTGGATAAATTTGCGTGAAACGATACCGTAATCCTCTACTTCGGAGGGTTCCAAAGAAAAGAACCACTCGAGGGCTGGTCCCTCTAGGGATCTCCTGAACAAGAAAGCCAATGACCTCTTATCATTCTGCCAGAAAGAGGATTCGTACATGAACTCCTTCAGGTGCGTGAAGGGGTTACCAGTACCGTTATACTTTCGATACACTGGCATTTCAGAGGGTGGCAGATGGAACACTGGTAGGCTCGGTAAATTGATTTCCGGCACAGCTTTAACCCCCATCATCTTCTGAAGATTGTTGAACTGCTCATCCATGCGCTCCATCTTGGCTAGCAACGTCTGCGTGGTCAGATCTGCCTGGGGAGGAGGAGGAGGAGGAAGTACTTGATAGGCCTGCTGCCTAGAGTACGTCGGACAAGGAGGATAATAAGGATGAGGTCCGGCAGAGCTTCCGCCATGCCCGAGGGCATTTTGATAAATGGGCGTCTGCGGTCTAGCCGGTTGCCTGGATGATGAAAGTTGTGGCCGAGTGGGCCGAGAAGCAATGTGAAGGCCTTCCATGGCCTGATGGATATAAGGAGGAGGAGGAGGAGGTTGTTGAGTAATAACGGGGGGAGCCATAGGGTTCGGCTCAGCAGGCTGCATGGGTGCCTTCCCCTTCAAAATAGACTGGATGGCCTCGAACTGCTGAGGGTCCAGTCGGGAGGCAAGAACTCCCAGGGCATTGACAAGATCCATAGGATCGGAGGATGAGGGATCATGATGATTCATGTCCCCCTCAAGATCGGGATTGGGGATCGCATATTCATGCGGAGGAAGATCATGATATTGATCGTGTGGATGAAAAAGAGGAGTTCGGACATTCCCGTCATGTCGAACTGGAATGGGGACAGAATTACGAGAGGCATCAGCATCTCTCCCGTTCTCGTAGTTGAAATCTGAATTGCGAGGGGCATTAGCATCTCCCTCGTAGTTGATAATGGCGTCTTGGGCCATACTCAAATCTCTGCCTGATCGCAGCAACATGATATTAGATTCCCTTTTCAAAGATTTAATCAAACAAGTTGTACAGAGATTAATCAAACAAGTGGATGCTTAACGTGATTTTAGGATTCCTTGTTGAATTATTTGAATTGGATTAAACCACAATTTCGCTCAGGGAATGATCCTAGTTTCAGTTCAGTTTCCACCGTTATTCTCTAGGGTTCTCTCTCACAACGCTTTCGGAATCTAGTCGGGACTTCAATTGGTACAACCAGCCCGATGATCAAGGAGGAATACCTTGATTTTGGGGACTTATGGAGGTCTCAACGTCAACTTCTCTAGTCTGATCAAGGGACCAACCCAATCAGAGAGAGTTGCTGACGTCGAGTAATGTGTTCCTAAGAAGAGGAGGGTTTTCGCCTCAATGCGTATGCCCTGCGACCTGGATGGCCTCTAATGCTTAATAAAATAATGGGTAGCTAGCACTCAAAACATAGAAATCTGGAAACTAAAAAAAATAATTAAGAAACTGTCTGAATCGCGTCGATGATAGTCGACGCTATTCAAAACAGAACTTAATTATTTCGCAGAAACAGATGCAAACAGCAGAGAAAGCTTGGAAAATAACTAAAAACTGTCTTAATCGCGTCGATGGTGGTCGACGCTATTCAACACAGAACTTAATTATTTCGCAGAAACAGATGCAAACAACAGAGAAAGCCTGGAGACTAAAAGGCGTCTGGGTGTGCTGACGCGGTTTTAAAACGCGTCGCTGTTCCTGGACGCTTTTTAGTTCGCAGAAACAGATTTCCAGGAGGATTTTCTGGATCGAATCCTCCTCAAACAAGGTAAAATGCAGTAAACAATCGACTCATGCAAAGATTTTTAGTTTCAGATTTTAAACAGGATGATTTACTAACTAAACAACTAAGAAATCACGCAATCACACATCATTTTATCACAAAAAACAGCTTTTTGAACTAATCAAGGGGAGGCAAGATCTTGCCACTGGGGTGTGCACGTGGTGCACGAGGGAAATTAATCAAACTAAACACTCACCAATTGGTGAGGACGTGTCGAAAGACACAAATGGTGCACCGTGGGTGCCCGGTATGATAATAGCAAGAACAAAAGAAATTAAAAGACGGCGAGACCAAGTCCCATCGTGATCGCCAAAAGAGCTGTAGGTGCTGAAAATGCTCGTGTGATTAATGTGAAAAAACTATGTTGTTTAAGGTAAATTAACCTATTAAAAAAAATGCAACTAAGGTGCAGTGATCGCCAGAAACTTTTAACTAAAAAGCTTCAAAAGAGATTTGATCGCCTACCTGTTTGAACGCGGAAGATTGAGTCCTTGGTTCCCCTCCTTCAGCCGGTTGAAGAAAGAGAGCCCTTTCTTGTTCTTTTGTTCTTGCTGTTGAATGTTGAGGATCGTCCAGAAGTTCTCCTGGCTTTGTGCTTGATTTCCCCCTTTTGATTTCTTGTTGTTGTTGTTGAATGCAGCAGAGACAGAGAAACAGAAAAATAAAGAAGAAATACTGATAAGAATCTAAATAGAAATAATATCAAAGCTAACCATGATTATAAACATGTTTAAACATCAACTCACTTGTTTAAATGGCTTTGAAACCCCTTTAGAACAGATGGGTTTTGGAAAATTAATGATGTGGTGTGTGTTGCATGAAGTGATTATGAGAATGAAACTAATGAATGAAGATGAAATTCAAAATGAAAAACTTATGCCCAGTCCAGTTGGTTGAAGCTTTGAAGAGATGAAGATCTTGAAGAAGGATGCCGACTTCTGGAAATGGCAGCGCTCCGGCGTTCCGACGTAGTTGCTCCGATCTTCAAATTGCTATAACGCTGTGGCTCAATAATTCTCTCTCTCTTTTTTTTCTTTTTTTTTTTAACTCTTGAGATGCAAGGTATTTATAGGCATTTTCTGCGTTCGCGATTAACATAGAAAAATCTAGGATTTATCTACCTTAATTGACAGATAATTACTGATTAATTCATCTTTATCTGTAATTATCTAAAACGCGTCCACATTGGCTGACGCCTTTCAGATTTAATTAAGATAAGGATAAATATCCGGGAAAACTTATCTTTATCTTTATTAGCTAAAACGCGTCCACATTAGTAGACGTCTTTTACCCTAATTAAGATAAGGATAAACATCCGGAAGAGAAGTTAAAATAGCTTAGGAAACCTAAAACGCGTCGACTTTTACAGACGCCTTTTAGTTAATAAATCAATTAATTAAAATTCAAATTTAAACGTTAAAACAGGAATAAACTCTAAATAGCGTCTACACGGGTCGACGCCTTTTAGGATTCTTCATATTTTAACTGAAATTTGAGCTAAATCAATTTAATTGATTAACTTAAACATGTCTGTTCGACCCGACACTCAAAAATATTAATAAAAATTAATTAATGATTAATTATCAGACCATTTTGAGGCATTATTATATGATATGAAATTTACTCAAAATGACGTCAAAATTAGCGTGTCTACAGACACCATCCAACCATCCAGACCGCTACTGCGCGTATCATTTCTCACTTCATCCACCCCAATCACGTACCCATCCACCATCCAACCATCTAGACCTTTAATCCGCACCACGCCACCACCACCTAACCCCACGCCATCACCTACATACCAACACCCCGCATCACCTACACCACCTAACTCTGTGGTACTCAAAGTGTCACCCGGACCTTCCACGGTTGAGGAACATGCGCTCCGGAGTGGAAGGATTTTCAACAAAGTCTTTCCTCAGTCAACAGTTAGAGACGGCCCATCACAGCCGACAGAGGAAGCACACAATGAAGAGAGTGCACCAGGCACTCAATATGATTTGTTGAAACATCTGGATCGAACACCGGCACGGATCTCCGTACTTAAACTAATCAAAAGATCGAAGAGTCACCAAGAAGCTTTGATGGAATATTTGCAGAAGGTGATGGTCAACGAGGACGTGCCGGTGGAAAAGATTGCAGCACTATTAGTTCCTCAGGGGGATCAGCCCTCCATTACATTTCATACATCGGAACTAGCACCGCCAGCAGCCAGAAGCAAGGCCCTGAGCATCACAGTCAACATCTGCAAGAAGGCCGTTGATGCATGCCTAGTAGACACAGGGGCTTCGATCAATGTTTTACCTCCGAAGACCCTAGAGTTGTGCGGTGTGCCCAAGGAAAAATGGCTGCCTAGCCCCATCTCTGTGACAACATATGATAACTCCACCCGTTCCCCTCTGGGAATAGTTTATTTGAAAGTAGAGCTAGGCCCTGTAAGTCATGCTGAGGTCGAATTTCACATTCTGGAAATCGACCCTTCTTTGAATGCCATTTTGGGTCGTCCTTACATAAAAACTCTTGAGGCGATTCCATCCAGGAATCATCAATGCCTCAAATTTCCTTTTAAAGGACGAATCGTTAAGGTTACGAGCATGCTGATCCTTGCTGCTGCTCACTCTTTGAATGTCAAACCCATTTCTTCACCTGGCCGACAACATTTTCTGTCGGTATTACAGGTTTACCATCTAGTGGCTGATCCTCTGAAAACTGCCACTATTTCTCCTTACCCGTTAAATGCCATAAAAAGGGGAAAGTGCATGAGTACCCCAGGATGGAGAATTATGATGAAGAATGACTATCAGCCTGGAAGAGGTCTGGGCACACAATTACAAGACAAGACCACTCCTGTCAAAGATCACCGAGGAGCACCTGGAAGCGGCCTGGGCTATAGGCCAAGAAAACTGAAACAAGACATTGTTCAGCAAGCAGAGAATGAAGATGGTCAGAAAGTCTGGGAGACAATGTCTACACTGCCCAAGGAAGGCCGGGATCCCCTAACATGGACCTTGTATACACATTTTGTAAAGGGGCCCATAATAAGCCATGACAATACGGTGGTCATTACTTCATGTTTTGACCTCCACGATATATATGGGAGAGACTTGGCTAGGCATTGCTCGGAACTACTCACGTACCAGTCCTTGGAGGCTCTGCAGCCTATGAAGAGGAGAAAATTTCATGACCCTGAATGTGAATGGTACAGGTGGTTCGATCTAAGAAACCTCTACATCGCACTGAACAGACTGTTTCTAGATCCTGCAGAACCTAAGTGGCCGCCACAAATTGATGAGCTGATTGAAAGTCCCGGTGCTATCTTTGACAAACGAATATTCCTGTCAGAAGAGACCGATGAAGGCGAGGCAGATGACCCCTATGAAGCTGGTGACACCACAGATCTACTCTGGAAGGGCACATATCCTTCTCATGTTTTCATGCTCCATACTTTGTTTCGCACATTGCTCCTGACCCCTGTAGACACGCTAATTTTGACGTCATTTTGAGTAAATTTCATATCATATAATAATGCCTCAGAATGGTCTGATAATTAATCAATGATTAATTTTTATTGATTTTTTTGAGTGTCGGGTTTAACAGACATGTTTAAGTTAATCAATCGAATTGATTTTAGCTCAAACTTCAGTTAAAATATGAAGAATCCTAAAAGGCGTCAACCAGTGTGGACGCCATTTAGAGTTTATTCCTATTTTTGAATTTTAATTAATTGGTTTATTGACTAAAAGGCGTCTGTTAAGGTCGACGCTATTTAGGTTTCCTAAGCTGTTTTAACTTCTCTTCCGGATGTTTATCCTTATCTTAATTAGTGTAAAAGACGTCTACACAAGTGGACGCGTTTTAGCTAATAAAGATAAAGATAAGTTTTCCCGGATATTTATCCTTATCTTAATTAATCTGAAAGGCGTCAGACAAGGTGGACGCGTTTTAGATAATTACAGATAAAGATGAATTAATCAGTGATTATCTGTCGATTAAGGTAGATAAATCCTAGATTTTTCTATGTTAATCGCGAACGCAGAAAATGCCTATAAATACCTTGCCTATCAAGGAGTTAAAAAAAAAAAAAAGGAGAGAGAGAATTATTGAGCCACAGCGTTATAGCAATTTGAAGATCAAAGCAACCACGCCGGAGCGCTGCCATTTACAGAAGACGGCATCCTTCTTCCAGATCTTCATCCTTCAAGGCTTCTCCAACTGGGCATAAGTTTTTCATATTTGAATTTCATTTTCATTCATTAGTTTCATTCTCTCATATTCACTTCATGCAACACACACCACGTCATTAATTTTCCAAAACCCATCTGTTCTAAAGGGGTTTCAAAGTCATTTAAAACAAGTGAGTTGCTGTTTATACATGTTTATAATCATAGTTAAATTTGATATTTCCATTTAGATTCTCATCACTATTTCTTCTTTATTTTTCTGTCTCTCTGTCTGCTGTATCCAACAACTGAATAACAAGAAATCAAAAAGAGGGAAATCAAGCAAAAGCCAGGAGAACTTCTGGACGATCCTCAACATTCAACAGCAAGAACGAAAAAACAAAGAGGCTCTATTTCTTCAGCCGGCTGAAGGAGGGGAACCAAGGATTCATTCTTCCGCGTTTAAACAGGTAGGCGATCAAACTCTTTTGAAGCTTTTTAGTTAAAAGTTTCTGGCGATCACAGCACCTTAATTGCATTTTTTTAATAGGTTAATTTACCCTAAACAACATAGTTTTTTCACATTAATCACACGAGCAAATTTTCAGCACCTACAGCTCTTTTGGCGATCACGGTGGGACTTGGTCTCGCCGTCTTTTAATTTCTTTTGTTCTTGCTATTATCATACCGGGCACCCACGGTGCACCACTTGTGTCTTTCGACACGTCCTCACCGATTGGTGAGTGTTTAGTTTAAGTAATTTCCCTCGTGCACCACGTACACACCCCAGTGGCAAGATCTTGCCTCCCCTTGATTAGTTTAAAAAGCTGTTTTTGGTGATAAAATGCTGTGTGATTGTGTGATTTCTTAGTTGTTTAGATAGTAAACCATCCTGTTTAAAATCTGAAACTAAAAATCTTTGCATGAGTCGATTATTTACTGCATTTTACCCTGTTTAAGGAGGATTCGACCCAGAAAATCCTTCTGGAAATCTGTTTCTGCGAACTAAAAAGCGTCCAGGAACAGCGACGCGTTTCAAAACCGCGTCCGGACACCTGGACGCCTTTTAGCCTCCAGATTATCTCTGTCGTTTACACCTGTTTCTGTGAAATAATTAAGCTCTGTGTTGAATAGCGTCGACCATCATCGACGCTATTCATACAGTTTTTAGTCATTTTCCAGGTTTTCTCTGCTGTTTGCATCTGTTCTCTGCGAAATGATTAAGTTCTGTTTTGAATAGCGTCGACAATAATTGACGCGATTCAGACAGTTTCTTAATTATTTTTCAGTTTCCAGATTTCTGTGTTGAGTGCTAGCTACCCATTACTCTATTAAGCATTAGAGGCCATCCAGGTCGCAGGGCATATGCATTGAGGCTAAAACCCTCCTTTTCTTAGGAACACATTACTCGACGTTAACAACTCTCTCTGATTGGGTTGGTCCCTTGATCAGACTAGAGAAGTTGACGTTGAGACCTCCATAAGTCCCCAAAATCAAGGTATTCCTCCTTGATCATCGGGCTGGTTGTACCAATTGAAGTCCCGGCTAGATTCCGAAAGCGTTGTGAGAGAGAACCCTAGAGAATAACGGTGGAAACTGAACTGAAACTAGGATCCTTTCCTGAGCGAAATTGTGGTTTAATCCAATTCAAATAACTCAACAAGGAATCCTAAAATCACGTTAAGCATCCACTTGTTTGATTAACCTCTGCACAACTTGTTTGATTAATTTTTTTTGAAAAGAAAATCTAATATTATGTTGCTGCGATCAGGCAGAGATTTGAGTATGGCCCAAGACGCCATTATCAACTACGAGGGAGATGCTAATGCCCCTCGCAATTCTGATTTCAACTACGAGAACGGGAGAGATGCTGATGCCTCTCGTAATTCTGTCCCCATTCCAGTTCGACATGACGGGAATGTCCGAACTCCTCTTTTTAATCCGCACGATCAATATCATGATCTTCCTCCGCATGAATATGCGATTCCTAATCCTGACCTTGAGGGGGACATGAATCAGTATGATCCCCCATCCTCCGATCCTATGGATCTTGTTAATGCTCTGGGAGTTCTTGCCTCCCGACTGGACCCTCAGCAGTTCGAGGCGATCCAGTCTATCTTGAAGGGGAAGGCACCCATGCAGCCTGTTGAGCCGAATCCTGTAGCTCCCCCTGCTGTTCCTCAACAACCTCCTCCTCCTTATATCCATCAGGCCATGGAAGGCCTTCATCTTACTTCTCGGCCAACTGGGCCACAACTTTCGTCATCCAGGCAACCGGCTAGACCGCAGACGCCCATTTATCAAAATGCCCTCGGGCATGGCGGAAACTCTGCCGGACCTCATCCTTATTATCCTCCTTGTCCAACGTACTCTAGGCAGCAGGCCTATCAAGTACTTCCTCCTCCTCCTCCTCCCCAGGCAGATCTGACCACGCAGACGTTGCTGGCCAAGATGGAGCGCATGGATGAACAGTTCAACAATCTCCAGAAGATGATGGGGGTTAAAGCTGTGCCGGAAATCAATTTGCCGAGCCTGCCAGTGTTCCATCTGCCACCCTCTGAAATGCCAGTGTATCGAAAGTATAACGGTACTGGTAACCCCTTCACGCACCTGAAGGAGTTCATGTACGAATCCTCTTTTTGGCAGAATGATAAGAAGTCATTGGCTTTCTTGTTCAGGAGATCCCTAGAGGGACCAGCCCTCGAGTGGTTCTTTTCTTTGGAACCCTCAGAAGTAGAGGATTATGGTATCGTTTCACGCAAATTTATCCAACGATACCAGGACAGAGTTGCACCCTCCTTGTCTATCACGGATCTTATTGCAGAAAAGATGAAACCGGACGAGGAGTTTGTCAGTTTTGCTGACAGGTGGCGGGGCCTGGCTGAAAAAGTGAAAGATCACTTGTCCGAATCCGAACAAGTGAAAATGTTGATTTCCAACGCCACGCCCCAGTTCAAGCTAGTCCTCTCCTTGAACAACTTGACGAACATGGCAGAGCTCTATGAAAGGGCACGGTACTGCCAGAATGCTTTCAAGGACGCTACGTTCTCTAGCGTCTTTGATCCTCACAGACCTAACAGGCCTCCGCCTCGGAAGCCTGCAGTGCCAAATTCTCCTAGCTCAGGTCCAACTACTGAGGGCACGCTCTCTCACGAGCAGGTCAGTACCATGAACAATAATTCGCCCCAGTTTGTGAGGAATCAGCAGTACCAAAGGCCACCACAGCCGAGTCAACAGGGGTACAGGCAGCAGCAGAACCCCCATTACCAACAGCAGTACCAGCGGCCCCAGCAGCCGAATCAGCAACAACTACAGCAACAGCCGCAACGGCAACAGCAGTATCAGCAGCCACATCAGCAGCAACAGCAACAGCCACAGTACCAGCCGCGTGCACCGCCGGCGTACCACAATGTCCCTCCTCCTGGTGACTACAACCAACAAAGGAGACCTCCAGGCCCGAAAAGGGCAGAGTACCCGGCCCTCCCAGAATCCTTGGCGGATATCTTCAGCGCTTTAATGGCAGCCAATGCCTTAGCTTTGCCGAGAGAGAAGGCCGTCTGGCCTCAAAACGCCGATACGTCTAGGTATTGCTACTTCCATAGGCAACCTGGGCATACCATCGACACCTGCTTCCAATTCAGAGATTATATCCATGATCTCAACGAGCAGGGTGGCATTGACTGGGAGGAAATGAAGAAATACATAACAGCCATGAAGGCAAGGAGACCGCAGCAGCAGCAGCAGCAAGCAAGACCACCGGCACAGGCAGTAGCACCACCCAACATGGGAATAGTGCAGAATCCACTCCCAGAGCATCAGAACCAAAACCAGGTTGCTCCCATCTTGACGAACAGCCAGTCTGAGGCTGGTCGTGGGCAGCAGTGGAGAGTAGAGGACTCTTCCTCTCTTTGTTCAACGGGTCACGTTCAAAGTACCGCAGAGCGACCACCACGCCGCACCATCCACATACCAAGGCCACAACCCGTCACCATTACCCCCATACCCACACCTACATATCACTCGCCCACACCCAATAACCCATTACCACTACCCGCCTTCCTTAGACCCATTACACCCCGCACCACTACGCCTCCATCATATAACCCCCCGCAAACCAACAACGCGCCCCTCCTACCATCTAGGCCGCTATTACGCATACCATTTCCTACTTCACCCGCTACCACTACCGCCTATCCAGATATTCCTTTACCATCTAGACCGCTATTACGCGTACCATTCCCCACTTCACCAACCACTTACCCATCCACCATCCAACCCTCTAGGCCTTTAATCCGCACCACGCCATCACCACCTAGCCCTACGCCATCACCTACATACCAACCTTCTACGCCATCCGCACCATCCAACTCTGCGGTACTTAAAGTGTCACCCGGATCCTCCACGGTTGAGGAACACGCGCTCCGGAGTGGAAGGATTTTCAACAAGGTGATGGTCAATGAAGACGTGCCGGTAGAGAAGATTGCAGTACTACTAGTTCCTCAGGGGGATCAGCCCTCTATAACATTCCATACATCGGAACTAGCACCCCCGGCAGCCAGAAGCATGGCTCTGAGTATCACGGTTAACATCTGTAAGAAGGCCGTGGATGCATGCCTGGTCGACACAGGGGCTTCGATCAATGTTCTACCTCCGAAGACCCTGGAGCTGTGCGGTGTGCCCAAAGAGAAATGGCTGCCCAGCCCCATATCAGTAACAGCATATGACAATTCTACCCGTTCCCCTCTGGGAATGGTTTATTTAAAAGTGGAGCTGGGCCCTGTAAGTCACGCAGAGGTCGAATTTCACATCTTGGAAATCGACCCTTCCATAAATGCCATTTTAGGTCGTCCTTATATTAAAACTCTCGAGGCGATTCCTTCTACGAATCATCAATGCCTCAAATTTCCTTACAAAGGACGAATAATTAAAGTAACGAGCATGCCGATCCTTGCTGCTGCTCATTCCTTGAACATCAAGTCTGCTGTTTTACCTGGCCGACAACCTTTTCTGTCGGTATTACAGGTCTACCGCCCAGTGGCTGATCCTCTGAAAGCCGCCACTATTTCTCCATATCCGTTAGATGCTATCAAAAGGGGGAAGTGCATGAGTACCCCAGGATGGAGGATCATGATGAAGAACGGCTACAAGCCTGGGAAAGGTCTGGGCACTCAGTTGCAAGGCAGGATCACTCCTGTCAGAAATCATCGAGCGGCACCTGGAAGTGGTCTGGGCTATAGACCAATAAAACTGAAACAAGCAGAAATCAAAGAAGGCCCGAAGATCTGGGAGGCAATGTCCACACCACCCAAAGAAGGCCGAGATCCCCTAACATGGACCCTGTGTACACACTTTGTAAAAGGGCCCATACTCAGCTATGACAATACGGTGGTCATTACTTCATGTTTTGACTTCCATGATATATATGGGAGAGATTTGGCCAGACATTGCTCCGAACTACTTACGTACCAATCCTTGGAGGCTCTGCGGCCTATGAAAAGGAGGAAATTTGATGATCCTGAATGTGAATGGTACAGATGGTTCGATCTCAGGGACCTGTATATTGCACTGAACAGACTATTTCTGGATCCTGCAGAACCTAAGTGGCCGCCGCAGATTGATGAACTAATTGAAAGCCCTGGTGCTATATTTGACAAGCGGATACTGCTGTCCGAAGAGACTGATGAAGGGGAACCAGATGACCCCTATGAAGCTGGTTATACAACAGATCTGCTCTGGAGAGGGACATATCCTTCACATGTCTTCATGCTCCATACTCTTCTTCGTACACTACTTTTGACCCCGACTTGGTCGCGGGTCATAATTGAAGATATTCCACGGGCTCCGCCCGTCATGATTACTCTGTCCCCCCGGGACATTATACCACAACCTCCTCTTGATCTAGAGAGGTTGTATAATCTGATCTGGGGCATATTACTATATGATCCCCCCAATCCTCTGGCCTTGGTGCCACTTACTCCGTCTGATTCTCCTTCCATTTGCATTCACTCCTGCTTTATGTTTAATTCTTTCACTTTCCAAAAAAAAACGCCAATTTGGCAACAAATTCTTCCCAAATCCTCATTAAGGAAACATCTTACTTGTCTGATTGCACCCCATCGCGCAGGTCCTTCGGTCAAGATTCTCTCTTAGATTTACTCTGTCCCTCCCCTCGGGAGGATCCTCTTGTATTTCCACTTGTATCCCAAGATTTTCATCATACTTCGTCTTCGTTAGGTTACGATAGTGAAGTTAGGCAGTCTAGTCAGGTTAGGAAATCTAGGAAGCCTAAGGGTAGGCAAATTCCAGATAGATACCTCCAGGACTTAGCTGATAAGTGCTCTTCTTGCTCTTTAATTCCTCAGCTTTTAGAAAATCCAATTCAGATGCCAGAAGATTGCATGGATGATGAGTCAGTCAATGATGGGTACGGGGTATATGAATTAATGCATGAAAAGGACCCCATTGTTGAAGAAGAAGATGACGAGGACGCGGCTGAGGCATATGCTAGTGGAGTGAAGAGATTCGATGAACCCTCAGCTGCCATAGAAGAGCCCACCAAAGAAATTAATTTAGGGACTGAAGACGAACCTAAGGTTGTCCTCGTCAGTAAAAATCTTTCTACAGAGGATGAAAACGCAATGATACAAGTACTCAAGGACTATAAGGACACTTTCGCCTGGAGTTATGAAGATATGCCGGGGTTAGATTCGTCTTTAGTTGAACACAGGTTGACATTAAAAGACGGAGTTAGCCCGGTCAAGCAGAAGTTAAGGCGATTCCACCCACAGATGGCTTTAAAGATGAAGGAAGAGGTCGATAAGTTGCACAAGGCCAAATTTATTAGAGTTGTCCTCTATCCACAATGGGTGGCCAACATAGTCCCGGTTATGAAGAAGGACGGGAAGGTCAGAATTTGCATTGACTTCCGCGATTTGAACCGGGCGTGTCCTAAAGACGATTTTCCATTGCCTCATATTGATGTACTCATCGATAACACCGCTGGCTATGAGACGTTATCATTCATGGACGGATTTTCAGGATATAATCAGATTAAGCTGGCAGAAGAGGATCAAGAGAAAACATCATTCACTACACCTTGGGGAACATACTGTTATGTTGTCATGCCATTTGGATTAAAGAATGCTGGAGCCACCTATCAGAGGGCCATGATGGCAATATTCCATGACATGATGCATATAGATCTGGAAGTGTATGTGGATGACTTATTAGTTAAATCGAAAACAAAGGCTGAGCATGCTAAAGTTTTGGCAAGGGTGTTAGAAAGATCGAGAGAATATCAGTTAAAGATGAACCCCAAGAAATGTGTATTCGGGGTATCTTCAGGGAAATTGCTTGGATTTATCGTCAGTAAACGGGGAATTGAGATCGATCCTAACAAGGCGAAGGCTATTAGAGAAATGCCACCTCCTAAAAACTTGAAAGAGTTGAGAGGATTAATCGGGAGGTTGCAATTTATTCGCCGTTTTGTCTCTCAGCACTCACAAAGGTGTAAGCCGTTTTACGAGCTTACCAAGCCGGGAGTCAAATTTGATTGGGACGATAAGTGTCAGGAGGCGTTTGATGGATTGAAGGACTACTTGGCAAGTCCTCCTGTTTTGAGACCACCATCTCCAGGCAAATCATTGATACTTTACATTTCAGTCCTGGATGATGCTGTGGGGGCTGTCCTAGCACAGGAAGATGAAGAAGGAAAAGAGAGGGCAGCCTACTATCTCTCTAAACTTCTCAACCCCGCTGAACAGAGATATACGGCGATGGAGAAAACATGTGCAGCATTGGTTTGGGTTGTGCAGAAACTGAAGCATTATTTTTTGGCCCATGAAATCCATCTCATCGCTAGGATGAATCCGATCAAATTTCTTCTGGAGAAATCTGTTCTTACTGATAGGTTAGCGGAATGGCAAAGCTTTCTATCTCAATTCGATATCACTTACATTCAGCAGAAAGCGATCAAGGGCTATGCCATAGCAGAACATCTTGCTCATCATCCCCTTCCTAGATTTGATCCAGTGCGATCAGAGTTTCCGGATGAGGAACTGATGTCCGTAAATCAAATCAGAGATGATATGTGGACTCTGCATTTTGACGGAGCTCTGAATTCTCATGGAAAAGGGATCGGTATCGTTCTGTTATCACCCGAAGGTATCACCATTCCACAAGCCTTTCAGCTTGATTTTCCAGTCACAAACAATATAGCTGAATACGAGGCACTCCTTGCTGGTCTCGAGGCTGCTCATTTTCATGGTGCTACTAAACTCAGGATTGTAGGTGATAGCCAACTGATTCTTCGCCAAGTGCTGACCAAGTATCGAACTCTCGATCCCAAGCTCAAGCCTTATCAAGAACTTACTTCTGCTTATTCAAAGCTTTTCACGAAATTGATCTTTGTCTATGTCCCTAGGAATCAAAACATCTTAGCTGACGCTCTAGCTTCACTTGCATCTTCTCTTGATTTTCCAATCAGCAAACAATCCGAATCAATCATAGTTCATAGGCGTCTTTCACCCGCCGTGAAAGATCCTTCATTCCTTAGAACTAAGGAGAAGTTGCTGAAGAAAGTCAGAGACGGAGATATCATTCAAAAGAGAGAAATCATGTTGATAGAGCTGTTAGAAGAGATGGATGATGAACAGAAGCCATGGTATTATGAAATTGCAAAATATTGTGAAGATCAATCATATCCTGAGGAAGCTACAACTGAGGAGAAAAGAGCTATCAGGAGAGTTTCTCAAAGATACACCCTAGTTGGGGGAGCATTGTATAAGAGAGGTTTTGATGGAGTTCTTCTGAGATGTCTAGATAAAGATGAGCTTTGGAAGGTTATGGAAGGAGCTCATAGTGGAGTTTGTGGTGGTCATGTCAATGGACAGATGCTAGCAAAGAAGATCCTTAGACAAGGATTTTATTGGCCAACCATGGAAGAAGATTGCGTAGGATTTGTTCGTAGGTGTGCTAAGTGTCAACTTCACGCCGACAAAATTCATTCTCCTGCATCTTCACTCCATCCTGTTTCTTCCCCATGGCCTTTCTCCATATGGGCTTTCGACATTATTGGACCTCTTGGTAATCCAGATTCCGGCATCAAGCAAAAATCTTTCATTCTCACGGCAACGGAATACTTCACCAAGTGGGCAGAAGCTGAAGCGTACGTGGGGATCAAAGCATCAACCGTCTGCAAGTTCATCATGAAGAACATCATCACCCGATTCGGAATTCCAAGCACCATCGTCACCGACAATGGACCACAGTTCGTGTCACAGGAACTGAAGGACCTTTGTAACAGGTATAAAATTGCATTGCATCATTCGTCTCCTTATTATCCGCAAGGCAATGGCCAAGCAGAGGCAACAAATAAGACTTTGATAAAAATCATCAAAAAGACGTGTAAATCTAACAAATTCACAGATTGGCCAGAAAAATTGGTTGAGGCTTTATGGGTCTACCGAACTTCAATCCGCACGCCTACTGGGCAAACTCCTTATTCCTTAACATTTGGAATGGAGGCGGTAGTTCCATATGAAATCCTTATACCGTCATTAAGAGTACAATTGAATAAGGAATTTTCCATTGATGAACATCGTTCAGCACTCCTTGCTCAATTGGAACTTTTAGACGAGAAAAGATGGTCAGCTGCTAATCATGCAAAAGTTTATCAAAATAGATTAGCACGTTTTTATCAAAAGAAAGTCATTGAACGTAAGTTCAAAGTCGGTGAAATGGTTGTCAAAAGAATTTTTATAAAACCTGGTGGTCCGCGTTCTAAGCTCCAACCCAACTGGGAAGGACCTTATATTGTATCTAACGCTTTTCCTGGTAATGCTTATCGTCTTGTTAATGCAGAAGGAGAAGAGTTTAAACATCCCTGGAATGGTTTACATCTTAAGAAATACTACCCTTAGGTTAAAGAGTCGATCAGTATGGTACAAAGACCAGTGGAATCAGAAAACTTATAAACTCAAATTTCCTTATCAGTCTGAATAACTTAATTTCAAGCCCATTACTGCACACACTGACACGTTTGATTCGTGAGTAACAAGAGATGACAAGTCCTAAAGAATATCGAAAGCTTGACCGTGTGTAGAGTACAAATCGTTCCTTTTAAAAAAAAAAAAAAAAAATTCTATTTTAAACTCGGCCCATGATGTCGGAACGAGACTTAGAATAGATTACCAAGAATACCCGCCATCTTAGTAGGAGGCCGTCATAAAAAAATGGGGGAGATCCGTCCCGAAAAAGAAAAAGAAAAGAATAGCAAAAAGAAAAAACAAAAGGCAAAAGCCAAATGTCAAATAGAAAGGCCATTACATTACAAACGTTACATGAAGGCCATGAAATGAAATAAAAGGGAACGCAAGGTCGATAAATACCCCGGAAAGAAATGACCGAACCCCAACGGATATTAGGGTAGGAAAGGGACATCTTTTTAAGTCTCCGGAACCTTCTTATGGGCTTTCTAAACTTATTCTTCTTTTCTTTCTAAAGTGATGTACTTCAAACTTAAGGAATTGCTTACATTGACTAAGGGTCAAATCATCAAATGGAATCACGAATGGAAACACAAATTCAAACACGATGGGTTTAACTTAAGTTGTTGAAGAACAATTTGGGAATTAAGTTAATAAATGAATATGATCTTTTGATCTGAGTACCATGCTGATCTTTTAGTCAAAAACCCAAAGAAAATACATATGTCAAAAATCCAAAAAAATACATAAGTCAAAAATTCAAAAAAAATACATATGCCAAAAACCCAAAAAAAATACATATGTTAAAAATTCAAAAAAAAAAATACATATGTCAAAATTCAAAAAAAAAAAGTATATATTTCAAAACCCCAAACAAAAATGAATATTTCAAAACAACAAAAAATATTAGCATCTGCTTGTTGCATTTAGTGTGTTTCATCCCTTTTATTTTCAGTGAGCATCCGTTTGCTTGTATGTTGCATTTTGCTTCAGTTTGATTATTCTCATTACCTTTGTTAATAAAGGCTATGCCCCTTGACCCTTCTATCAAGGATAGGATCAAGTAGTCGGTTACTTAACCAGGCAAGGGGATAAGCCTAAACAGATACTTAACATGTTTGTTCAAGTTGTATACAGGACACAAGGCATTGGTAAAGTTGGAATTCGAGTAGAGAACAGCTAGAAACCTGTTTCTGTGAGTAAAAGGCGTCGAGGAGAACTGACGCGTTTCAAAGTTGAATGGCGTCTGCGCGATACGACGCGTTTTATCTTTTCAGATCTTTATATGATTCCATGTTTTGATGTTTAAATTGAATATCTATTTGGAATTACTAATGATTTTATTGCAGAAAATTCAAGAAAGCTGGAAAATATTAAGAGAATCCCACTGTGGGAGTCATGAAGTCCTAACCGTGGCTAAAAAGACGGTTATTTCTATCCTTGTATTATTTCATGTAATTATTTTGCATTCGCATTACTATATGATAAATATTTATTAGATCATATCAAGGACCTTGTGTTTTTGATGAAACTGGAATTTGAGTTCCCCTACAACAAAAACAGTGATAATTCCAGAGGATTCTTAATCGCACGGATAGGCCGTTTGATTATTAATTAGTGAGGACGATGGTTCCACTTTTGTGAAACGGTGCGTGGATAAACGAGCTTCGGCTTAGCACTGGATTACAAGAATTGGTATCTTGACTCATTAATGACAATTTAACAATATTATCCTTGATTAATTTATATTTTATTTGACTTTATATTTTTCTTTTAGCCCAGCATGCATCATGTAGGACTTTGAAATCATTGTAATAAGGATTAATTATTGATTAAGTTTCAGACCATTAAATCAAATAATTCAAAAATGATATGAAATATTCCATTCTGAATTGAGTATCTTGATTATCTTTGAGGTTCGCTTAAAGATATCATTGGAATTCTATCCTTGATTGGACTCTTTATCCAATATTTCTTGTTTTCTTTTAAGATCCATCATGGCTGTAGCACGTCCACATTGGCTGGCAAACGCTCCCCATGATGAAACCTACAGTGTCTATGACCTGGGGTACTTCCCACTCCGAGGAGGTTGATCGACCTTATTTTATTTCCTTGTCTACCTCATCCAGACAGGATTGATTCCATTGATTTCATTGAGCTATCTTCATTGATGATTTTGAGAAAAATTCCAATCATGTGATGTTAAGAGCGTGTCTCATCACACCTTGGCATCACCTTTTCAGTACATTCCATTCCATTTCACTCCCTTGCAAAGACGATGCCAGGATCGAGACTTTCGGAGAATTGAGATCGATCCTGTAATTGAGATCATTGTCAGGATTCATTGTCAGCAAACGGGGAATTGAGATCGATCCTGTAAGGATCGAGACTTTCGGATCCGGTTTTCGGGTCAGACCCTGTTGTTCTAATTCTTGTGGGGGGCGGAAGTTCTGAGTTGAATCGCGTCAGGACCTAGAGACGCGTTTTAAACGGCGTCCACCTTGGCAGACGCGTTTCAGGTGCTGCCACGTGGGTGCCGCGGGGGTTGGCCTTGGGCCGCGTGCGTACGGCCCTGTCAGGTCGTCTGAACAGCGTCTGCGAAGGACGACGCCTTTCAGACTGCGACTCTGGGTGTGTCAGAGTACGGCCCTGACAAGTTGTCTGAATGGCGTCTGTGTAGGACGACGCGTTTCAGAATCTTGTCAGAGCGGCCGTCTTGTCACCTGATAGGCGTCTGTAGATGTCGACGCGTTTTAGCCAGTTCCTGGTTACCCCCGCGAGCCCTCCTTCTTTCCCTCATTTTCTCCTACTCTCCTTCTCTCCTCCTCCTCCGGCGACCGGCGGCGACCACCTCCTCCTCCCTCTTTTCCTCCCACCATTTCGCCTCTCCCTCCACTCCATCCTCTACCTAACTCATACCACTACCACCTCCACTTCCACTGCGGCGTTCTACTCTCCGGACGGCGGCCGACGTCACGGAGGGGCGAGGACGACCACGGCGGTACCGGCGGCGGCGTGGGGCGAGTCGGGTGGACGGCTTGAAGCTCGGAGGCATTCAAGTGTCCGGTAGGGTGACGTTCCCCGCAGCGTTGTGTTTAAATCATGTTTTCCTCGATATGCATGTAGTAGATCTTCGGTTTTGGGGGTTTAGAATGAGCATGTTTAGGTTCTCTATGGGGGTGTTTGCCTATAAATTGTCTTGCTCTCCGTTTCCCCTCCAGTTTGAATGATTTTTGGGGTTATTTGGGGTTGGAAAGGGAGCCCTCGGGTTTAGGGCGTTCCTGGTTCCTGGGACTGAAAGACGTCGTGCATGGACGACGCCTTTTTGAAGGGCGTCGGACCATCACGACGCCTTTTAGACAGGAATCGACTGACAGGCAGACTGCCAGGTCGGGGATTCTGTGGCTAAATGGCGTCATGGGTAAACGACGCATTTTTGAATGGCGTCAGGCGTCCATGACGCGTTTTAACCACAGAAATCCCCTGAATAAAGCTCTTGGAATTTCCGGATTTTCGTGTTGAATGGCGTCTGGGGATGTCGACGCCTTTTAAAAGGCGACTACTGGTGTCGACGCCTTTTAAGGCCATAATCTGAAGACTGATTTATATAAACCTGTACTTGGAGCTTGAATGGCGTCGACCTTGGTCGACACAATTCAAGACAGAATCTCACTAATGCATGCCAGTAAAACGTGTTCATACTGCTAGTTAGATGGTTAGTACATGTTTTAGTGCACCCGAAAGAGATGGATTCCTCATGATCGGATGATTCTATGTGTGTTATGCGATCGCGGGCTTTTCACGTGACCGGATCGCACTGTGTTGGGTTTTCAGTTACTGTGGACCTGGAGTGACATTGTAGCACTTTATCACCCTGTGCTGGTGGGGGCGTGAGCACAGCGCCGGTGGGGGCGTGGGCGGGGTGACGCCTAGTGAGAGAGGGTCACCTGGTGAACCCCGGGGTCAGCTAGTACCGGTGTCGGAGTGGTACATTCGGAGAGTCCCTCATGCTGGGGGAGGGGTAGTCACCTGAGCCAGTTGGGCCGGAGTAGCGAGCGTGCTATCCGAGGGGCTACTCCTTGGTCTCAGCGGGTCGAGGTTTTCCCCACCGTTGTTTGCACGGTCGGCGAGTTCTATCGAGATGACGGTTGTAGATTTTCTAACGGCTGGTTTAGAATGTGCATGATTATTATAACTGCGATTGCATGTATTCTCACGTAGAGAATTAGGAATTGTACCTGCCACTACACTTGTTACTTCACCGTTAGCTGTACTTTACACTTGTGGGTGTGTGCGTGGGCAGTGGGGATCGAAGGATCCCTACTGAGTCTTGTTCTTGAGACTCACCCCTGCGGTTTTCAGGTGAGGACTCCCAGCAGACTTAGAGCGGCGTGTGCGGCCGTGTGTTGTGCTTCTTCGGCTGTTGTTCCGGGGTATGCCCCGATGTAGTTGTCATTTATTTCTGGCCTGTATGTTTAATTATTTCCTTTCAGCTGGAGTATGTAATTATTTGCTGTAATCGAGTCGCATTGTAATAATTTTAATTTCCTGCACTTTCATTTCAATTCAATGCGATGCGACTGTTTAGCTTAGTTTATTATTTATTTCCCAGACTTACTAGATCCTGGTTTAGTCCCAAATTAATGATTCGGTACCCATTTAGTAATCGGATCCCCGATTATAGGGTGGCGGGTCGT
The DNA here is from genome assembly GCA_030544215.1 of Zantedeschia hybrid cultivar. NCBI lineage: Eukaryota > Viridiplantae > Streptophyta > Magnoliopsida > Alismatales > Araceae > Zantedeschia > Zantedeschia hybrid cultivar. The sequence goes on along the minus strand of JARZZO010000015.1, from coordinate 69,270,591 downwards.
AACAGATCCCAACAAGGAGAAGGCTATCAGAGAAATGCCACCTCCCAAAAACTTGAAGGAATTGAGAGGATTAATCGGGAGGTTGCAATTTATTCGCCGTTTTGTCTCCCAGCACTCACAAAGGTGTAAGCCGTTCTACGAGCTTACCAAGCCGGGAGTCAAATTCGATTGGGACGATAAGTGTCAGGAGGCATTCGATGGATTAAAGAATTATCTAGCAAGTCCTCCTGTTTTGAGACCACCATCTCCAGGCAAACCATTGATACTTTACATTTCTGTCCTGGATGATGCAGTGGGGGCTGTCCTAGCACAAGAGGATGAAGAAGGAAAGGAGAGGGCGGCCTACTATCTCTCTAAACTTCTCAACCCCGCTGAATAGAGATACACGGCGATGGAGAAAACATGTGCAGCATTGGTCTGGGTTGTTCAGAAATTGAAGTATTATTTTCTAGCCCATGAAGTCCATCTCATCGCTAGGATGAATCCGATCAAATTCTTTCTGGAGAAATCTGTTCTTACTGATAGGTTAGCGCGATGGCAAAGCTTTCTATCTCAATTCGATATCATCTACATTCAGCAGAAAGCGATCAAGGGCTATGCCATAGCGGAACATCTCACCCATCATCCCCTTCCTCGATTTGATCCAGTGCGATCAGAGTTTTCGGATGAGGAACTGATGTCCGTAAATCAAATCAGAGATGATATGTGGACTCTGCATTTTGACGGAGCTCTGAATTCTCATGGAAAGAGGATCGATATCGTTCTGTTATCACCTGAAGGTGTCACCATTCCACAAGCCTTTCAGCTTGACTTTCCAGTCACCAACAATATAGCTGAATACGAGGCACTCCTTGTTGGCCTCGAGGCTGCTCATCTCCATGGTGCCACCAAACTCAAGATTGTGGGTGATAGCCAACTGATTCTTCGCCAAGTGCTGACCAAGTATCGAACTCTTGATCCCAAACTCAAGCCTTATCAAGAACTTACTTCTGCTTATTCAAAGCTTTTTACGAAATTGATCTTTGTCCATGTACCTAGGAATCAGAACATCTTAGCTGACGCTCTAGCTTCATTAGCATCTTCTCTTGATTTTCCAATCAGCAGGCAATCTGAATCGATCATAGTTCATAGGCGTCTTTCACCCGCCGTGAAAGACCCTTAATTTCTTAGAACTAAGGAGAAACTGTTGAAGAAAGTCAGAGATGGAAGTATTGTGGAAAAAAGAGAAATCATGTTGATGGAGTTGTTAGAAGAGATGGATGATGAACAGAAGCCATGGTACTATGAAATTGCAAAATATTGTGAAGATCAATCATATCCTGAGGAAGCTACAACTGAGAAAAAGAAAGCTATCAGGAGAGTTGCTCAACGATACACCCTAGTTGGGGGAGCACTGTACAAAAGAGGTTTTGATGGAGTCCTTCTAAGATGTCTAGACAAAGATGAACTTTGGAAGGTTATGGAAGGAGCTCATAGTGGAGTTTGTGGTGGCCATGTCAATGGACAGATGTTAACAAAGAAGATCTTTAGACAAGGATTTTATTGGCCAACCATGGAAGAAGACTGTGTAGGATATGTCCGTAGGTGTGCTAAGTGTCAACTTCACGCCGACAAAATTCATTCTCCTGCATCTTCACTCCATCCTGTTTCTTCCCCATGGCCTTTCTCCATGTGGGCTTTCGACATCATTGGACTCCTTGGTAATCTAGATTCCGGCATCAAGCAAAAATCTTTCATCCTCACGGCAACGGAATACTTCACCAAGTGGGCAGAAGCTGAAGCATACACGGAAGTCAAAGCATCAACCGTCTGCAAGTTCATCATGAAGAACATCATCACCAGATTTGGAATTCCAAGCACCATCGTCACCGACAACGGACCGCAGTTCGTGTCACAAGAATTGAAAGACCTCTGCAACAGGTATAGAATTGCATTGCATCATTCATCTCCTTATTATCCGTAAGGCAATGGCCAAGCAGAGGCAACTAATAAGACTTTGATAAAAATTATCAAAAAGACGTGCAAATCTAACAAATTCGCAGACTGGCCAGAAAAATTGGTTGAGGCTCTATGGGCCTACCGAACTTCAATCCGCACGCCCACTGGGCAAACTCCTTATTCCTTAACATTTGGAATAGAGGCGGTAGTTCCATACGAGATCCTTACACCATCATTAAGAGTACAATTGAATAAGGAATTTTCCATTGATGAACACCGTTCAACACTCCTTGCTCAATTGGAACTCTTAGACGAGAGAAGGTGGTCAGCTGCTAATCATGCAAAAGTATATCAAAACAGACTAGCACGTTTTTATCAAAAGAAAGTCATTGAACGTAAGTTCAAAGTCGGTGAAATGGTCGTCAAAAGGATTTTTGTAAAACCTGGTGGTCCGCGTTCTAAGCTCCAACCCAACTGGGAAGGACCTTATGTTGTATCACACGTTTTTCCTGGTAACGCTTACCGTCTTGTTAATGCAGAAGGAGAAGAGCTAACTCACCCTTGGAATGGTTTGCATCTTAAGAAATACTACCCTTAGGTTAAAGAGTCGATCAGTATGGTACAAAGACCAGTGGAATCAGAAAATTTATAAACTCAAATTTCCTTGTTAGTCTGGATAACTTAACTTCAAACACATTTACTATACACACTGACACGTTTGATTCGTGAGTAACAAGAGATGCCAAGTCCTAAGGAACATCGAAAGCTTGACTGAAAGTGTAAAGTACAAATCGTTCCTTTTTTAAAACAAAATTCTGTTTTTACACTCAGCCCATGATGTCGGAACGAGACTTAGAATAGACTACCAAGAATACCCGCCATCTTAGTAGGAGGCCGTCATAAAAAAAAAAGGGGAGATCCGTCCCAAAGAAAAGAAAAGAAAAGCAAAGCAAAGGCAAAATCCAATGTCAAATCAAAAGATCATCACACTACAAACGTTACATCAAGGCCATGAAATGAAACAAAAGGGAACGTAAGGTCGATAAATACCCCGGAAAGAAAATGACCGAACCCCAACGGATATTAGGGTAGGAAATGAACATCTTTTTAGGTCTCCGGAACCTTCTTATGGGCTTTCTAAACCTATTCTTCCTTTCTTTCTAAAGAGGCGTACTCCAAACTTGAGGAAATGCTTAGATTGACTAAGGGTCAAATCATCAAATGGGATCACGAATGGAAACACAAGTTCAACCACGATAGTTTTAAGTTAAATTGTTGAAGAACAATTTGGGAATTAAGTTCATAAATGAATATGATCTTTTGATCTGAGTACCATGCTGGTATGTTAGTTCACGTCATATTTCAAAAAAAAAAAAAAAAAAAAAAAAGAATACATATTTCAAAAAGCCAAAAAAAAATACATGTTTCAAAAATATAAAAAATACATAGTTCAAAAATCCAAAAAAAATACATATTTCAAAAATCAAAAAAAAAATACATATGTCAAAATCCAAAAAATATACATATGTCAAAATCCAAAAAAAAAAATACAAAATTCAAAAGCCAAGAAAATACACATGTTTCAAAAGCAAAAAAAATATACATATTTCAAAACAAAAAAAAAGTACATATTTCAAAACTACAAAAATATTTCGATTAGCACCTACTTATTGCATTTGGTATGCTTCATTCTTTTCATTTTCAGTGAGCATCCGTCTGCTTGTATGTTGCACATTTGCTTACAATTCGATTATCTTTGTTGATAAAGGCTATGCCCCTTGACCCTTCTACCAAGGATATGATCAAGTAGTTGGTTACTTAACCAGGTAAAGGGCTAAGCCTGAATAGATGCTTAACCTGTTTGTTCAAGTCACATACAGGACACAAGGTATGAAGAGAGTTGGAATCTGAGTAGATAACAACCAGAAACCTGTTTCTGTGAGTAAAAGGCGTCGAGGATAAGCGACGCGTTTTAAATTGAATGGCGTCGGCTCGACACGACGCGTTTCAATCATTCTGTCATTTACCCGAAATTCTGTGATTTTTGATGCTTAAATTGAACATTTGTTTGGAATTATTAATGATTTTTTATTGCAGAAAATTCAAATGAAGCTGAAAATGTCAAGAAGATCCCATTGTGGTAATTTATGAAGTCCTGACCGTAGCTAAAAAGACGGTTATTTCTACCGTTGTACTCTTTTCATGTAATTATTGTGCATCATCATAATTATTATATGTTAAATATTTACTAGACTATATCAAGGACCTTGTGGTTTTGATGAAACTGAAATTTGAGTTCCCCTTCAACAAAAACAGTGATAATTCCACAGAATTCTTAATCGCACGGATAGGCCGTTAGATTGTTAATTGGTGAGGATGATGGTTCCATTTTTGTGAAACGGTGCGTGGATAAACGAGCTTCGGCTTAGCATTGGATTACAAGAATTGGTATCTTAACTCATTAATGACAATTTAACAATATTATCCTTGATTAATTTATATTTTATTTGACTTTATATTTTTCTTTTAGCCCAGCATGCATCATGTAGGACTTTGAAATCATTGTGATAAAAATTAATTACTGATTAAGTTTCAGACTATTAATCAAGTAATCCCAACATGATATGAAATATTCCATTCTGAATTGAGTATCTTGATTATCTTTGAGGTTCGCTTGAAGATATCCTTGGAATTCTATCCTTGCTTGGATTCTTTATCCAATATTTCTTGTTTTCTTTTAAGATCCATCATGGCTGCAGCACGTCCACATTGGTTGGCAAACGCTCCTCATGATGAAACCTGCAGTGTCTATGACCTGGGGTACTTCCCACTCCGAGGAGGTTGATCGACTTTATTTTATTTTCTTGTCTACCTCATCCAGACAGGATTGATTCCATTGATTTCTTTGAACTATCTCAATCGATGATTTTGAGAAAAATTCCAATCATGTGATGTTAAGAGCGTGTCTCATCACACCTTGGCATCACCTTTTCAGTACATTCCATTTCATTTCACTCCCTTGCAAAGACGATGCCAAGGTGAGGCAGCTGTAGACACGCTAATTTTGACATCATTTCGAGTAAATTTCATATCATATAATAACTCCTAAGCTATTTCTGCTTCTCTTCCGGATGTTTATCCTTATCTTTAATTAGTGAAAAAGGCGTCTATACAGGTAGACGCGTTTTATCTAATTACAGATAAAGATAAGTTTTTTTACCGGATGTTTATCTTTATCCTAATCAATCTGAAAGACGTCTTCTATGGACGACGCGTTTTAGATAATTACAGATAAAGATGAATTAATCTGTATTTATCTGTTGGTTAAGATAGATAAATCCCAAAATTTTCCATGTAAATCCACGGACGCAGAAAAAGTCTATAAATACCCTTCACTTGAATGGGTGACAGAGTTAGAGTTAGTGATTAAAGAGTTTGAATCATAGTTAAAAAATTGAGAGTTAATTGAAGATCGAAGCAACGACGTCCAAACGCTGAAGTGCTGCTGTTTCCAGAAATCGGCGTCCAGTCTTCATCCAATCTTCATCCAATCAAGATCAAAGCTTTCATTCTTCATCCAACCAGCATAAGTTTTTCAATTCATTTCTGTATTCTTTTCATTTCTTCACATCTTCATTTCTATTAATCTTGCATTCTTCATCACTCCATGCAACACACACAACACTAGCATCACTTTCAAAACCAATTTAAAGGAGTTTCAAAGACCATCTTAACAAGTGAGTTTTCTGTTTAGTTGCATGTTTAAAACTTTGTTTAGAATGGATACTACTTTTGCCTGAGTTCTCATCATTGTTTCTTCATTTCTCTTTCTATTTTCTTGCAAAGAATCAAAAGGGGAGGAAATCAACAAGCAAATCGCAAGAACTCTGGACGATCCTCAACCTCAACAGCAATAAAAGCAAGAACAAAGAAAAGGAATGGCTCTCTTTCTTCAGCCAGCTGAAGAGGGGGAATCAAGAGCTCAACATCTCCCACGTTCAAATAGGTAGGCGATCAAACTCCTTCTTTTGGAACTTTTAAGTCAAAAGTTTCTGGTGATCACTTCACTTAGTTTCTTTTTAATAGGCTTATTTTGCACTTAAACAATATAGATTTTTCATGATAATCACACACTCATTTTAAGCACTCACAGTAACATCCAATCTAACCTTCACTCTAGCATAGCTACTCCAGTGTGTTGTGGCTCCAGGTAAAGGTGGGTATGGGCTACCCAGTTGGCTAGCTAGCTTACTTACCACCTTCATATTCAAAAATTCCTCTGGGAGATCGTGAATTCGCACCCAAAGGTCTCCATATTGCATTTTGTAGGCTGATGGGGGGGTGTTGGTGTAAGGACTGAGGTTTCGGATCCAGTTTTTGGGTCAGTTTCTGGGTCGGATGCCCTGGTTTGGGCCCTGATGGATCAGGGGAGTGCCATCTAAATGACGTCTAGGATGCACGACGCCTTTTGAACGGCGTCCTGCTGAGTGGACGCCATTTAGTTGGGTGACTGTTGTGCCACGTGGGCGCCACGTGGGCGGGCTTCGGGCCGCGAGAGTACGGCCCTGTCCTGTCGTCTGAAAGGTGTCCTCGATGGACGACGCCATTCAGAGTACGACCCTGGCTTGTCAGTGTATGGTGCCGGTCTTGTCGTCTGAACGGCGTCTTGGATAGGCGACGCGTTTCAGAGGTCTGTCAGTACGACCCGTCACGTCTAGGCGTCCGTATTTCACGACGCGTTTTACCCAGTTTCTGGTTACCCCCGCGAACCCTCCTTCCTTTCCCTCATTTCTTCCTTCCTTCTCTCTCTCCTTCCTTCCCCTCATTCTTTTCCTCCCACCATTGCATCTCTCCCTCCACTCCATCGACCTCCTAACTCCCACCACTACCACCACCACCTTCTCCGTGGCGTTTTCTCTCCGGACGGCGGCCGACGTCCCGGTGGAGTAACGACGTCCTCGGCGGTATCGGCGGCGGTGTGGGGCGAGACGGGTTGGCGGCTCGGAGCTTGGAGGAGTTCGAGTAACCGGTAGGGTGACGATTCCCATTGTATTTCATTAAAAAACATGTTTATGGGTGTTTTGGGGGTAAAAATGTTAAATGCATGAGATGAGAATTTGGGTGTTTTAATGGGTAGTTAGGTTCTCCTCCTTTCCCCCCCTATGTTTCATTGTCTTTTCGTTCATTTTGGGGGAGAAATCCCAATTTGTGGATCGGGGGGAACGGAGGGAAGAACCTGTCTGTCTGGACTAAATGGCGTCGAGGGACAGGGACGCCTTTTAGAAAGGCGGCTCCCGTCCACGACGCGATTTAGCCCAATAACAGACCCTGTCCCGGGACTGATAAGCGTCCAGAGACAGCGATGCCTTTTTCAAAAGGCGACTTGCGTCAACGACGCATTTTAGTGGAAATCACCCCATGGCCTGTCCCCGTTTCGGTCGCTATCTGGCGACGAGGGACAGCGACGCCTTTCAAAAGGCGGCTACCTGTGGCGACGTGTTTTACGTCAGGTTTTGAGGCCAAATTTTTATGAACCAGTTTAGGAGACTTGAATGGCGTCGGCCTTGGGCGACGCGATTCAAGACAGAATCACACTAATTCATGTTATTAATATGTGTTATACTGTTAGATAGCTCGGTTACTTGTATGTTTGATATCGCACTCGAGGATGAGGATTTCTATGTGACCGGATCGCACCGTATTACGTTTCGTGCGATTGTGGACCTAGAGTGACAGTTGTAGCGCTTTGTCACCCTGTGTCGGTGTGGGTGGGACACAACGCCGGTGGGAGCAGTGGTGAGGTGACGTCTAGTGAGAGAGGGTCACCTGGTGAACCCCGGGGTTAGCTAGTACCGGTGTTGGAGTGGTACCTGTGGAGTGTCACTCGTGTTGGGGGAATGAGTAACCACCTGAGCCAATTGGGCCGGAGTAGCTAGCGTGCTATCCGAGGGGTTACTGTTTGGTCTCAGCGGGTCGGTGTTTCCCACTTCCGGTTGTGTGGTTGGCGTGTTTTGCCGAGACGTTGACTGTAGGCTCCCTGGTAGAATAGTTTCAGAGATATGCATGTTACATTTCGAATGCATGTAATTTATATCGAGATTTAGGAGTAGTAATTACTGCTTTACTTGCTTACTTTACCTTTAGTTGTGTTACTGCACTTGTGGGTGCATGAGTGGGCGGTGGGGATCGAAGGATCCCTACTGAGTCTTTTCGTTGAGACTCACCCCTGCGGTTTTCAGGTGAGGGTTCCAGGCAGACTTAGCGAGGAGTGTGCTGCTTCGAGTTGCGCGCCAACAGCTGTTACTCCGGGGTATGCCCCGACGTAGTTGTTATTATTATTTCTGGCATGTACGCTTAATTATTTCTTTTCAGTTGGAGTATGTAATTATTTGTTGTGTCGAGTCGAATTGTAATAATTTTTAAATTCTTACACTTCCTTCTTAATTCAATGCGATGTGAATGTTTAACTTAGTTTATTATTTATTTCCCAGACTTATCTAGATCCTAGTTTGGTTCCAAATTAATGATTCGGTACCCATTTAGTAATCGGATCCCCGATTATTGGGTGGCAGGTCGTTACAGTTGGGCTTACAGTTTTCTATGATAATCAGATCACCATTGAAGAACCAAGGTGCTCTGTTGCACACTCTCTCTCTATCCTGTTGAGAGGAAAATCTGACTAGAAATTTATTGTTAGGATAGTCAAGGAAGCTCCAATTACCTGTAGGCGTCCACATTTTGGTCATCCATTCCTTGAGGCCAGCCGATCTGATCTTCAGATCTGTAAGTACCATGACTATAATGTTGCGTTTCCATCTATGCGGATCCTCCAGGTCTGCATCATTCAGCTCCACAACGTTGTTGCTCTGTTCTTCCGACATCACGCTTTTGAAGCTGGCTAAGACTTCAGCTTCTTCGAGTGATTCTGGCGAGTGGTCCAGATCCGTAACAACTATTATATTGGATCTGTTTATAGGCTTTGCTCTCCGTGATACAGGAATGCAGAGACATTCAATAGACGGGCCATAGAAAGGGGGGTGGTTAGAAACGTAAAGGCTAAAGGGGAAGGGGGAGAGTCTAGATTTAAAAGGTGGTTGGGTTAGGCGAAATGGGGGGAAGCTACAGTAGAGCGTGGGAGCGTAGCTAGCCCATGAGATGAGGAGGGAAACCTCCGCAACGAAGAAGGGAGAGTGGGATACCAGATTAAAGAGGGCTGGAAGATTAATCCTGTTTGGAATAGCGAGGTAGTGGAGGGGAGACTGACGGGGAAAGGATGGGGGAGAGAGTTACCAGCCACTAAGGCCAAGAAATCCGGCAAAGGATGCCGCGGTTCCAGCACACGAGGTGCTGCACGACAGACAGAGAGAGACACGTAAAGGGCGGAAAGGTTTGGTCAACTCTAATGAAGATATCAAAGTATCTATGGCATACTCAGCTAGAGCACACAATATTTTGACTGGAAGGGCATAATTTTAACCTTTCTGAATCTAGAGTTCACACTGTTTTGACAGGAAGAGTATAATTGTAATCTTTTTGAATATGTCTTAAATATTTATAAGAGTATATGATAATTACAAATAATATATAAAAATATGATAATTTTATAAGAGTATTACATAAAATTCTTATGTACGAAAGAGGAAAGGATAATTTCATATTAACTATCCTTGTATGATAAATTTGAAAAAGACCATTCTCGCTTGCATGTTATCCTACATATCCTCTAAATATGTACAATATTTCAAATTTGCCATGGCAGGGAGATAACATATTTGATACCTATATACATTTTATAAAAATATTTGATAGATATATTATTTTATAAGAATAAATAAGATATATTCCTAAAACTTAGCATACAGGAGTTGGTTAATATCGATTATTGCATATAAAAATAATAGTTTTCTTTAGTGTGCTATAGTATTAAGAAAAGTGTAATTATAATTATTTAGATTTCACAGGTCATGATATTTATATAATTAAATTCATCTTTACATTAAGATATATACCATATAAGTTCGCTCTTTGATTAATATCCAATTATTATTTGCTTCTATATTATTTTCAAAACTTTAAATCTAATTAGTAAAATCTGTGTGTACTTTCTCATACTTGTTTAGTTATTTGTCACATTTGATTGTTTGACAGAGCTTTGATTGCGTAACTCAATACTTACGTGAAATATCCAGACATATTTTTGTTGTATTGTGGTTAGAGAATAGCCAACTAAGAGAATATTATCTTTATGTCGTTATAACCTTTCTAAACAACAAATGTATTCCTATCTTTGTAAAATCTACTCATAAACCGCTCCAAAATTAAAATCTCTACTTTAGTGTCCTCGAAGTTAGTTGTCAATATTTTATAAAGTTTGAGAAGCAATAAAAAGAAACATGTTTATAGAAGTAGACCTTGCCCACCGCATGGTGATGGAGCAAGTGTTAGTTGCAGGATGGGGCTGGGAGGAGAAGCAATTGATAAAGTTGCTTGTGGATGACACCAACTATGCTTTAGAGGTCCCAATCATCACTGGAGATTCAACTTAAGGGCTATGTTAAGCAACTTCATGGCTACTAGTGTTAGTGTAGGACTTATTGCCTGCAAAATGCAACCAGTAGGACTTGCATAATGCAAACCATTGGAGAGAGAGAGAGAGAGAGAGGAGAGAGAGAGAGGCCATTGATAAACTTGGCTGTGGATGATGAACAGGGAGAGAAGCCATTGACAAACTTGGCTGTGGATGGCACCAACTATGCTTTAGAGATCCCAATCATCACTGGAGATCCAACTTCAGGGCTATGTTATGCAAGTTGATAGCTACTACTAGTGTAGGACCTATTGCTTGCACAATGCAACCAATAGGGACTTGAGAGAGAGAGAGAGAGGGGTTGACGACGACGACATTGAAAAGAGAGATAATAGTGACAGTGATCATCTAGAGATATGAACAGTGGAGAGGATGCCAACGACAGATCCCTCCATCCACATCTTCCCCTCACCTGAGTAATACTATAATGTAAAGCATGATAGCAAGCTGAGTCAAATTATAATGGGTGTTCCCATTGGTTCATGTAGGCGGATGTCACATGGCTAATAGCTTTTCTCACATATGGGCTTGACGAGTATTAAATGCGGGTGCAAGAGTCAAGGCATGACAAATATTTCGTAGGCATGACTAATAGCCATAGCTACGAAGTATTTCTCATGCTTGAAAAGTATTTGTCATTTCTACGTATTTGTGTACAAATTTTTTGGCATGATAAATATTTTATAGATTGAATATTATTTGTCACGCCTGAAAAAGTATTTGTCATCTCTATGTACGTGTATACAAATTTATAAGTGTGATAAATATTTTTCAGACATAATAAATATTTGTCACGTCTACAAAGTATTTGTCACACTCATTTACATTTATCACTCTCAAAATCCTGCGTTAGAATCTAATGCTCATTAGAACCATCTATAAGAAAAGTTATCAACTCATGTGACACTTGTGTATGCGGACTAATGGGAACACCCATTGAAATTTGACTCAAGTTGTTAGAATGTTTTGCATTGCAACAAGCATTACTCCCCTCACCTAACTGCGTCAATGTGAAGGGACCTTCTTTAGTTGTAGGAGGGATATTTTTATCCATATAAGTTACATAGCAACCATGATAGAATATTCTTGGCATATTTGACTTGGGGATAATTTGGGCATCATTTTTCTTTAAAAATGTTATATAAGAAATACATTTTTAAGAGTTACATTTCCACAACCTTTGTTATGATAAAAGTATATTTGTACATAATTCCTAGTCTTAATAAATAAAACCTCTAAGTTTTGCTGGCTTGTCAGGTCAGACCCAACAAAAAAAGAAAAAGAAAAATTGCTTGCCAAGAATGTCAATTTGGCACATGAAAACATTGTCTTGGAAAGAGTGCAAGTCTCGTAGGCTAATTTCTGCGTTGTTGAACGTGAAGTCATCTCTTATAATCACATGTTAAAGTTGAATAGGATATCTTATGAAGCACCCTTGTCGGGAATGAAAGGGATATTGGAAGCATTTCTTTTCCACTTTGAAAATACAAAATAAGATAAAATCCAGATTTTACTCTAATACAAGTGAAGGTAGAATCTAATATGATACTAGTAAATCATATGAACAAGGGTTTGAATTTTTTATCGGACTAAGAAGCTATTCGTGACATTTTACTTCCCTATGTATGTCCTAGACATTTTTTTTATCTAAAATAAATGTTATCTTCAAGAACAACAATTTTTGTTCGACAAATAATGTCATTTTTAACCGAATTTTATTTTAAAAAATAAGATTTCAAATATGTCTTTGCATATATATATATATTCTAATGTACCTTGTTACCGTACCAAGAATATTTTCTAACTGTCATGCTGCACCTACACACATGCTCCATAGATACGGGTGTTCACAGTTTGATTTGACTTGATTTTAGAGAGATTTTAGAGAATCTAAATCAAACCAAACAAACTCTCAAACCAAATTAAATTTGGATTGATTTGGCCCTCACAATGAGACATTATCTCTCAATTAAGTCTTCAACAATTAAGAATTTATATAATAAGTAAAGAATATTTATAAACAAAGATTAAATATAATGTTTAGTTATTCAAATTAACTTCTAATAGATGGTTTAAGCATATAATGACGAAAGAAATTAAATTATTTTTTTAAAAAAATCATTATTCTTTGCACTTTAATTTTTAAAAAAACTTATATTACGTTTTATATATGAATGGAGGAAGATATTATTAATTTTAATAGAAAAGATCATAGTACTCCATTATACTTAATAATTTTAAATAATTTTAATTTAATATATATAACTCAACTCAACTTAACCAAACCTTAATCCCAAATAATTAGAGTTGACTATATAAATTTTCTGTCTCCACTCTAAACGAATAATTTAATATATACAACAACCACTAAATATTTACACTAGATTTATGTCCTTATAAATAGTTCGGTTTACTTGGTTTAGTTTACAAAGATTAAAAATCAAATTAAATCAAATTTTCTTGTTCGGTTTAATTTTAATCCAAACAAAAAAATTTAGACTTCAAATCAAACTAAATCAAATTAAATGAGTCGGTTCAATTTGATTTTTCCAGGAAGGAGGAAACAAACAAAAGAAGGTCTTGGTTGTGCCTTCCCAATGGCATCTGTTCCAGTGCCGCTCTCAAAGCATTCACAGAAACTTAACAAAAACGCAGTTAGTTTTGTGATGATCTCATCAGTCATCATCAACGATAACCACAGTCGTGTTCTTCACAGATACAACAATCATCACGAGTCTCATCCTGTTGACGCACCCCCACTTACAACAGCGGAGAGTGAACTTAATATTTCATCTATTTTATCTGATAAGATGGCTTATACATATGATAGAAGTAATACTTATTACACTTATCCCAGTGGATGTTTAAAATATTTTTAAGTTGACTCCGAAGCGTCTTACATATCCGTACAGATTGATCTCTGATGAGATAATAAAAAAATATATGAAAATAAAAAATCGAACCCTAACAAACAGTAAAAAATATAGTTAACAGGCTGAATCTAATAATATTTTTTTATTTTTTTTAATCATCCAATTAGAGATCAACCTGTACGGACGTATAGAAAACCTCGGAACTCATTTTAAAAAAAAATTCAAAACACAAACCTTTTTATTTTTACCCACTATACTGAACATAGAGTTCAAAGAATGAGATGAAAAGATGTCACCTCAATCATAAAACCCAAATCCGTACATTTGTCAACAGGTGCATCATCATCAAAAGCATCTCACTTCCAAAGCCACTCAACCATTGAAAGGAGGCAACGTCAGAAAGTCAAAGTTCGGAAAAATGGTCTGGATACAAGATCTCAAATTGACAAAAGAATTTAAAACTTTTGTAAAAAGTGGAAGAAACATTTACTTCTAAAAATATACAATATAAAAATGAGTTAAGAAAACATAATTCCTTTAAAATGTTCGTAAGCCGAACATGATTTTTTGAATTTAGAAAAAAATCAAAGGTTCTCTCCGTACATTATAATTTATTTGTAAAAAATAAATGCAGTGCGATTATACTGCAATTTCCCCCCAAAAAATGCAGAATTATGCTACACTATCTGACACCTGGATTTGTTCTTTCAAAAATTTCTCTGATTTTTTTTCTCTTTTCTTATATAACCATGAGGACAAAAACTTAAAAGTCTTTAACCCCGTTTCCAACCCTTGAGAGAGTTAAACAACAAAGAGGCTGAGAGAAAGAAGTGGTGAAGCTATGATTCCCTGCCCCATGGTATAGCATGGCACATTGGTACCTGATCACCAAGCATTTCCACTATTACAGAAAACAAGTAAGTTCACTTCTATTTTCCCAGTTTCCTATTTTTCTTCTCACTAGGTGATAAAAGCTTCAATATACAAGGTTTAACTGTGAAAAGCAGCCTCCACATGTTTGCTTATCTTAAATATTGTAGTAAAAAAAGCTTAAAACACCAAGTTACAGATATGACCTATCATACATATTGAAAATAGAAGATTGTTTCAGGTTTCATACTCTGAGATTCACAAGAAAGGATGGGTAGCTTCTTCTCTCACCTTGCTATGGTCAGACAACAAAGGTTCAATGATACTACGCCACTGACCGTAGTTGATTGGAGAGCCTGCATCAGGCAAGGGGAAACCATTGACGAAGAAAAAGGGAGTACCAAACACCCCTCTTGAACAGCCATACTGCAAAACGGATGCCAAAATATATCAACAAAACAGACAAACACTTTGAAGGGCAAGCTTAAGAATATGATTTGAGAACAATCTTAAGCTTCCTCACTTTGAAGGAGATTCTTGCTGCCCTATCAGTCCTTGAATCTTCAAAACCATTTTCAAGTGCAGACTGTGAGGAGTTCCCTGTGGCTTCCACAGCAAGGTTTACTATATGTTGAATAACTGATTCCCTCGACATTTTACGGGTTGGCGCGTTGTAAAGTTTTTCCTGTTGTAGACCACAAACCCAGTATTGAGATCCAAATGTGGGCATAATAAGAAAAAAAGAACTTCAACATTGTGATACACATTCATACAGACATAAAATATGGCAAAAAAATTACAATGTGCAGTGCATCAGGAGAGACATATATTAAGCGCATAATACCCATTTTGTTGACAGTAGAAAAGGTTATGGTGGCCAAAACATATCTTGCATGTCAGCCCAATGTTATACATTTCCTCGGTTACAAATTGTCATGATGGAGTATTCAAAAAATAGTGGCAGAATTCGGCCAACCTGGTGTTATACTATCCTGGGCTACAAATTGTCTTCATCGAATGTTCAACAAATTGTGGCAGATAAATATATATAAATAGTCAATATATGAAACCTAATACCAAGGGAAATAATCGTATCATCTACGCAGCATCCAAGGTTAAATTAATTGACAGGCACATAACTAGCTTTCCTCTAAGTAGCCTATCCAGTCTGAAATGCACCGACCATTAGCGAGAGATTAAAAATGGTAGTCGTTTACAAGCTTAAATTAGTTAAAAAGAAGCAACAACCATTAGAAACTACATTATGCTTAATTTGTTTGGCAGTAACCATAACGCTTCATGTACCTATTGTAATCCAAAGCTATATTAGCAGGATGTCACAAAACCAACCATTCAATGGCTGCATGTTGGGAAATTAACATGCACAAAAAACAGGTCAGCAACATTTGCACAAAATCCCTTCTTTATAGGTATACAGAATATGGTTCAACCCCATGATGCACTCGAAGAAAGAGATAAAAGTCACTGAAAGATATAAAATCAACAAACTAGTAAGAATTTCATAAGAACCCAAGATCTGACATGATTTCTTAGACAATCCCCCCATGATCCTCCGTGAATATGTTGAACAGACATTTACAACATTTTAGGTACTTCTCTGACCATTTATACAAGGGCGGTGAAAAATCATCTAGGGGAAAAAAAACATTCCCATCACATTAAAAAAAAACATAGTTGCATCTTAGAGAAGTGCCAACTGAGTTTCTAAGGAGATGCAGATAACCTGGTACTTGAAGAACAGCTCCAGCAGTGGGTAAGTTGTAGACTTGTTCAGTTTATTTGCAATATGAAGAGCACGGCATGAGAAAAAGGAATTGTCATGGTAACTGCATATCAGAGAAACAAAAAGATTGTCAACAAAAGGGGCATAGGATTTTAATATGCCAGAGCAATGATATAAACAAGCTTCATTTTAAATGACCTTTCAGCATGGTTAAAATTATTGCTCCTTCCCTTTGGTGGTGATTTATCAAGGTAATCATCATGTCTAATACATAAGAACAAACATAGGATTGTAACTATGATTGTGGCTTCTGTTTGACATAATATTTTTCTATATACTTCTTCCACATATCGTAATAAGTAACAAGATATTTCTAATCAAACAATAACCAGAGCCGCCATAATTATCATGATAAGCAAAAACAGCTTAAAATCTTTTGTCAGTGCAGGAACACCTTACTACTGTAAATTTAAGGACTACTATCTTTAACCAAAAACCTCAAAAAAATAAATTATCCTATTTTCATGCAAAATGATGCAAGATCAAGTATGAGAATAGATCTTTTAACCAACACCAGTAATAGGACAATGTGATCCACCTTTTTGAACATCTTGGGTGAATAAAACATTCTATAAATGAAACTATTTTGCTAACATATGCTAGATTAAGGTTCTAAAATGTTCACAGAAACAGAAAAGGTTAACAAGCCCGAAATTCCCAGGAGACTAAAAGTTGTGGGTTTCAATGATCTAAAATCGAGGACCAAAGTCCTACAAACTTTAACAAAGTAATGCAAACTGTCACTGTTCTAGGGAGTGCTGATGTCCATCCAGATTGGTATCGAAGTGTTTAACCAAATTTCATTCAGGAAGGGAAGCCTGACATACAACCAAGAAAACGGTGCCGTGATTTTGATTACTTATCAAACTACTACTATATTAACAGTCAGTTAATTGAATGCAGATAAAGTTGATCACGATTGAAAACCTATCCCATCCTGTGGTGAGAATATCCACAAACACATAACCGTCAAAAAATGAAAAAGAAAAGAACTTGTACTAGAAGAAAAGTTGTAAACCGAGCATGTTACTAAGCCCTAAAGACACATTCATTCATGGAACCTCAACAAATAATTCATCTCTAGCCCTTTCCATGTCTAGGCAAAGACCAAATCAACAACTGCAC
Source organism: Zantedeschia hybrid cultivar (assembly GCA_030544215.1). Lineage (NCBI taxonomy): Eukaryota > Viridiplantae > Streptophyta > Magnoliopsida > Alismatales > Araceae > Zantedeschia > Zantedeschia hybrid cultivar. The sequence goes on along the minus strand of JARZZO010000015.1, from coordinate 69,253,394 downwards.
ATCTTCCATTCTGAGTATTTTGCTACAGAATATAGCAAAAGTGGACAAATATTAAGGTGTCCCATGACGAAGAATCCTATATACAGGCAATCAGATTGCCTGAGAGATGATGGATCATATTCAGGTCCTCGAAAGCATGCAGGAGCAGGAAGGAACAAAGTCTTGTTGCAGCACTAGCATAATGTAGGCCATGTAATTGTAAAAGGCTGTCCAGAGAAAGCTCAATGTAAACCATGTACAACATAAAGTCAAGTGCAAATTCAGGATAAGTAATTATCAGAGGATGTTTGTTGAGGCGATTATTTTTGCCTCTTTTTGCTGTTCTGTGTAATGTTTTCTTCTTATCTGTCAATGAATTGTGACATGTTGCCACTTTCAAAAAAGGTGATTACGAGAGTATATCCAGGCCAAGATCAACAGAAAGTCTTTTGAATGACTTTCAAGTTAGGCATCTTGACGAGCATGCATACAAGGGAACAGGACACAGTTTATTGGGAAAATTGTCAAATAATAACACCGCAACGAAGCAATGCGGTTACCTCCCAAATTTTACTCGCAAAATTGGCAATATTTACCTTATAACCTCAACGGACATGATGCTGCACTGAAGATTGCAGTTGCACACAGTAAGTGCGATGTAAAGCAGTTGAGAAAATGAAAACCCATTCCATGCCCCTAGATGTACATCACTCATATCTAATCAGCATTGCAGCATTGGGAGTTCAACAGGAAAGTGAAACCCAAAAAAGCAGTAAGATTCCAGCTCTATGCATCTAAGGAAAAATGTTTCTCAGCAAGAAACAATTTCTTCTTTGTTTCCATGCACATGTAAACTACAAAACAGTCACATAACGACACTACATACTGATCCCCCGAAAGAAGAGAGCCTTTAGCTACTCTTTTAACATTCCAGCATCACAAATAAACAAACACTGGCCTTGGTCTGATACTGAAGCATTCCGATATGCTCAGTTCAGACAACTTGATAAATCAAGTCATTCATAATTTCATACGCCCTGTTCAGCCCTGAAAAAGCATGCTTTGCAAATTCCGCTGAAGCAGCCCAGATGTGCAGCTGCTACTTCAGTGAAAAGATATTAGTGCTCCCAAAGGTGCCATAATAGGAAGTCAAAGATTTCAGGAAACACAAAGGCCCTGTTTGGTGCAACTTCCAATTGGAAGTACCTTCGAGCTTCCACCCTTTCAGGGGAGGCAACTTGGTCTTGGAAGCCATCTATGTAATCTTTTGGTTGTTTTTGGCTTCCAACTAAAAACTACGAGCCAGATCTCATTACAATTGGGGAAAAATGGGATTATTAGTGCAGAATTGACTTTTGTACCTACTCAAAATTAGTTGTTACCACCATCATTCAACATTTTCCATATGGAAAATGGAAGCCAAAAATGACTTACAACTAAGATTTGCCCCAATACTTTCTCTATAAACACCAGCTTTAATTTAAGCAGATATCTTGATTAAGGTATGAAGAGCATCGACCTTCTCCAATTCGGCTCGGCCCTTCAGAAGGCGGACTTGCTTCCATTCATCGCACCAAATCCAGCACTCCTCACCATTTTTTCCTCCAAAAGATGACGACTTTCCGATTTCACCGACGTCCAAACACATAAAAATCCGAACTTTACCACGTTCCAAACATAAACGAGAAAGGGGCGGCGAGGCCCGGAGGAGCTTACGGGAGGGGGAAGGGGTGGACGACCAGGAAGACGCGCGGCGAGTAGTCGTGGAGGACCCTCCGGAGCGGGGGCCACGCATCGCGGCTGTCGGGGCAGAGCGGGTCGAAGAAGGCCTCCACCACGATGGAGCCCTCGCGCAGCGGTGCCCCCACCTCGTACACGAACCCGTCGTACCTGGGCGGGATTGGCGCCTGCGCCGCGCCCAGGCGGAGCCAGCAGCAGCCGAGAGCGAAGCAGAAGAACAGGGCCGACGGGGCAGCCGCCCCGGTGCTGGCCATGGCTCTCTCTCCCACCTACTTCTCCGGACAACCACCAGCAGCAGGAGAGGGATTAGGATCTACCAGCTCGCTGTCGGCAAATTGCATCGCGTGGAGGAGCGGAAGGATCCTCCATTTTGTTCGTGTTCCAACGGAACAAGAACCCGGCGAGCTGGTTACCTGCCAGGCTGTCAGGCCAGCGTGTCATGTAACTAGTTGGGTTTCTGGGCAATAAACAGAACTAAGGAAACAATATTGAAAGGAGACAACAAAAAGTTTTAAAATTAGATAGAGTTAGATTCGTAAAATGCCATATTTCCTCTAACATGCTACCTAAAACACCTTCCATCATTTTAAAATAAGATTGTTCTTTTACTAATTATAAATATTTTACTATCTCAAATTAATGACTAAAAATAAATTTATAAATAATTATTAATATGACTCAATTTATTTTATGCATTCTTTTGAATAAAATTCGATTGTAATACTATTACTTTTACATATTTGTTCTTCTGATAATTATAATAAATTCTGACTTTAGTTTTAGAAGAATGCCTTTTCTTGTTATCTTCTAGTATTTGTGTCTTTTTTGGTAAAGTTTAATAAGGGTCTCATTTAGATATTTTGGTGATCGAGGGTATAAAAGTTACGTACTTACATTATATAGATTTGCATTAGGACAACCTATTTATAAATAATGGAAGACTCTAAGTAGTATGTTGGAAAAATATTCCTTTTGTCCCATGTGTGTACGAAAACTTTAAAGGGGATGCCCTTTTGGATATTCTGGGCTTATACTGACAGTTTTTTTTTGTCTTTTTTAATAAGTTTTCTCAGAATTAATCTTTAATCCATAGTGTTTAGTGGAATGCAGCTTATCATATCCCTTCGAACATGACATATCATTCTTAATTTCTGTCATTGGATCCTTAGATCGGATTACAGTGGGATTTTACTTAAAAATAGAATCAAGCTGTCTCTGTTCATACTTGTTACTCATTTACTTCCTTTCTAAATAGGGATGTAAACGGAGCAAATACAGATCGAATATACACGCATGTCTATATTTGTTTTCATATTTTTCTTATGAATACAAATCCAAATACGAATAATCATCAAACTGTAAATTAATATCCGTATTTATAAAAAATGAATATAGATAGTAAAAAGTTCATAGAAAGGAGCAAACAAGCTTAAAAGATAAAAAATTTATTGTATGATGATATTTTAAAGAACAAAAATCATGTTAAACGTATGTTTTCCTTATTTTATAAGAATTACATTGTAACAAATAATCTATATTCAAATACATATATTTTAGAATTACATACACATATATTTTAGAATAACCATGTTTTTATCCATATTTAAAATGAACGTAAAATATCTATTTATATTCAGTAAAATTGGATGCGAATATGGATATGAAACAAATATATTTGTATTTGTTTGCACACCTATCTTTAAGGTGGCAGATTTGAGGATTGTGCATAAAAATATCCCCTCAAATATTTAGTACAAGATTTATGATTAAGTTGTGACAAATTTTATTTGCTACTAACTGTTAACGTAATGCACACCTTTTTTTTTCTCATCTTAGTATTGGGATAAGATTCATGTAATCAATCTTAAATAAATGGGATAAGACTCTAGTGATGATCATGATCTTGGATCTAAAGGTGTTGACCGAATAGGTCTAGAAGAGACAATGCTGTTAACTCTCCTCATTTGAGAGGACCTATGCATAGCCATCTGAGCCACTTGACAAAGAAAAGGAGTCAAGTCTATGCTTCGATGCTTTCTAGTTAAGAGCATGACTTGGCCTCCTTCATCATTTGATCTTGTGATCAACACTCATAATGTTTACTAGAAATTGTTAGATTGTTTGATTGAATAGAATGATTCACAATTTTAAAAAGAATTTTTCATATGAGCCCCTACAAACTTCATGTTTATTTTAAATTTCTCACAATTTTTTAACTCATGAAAAGGAATATCCCAAATAGAAGTACACTACATAGAAGGAATATGTTGGGAATATTATTTTTTTAATGATTAGTAAAAAAAGACCTTAAAAAAGGTAGCGTATTTATCAACAGAGGACAATTTATACTTAAATATCTCTAGCTCTTAGCTTAAAAAAACATCCCAAATGGCATTTAATATGTCAAGTACATTAAGTGGTTTTATCCAAAAGACACCGAACCACTTCAAATTAGTTTCTTTAGCTTGGTGTATTATCGATCCATAATCTAAATTTATGAATTGATAATACGTTGAGCAAAAGGAATTAATCTAGAATGGTTCAATGTCCTTTAGACTTGAGAATTACAGCGAGACATTAAAATATATCATGTTCATTATTTATTTCTAAGGTGTTCAATTTTAACAACAAATAAAATCATGTTTTTGTTGGTTGGATAAGATTGTTTTTAATTTTACTTTCAAGTTCAACGATATTTATCCCCAAGAGTCACTGGCCAGTGTTGATTTGCTATACTTGTTCTAAGTACCAAAATTTTCTCATCACTTGGGTTGATCTAAAATGCTAAAAATCGAAAGTTTCCATAGTACCTAAATAAGTTCAAGGCCAGTTTCCTAAACAAGATTGCAGTATAATTCAGAATTTCTTAACATTCTTACACCTCTACTTTTGGAAGGAGAATATAAATATATATACATGTCAATTAAAGGAAAAGGGGCAACTGAATGGATAATACCAAAACGGCAAAACCATTATCAGACAAGCAATAAGAATGTCTCATTCTCTTGTCTGTTTCCAACAGCTAGATGGGACAATGTCCTTATACGTATACGTGTAACAAAAAAAGGGTCATTCCAAGACAGTTTTTTATATATATTCGTCTCGCTTTAACTCCACATTTTTCTTAATGTTAGTATACCATGTGATGCTTCGTTTTCTGACTTTTATATGGTCCGAAAAAGAAAGAAGAAGAAAAAGATAAAAGACAGTAGCTAGCAATTCATGGGTAAATACTTGGTTTGAAAAAATTTGTGTTTAATTTTGTTGGACATCAATTCTTTGAGATTAAAAATCTATACTATCAAAATGAAGGTATATTTTAGATATATCAATAATAATATTTTTTGTATTTTTAAGTAATCATGTTATTTTTATCCACCAATTTATCACTATTTAGCAGTAAGTTTAGAAAAATGTGTATAATTCGAATTAGATACTATATATACAAAGTGAATGCTTATACCTAACGCCGAATTCTTCGTGAAGAATGCATCGGATAACAGGTACAAGAAAGTCCATCAAGAATCTATGAAATTGTCTTAAATCTAAGAAGGATATAAACTGTAGAAAAACCAAGTATGATATATGTTCTATCATAAAAAGCTATCATTTTCTAGCCACAAAGCATGACATTCCTTTTTCAGGGCCTTATTTTTAAATTCCAAAACTTCCAAAGACAGCCCCAAGACAATAGAAACCTTGACCAATATCAGTTCTATCAAGGCAGCCATGTGATCACAAGACTAGTTCTACCAAGGCAGCCAAATGACCAGTCACCTTCAAAAGGAATAGTTATTTGGACAAATATGGCAGAACCTTCCTCCTTCCTCCTATGTGTGAGCCTTCTTCACCAATGGATCAAGGATGCTTCTCCACTTCTTGTAGTCAATAGCAGAGCCACCATCAGGCAGGGGAAACCCATTCACAAAGAAATAAGGCGTCCCAGTTACCCCTCTAGAGCAACCATACTACACAACAAGCATACAAGTTTAATATGTGTAATATAGGGCATCTTTGGCATCCATTCCCATGAAGTCATTCTCACTTAAAATGAGGAATGAGGCCACTTAAGTCTCTTTTGAAACCTTTCTAGAAAACATGTTCTCAAAATAAAAGGAGTTCTTCCAAATAGAATGAGAATGTACTTAAAGTCACATTCTTATATTCAGAAAGTCTTTTCTCAAAAAGACCTTCTAAGAATGATAGTCAAATATTGTTGGAGCGGCTATACGATAGTCTTATATCGGTTAATTTCAGTTGTGGCCAGTGCTTATGATTTTGGGCCCCTTCAAACTCAACACCCGGATTCTGTGATTTCTAAGAAATATGATATTTTCATTAGAAGAATAGAGAAAGAACATTTTTTTTTACAGCGAGGAATGAGAAGGAACCTTCGAGAATGGATGTCAAAGATAGCCATAGTGTTCTCATAAAATACCAGTTGACATAGGTGTAAAGTTTTCTACCTTGAAGGAAATCCTCGTTGCCATATCGGTATTCGGATCTTGAAAACTAGACCCGACTGCAGAAGCGGATTTGTTCCCAATGGCCGTGGCTGCAAGCTTTGCTATAAGGCTAACAATGGTTGCTCTTGATAACTCACGGGTTGGTTTGTTGTAATATCTCTCCTGTTTGACCCACAAGTTCATGTTACAATGAGATTTAGGAAAAAAAAAAAAAGCAATGTGCAGATTGGTTTAGCGGTCTGAGTGCATAATTGAAAGTGTGATTAATGCTTATTCTAGTTAGAATAAGTAAATCAAGTTTTTTGTTCTAAATTACTCATCTGATGTCCAATTTACATGAAACTTTGCCCACTTGTTTCATATGATCTATTTGACCTGCTCGCCAATGTTGTGGATTGTATAATCTGTAGAGGAGAAAGAAAAGGCACAGTGGCATTGCCATGTGGACTCCTATCAACGTTGGCTAGGTTGTCCAGAATCTTTCAGATGGATCAAAGGACAATAGACAACACGACACTGTACCTCCTAGTTAAGCAAAGCAGAGATGAGTTTGGTACTGAGGGAACCACACACATCTGATAGTAAAGAGCACTTGCAATCAGGCTAAATACTGTCAACTTTGGAAGAACATTAAAACATGCAACCAAGTTATCTACCATGAAAACACAAATCTTAAACAGTAAAGAAGTGTTTCTATGTCTGCAATACTGAAATGAACATTTGATTGGAAGGGACTTGTTGAAAGGAGCTTTTCCAACCTGATACTTAAAGAAGAGGTCCAGCAATGGATATGTTGCCGAAGAATTTAGCTTATTTGCAATATGGAGTGCCCGAGAAGCAACAAAAGCATTGTCATGGTAACTGCATGCATTTACCGCAAAGAAGGCAATGGTTAGAAGTAGAAAACATGATGTGTTTGTAGAAAAGAAAGAGATCCCCAGCATCATCCCTGATAGGAACCATAAAATGCCATTAAGCTTTATCTCTTAAGTGTTAACACATGCAAATGCCTGTTTGACTGGAGCACAATTTTTCATACAATATTAATTTTTGATGTTATTGATATTAAAATTGATATTAGATGAATACAGAGGATGGCCAGAAGAGAAAGAGAGAGTTGAAAGTAAGAAAGGGGGAGGGGATGAGGTATTTAGATTCTCCAAAGATTAAACTCCAACATTTTTAACACAGGATTAAACCTGCATTGGATTTTAGATAGCAATGCACTTTTCTTCAAAGATTAAACTCCAACACTTCTAATACAAGGTTAGACCTGCATCAAATTTTAGATAGCACTGCACCTTATCAATGTATGAATAATATCAAAATTGATAGTGTATCGAAACAGCCACTATTAATGGCAATATCAAAATTGATATGGGGAGTACTATCTAATAGAACAACCAAATATCCCATCAGAAAACATGCATGCAGACAGAATCAATGGCTACTACAATACAAATTCGCAATGAAAACGGTAAAAATCGTATCAAACCAGCATGATAGTTCACTTGCCATGAACAAGCATAAAATCAGCTTTCCCAAGTTCTATGCTGATCAGATAACCAGGAGGCCAAATTTCAAAGTATTGGATAACTAGTTGCTTTCCAAGGATGAAAAAAAAATAAAAATTGAAAGAACCATCCAGCTAAATAAAATTCTGAGTCAGCCTCAGAAAGTATGCATAAAGGACCTAAAAAGAATCAAATCACCATATATTAGTAGGATAATCCTTATGGAGCCTCCTTTCATGAATACCAACATCCATCTGTTCTCCAGCACTTTAAATTTCTTCTTCCGTGCTTCAAATTATGGATAGGACTGTCGACCAAGAAAAAGCCTTCAACCCAGAAACAACAGGACAGAAACAAGGAGGGAGGAGAAAAAAAACAGAGACAGGAACGAAGGCAGCTACAAAGGTAAGGGCTAGGAACCTCAAAATTTACGTATGGGTGCGTGGACAAACCAGTTGAGGCAACAGGCAAGAACACCACTTGCCCACAGCGAAGGAAAGAACAAGCAAAGATTCAAAAAACCATACTTATTAAGATGCTGTTTAGTTTATCGCACAATATGCTAGAACACTGTTTTGGTGAGACGTAAAATTAAGAACGTATCGTACAGTAGCTCATGACATCTTACGTCAAACCAAACAGAAACACAGGATTCAAACCTGCGAACACCCACAGATGCTCCTGAGAACATCGAACAGGATCAAACCTGAGAACACCTCTCCTGACGATTCAATCACATCATCGGGCATCACAGAACAGCATCAAGCAAGCAAGAGACGAAGGAATCAAAGAAGCAAGGCAAACAAAGAGCGAGGCCAAGAAGGGAGAAAAAGCGACGAGCAAGAGGAGGGAGTTCTGCTGACGAACGGGAGGGCGAAGGGGTGGACGGTGAGGGAGACGCGAGGCGCGTAGTGCTTGACGGCGCGCTCGAGGGGTGGCCAGGAGTCCCTGCTGTCCGGGCACACCGGGTCGAAGAAGGCCTCCACCACCACCGAGTCCGGCCGCGCCGGCGCCCCCACGCCGTAGGCGAACCCGTCGAACCTGGCCGGGATCGTCACCTGCGCCATGGCGACGTGGGCGCTGCAGCAGAGCAAGCTGAACAGAGCAGCACCCAGCAACAGACCACCACCCCCTCTCCCCATTTCTCTCTCTCTCTCTCTCTCTCTCTGTGCTTTGTTCTTCGCAGTTATCGAAGCCACAGCGAGAGCAGCGACGTGTAGTCCTGGATATTAGAATTGTAACCGATAATTCGATAATTAGTTTGAGTATACGTACCCCTGTAAATTATGTAGTTCATGGTAAAAAAAAAACATGGTAAAAAAACTATGTATTTATATCTATACTCTTAACTCTCACATATTGTTATCAAAATTCTTGAAATCTTCAAAAAGATTATATTCAAATTAGAATTTTTTTTGTAAATTCTTATAAAACTAAGGATATATATATATACAAAATTTTAGTAAATTTATGGATATATTATATGCAAAGATTTTAGTAAATTTATGGATATATTATATGCAAAGTAATAATAAATTATAAATACATATATTAAATCTTTTAATTTAGTTTTATGATGTTTGGATTGAGGGATATAAGTGTACTCTTTTTTAATATTTTAGAAATATTTACAATAATATACAAGAGTCAGGAGTATGCATACGAATATAGTAATTTGTAGATGTATACATAAAGAACCTTTGATTGATCATTAATTTACAGGATAGAATAATCTTTTTAAATTAATATATATAACAGGTAATGAATGTCATCTCTCTCCTATTGAATACGATACACTGATAATCTAAGTATCCGATCAATTATTAATGGTTTTTTCCATATATATCCCTCAAAAATATCATAATTACATCTATACCCCTAATTCTCACATATTATCATCAATACCCCTGCAATCTTCAAAATGTTCCATTTACGCCCCTCCCGTCAAACTTAAGTTAATTTCAATGAAATATGTCAAAAGCATTGCATAAATTATGACATCGTTGGAGGTATCGGAGTACAAAATGCAAGATTTTAGTATATTGAGGAGTATATATGCAAAATATTAGTGAATTTAAGGATATTGATGTCAAACCATTAGATTGAGGGATATACAATGCAATATTTTGAAGATTGGAGGGATATTGATGATAATATGTGAGAATGGGGGGTATACATGCAATTACGGTATTTTTGAGGGGTATATAAATGCAAAAAACCCATTATTAATTTATAAATTAATTCAGGGACACAGTTTTGGTAGTAACATAGGGATCGGGTTACGGATCCACCTAAGATCCGAATCCTGCGATTGCGTCCCAATAGACGAGGACGGGTGAGGCGGACGTTGTTTGACTTATAAACCAGGTCTCGTTATCTTGGATTCTTGGGTTCGTCTCGGTGGAGCCACGTGGCAGCGGCGGAGGGGAGGATACTTTCGGATTCGTCCAGGTGTTCTTTGGAAAGGAATCTTATCCATTAACTAAGAATGGTAAATACAAATGTTCAATATTTACTTTTAAAAGGATAGATTAGTTGGTTAACTACGTACAAGGCTCTCAAGTAGGCAAGATTCAAATTTCATAAAACTCAATATTCTTTTAATTCGAAAATAAATCTGCACGACGACGCCTTCTATTTATACATATGACTTCTCCATCTTATTCGTACCAATATTTTGAATCTAAAACTATCACGGAGAAAAAAATGTTTAGGATCATGCACAACACGCGAAAGGATGTTTTTATGGATTTAACGATCCTCGAATTCGTGTCTTTTTATTTAAATAGATCATTCTTTACCATTTAACCTGCTATTGTATTTGGAAGGTGCATAGAACTTTTCAATTTCAAGTACATCTCTGGACGTCACGTGTATGTAACATATGTATGCTCTTAATTTTTACATATTATTATAAATGTTCCTAACATTTTAAAAAAAAATTATAATCGTATCCTTCAATCAAAATGCGTTGAATGTTAACTGACCATATCGGATTACATAAATTGTGTCGAAGTCAGCATTATATATGCAAAATTATGATGAATTTATGAGTATAGCTGAAAAAAATATCCAAATCTTTCTGGCACACTCTATGACATTTTGACAGGAGGATTATAAATTCTGACGATGTTAGGGATATTTATGATAGTATGTGCGAGTCAGATGCATACACACAAAAATCTCTGTCTGATATTTTTCATTAGGTCAAGCAACATCTTATTCAAGTCTTTGTTTGTGGACAAGAGGTTGCCTATTTAGACGGAGCCAACAAGGCAACAACATTGATCGACGTTGGCATCACCTTTGTCGTAATGTTCTTCCGCTTTCTCCGTTTTTTTTTTTTTTTTGACATGCAAAATTGACAACTAATTTAATTTTATGAGTGTAAATAAAGTACTATCATTAATTTAAGGGTTATTTGCATATATATCCCTCAAAAACAGCGTAATTACATGTATATCCCTCATTCTCACATATTATCATCAATACCCCTGTAATCTTCAAAATATTGCATTTATGCCCTTCCCGTCAAACTTAGGTTAATTTCAACGAAATATGTCAAAAACATTGCATAAATTATGACATCGTTGAAAGTATCGGGGTACAAAATGCAAGATTTTAATATATTGAGGGGTATATATGCAAAATATTAATGAATTTAAGAGTATTGATGCCAAATCCTTAGATTGAGGGATATAAAATGCAACATTTTGAAGATTGCAGGGATATTGATGATAATATGTGAGAATGAGGGGTATACATGCAATTACGCTGTTTTTGAGGGACACATATGTAAAAAAACACTTCATTTAATGGTTGAAAATCAAGAATGCTCGCACCCTACACTTAATTACTTACTGATCATAGATAATTTTCCTAGTGATTTGGATAATCTGACTCATGAATTAGCATAAAAATATTTGCCAAATATAATGTTAAATATTTTACATAAATTACATCTGCCAACTTAATTTTAGTTTTAATATATTTGACAGTTAGATCGGATCCAGTGATCCAGCCAAGAATCTTGGCGATCTAATCAGGACGGATCCAATTTGAATTTGGTGAGTCCCTGGCTGGGTAATTGTCATTGAGTTGCATAATGGTGGTTACATTATAAGAAAATTATGTTATTATACCTTTTCAACTTTCCATCAGATTGTCTAGAATTAGACTGTGTTTGAAATAACTTCAATTTGAAGTATTTTTAGACTTTTTCTTAATTATTTTGAGAGAAAAAAGACGGATGCCTGAAATCACTTTCATAATCTTTTGATTGTTTTTTTACTTTTAACCAAAAGCTCTAAACTAGAGTTTCGCGAATTATAGAACAAGTGGACTTGTTAGAAGAGACTTGACACTTCTATAACTATCTAAAATTAGTTATAATCATTTTTATCTATTATTTTTTCCTGTTATAAGAGAAAGTTAAAAGTAGCTTTACCTATAAACTATGCCAAAACACAGCCATTAGCTAAGCTTCACCTGTAACTTCTGCTTCTAATAACTTATCTGCAACCTACCTTTTGTCTTGAACGGAGGGAAAGTTAGGAAAAATGGTTTCAGTCTGTCAAGAAAGAATTAAAGAATAATACTTGCGATTGGACTGCAGTGCAATGGTGCACACTTCTTTTATTTATTTATTCTTTTAACATGAAGGACCAATTTAGCTTGGTGTCAATATCGTCCAATCGAGTAGTCTTTTGAACTTAAATTGCACCATGTCTGAGTTTCATATCAAGTTTTCTTGGGGGATTGTAATTAATGGCCATGCGTTGGAGTTCATGGCGAAGTGTACTATACCACCCGAAGACTTGAGCATAGAAAGTGTGGACACCTTGTGGGAGTTCTACTTGGACGCGCGTCGCCTAGTGTTAAAGTGATGTAGGGGTGGACCAGAGAAAATTCTTTAGTAGGTTATGTATTATGCATGTTCAAGCTTACGCTGAAATCTAACTATTCAATCGTCTTTGATTAATGATTGTTATACAAATTAGACTTAAAAATTCAACAATGTCCATATTCCATAGCAAAAGCTCATATACAGTCTAAAAATATAAGGATTTTTACCTTTTAGTCTTCAGAAACTTTCGTTATTACATTAAAAACCCTCCTGATCAAACTATTTTGTTAGGAGTCCCATAAGCTTTGAATGTTTATCAAAAAGGCACATACAGTTAATCGACATTTGAAATAAGAAATATGTGAAGGAATATTATGTCTGCCATAGTTGTTTTCGCTTCCACTTGCATCTTCGGTGACTCCCATATGATCTATATGTTGTGTTTTCACCTAATAAGATAATCCACTTGTAGTCATTGGACTGCACACAACATACCCTTAGATCCAATTAATGGAATATAGTTATTAGACTTAATCCATAAAGAGTCCATTAGAATTCTGTAATGGGTGAGATCTATTTAAAATTAAACGGGATTGGTCTCTCTTCTATATATATAAGAAGTCTATGACTTTCCATCAAACTATACATATTATGTGAGATAGAGAGATGAAATTAGAGGAGTTCGTGTTCGGGTGACACGTATCTCCACGTCCGGCGTTCATGCGGTGCTCGCGTGGCTAGAATGCGTGTAGGGATCAACTTCAATGTCGTCTTCCTCTTTCATTTATAGATGGCTATTCCCAAATAATCCACGGCGTCAATGCACGGCTGTCCAAGTCTCACCAAAACGCCGGCTACTTAAAGAAGGCGGCACAAGCACGGGGAGCCGTCAGTTCAAATGCACCATCGTCCTCATTGACCAGAGCATGGCAATAATTCAATACCCCATGACGATGATGGCGAACACAATGGACAATGGTGTTGGGTGGATGGAGTATTCCTTCCTATATTCCTTATTTTAAAACGTTCTTTAACCACATATGTCTTTTTATAAGTACTTAAAGATTATTGCGCTTCTGAAAAAATAATTCAATTAAGAGGACTTGTTTGTAACACTAAAACGTTATTAGGGCTAAAAAGTAAAAATCACATACCTTGTTCATGTTTAACAAACACTACATAACAAAACATGTTCAAATCTTGATGCGAGGATCTGAAAACAGAGACTTGGGTCTCGTCTTTTGTGTATGTTTCATTTAGTTTTGGACCGAGGGACTAAGCGTTGGCTAAGATGCCTAATTCCTATTTAATACTAATACTCAAGTTGTGGTATCTTCATGTACGAAAAGAGAGGAATAAATTATGTAAAAGTTGTTTAAATAATAATTGAACATAAATATTACAAAAAGTGGATTGGGTTGGAGATCAAAATATGTATCCGTGGGTATAAATTCCAATCTGATTTAAGTTGTCAAATGTTGGAGCAGATCACATCGGATTTCTTTTTGTGGCCGTTCATAACTCGATCGACAAAGGTGTGGACGTACGAGAGAAACTGATCCAAACACTATTCTAATCTACATACTTACCACTTGGACAGGATTTAATAGATGGAGCTAGAGAGGTTAGAAAGATTAATCTTGTCCACTTGCTATCCTACTCAACTTATGGAAGATAAGAAACAAAATTTCTCATCAGAAACTAAGCTACAAGAAGCACAGTGAAAGTACTATCTTAGTCGATTGCAGCATTACAAATTAAAACATAACAATTTCGGAGCAATCCTGCTCAAGAAAGGGGTGTTTTTGATGGTTTCCGTGGAGCACATGCATTGAGATACCAAGACATGCGAGCCCGTGGGTGCTCAATAATGGTACGATCGAGCCCGTTGCAGTATCATATAATTCGGACTTGAGTTCTTTGCAGACAATAATATTATCTGCAATGCAGTACTGTTCCGACTTCTTGGGGCTTAAAAGGATCTTTAGACCTGTTTCATTAGGCAAAACAAGAATTAATGAGAAAGGTATAGCCATTCTTTTCCTTTGAACAACTATATCACCTTTTCTCAAAGGTGCATGGACTCGCATAAAACTTTGTGAAGTTCCTGTTAGATGTCTTTTAGAACAAGTTCATGTTTAAAAGGGGTTTCCTTTTGTTCTTTTAATAAATGACTGTTGCAGCTGGAATGGCAGTGTTTTTAAGAATAGAAGGGGACTTGATTTCTTTCACTTTCAAGTCCGATCCAAAGTTTTGAGCCTCTAGAGGAAAATTTCCTAAAATTTCAGAATCGAAAAGGTAATTAATTAACATAAACAAAAATCAACGGCATTTGATTACTTAAAAGCATTTATTTTACAAAAGGCATTCATGCTCTCCTCAAGCCTAATTAGGGAAAATCTTCCCTTTGTGGCTAAGAAAGCAAGAGATTTGAGTGGAAATTCTAACATGTCACCTTGTTTGGCGGGCTGTCCGCTGATCCTCCCCACTTCCTTATCCGAGAATCTGCCGCCTCAGCCTATAACCAAGGATGAAACACAAAATGCATGGGTTTTGCCCATTAATGGAGAGGAAGGGAAGAAGTGGAGAGCTTCATAGATAAATATATAGATGCGCACACACACACACATGTGATTCTCGTGTTAGTAACAGGCATGGTATATCTTCTTTAGAAATGTAATTCTCATATTTGCACTTTTACAATGTTCTAGCACAAAGGATTATACATACTTTTGCTTCCCAACATGCCTAGAACAAATAGCAATGGAGAGCGGCTCGCTGCAAACCCGGGAGGTGTGTGCGCGAGCCGCTGTCGTGCACACCCAATAGGCTCCCCATGAATTTGCGTGCACCCCATTGAGTGTGTGCACTCGCAGTGAGAATTTCTGATAACAATGACTATAACACTTAATTCTTGAGTATGAAATGACTAGTGCACGGCTTTTGATTTTTAAAATTTTTATGTGTATAATCTTATAAACGATCATATTTGTATGCACATCCCTGGCTCTTACCTGTAAATGTCATACATATATACCTATGACGTACAAAAAAAGTTGCAATTGTGTCTTTTGGGTTATGTTAGAAAATTTTGAATTTTTTGCATCAACAATATTTTAATTGAAAAGATATAATCACAACTTTTCTAAAGATATCTAAGATATCGATAATTATATGTAGAAATTAATATTTAACAGCAGAAGTCAGATCGAGTTGGAAGATTAAGAGTGGCATTTCTGTACTTGTAAAAATATGTTTTTGTATGAGGAGAAAAGGTTGAGTTAATGAGAGAGAGAGGAACACCCATATATATGCACCTCTTTGTCCCAGTTCGTCCCGAATGTGATGCCGGTCAGTATCAGGGTTTGCAGGAGCACACCGGTGATCATCCCCGTCCATATCCCCTGCACAGAAGTTGAGAGAACACTCTGAAGATTTCTTCCTCGTCCATATATATTAAAAACGTCCTTCTCTCATGAAACTTCCGAGCCAAATCGACTGCGTACGTAACTATGATCACTGTGGCGCGAGCCATTACCTGAATCCCCATGTCGAAACGGGAACCCAACAGGAAACCCAGCGGAAGGCCTACCACGTAGTAGCACCCCACATTGACGTAAGCCACCAGCGACTGCCATCCTGCTCCCACTGCAACGCCTGTAGCACCCGATGTACCCATCGTCATACACAACTACTTCGATCGAGGCAACTATAAATGGGGTGTTTAATGAGGTCGGCAGCTAGCTAGGGCTCACCTGTTAGAACGGGCTGGACACTGTTGAGGAGGAGGGTAAGGGAGAAAATGACGGCAAGGCTGGAGACGGCGCGGGCGACCACGGGGCTGTTGGTGAAGGGAAGCGCGTAGACGTCCCTGAAGACCAAGACAAGGGCCATGAACAGGACCCCCAGCAGCGCCGACGAGAGCACCACCACCAGGATGGAGAACTTGGCCGCCCTCGGCCGGCCTGCCCCGAGCTCGTTCGATATCCTCACACTGTTTCATCTCCACACACCATGCACAAAACCAGTACCGATTAATCCTTTGAAACACTGTAAAACGCTGTATTGTTATGAGGCATAACTTACTATTTTACAATATTTTATGGTGTTTTACATCAAACCAAACGATATTATTTTACAATCTTGTTCACTCTGCCTGGCCATGGAGAAGATTAACTGGCAATGGTGTGTTGTAGTGAAACGTACCTGATTGCAGCGTTGAATCCGAGGAACACCATGAGCTCCCACCCGCTCAAGTTGTTACTGCCATGCATACGCACGTAAGGAGGTCACTATGAGTCTGTGAGACATATCCTTAGTCTGGGTTTAGAAGATCAGAAAGTTGTATGATTGGTCATATATACCAGATGGATATGGCAGCGACAGCGATCTCTGCGTTCCTCAGTCGGCCGGCCAACACAATCAGAAGCATGTAGTACCAGAACTCTAGGCTGCTCCATCATCAGCATTGGTAGTGTAAGATCATCGGAGTCAGAACAGGCTAATTGTGAGCAAAGAAGTTTGGAACTATATAAGCTCATAACTCAGATGTACAACCGATGTAAAATTAGCTAAACAAACACTCTTCCTTATGTACAGGTCCATTCATAAATAGAACTAAAGTAAGATAGAAACTCTTTGCCCGAGTCATACACGGTCCATGTGAAATAATCGAATTCAAAGGTTCCAATAGAACCGCAGGATGCTGCTTTTAGTCACTTCTTTATGATACGCAATGGCAAATCACCTCAGTGTATATATGGAAAGAGACCGGATCTTCTAACTGTAGATCCGGATTAGATTCCATGCAGAGATAGGAGTTTTTCCAAAAAAATCTCTCATGCGATTCTTCCGCCAATCTCATTGAATTTTTTTTTGAGAAACTTCTTATCCCTCTCTCTGCACTTTCCTAATTCCATCGAAACCTGCACTTCGGGGAATCACACTCATATCAGAAGTAAGAGTCCTTACAGCCATCAGCACCTTAATGCAGCCATTTTACCTCGTGCATGTGGAATGGGATCACCCCAACCCTTCCTCTGGACCAACTTGCTTTTTAAATCCTCATGAAAACAGTCGATCACACAAATAAATGAAGAGAAGTGATTCAGTGAGTTCGATCGCACCATGCGGTCGAGTACTACAATCAAGAAACTTTTTTACTTACCTCTCATCGTAAAAAACGGAAGAAGTAGAGTGAAAAAGTCTCTTCACTGTGACGCTCGACTGTATGATGTGATCGAGTCCACTTAATCAGGACTCGTAAATAAATTCAATTCATGTAATTTTACGGCTCATCCAAAGAGTCGGGTCCAGAGGATTCAATTATGTGGCACCCCATAATTGACGATTGTATGACTTTCATTCTTTTTTTTTTAATGTACTGAGGCGATCGACTCTGTTGCTCTTATTTATGAGATGGTAAACTATTTTCTTAGTGACATATGCTACAGTCTCTCATTAATTCGCAATTGAAGGCTGTGATGTTCAGAATTAGAAATTAATAAGTACACACTGAAGCAAGTTTCTACGACTCACCACATCATCACGGCGGAAGCAATGGAGAGCCTAGCGAAGGCGCCCAGGTCTCTGAAGGCCCCCCAGCTGAAGCCGGTCCACGCGCCGGGGCAGTACCCCATGAGGATGTAAGCAAGCTGCCCCAGCACCACCACCCACCAGGCGATGTTGAGGGAGGCCGCCGCGCCCGGCAGCCCCAGGCGCAGCTGCACGATGAGGAGCCAGCTGAGGAAGACGTGCAGCAGCAGGGCCGCCGCGGAAACCCACGCCATGGTCATCACCTTGCTCTGCGCCTGCAGGAACTTCTGTATGGGGAAGTTGAAGCCGTAGGCGAACAGCTGGGGGATCATGTACAGGGCGAACCTGCCGGCGAGCACGGCAATCGGCTCCGCCTGGCCGAAGAACCGCAGGATGGGGGTGGCGAAGAGGTAGATGGGCATCAGGCAGATGCACATGGCGGTAAGGATGACCCAGGACCTCTGCATGTAGACCCCAAGCATGTGCAGCTGCTTCGCCCCAAATGCCTGCCCGCAGAGCGTCTCCAGTGCACTGCCCATCCCCAACTGCATGCATGTGGAGGTGCAAACAAATAATAATAATAATAATAATAATAAGATGGGATTATGGGAAGACGAAGGCATGCATGGCCAACCAAGCTTAACCATTCTGATCACCTTTAGTTAGTTGAACGAACAGCTAGCTGTGAACAAACAAACCATCATAACCATGGCATCAAAGAGTTCTAACTAGAGAAACCTATATCGATCACATCACACTACAGGTGAGAGGTTGGCAGATATAAGATGCCCTAATAAAGCATCCAGACCCAATTCTCTCATGGATGTCGCAGTGGGAATCCAATGAAACATGTCATCATAAACTTTATATTATGAATTGAGATCCTCTATGATCCCTATAAACTCTTTACTGATTCTATATGGTCCGTAGAGGACTGTAGAAGATCCGGACTCTTATATTAGTATTAGAGTTATAGCAGCGCTGCAACACCGGATCCATTGCATGTCATACTGACCTTTCAATCGAAGGACAGTGCAGCAAACTTTTTTTTTTTTTTTTGCTTAAAACAAAACTATCAAGTTTGGAGTTAATTAAACTCGATTTTTATATCATTCAATCAATCACTGATTCAACAGTTGTAAATAAAAAGTATTGCAACTCATATTATCTGATTATTTGGACTGCATGAAGAATGTGTTACGTGACAAAGTACTAACACATGTCAAACTTCAGCAATGCAATTAGATTAAGCAAGGTTTCAGATACTGTATATTAATATTGTCGGTAGAAGTCTGCACCAAACGCCAAGCCTGTAAATTCAAAGAAAAGGAGAAAGGAGAAGAAGTGGCGTAGATTGTTTTGCTGATCATAGGCCTGGGTGCATACGTATGTATTGGACATAGCATGACGCTAGCTATAGGTTTGTGCAAGGCTACTATCGTTCTATTTCATAGAGACACGCTTTCTTTTCAAACTTCTCTGACTGCATCATAACTTCCTCTTCTGTTGCGCTATCATAGAAGGATATAATGTTTCATGTGTGAGATCCAACTGGGCCATCTAATATAATTTCTAGCAGCCCCACCCGGCACATTCAACGAATGCATGCATGAAATAGAGTTCCAACAGAGCCATCTGATATAATTTTCTAGAGAAAACGGTATAATAAGGTTGTTTTTTAATACAACTTTTTGATAAATGACATACACATATTAGAAAGTGCAACTGTTAAAGATGTGAGACACTAATATTTTTCTCTAATGTGTGCGTGCTACTTAGGCATGTTGTGTTAGAAAACAGCATTATTATACTGTGTTTTCCATTTTCTAGCAACTCCACACCCAACAACTTCAATGAGAGAGAGAGAGAGAGAGAGATGTTGGACACAAAGTTAGGTGAGCCGAGGAAGAGACAACAAAGAGGATGAAGAAAAAAATATACTTTTGAATTAATATTACTTCAAAATAAGCCACGTACGTTTAATTACTTCAGGTCTAGGTATACAATAAGCAATTCTAACATTTTGTTTAAATTATTTATTTCCTCTTCTTCCAAAATAAGACATTCCCGTCCAATATAAGAAATTTATCAAAATCAAAGCAGAACAAGCAGAATAAGCAAAATAGGATGCCCTTATTTAGCTTATTCCTCTATTAAACTGGTTCTAAAAGCCAAGAAAGGATAATTTCATATTAACCACCTTTATATATTGACTTTAAAAAATGTCATACTTATTTACATATTATCCTAAATACCATCATATGCACAATATTTTAAAAATGTCACTTTGACGACATATTTAATATGTATATATAGATGTTTCATATATGCCATTGAAATAACATATTTGATATATATATTATCTTATAAGGAAATGTAGGATAATATGAAGATAACTATGACATTTTTTAACTTAACATACAAGAGTAGGTATGCAAATGGTAACCGATAACCCAATTATTTGATTGGATTGTTATTTTATAGGTCAATATGGATGGTCCTTTTTAAATCGGCATGTATAATGGGTAAGATAATGAATATAAATCTTTTTTTTGACCAAATACAAATAACACACTAAGAATTTGATTATCCCAACCATTAATAGTTTATAGGGTAGTAGATAGTGTTTATAAAAATCTAAAACCCATAGCACGTTGAATATGGTCACAACTCTCAAGCTCTATTTTAGATTCTCACCCAATCTTATTCCGTTTGAATCCCTATTGCCCAATGCATCATTTCTCATTCTCTCTTACTAAGGATGCAAATGGTAACCGGCCGTTAGCTTATAACTCATTTTTTTAATTCAATATGTATAACAGATAAGATAAAAAAATACAAATACTTCCTGATCGAATACATATGATATATTATAATCTAATTATTTGATTAATTATTAATTTATAGATAACGTATGGTATAGGGTGGATAGGGACTTATCTCCCTCTGCTCATACACTGTGCACTCATATCACTCAAATTTCGAGGAACATACTAGCATAAATGCCATGTGCCTTGTACGTTTCGATGATGCGACTTACACCTTCTTCCCAACCCACCAATTAAAAGCCGCTCACATATATAATTTCCCTCGACCATCACTATTTTCACATTAAAAATCAGCACGATAATAGAATATAAATTCCCACCTAACATTGCCCCACATCATCACCCAATTCCTGGACGAGACAAGGAGGATGGCAATTCTGATCAAAATTCTCTTCATCCTCACAGTATCGACACAAGGGTCGTTTGATTTGTCAAAGAGCATACAGTTCTTATTTCAGGGGCATTAGACTTTCTTTGTGTAAGACAGATCATAGATTTAAGTTTTATTTTTAAGAAAAAAATTTGTCCTGCAAATTTATGAAAGTTTTATGTCTGAATATTTTACATGCGTGAGAGGACTTATGGGAAGAATATTATTTTCTGATAGTTAGACTTTTAAGTTGGAAATGATATTTAAAATAAAATAAAATTTTCGTGGCAATACAAAAAGACCTCTTACTAAGAAAGAAATCTTGGTTAAAACATGAAATTTATACTCTCTCTGATAAGAGATGGCCACTAGAAAAAGAGGGAATTATTAAACAGAGCGGAAAAATCTCCTGTTAAAGAAAAAACATGCGTTAAAATGCAATTATATACTTGCTCCAATCGGAAGACTGTGCAAATACTTACGACAAAAAAAAAGTTGTTTGATTATGATATTTTATAATATTTTATGATATTTTTATTGAATTAAATAGCTTTCTAATTTAAACAAACTATGATCCCATATGTATAAATTTGATCATGCTTGAAGTTTTTCCTGGTCTGGTGTATGAAAGCAAAGGATATTCCCTCGTGACTTTTATATGTATGTATCCACGTGTGTGCATGCATGTAGAATCCAGTGGTGAAGCAAATGGATCTATGCCAAGCCAAAAGGAACATGACAAAACCTTGGTGCTCTACCTGCACACAATCCTAACTAGCCGTGTTGGTGTTCTCATCGTCCATAAATATTCTATGTCAAGTATGCGGCAGTATCTGATCCTCCTCTTTTATTGAGGAGAGCATAGGTTTGATTTTTTGATCAGGATCATCCTAGATGAAATATTACCTATGAAAAATGTTCCTTTTTAGGAAAAAAATATTAAAACTATTTATATTTGAATACTCCTTATTACAGAGAACCTATAAATACTTAATCATCTGAATCACCTGTCATCCTCTCCCCACTACGCTATGACCTTTTCAAAGGGCATTGCTCTTTATCCTCCTACGACGTTGAGAACAAATCTATATACGCTGCCTCTTCCTCCACAGATCCCTAATCAGCTGCCATGCTGGTATTTTCTATGTACATAAATCTATGCCATCTACGGGAGGAGATCTACACAGTTCGAACCAGGAGCTTAATTAACAACGAGCATGGGAAAGATAAAGGATTCATAGCATTCTGCAGTGGGGGGGGGGTCTACGTACGTACGTACCATGATGCCAAAGGCGAGGCCGGCGACGACCATGTTCTCGGTGGAGACGGCGTCGAGCTCCAGGGTGGTGAGGTGGCCGGCGAACACCTGGGTGATGGCGCCCAGGGAGTACTGGGCGATGGAGGTGAAGATGGCCGGCCCCGCCAGGTACCACAGCTTCCTGTTCTCCCCCACCGCTTCCTCCAGGAACTGCCCGCAGCTGGTAATCTCCTCGATGTCCGCCTCCCTCTCCCCCTCCACATGGTCATGGTAGCCCAGCAAGGGGTCCTGCAGAAGCCGCTGCTCTCCCTCCGCCATCTCTCTCTCTCTCTCTCTCTAACCTTCTCTTTTCCTCTCTCTCTCTCTCTCTTTGGTTTGTGGGGAGGGAGGAGAGGAGCACGTTAAATGGAAGACCAGTGGCGGGGTGGGGCACCCTTTCCGACCACTCTGGGAGGGGATGACGTCAGTCTTAAGAGATAACGTCATCACAACCAATAAATCGGTGGTCGACTATTTTGATACGACCAGCCGCAAGCTGCGGAGTGAGGATCTTCCTGCATTTCATAAGAAAAAATTTGAAGAAACTTTTCTGATGTTTTATGGGAATTTAGATTTAATTTTTTTAATTTTTTACATTACTTGTACTTCATTCAATTTATTTAAGAATAGAAGACTTCGGGTTTTTCAAACATGTACATTTTCCTAGCCATAATAGATGGATTAGTAAGATTGAGTGAAGTACAAAATAGTATGGACAACGCAGAGTAGAACCTCACTGTGAGTGTTTTCTCTTTGGAAAAAAAAATAATAATCTTGGATGAAAAATAATTTTGATAAAAAACAGGTTTTTGGGAAAAGCAAAATTTTGTGTGAGTTAAATCTGCAATCTCAACTATTGCTAAGAGAGGGAGGAGGAGATCTACAGGGAGTGGAAAAGAATTTTAGTTTTTCTCTCTAAAAAAAGGTTATATTGCAGTTAGAGGTTAAAAATTAGAGCCATCGACTCAGTGAAAAAGTTGCTTCCGTAATTAGTTTTAAAATTTTAACTTTGTTATGTAATTAAACACATACACACACACATATATAACCTATCTCTATGAAAAGAGTTGGACGGTTTTTGGCCATTGTCTTGTGATTGAGGACATATGTAACTACTTAGTTCGTTATTTAATTTTTCTGCTGGTTATGACATAAAGTCATGCTCCGTACCTCCCCATGTATAAGTATTACTTAATACGAGTAAATGACTTGTGATTTTTGCTTATTGTTTTCATCATTATTTCATCTACTTGCTATTTTGTCTGCATGTGCTGTGGAAATAGGCATGTCAATGTCCCTCACTCTATTCTACTTTTTGAGTTTTTTGTTCAAGAGAGGTTCTCTGGTTGAAGGAGCACCTTTATAGAGATCTCCACAACAGGTAGTGGCGGATCGAACATTGATCTAGGGGGGTCTTGGGGCTCCACTAGATTTTATCAAGTTCATTGGTCCAATATGATGTAGTCTGGGATCCTACTGACTCAACCCAATATTTTACTAGTCTAACTCAAGACTCTATATAGTCCAGCTTAGATTTCACTGATCCAACCATATTTATGATTTAATGTCTGAGTGATTCTACTTGACAAAATTTCTACGTCAGCCAAAAAGAGTCGAGATGCTGCAGCACCATGACTACTGAAACACGGGGAATCTCTAAGAGGTACACACGGATTAAGCGAAGAGACATAAGCTTTGCCACACATCTCCCAGTTCTCAAAGAGAGACCTACACAAGGATTGGGGGATTGGGTGGGGGGGAGCCTCCCACCCACACAGCCATTGCCGATGATGACGAGGTTGCCAGGAGAAGAAGAGACCGTTTTTGGGGACAAGTTTAGGGGAGTCATTAGGAGTTCCTCCTGTCAACCGCGCTGGGAGAAAAATCACTCACTCTATTTTACCAAAAAATGTCCACAATTAAGAATGCAATGGTAACTGAAATGTCATTTGTTTGTTCATTTCCGAAATTTAAAGGCCAAGGATTATAACATGTAAGATAAAGGTAAAAAAGTCATTCATATGTGGATAATTTCAAATAAGAATAAGATCCGCCTATTGCTGAGATTGATTATCTTATTATCTATTTATTTTTCTTTCATTCACATTAACTATTGATCATATCTTAT
This sequence comes from Zantedeschia hybrid cultivar, assembly GCA_030544215.1. Taxonomy (NCBI): domain Eukaryota; kingdom Viridiplantae; phylum Streptophyta; class Magnoliopsida; order Alismatales; family Araceae; genus Zantedeschia; species Zantedeschia hybrid cultivar. The sequence continues at coordinate 69,228,691 of JARZZO010000015.1, read as the reverse complement.
TTGTAATTCTTATCTCTCACCCGAAATTTCAATCAAATACCTACATAATCACATGTCTCACTGTCTACATCATTCTGTTAATCCTCTTTTCTCATTGAACGCTCATTTTCGTAATATGTCACATCACATGTTTTATTATTATTAAGTAAAAGATTATAAGAACTAATTTAGAAAGAACTTGTACGTACTTATATGTTGAAAATAAGATTTCTTTGTTTTACTCTGAAAGGAAACATAAGTAACAGCTTACATAGAATACTGTCCCACAAATTCCAATTGCTTTCTATTTTATACCTAGCTATGCCATTCTCACTTACATTTGGTAGCATTTTATTGAACATTTTTACTCGTAAAATATATTTTGAGAAGTAATCGGCACTTAATCTCTGTTTGGTTGCACCTTTCCTAGTGTCAAGGGAGGAATCTAACCCTTCACAAAACTTCCCAAAAATAAAAATAAGTTATGACTTGTTTTAATTTTGAAACAACTCAACTGCACGTGGAGGGTTATTTTTGGTTCGTTAAAATTTTAGTTAAATAGGATTTGCCAAACAAGTCTATGTAAATTTTTAAAATTATGTCAATCCAACCAAACGGGTATGTACACCATTTTTGAAAGTAAGTCAATATTTGAAATCAAATAATATAAATTTGAGAAAGAAATAGTCAAAAAAGGAAAAGTGTTCCCAAATGCCCTATTAAGATAAGGAATCTGCACAGTGAAAATGAATAAACTGAGATAACACAGATAAATCATCTTATTCAAGACTTATCCTGTTACCAAAGAGGGTTAAGACATTTGAATGTTCAATCCAACCTTTGTTAAGTGAGTTTGAGGGGCTAACCAATTCGATCTAAGTTTTTTTTCGGTACTCTGGTACAGTGGTTAGATTTTTATCTTCGTTTTTGGTCATTTTGTAAAGTACAGATAAATAAATCCATTTATCTCTTCATACAAAAAAATGTGAGAGAAGAAAAAGAAGAGTTAAAAATATAGATGGTTAATGATATAACCTAAATCAATCCGATCCAACCTAACGAAAGTTAGGTGACATGAGTTTAATTGGATTGAGATATCATTGAACGGGTTAGAGGTTGAGTTAAAATTGAGAATCTCTTGAGGTGGATTGGGTTGACTCCAATTTTACCTAACATAACTTGATCCTAAGTTCCTGAGAACAAAGAAATGGATCATTATTGTTACAAAACACTTTATAAGGGGATACATCAATGAAACATAGAGGTTTCGCAGGTGTTTTGCTTTGAGAGTAAAAACAGTTTGATCTCCGAGTTCATCAGCCCATCAGCAAGCTTCGCCATGACAGTTTCTGTCGTACCAATTTGCATGAACAAAATAGAGTGAGCAAATTTAAAAAATATATATGAAGCAAGTATGATAGGCATGTTACAAATAAAATTTAGAACAACAGCACATCATAGAAATTGGTGCCGTTGATCTACTTCTATCAACAGTCAAAATAAATGGTGTATTTACCAACTATTAGTATTATATTTTAGTTAGAAGGGGTAGATGCATAATCAAATAATGGAACTTGAAAATTAGTGTTTCCTTTTCTTTATCCTAGATAAAAAGGATACCATTAATGCCTTTATTTTTTTTATCTCAAAACTTATATTTATGAACAGGATACACTCAAATTTACCTTTTCCACTTATAACCCCACTAAAGGGTTGTTTGGTGTATTATAAACGACGGTAAAATGACATTTTCCTTATGTTTGAATTGTTGTAAATTATTTTACGTTGCTTTTTCGTATGTTTGGAATGTCATAAAATATCATATTTCAAATTTGGTTGACCTTTAAAATCCTTTTTTAGTTGATCTCAATTTTCAGTCTAGAATCACCATAAACTAAAATCATTGATTTTAAAACCGAAGACTGATCTTAAAATTAATAATTTCAAAACCAAGATTAAGATTTTACAGTATTTTATTATCAACCTTAAGAGTTGTGAAGAAGAGAAATGCTAGCTCACATTGGACTGGGTAATCCTGGAATCACCCATCTACCCCCTCCCCTTATTCATGTTCCCCCTGTTCAACAAGCGGAGTCTTAAGCTGTCTTAGGTCCTTTGTAACTAAATAGGATGACTTGTCTAGTTATACCAGTTTACTCGCTTTGGTTGCTTAGATATCATCCTATTCAGGTAAGTATAGACTATTTGAAAATAGACTAAAATAAGAAACTCAAATTACATATTCTAACTAGAACAGAATAAAAAAAATACCTAAATTTATCTATTATATTATTTTTTACTTATTTCACTTAATTTGCTGTATTTATTTTAGGTAGAACATTAACAAGATTATCAAAGCAAAAAAACTACTTATTCTGATAGCATAGTATTATGCTTTATACACATTTTTTCACAATTATTGAGAGCTGCTAGATCATTCTGTCAAAGGCATTTTTGGCACTATTTAACAGTAGTTTTATTTAATAAGAATTATTCCTTAATGAACCAATTAGACGGGCTAGGAGAGACGTGGCAAAAAATGTCATTAAAAGTGCGATGCCCTAGCCCGTTAGCCTGTCTCATTTTATCATGTCCTCGCAAAAGTGCTTTTCGTACATCCTCTTTTACAATTATTCAGGCCCATTAGTGAGTGAGCCATGGGCGATGACTGATGGACGGGGCCCAGAGATGCTGTTAAGATCTGGCTTTGGACCATCGAACCGTCAGGCCCATATCAGTCCGGCATTTGGATCCAGGTCTTCCTAGGAAAATGATCTGATTGCCAAGATTAGTCTTACATCGGAAGCTTTTAAAGCATCTTCATATCTCCTGACTGTGTAAGAAATAAATGAAGCCTCAAGTAGGAACATATGAACTCAAGCCATTTTAAAAATATCTTACAAAAGCTTTTCACATGTCCAAGACTCTCAATTACTTGACTTTCCAGGTAATTAAGAGTCTTGGACATGTGTCGTTGTAAACAGCCATAAAACAGTGTTTTCCTCGCATTTGAAATACGCACTTTTTCATACATTTGGCTTGTCGTGAGTTACCATATTTCAAAATCAGTTGATCACTAAAATCCTCTTTTTAGCTGATTTCAATTTACAGCCTAAAGTCATCATCAAACAAAATCGATGGGTTTAAAATCAAGAGTTTTCTTTTCGCTATATACTTTTGAAACCGGTGATTTCTAAACTGAAATTTTACAATATTTTAAGACACACCAAACGACACTTTAAGTGTGGCACCTCTCTTCGACAGTCCCACTCGGCCTCGAATTTCTGGCCACAGCAAGAGTGTATCAAACAATTAGATGACTGAATCACAAAAATACAATGGAGATATTAATATTATAAGATTTCTAAATTTATCACTCCTGGTCAACCTCTAACATATGGTGAAGATGACCATGCACTGCCTCATATATCATATCATGGCAACTTTGCCCTTGTCATTCTGGAGCGTCCCCTACAACAAAATTTATTAGCGACAGTTCTAATGCTTAGGGTTCCTTTGAAAACATTCAAGGGAGATATCCTAATTACTAGAACTCTCTTAGGATATTTCAATATTTTCAAACGAAAATGTGGCGCCTTAATTTTAATGAGCTCAGAATATGAGTGATAGGAGTAATCTCCAAAAAAATGGGTCTAGGTTCAATTCTCCGATTATCTGCATGGGCCTTGAAATGCACTTTTAAAAAATGTTGGTGATAATAAAAGATCTTTTTTGGGTGGGGAGAAGACATTTTGGTATTATGCCAGTGTATAATATCTTTCCCTCCAAACCATCCCAAATGAAATCTTTCAAATGGATTATAATTATTTTAAGTTATACTTTTCTGTCGAGTCATCAGAATGTGGATTTGATTTTGAGTTTTTTACATACAAGCCTTCATAATCTTGTGATATTACAAATAAGCCCCTCCTAATCTGACCGTTTACAAATAAGCCCTCACAATTTATCGTGAATTAGTAAAAGGCCCCTAAAGATTACAAGTAAGATCCTGAGAGTGTTACAAATAAACTCCTAAAAAGGTTTATTTGTAAGAAAGTCGTGATTGTGGAGATTTATTTGTAAACATTTAGGTTAAGGAGAGTTATTTGTAATATCACAAAATTATAGGGACTTATATGTAAAAAACCCTTTAATTTTAAGTAGTTTACTTCTTTCTAATTAAGGTGTTTCCAAAGTGCAACTTAACCTGATGCTTATGAAAAGATACAAGTGTATACCAAAGACTTAATTGCTTTGCTATGAACAAGAATATGGGTTTATAAATAGCTGTTGGTTCCTGCCTTTGCACATGTATGGATTTGCAATTGTGGCTTTTGCTAACTTTTCTCTTGTTTTTATGTTGTCTGCCTTTTGATTCTTCAAGGACATGGATTTATAGGCTTTTGAGACCTTATGCAGAAGCATGCGTGGCTGACCCCTCGTTATACAACTTCGCCCGTTTGTGGAATCATGGGAGGGTTGGAAAGGTTCCTTGGCAGAACTTCTGTTGATAAAGAGAAGAGATTGCAAGTGAGGGGTTCTCCTTTTTGTAAGAGACATTTATGTGAATCTTGAGAAAATATTGCATCTTTTTCCTTGGTTTCGGGTTGTAGAGGAAATGGAAACTCAAATTTCTCAAATATTTAGGAATATTAAAAAAAAATGCCCTAATCTAAGGGTAGCACCTATTCGTCTCACATTCTCCATAACTCAATGTCCTTCGATGCCTTCCGTATACAATACTTGTATGTGTAAGACTGGAGGAGGCCATGTCGCATCAAACTAGGCCAGGCTTGAGCTTGGGCCTTAGAGACTCTCTTTATTGGGCCTTGTTCCTTGGGCTTTGGACTTTGGATTCTCATGACAACTCTTTCATCCCTTGTAAGAACTTTCATAACAATAAGTGCATATCTCAACAGTCGCATGCATTATTCTTTTCTTTTCTTTTTTAAATGGGTGGCACAGTATACAAGTAACCGGAGTAGGAATCCGAGATATCCTCCAGAGTTGGAGATAATTCCGAGCTGGTCAATAGGTCCGCCTAATTAGGCAAGAATTCCAAATCCGTTTGATTATCCGAGGAAGTAATCCTACAGATCAAGGAATAAAGATCTCAATAACACTTTATGGCTACATGGCTGGAGAATTTTTAGACTTCAACCACGATTGAACTTGAGACCTTCCAAATGAGAGGCAAGTGGTGAAACCAACTACTCTACGCAGCTGATTCAACATGCATTGTTCTTTGACCACAACACTTTCATATTACAATAATGGAATAAGACAGATGTAGGAGACTGTCTTGAGACTACATATAGATCTCCTTCTACTTTGTGAAGATATATAATGTAAAGTCCATCCCCTACTACAGTTATCTAGAACTTTCATCAACATAGAAGAGGACTAGGCACGAAGTTTGGCAGGACAATGGGGTCGTCCAAGACCCACTGCAGTTAACTGACCTCGTGGTGCTACTATATGATCATAATTATGGCCGCAATTCATACAGAAAAAAAGAAAGTACCAAACACCTTCAGACGAGGACTGCTGAGGGTTAAGTACCAAGGACATCACGTTCGTGCACTCTGCAGTGCAGTACATGATTTACGAGCCCTATATCGGAACAGGATTGTGTGGATCGGATTGTCTGGACCACCATATGGCAGAGTCTAGGAGCATGAAGAGATCTAGACAATCTAGTCCAGACGATCTCGTTCCCTCTATATCTTACCGATCATGTATATGAGGCCCGTGTTGTTGGGTCGGAATTGCCTCACTCAAGAGAGGAGAAAATTTTTGCAATATGTGATCTTTTATTGTGGACACATAAAGAAGTAGAATCCAAAACAAAGACAAGGAAGGATACCTTAATTTTCCCTAAAATATTTAATTCTTGTGTGTCCCTTATTTTCCTGTCCTCTAATGCAAAAGATTGTTATGAATGTCTACGTTATTAATAGTGAAAATGATGTTAGAGGAATGTAGAGGAGGGCAAATACCCCAAGGAGGGTAATCAAAGGAGAAAGAGAGAGTTGGAGAGGAAGGAGGACCTCGAGGCTCTCAAATACCAAATTTTGATATTTTTAACATAGATTCTATATTAAATTTATATGATAATTGATACACTTTACTAAGTAATTATATATAAATATCAAAGCTGATAGAGCATAAAACTAACACTCCATACCACTGTCAATTTTAATATTGACAAT